>JANIJI010000065.1:10637500-11280000 GCA_024500535.1 Leptonema lineaticorne
TTTTTTTTTAACTATTACTAAGAGTTACATATTATAGATATAATATGACTAAAAATATCAAAATTATTTAGCCAAATATTCGACTATATAAAAATTAAAATTTACCATTAATAAAAAATTATTTTAACATACATTTTGCTTCTTTTCATATAATAAATATGTATGGTATATAATATAGTAAATAATATGAAATAGTTTCGAATGTTATATATTCAGTTCAATTTCCGCCTTTCAATTATATAACGTCGTTCTTCGAAATGAAACAATTCAATTTTTTTCTCTCTTCAATTTACTAGCGTCGTATCTTGAACCACATGGCACACCATTATCCAGCAACATTACCGTTATATATATATATATATATATATATATATCTTTAATTTAGAACAGGATATATATCCTGAGGATAGATATAAAATATTGGATCAGAAAAAGGAATGTTTCGAAACGGCAATAAAGTTTCACCGGTCAATATATCAACTTGTCAACGATGGTACAAAATACCTTCGAGGCAATTTTTGAAATCAATTCGAAACACAATCGGCTCTATAATCAACCTTTTCTATATATTGCCTTTTGTACGAATTGACTGAATATATATATGTGTGTGTGTGTGTATATATATTAGGGGAAAAAATTTAAATTATCATATTTCAATAGGAAAAAGTGGGGAGAAAAAAAAAATATGTGAAACGCGTCGAACGAAATTGACTTCCGAATTCTAGCAAACAGTGCATAAAAATATTCCGAGAATTCTTCTGAATATTTTTCAGAAACGAATTCGATTTTTTTTCCATACATGACGAATGTATTTTTTGCTGAAAATTGAAAGAAAAAAAATCTTTTATTTGAATATTTGAAACATTCGTTCGCCGCGGCAAAACGACGAAAAATCTTTGCACATATATATATATATATATATATATATATTTCATTATTTTCGTTCGAATTTTGATATAAAAGTTAGTGTATTTTTTTTCACGTTTTTTATGAAAGAAAAAATAATAGAAAATTTGCTATATATACATAATTTTTTATATATCACGCACGTGAAAAATTTGGCGTGATTATATAATATTTTCTATATTTTTTTTTCTTCGTGAAAAATATCGCTTTTCACAAAAACGCGTGTATGTTTATTAATCGCAAAAATAATACACATATATATATATAATAAATTTACGAGTATAATATTAAAGTGTTTATGAAGGTGATTTTCACCCTCAATATTTTGTTAAAATTATTTTTTTTTTCATACTTTATATATGTTCAAAAAAAATCAGATAAAATCATATAATATAATATAAACATTATGTGAATATATTTTTGATAAATCAATGCTTTATACCAATATTTTTCTTTACTCATAAATATAATGTATATTTTTTAAATTGATATATCATTCATATTTTTGTATAAAAATCTAAAATTCATTATTTAATAATTCTACGTTCATTCTTTAATATACCTCGTGAATTAATCTTAATGAAAATATTCTTAATTAAAATAGTTCATAAAGTTTGCATACAATTTTAAGCTCGATCAAAATTTGAATATATACGCGATAATCGGTTCATTAGAAGTGTCACTAACGACACGCGTACGTTGAAAGGGTTAAAATTTCACTATAGCGTCACATTCACACTGAATATTGACACGAAAAGGATAACGAACACCCGGAAAACGGCACGACGCGTATGCCACGTGCAATATTTAATCGGAAAAAGGGTTGTCTGAAAGATACACGTGCGAAACCTTCGGAAAAGGTGTAACGAGGTGAAATTTGAATAAATTTCAGCAAATTTCCCGCGATCGATATTTGACGCTCGCCTTTTTTTTTCAGCCGCCTTTACGGACGTCGTGCGCTCTTTTACAGCCGGTAATGGATTCGTTTTCAGCTGAAAATCGACGCGAATTGTGCGCTTTTGTTAAGCACGCCTAAAGCTCAATATCAATATTTGATCGTACCATAGCAGTAATAATAACGATCCGACAGCCGAGTGTTCGCTCTTTACATATATATATATATATATATATATATATATATATATATATAGAGAGAGAGAGAGAGAGAGAGAGAGAGAGAGAGAGAGCCTTTTTAGAGTAGTAACTGCTAAAATGTTAGCAGAAGAAGCACTTCGAATGCTCGATTTATATTCTAATGGCATTTCGCGACGACCTATTAAAATTTATGTTTATTGTTTCGCGTTATACGGCGGTTTTCAAGTCGAACGTCGTACGAAATTCGATCGTGAACTTTCCCCGTACGTCGAGTCGACATAAAAGATACTTTATATCGGGGGGGGGGGCATCAAAATGTGGTTCGGCGATTTTAACACGACCCCTTGACCTCTATTTAATTTTTGATGAGTGCCAGATTTTTTTTTCCCCCAAAAAAAAGGGGGGATTTTTATCCATTTATTCCATACATATAAATACGTATTTTTCATCTTTATTATGTCTGAAAGTAGTTTTTCAAACGTTATATTTTTATTTATTCACTTGATCTACTTATATTATTTGATTTTCAGTATGAAACTTGTCCGCTTTATAACAATATTTACGTACACTTTTATAATAAATTTTATTTATGTTGCTTAACTTCGATCATCGTAATAACAGTTTGAAACAAGGTCATCCCATAATTTATACGTTATAACAAAAAAGTTGCTCAATTTTTATTATTAAAAACACTTCACAAAATATCGACGATAATTCTATTAACATTTTTAACATATTCAATATGAAATTTATTTTTTGATAATTTATACAATAATTTAATTTGATACAATTATATTTATATAGTAAATATACGACGTTATAAAATCACATTTTATACTATATTAAAATATAACATAGTCGTAACCTATTTTATGCGTTGTTAATTCTTGTATATGTTGATGTTAATCCCCTTAGAGAACGGATATTATAAACCGGTATACATATATTGTATAATAAATTGCATCACTGGATATACATTAATCCAACTATTATACAATATATATATATAAATAATTCATATTTTAAATAAAAAAAAACTAGACTTGATTCATTATTGGGTCAATGGAAAAAAATTCAAGAGTGTTATAAGATTTGAAAATTGTGACAAATTTACCTAACATTAATATTGTTACCGATCTGTCGTTTTTTATATGTATAATTCTTTTTTTTTTAGATAGTCTTCGTTTGTTCAATCTCTTTGCTAAGTGCTAGGAGACGAGACGAAGACAAATGTTCTTACAGTCTCTTAAAAGGAGACGCGATCGATCTTCCGGCCAATCTCTTTGTCTTTCGGGCACAGTTTGAAAGGTCAAAAGAGTATTTCGTCCCATTTTCATGGAAAAAATGTATGAATAGGGGAGTCTGAGAGAATGATAAGTGCATCGAACTCGTTACGACATAACGACAAGAACCCTTAGAGATTCCAAAAAAATTTTTTTTTTTTTTGTTGATTCATTTCGACTGACGTTATTACAATATTATTTTTGACGGTTTTTTCATTTCATTTTAAAAACGAAATGAATAAAAAAAGAAAAACGGATAATTCGATTGTCGAAAAACTCGGATATTAACGAAAAAATAAAATAAAATAAAAATAAAACGGATCGACGTGAACATGTCGCGGAAAATTCGAACCAGCAATTTCCGTTCGTGAAAAATCTATCGATCGTCGACGGAAATTCGCCCTTTTCGATTTCAAAAATATCAAGATTTGTTTTCTTTTCCATATATATATATATATATATATATATATATATATATATATATATATATATATATATATATATATATATATATATATATATATATATATATATATATATATATATATATATATATATATATATATATATATATATATATATATATATATATATATACATCGATGATAGAAAAACTTGGATAGGTTTCGATCGCGAATCTTCGAAGAAGAAAATCCGTTTAATTATCGACACTTTTTCTACTTCAAAGGAAAGTCTTTCTTTATACACAAGCTTTTCTCTTCTTTCAGTTTAAATTGAAATCTCTATATATATATATATATATATATATATATATATATATATATATATATAATATATTTTTTCGATGGATCTGTTTAAAGTTTATTATTGAGTTTTAGATAGAAACAATCGAATTCTAGAGTTTAAATTGAACATCGATAAAACAAATTTCAGAACGTTAACTTAATTTCACGCCGAATTGAATCGTCAATTTTCTACATATCTATTTTTTTTCTATTTAATATTATTTATTATATGAATATTATTTTTTAGACGTTATATTTTATATCGTATCACTTGAAACGGCGTACTTGAAAAGCGATTTTGCGCAAGTGTCGATTACACTGCGCCGGTTCTATTTCACAATTGGTGAACTTGTCACAGTTGAACAAAAGCTCGTGTCGCAATTGCGACGTCGTTGAAACCGTCAAACGGATCAAACAATGGTCTTTCAGTTGATCCTGATCGTCTTTGTCTGCGAGAAGACCTCTTAGCTTCTAAGGATATTCAGTCGGAATTTCACAAATGTCTTATTGCATTATACCTTGTTAGTAGTGCATTATGCATAATATATATATAAAGCTCATACAGTATATTGAAAGCTTGCTTTTGTACAATTGGTATTTCAAACTGATATCAATTTATTCAATAGTCTATAATAGTGCTTTATAATTGATATGCAATAGACGGTTTTAAGCTTTATGTAATATTTCAGATAGAACTTATCTATCATTGATTTAAAAAGCAAGACGTATATTTTTATATACAGTATTAATTATGAATTTAAATATATGACATACTAAAATTAATATCGATAATCGATATAAAGTAGAGTAAACTTGAAAAAAGCTCTCATTTTATCGTTATATAAATATATATATATATAAAGAAAAAGTTTGTTCGATGTCGCGTAAAATATAACGAAATTAATATTATATTTATATAGGAGAGAGAAAAAGGCTGCTCCATTTTTTTTTCTTTTTTGTTACTAATAATATAAACATTTAATTTTAATATTTTTCCTTTATCGTTTATTTTACGCGAATAACGAGGCGCTTTAATGCGACGACGCGATAAAAAGTTAAATCCGCCATATTTTTTTTTTACTCAGCGGCATTAATAAAAATTAATATAACGACTCGATAAAAATACGCTTATTATTATAATAATATTAAGTGTCTCTTTTATTTTATTTCATTTTAATTTTGTTTTTGTGTTTTTTTTTAATTGAAAATAAGAAAATGATTTAAACGCTCGAAACGTTTATGGCCGTAAAAAAGAGGCGTTTTATTTCGATTTCGCCATTTTGACAGCGAATATTTGCGGTTGAATATGAAAATATTATATTTTATTTTTATTTAAACATAATTATATTAAATATTTATTTATATTAATTTTATCATTATATAAATAAAAAAAAATATTTACTTATTTTTTAATTTATAATTTTTATTATTTAATATAAAAAATAATTTTAATATATAAAAATATGAATTTAATTGATAAAAAGACAAATTTTAAATTTCAAATTAAACATTTAAAAATTAATCAAATTTTTCTTATGTAAAATTGTTTGATTAGATTTAACTATTTATTTCGGGTAGATTTTTTTTTAATATAAATATTTAACGTAGGGTCAAGTCTCAAAGGGAAGGGGGTTAATGTTGAGGGCGGCAAATTCCCCGAATGCAAATATTTTCACAGAGCTAAAATAATCGAATTAAAACGTCGGACGAAAACCGTCTTCACCCTCCCCCCATTTCCCCTTAACCCCCGTTTATCGTACTAATTTTCCGAGAAAAACCGACACTCGTTGAAAAGCGAAAGAAGCGAACGGTGAATTATGTAATAATTTGCTCTTTTCCGGAACTAAAAAAAAAATTAAAAAAACGAAGAAAAAGAAGTGATGATGACGCGTTTCTGAAAAATTTTGCAGCGTTTGAAAAAAAATTATCCTTTTTCCATTATATATATATATATATATATATATATATATATATATATATATATATATATTATAAAATTATTCTATGAATTTTAATTCTAACATAATTTAAACATTAAATATCGTAAAATAAATAAAACGCTTTCTTTTGTTTAAAATAATTTAATATTGATTTTTCGTTGAAGCATCAATCAACGTCAGATGCACGAAACCTTTTTTACATAAAAACAACATACTATATAATATATTCAAAGTTTGTAAAGACGAAATTTTGTTGTCTTTTTGAGAGAGAAAAAAATTAAAGATCAACAACATCTAAGAAAAAAGATTCTATGAAAAAATTAAATTATTTCATACAATAATTATTTACTTACATTTTTTTAATATAGATTTTTGTATCGATATTTATAATAATATTTTAAAATTTTTGCGGTGAAATTTTGCGGTGCATCTGAATTTAAAATCAAAATAATCGGATGCATGAAAAGCAAAAAATTGAACATCCCTGACATCTATAATTTAGAATATTCCATACGATATATCTTATGTAATTTAAATGCTAATTTTCTATTTATAAACGAAAACCGTTTCCTTAATTGCGTTTAAAACCGAATAATCAAATGTCACAACAAAAACCAACCGTTAGATTTTTGATATATATATATATATATATATATATATATATATATATATATATATATATATATATATATAGAATGTATTCAAAGCGTCCAAGTGCAATGACCACCCGCAAAATAATAAGCGAATCGGCATTGATGCATGAACTTTGCGGTATAAAATTAAACTTGATCTTTGATTTTGATATAATAAATAAATAATTGTCATATATTAATATATTAATAAATAATATTTGCTCGATATATAAATCGTTATTTAATTTTATATTAAATTTTAAAAAATAATTCGTTACCCGCATTTGATGTGTTAATATATTATATATTAATATTATATATTATAAAGTGCGCGCGATAAATTCTATTACATATATTATATTAAACTGTCATTTTCAGTATAATCAATATTTCACATAACATATTGTAATTATTTTATATTGCAAATGTATTAAAATAATAATATAAAACATTTGAATTTTATATATTTAATATGACGTATAAAAAAGTCTAGAAAGAAAAAAAACACTATATATATATATATATATATATATATATATAAACCATATATATATATATATATATATATATATATATATATATATATATATATATATATATACAAATCGTTTTTTATCACATATAATAACATTTTTCATATAAAATTTATGCATTTCGTGTATATAATTAAAATTTTAATTAAAAATGATTAATTAATATTTCTTTTAATATATAAAATCGGCACAAAACGTTTTGTTTAATACACGATAATCATAGAAGAGAATTTTTATCGGTTTATTATATATTTAGTTAATAAGCAAAAATTTTGAATATAAAATTTTATGATCTAGAACATCTATTTTTTTTTTAAGAATAACACAATGAAAATAATAAAACATCAATTATAATTTACTATTATATAGAACTTGATTAAAAAAAAAATTTCATCATGCAACAAAAATAAATTACTAAAATTCATTAATTCAATTATTTTTCATTACACACGTGTGCACATATTATATATATATATATATATATATATATATATATATATATATATATATATATATATATATATATTATTCAATTTACCGAGTCGACAGCACTCACGAACAACATTTATATATACATTATACGGCAGTTAATTAACACTAATTTCGTTCGTACTTGTCGACTTCGACCGCGATTCGCGATTTTATTACACTGTAATGGCAAAATTGAGGTGCGGTCTTTTATTTTAACCTGAATATCTAAAATTGAACACATTAGGGAAATAAGTATTTTTTTTTTCTTGTTTTTGCACGTTTCATCGTTAGATTGATGGACAGTAATAATAATTTTAAATTTAGGTTAAAGCGGCAAATATAAAACTAGATATTTATATTATATTATATTATAGATAAGATCTAAAAACAATAATGCTTTAATAAAATTTTAATATTTTTTTTAATAATTCAATATATTTAAATGAAATTTTAATGGTTTTTTTTAACAAATATTTATTTCATCTATATAAAATAAATATTTTAAATTTAAAACACCCTTCAATCTCTTTCTAAATCAAAGTATGATATAATCGATTAATATTATAATATTACAAGATTGTGAAATATTGATTTGTTATTTAAAAAATTCAAAAATTTAATTCTACAATATACCATATAAAAAAAAACAATAACGAATAGTTTACATTCAAAAGTGTTAACATGAAGAAAATATTGCACGCGTGACTTTTTTTAATTATAAAGTTGGAGAACCGCCGTTTTTTCTAATACAACACTTTAAATAATAGTGCAAATATAGTAAATATACTGGTTTTGTTGATGGCAATGCACCCGTTTCAACATTTACCAGGCGATCACGTCAAGTTGTTCAACATTTACCGGTCTTTTCTACTACTAGTCGTGACGACGCAGCACTAAAATAGATACAACGTGGACATGTATAAAAATAAAATTACATTTATGTATATACATAATATATATATATATATATATATATATATATATATATATATATATATATATACGGCGTGTTTATTTATTTATATATAAAAAATATATATACACAGCATGTGTGCAGATCTAAGCGAAAACTAGTTTAACGTCCGCCATTTTATGTTATCCCGATGATAAAATGGACGCGGAATCGCGCGAACATTTCAAAATGCGAAACCGCACACATAATTTATATTTTTATTATTATTTTATATAGAAAAATATACGATTTTTATTTTAACGAAAAATTAAATATATTTAGAAAATTTTCATTAAGAGTTTTTAAATTTTTTTCATACATTTTTTTACAATAAATATGAATTGAAAATGTAGATATAGATATTAACTGAAGAATGTTCACTTAAAAAAACGTATATTTTTAGTCGAAAGAAAATAAAAATATATATGAATAAAAATTATAAAATATAATGTATTATATAAAAATAAAGCGTTCCCTTGGTTCGTTGAATGTAGTCGAAAAAGAAAGGTTATTTGTGCTGAAAAGAATTCTGCGAACGAAAAGAAAAGCAAAAGACCGCACTTTGCAAAAAAAAAATAAAAAAAAAACGGAAAGAATAAAAAGTTTAACTCTGTACACAGCGGGCAGTCAATCGTAGCTCGGGCCGCAAATGAAAATAAATAAGAAAAACTCGACCTCTTTCGTCTTATCCACGGCTGAAAATCCACCGTCGCATCTCGAACGAAGCTGAGAAAATAAAACGTTCCCGACGTAAAGGAAGCGAAAGACGGCGCTTCTCAAACTGTCGAAATGGCCGTCGGCTAAACACGAAACTTTAATGCTCGTTCTGAATTAAAATATATATATGTATATAAAAAAAATCTTTTTTTTTTTTGGAGGAAATGAAATTATATTTAGTTGGTCTTTCATTTGCCTCCGAGGGGAAAAGCGGCATTGTCGAATTTTCCGACGGCGGTTTCACGGCGTCGCGAATAATCCAATTTTCCGTTTTGATTAAGTGCCGCGCCGGAAAAACTTTCGACAATGGACGCCGAATTCGGAAAAGCAATCTCTGCGGTTTTCCGCGACGGCCGCCCTTAGACGATTTTTGACCATTGTTCAAAATAAAGAACGTCAATCTTTTCGGCTGAAGCGTCCCATTTTCGATTCAGTTCGCCCTTATCGAGGACGAATATTGTTCTTTTTTTTTCAATTTCATCAAATAAATCATTCTTTATATTTCAAATATTTATTAATTTATTGAATTATATCTAAAGATTAATTACCAAGTCGATCATAAAATATATTTTATATACATTCTATGTATATACATATTATACATAATATTTGACCTCAAATGATATCGATATAAGAAAATTAGATCAAACACATGTAGATAATATATAATAAACTTTTGAGAAACTTTGAAATCGATTTTCTTTTTTGGGTCAAACACGCGTCTTGCAACATTTAAGTGCGACACTCGTTTTCAGAGTGCACAACGAAGTTACCTTTTTATTTTCGTGACGTTTCTTCTTCTACATATAGAAAAAAAACATAGAAAAAAAAACGTCGAACAGCAGACGACTGCGAAACTCGAAAAGTCGACGTTTCGACGTTATTTCAGCGGTCATGTCGACTATTATTTCCGTACCTTTTTTTTCCGGTCGGCATTTTAAAATTTGCATGCAGTCGTCGTTCTGAAACAAGAAAAAAAACAAAATTCATGAAAAAAATTTTCAGCATTCAGGTGAATATGGCGACCGATTTTTTTTTCGCAGCAATAAAAGTGAATCTTCTGGAAGATGAAAACGTTTATTTTAAAAATGCTGAGTAATGATGAAGCAGTTTACACTATTATTATTATTACGTCAGATATTCCATATATTTTTTTTGTCTTCAAAGAATATTTCGCTTTTTCAGCCGTAATGAACGGCGATAAAATATTAACGTTCAACTGAAAAAGTATTATTTTTATTATGATACGTTATATGAGTATATTTATTTATATAAAAATATAGTAATATCAGTAAAACGCAAACTTAATAATATTATCTATCATTAAACTCGATTACTCTGAAAAAAAAAATTAAATATCAAAAAAGAAGAAAAAGATAAAAAAATATCTACCCTCTTAAGCCGATATAAAGTCGCATCGGTTATGGCAAAGGGCATAAATGCGAAAAAAATTACCGCAGAATTTCCGCAGAATTTTCGGCACTTTTCAACACTCGAACCCTTCACAGTATCTGAAGTAATAAATTCGAACAACCTTGCCTATAAAAAAAAGACCACTTTCGCATTAAGTGCTTCTTTCTGCAGCCCGACTTCGTCTTCTTTGACCTGTCTTTTTTTTCAGTATTATGTCGTCGAATTATATATATATATATATATACATATATTTTTTTACGAATTTTCCACGGTAGTAAATCTCGAGAGGTGTTCGAAATCGTCGTATCTTTTTTTCTTATCTTAATATATTCGCTATTAAAACGTGTATCATAATATTTATTAAATTATATCGAACTTCGTTCGGTTTTATGAGGGTTATATATTTTTTTAAAGATATCTATATTATAGAAATCGTTTCACGGTTAATAAGTTGCCGTGGTCAGTTCGTTTATGACGTCAATACAACAAAAAAAAAACGTTGTGCAAATATGCGCGCATACATGTTATAGGCATTCTTTTTTATTTAAATTTTAAACGTTAAAAATGTGTTCTGTTTTTCATTATATTTATACATTACTAATATTCAATATTTATTTTAAAATATTTTTATTTTTATACTATATAATAATTTTTCTTCGGACACTTTTAATATATTTTATTGTTATAAATTAAATAAAAATATTGATTTTAAATTTTAAATCTAATCAGTAAATTTTTTAATATAAAATATTGCCTATAACACATAGAAACATATGTCTCTAGACATCTTTTATTTTCTTGTTTTCCTGTTATGTTAGTCGTCTGATGCGGCCAATTTCTAATTTTGAACTCTGCAAAAAAAAAAAAAGAATGAATGAAAGAAAGAAAAAGACATAACAGTTCATCGCTCGTTCTATTCGTCTGGTTTTCAAATAAGAATAGACCAGATATATATACAATGTCTTCTGATTTCGCTGATATACCGGTTACTGTTTACTGATCTCCCGATACATAAGGTACATACATTGTATCCGAATTTGCATTTTTTTTCTTCTATTTTTTTTTAACCATTTCTTTCTTTTTTCTAATAGCGTTGTTCTAGAAAATGGCGAAATCGTGCAAATCGTATTCAACGTGATTTATTTTTATGCAATTTATTAAATTAAATTATTCATATATAAATATTGTTTAAGTATTAATATTGTAAAATATTTTTATTTACATTCTATTTTAATACTTAGAATTTTTATAAAAATTGTATAGATGTCTCATTTTTATATTATTAACAAATTATTTTTATTATAAAAATATCAAATTAAAAAATTTCTTTTATAAATTTAAATAATATAAAATGTGACGTAAAGTAATATTTGCCGCATTTATACACCATTAAAATGTACGAATAAATAATTGAAAATCTTTGGCAATTTACGCTTTCATTAATAATATTGAATGTAAATATAAAGTGGAAAATGAAATACGTTAACTGGGAAAAAAATCTTGTGGATAAAAAAAACGTTCTTCGAACTCATGAAAAATTGCGGCGGAAAATTTTGCGATTTTCCACGCTGAAATCATATAACGGGAATGAGACGATGGAAAAAGTGGAAAATTACACGAAATTCGATAACTCGTCGTTATTGAATATTTTCATTTTGATGGAAACGAATTAATATTAATACCGGGAATCGTCGTATCATTAAAATAAATCAATAACTTAGACTATATTTTCAATATTGAACCGTCTTTTTTTTTTAATTTAAAATTGTGATTAATATTTTAAAAGACATTATAAATATCAAATTTATGTGAATAATAATAATTAAATTATTTTTTCCTATTCCGAAGGTTTGGCATTTCAGAAATGTTTTCAGGAGAAAAAAAATAAGAAAATACTTTGCGAAAATTACAAAACATGTCGTATTTCGTAAAACAGTCACGCGTCAACATTGACGCAAAATGAAAGTATAATATAAAAAAAAATTCGACAGAATTTACTCTGAAAACTTGCGCGAACCCTTCGTACCCATGGCGTCATTTCGCAACGGACGAACCCTTTCGAATCCGACAAAATTTCAACAAACTTTATATATATATATATATATATATATATATATATATATATATATATATATATATATATATATATATATATATATATATATATAATAAAGAAAAACAAGAAAATATTGTACGTTTGTGCCGCAAAATATTATATTCACGCGACTAGACGAAAAGACGCGAAAAGCGAGAGCGGAAAATTCTCGGAAAATCCAAATGATTTTTCACGATTCGCCAGATAGCATACAACAAGAATATAAACTTTCCATTTTAATATTGTAAAAATGGCTTCTTTTTTCTTATTTTATTTATTTATTTATTTTTTTGCTGTCTGTGAAAATTTCTATATTGATGTTTATTTAACTCGAAACGACGTCGTCGTTTCTTTGTTGTGTTTTATCCGTGAATTTATTTTGTGAAAATACGGCTTTTATATAAATGAACTTACTCCGTTCGATGATACAAATAATGTACAGTATATTCTCTTTCAAAATATTCAAAATGAAACTTTTCACGTTTTTTTTTATTAAAAAAAACCTTTTAATAATATTGAAAATATTTTTCATTATATGAGTGCACTTTTCGCTGCTCAAAATTGAACGAGCTATTTATAATGTCGCCCTTATATAAATGTTCAAAATCCTATTAGAATTATTTTCCAATATAAATATAGATTTTTTCCTTATATAATTCAATATTTTTTACCTTATATAAATTATTTAAAATACATTATAAATTGGCTATTAAAATAAAACTTATCTTACATATATTATTATGAAGAATTTCGTCTAATTTTAAACCGAAATTTACAATGAAAATTTATATAATTCAAACATTAATCAGATCTAAAAAAAATATGAACATTCATAATTACAATATTAAGAATATATAATATTATATTAATATAAAAATATTATATAATATTAAAATATTCGTGATGTTTCCATTAAAATTATTGCTATCGTATGAAAACTAGTAATATTAGAGAAATATTACCAGAATAAATGGAATCGTTTTCTTGTATAATATATATATATATATATATATATATATATATATATATATATATATATATATATATATATATATATATATATATATATATATATATATAGCGCGCGAGTTTCATACAAAATTCACGGCACTTTAGGAAAAACTAACGGAAGAAACAACGCCTGGGAAAAAAATTAGAGTGGCTAACCTGGGTGCTTTTTCAATAAACGCTTTTATTATACAATATATATATATATATATATATATATATATATATATATCGTTTCATTGCCGTTTGTACGCGGTTATGTTTCATATCTATATCCGAGCCACTTTTCCGATTGAATTTTCCGGGAATATTCCATACGCGACCTGATTCCGGAGCGATTTCAACAATTCGAAATCCTTCATGGAAGAAGATGAAGCAAAAAAAAAAAGAAAGATCGCACAATCTCTCACAATTTCTACTACGTTTTATTATTTTATTTCCAATAATCTAGCCCGCACTGTTACTATTACTATTTTCGTATTGGCTTTCAATTTATTTATTTTTTTTTTCATACCACGTCTCTTATGATTAACGTTTCGTTTTGCGGTTTGAACGTTGAATTCGATTATTTTCCGATTTTTCTTTTTTTTCTATTTTCATTCGTATGAAATTGTTCGTATTCGCACGCAGAAACGAGATGTGTTCCGTAATGACAATCGTCAAAGATGAAAAAAATTGATGTTCGTACCGAAGAAATCCATAAAAGTTCCAATCATGAAAACGAAAAAAAATATATATATAAAAAATAATAAATTGAGAAAAGATCCACTTATTGCCGATTGTGCGATAAATTTAATATATAATAATATATTTAAGTCCGAAAAAGAATATAATTTCTTTGAGACATCGGCGTAAATTGCTTCAAATATTTAATACTTAATTGAACAGTTCAATTTTAATTCCACTTTAATTATTTAAAATTATACGGAATATTTTTATAAATAATTTTCATATTTCATAATATATATTTTTATTGTAAACAAAAATAATTTTAGACAAAATTTATTTTATATATATATATATATATATATATATATATATATATATATATATATAAGAATGTAAGAGAAAAGTTTCCCTTGTTGAATAGTTGAAAGAAAATCTAGTTGCAATCCCACTTGTCAAACTTTTCCAGACTTTCCGCTTTGAAGAGATAGTCGTCAACCACTTAAAATAAAATAGACGACTTTCGGCAAAGAAAATGATAAAGTTTTCCAAATAGTCTCGTATAATTTTAGATACGAAATCGTGATGCTGAAACCAAAAAAAAAAAAAGAAAAAAAGTTCAACACTCTGAAAGTAATCTAAGAGTCAAAATTGCAACATTAACCGAGTAACATTATCAAACTACGTTCCAGTCGTAAATTTTCCTCACGTAAAACGGGTATAAGTGCTAAAATATTCAGCAATATACGGAAAAGGATTACGGTTTTGAGCGGGAACATCGCTTAATTTGAATAAACTACCGACGCCGTTCTCGATTCAAATTTGAATATGAACCGACGACGTACACAAAAAGCTCGTAAAACGAGGCGAAAGCTCCTTTGTCGTTCAAAATTCCATACTAACTCCTTTTGGCTGTAATACGCGTGCATGGTTCGCCTTTATGAAGTGAAATCTCTTAAACCTTTTCAGTGCGAACACACACACACGTGTGGTTTTGAAATATTTCGAATGGTCCATTGGCTTCAGACCTCAAACTTTCAGCTGAAATAAAATTGACGCCGACGACGAGCTTCGAGAGCTTGACGCACTTGTAAATTCGAAAATTGTCCAAAATACTTTACGACATACTTAAGACTAATAACTATTTATAAAAAATAATAGATATTTTGCTGTTTATATAACATGAAAATAATGTTTATTTATTTGACCATATATATATATATATATATATATATATATATATATATATATATATATATATATATATATATATTCACAAAAAAAATTGGCAATAAAACTAACAATATTTTTCTTTTCTTTGTTTCAGGTATGTCTTTTTCGCATTTTCACGTATCTTCAAATAGAAAATTCATCGTAAAGGTAACGTAAAAAGGTACATTTTTTTTTTACAGAAATGACATAAAAATATTTTTTTTTCAAATGAAACATTCGCTTGAAAGAGATCAAAATGACTTATATATTATATATTTAAATATTATTTATATATATATATATATATATATATATATATAATATATATATCTGTATCAATTTTTTTAAATTACGTATACTCGTTATATTAACATTTTAACGACCTTTTTTATAGTACAATTATTTTTTTTTATCTTTCCTCGTGAACTTTCTTCAAGTTCGATAATTACGAAAGTGCAATAAAAAAAAACGGCGGATTCGTAAATGTCAAATTGTGCACGAAGTGAAAGTACCCTCGGCCGAAGGAAAACCGTTTGAAAATTTTCCTCGAAGTGTTGTCTGAGAGCGCTTTTCCTTTGTATCGAAGACAATGGTTACGAACAAACAAAGGAAAGTACCGGAATAAAACGGAAAATATGGAAAATGCGGAATATAACGAACTTATTCTCGTTGACCCTCCAGTTTTATGTAATATAAATATATATATATATATAAAATCGTATGCCTGTATTTGCTTGAGAACCCATTTCCGGTCAAGTGACACATTGAAAAACCTAATTAATTCCGCTTCCGGAATTACGTTTCCAGTTTTCAATGAACAATTGTAAATTGCGACGCTTTCACAATAGTCGAAACGTTTCACGACTTTTATTATGTGAATCGTTAAGTGGAATTTGTTCGTTTAGTTATATTATGAATAATCGGAATATTTTATTCGTGATTTTTCCGATTTTCATACGAACGAATCGAACCGTCGCTTTAACGAAGTTTTCCTAACGCGATTTTTCGTTTTCTTTTTTTTTTTTTGAATCGTCGGAAATTGCGAAAAGTTTACTCAACTCCGTCATCAATTCAGAAATATTATAAATTATTCCAAATTGATGTATATATAATATATATATATATATATATATATATAGTATAAATATTAAAAAAAAAAAAATTTTCGATATATAAATCAACATGAATTTATCATGTAAAATATACATTAAAAATGTCTCGTTTGTTTGAATTAAAATCCCATTTTCCAATTTTGTACAATAAAATTATATTAATATATATATATTCGCCAAAAACTATTCGCGTGACAAATTGCAATGCATATATATTGGAACAAGCATAAAAAAATCTGAAAATAATACCTGAAAGTAGACCGCCTACAATAAAAAAAAAGATAGCAAAGTGATCTATTTTTTTACTTATATATATATATAAATGGAATAGTAAGTATTATTATTGTGGATATATATATTAATATTTATGTTCGATTTAATATAATGAAATTATCGTATGACATTTATAGGCGTTTCGCGATGACCTTCGTTTCCAAAATTCGCATTATTCGTCACGTATCGTGGAGAATAACGACTAACAAAACGAAATGGGAACTAGAGGACCCAGTTTTTCCCGGAACGTGTTACGGGCACAAAGCTTTTCCGAAATGAACGCGCGGATCTAAAACGGGCTCCACAAAAGGGTCCGATAAAGCCTTCGAAACGAAACGTTCGGGAATTCTGAACGTCGTTTTCCAAGAACAAAAAAAAATAGTAAAATAAGAACGAATATATATATATCAATAAATAACGTTTAACGCTAAATATATACTGTCTGAACAATTCTTTGAAACATTGGTTATATTAAATTATTTTATATAGGTTCTCGGAATTATTATTATTTTTTATTTTCTATATACTGTTTTAAAATATATTAAAATATTGACGTCGTTCTGTTCGGTTTTAGACTTCAAAGACGACGTTATATTCGGTTAAATTTACGACTTAAAACCGAACAGATTACACGTCGAACGTTTTACACTCATAAAATCTATTCGAGCACTATTTAAAATTAAAATTCACATAACGATAATTAAATATTCAACCGGTTGATGTCATATATAATATATATATATATATATATATATATATATATATATATCGTATGCAATTAGAACGCGTATTATATTATTATTTCAAATTCGCCGTGAAACGGGTTCGTTAGTAAATTTAGCGCAAAACGATAGTAATTTAACGTTTTCGACGACATATCCAAGATCACATTTCGCATTGCAGAAACGTTGATTTATTACCGGAAAAGTTTCGAAAAGCATACCCAATGGAGTACATGGAACAGAGTTAGTTTGCCATTCAGACATAGTGTTTCGCGTTTTCATACAAACGTTGATTATTATTCAAAACATTTGTCGACTGCTATAGTAATTTTGCACGAGTAAAACTTGAACCCGACAACATTATGCCGAATGTATTCTGCATACATATTTAACATCCATCTTCTACATATTTATATAAATATATGTATATATATATATATATATATATATATATATATATATATAACACAGAATTTGTTTTTAAAACGTAAATTCTTTATTTATTCTTCCAAATCAATTTTATTCACTTCAAAGTGATCATTGTCCGATAAAACGTATTTTCCTTGAATCAGTTGGAATAGTCTTTTTCCGATATAACCTTCGAGACATTCTTCGATTCGATTATTATATTCTCAATCGTATCAAAACGGCGTTCCGGCATTGGTCTTTTGAGTTTGCCGTAAAGCCAGAAGTCGCACGGAGTCAAATCAGGCGAATACGGTGGTTGCGGAACGATATTATCGTGATAGAGTAGTAAAAACACATGTAACTCGTAGATAATTAATTAAGTAGTATATATAAATTATTATACATAGATCTCTACACGACATCAAAATATATTTTTCACATTAAAAGTTTTTCAATAAGAGTTTTATTTTCACCCTTCTGAAGATATTTGAGACTTTTTCAATATATATTATATATATATATATATATATATATATATATATTTGCGGTTATTGTGTGCAAAATATCGGTTAACGCAAAAAATATATAAATCCGTTCCCAAAGGTGTACATTTCACGTGTTTGTTTTATTTTTTTTTTGCGTTAAAGGAAAATCACAGACGTAATTCTCGGAAAAAAAATAACGAAAAATATTATTCTTTTATTGAAAAATCGAGTGTATTTTCTTTTTATGTTGCTAACGGATTATTGTTTTTCATGTCTGTGTTTTATATATCGTACATTTTCTTTTACGTTTGACATTATGTTATAAATTTCTATTACAATGAAGATTATTTATATTTCGTTAAATATATATATATATATATATATATATATATATATATATATATATATTACAATTTACTATACCAAATATTAATTAAAATAAATCAATATTGAACTATTTTTATTGAAATGAATTCAATTTGTAAAGCAATGAAATTAATTTGAAAATTTATATATAAATATATATATATATATATATATATATATATATATATATATATATATATATATATAATAAAAATATACGTACAATATTTAACAAAACGGGTCGCCTTTCTGTAACAAGAGACATTTCCAGGATATCCTGGCCTTGATACATAGTCGGTCTCCCTTTGAGCGCCATCAAAGCCCGTGACCTGCCTCATTAGCGAAAGCTCGCCGAGAGCTTTTTCATTTACTTGCCCTCCCCTCCCGCCCCTTCTAAGCGGCATAAACGAGCGCGACGTTGATTTACGATTATATTGTTCGCGCCGGAATTCACCATTGCCTCTTTTTCACATTATTAATGTGAGCTTTTATTTTATTTTATTCCCGTTTCTTTTCTTCTGTTCTCGTTTTCGACTTTGCTATTTAATTTTTTTTTAAGTATGGCGCACTTCGAATTTCGACGAAATTATTCAAAAAAATTTTTTTTACAACTTGTTTTGTTCCATTTTTATTTTATCTTTCATTGTATGATTGCGCTTATGTAATTATAAGCGTTGAATATTGAAAATTCAAATTTAATTCAATTTTATTTTGAATATTTTATATTAAAAATTTTCATTCTAATATAAAATATTTTATATAAAAAACACATTAAAAATCTAAACTCTTAATCATATTTTTATCATACGATTTTATTTTTTTTTATGAAGAAAAATTATGTTATATTTCTGGTGTAATTTATTAAAAAAAAAAGTCATTTTAGCCGAAAGCGGAAAGTATATCAAAATTTATTACAGTTGCCAAATGCGTTTTTCTTGTGACGTTAATTACGTTTAATTATTTAAAATTTCGTCCGAATTAAATTTTCCAAAATTACGTTTAATATAGCATTCGTTATCTGAAATGAATTTTCGCGTAATTACGGCGTCGTCTTAAAGAGCCGCAATTATTTAGCTCGGGGTGCATTTTTTCTCAATTTTAAACTTAACCAAAATATATAGTATAATAGTAATATATATTTTAATAAAATATATTTATATATTTTAATAACAATAGAGTCGGTTTTAAACTATAAAATACACTGAAAAGCCGAACGGCTTAACGCAAAAATTAACATAACAAGCGAAAATTTCGCATTATTTTCGCATATATGCGCTGCGAAGATAAGCCGAAAATTTTCCGCCGGCGGAAAAAAAAATTCGAAAAACATTTTCCCGCACAAAGGACCGCGTATCATTTGGCCGCAAATGTTGCGCAAAAACAACAAAAAAAAAGTGTCCGATTTTTTTTTTATTCATTCTCCGCCAAATGTGGCGGACACGATCGACGGTAACTGTAACGAATGACTTTGACTTTTCGCTTTTTTTCCGATCCGTTTTTCGCTCAAGTACCGGAAAAAAAAATCCAATGAAATCAATCGGTGACCCTTTGATGAAGTGAATTTTTCGGATACGTTTAGCACATTTTTTTTTCTCGAAAGCTTTATGGAACGATTTTTTTTTTCGTTTCATTATTTTATTTTTGTACGATAAAAGCTTGTGTTTTTTATTTTGAATTGTGTTTTATTAAAATATTTAATTTAAATAGCAGAATACTTGTATTTTTAAATGAAAATTTTTCATTTTAATTAAAATATTGATCAAATATATTATCATATATTGAATTTTTAAATTAAAAATAAAAAAAAATATTAATTTATCAAATATATATTATACAACAAAAAATTATTAAATAATTTTAATATTAATATATAATTTCAATCGTATTTATTTATCGAACTATTACATATTATTTATATAAAACGTTCTTTTATTTATAATCACATTTAATATATCTATTATGACAATTTTTTTTAATATTATTTAATGATATCTAAAATTCTTCTTTCAACAATTTATATAAATATTATATATATATATACTTTTTTAATGAAAAAAAATTAAATATATTATTATATAATACAATACGTTAATTGTGAAATGTCAAAATCATCTGACGACAAAACGCACACACACACACACATCCATTGTATGCACGCACACTTGTCTATACGAATAAGAGAGAAACAGCTGTTAGTTTTCGGACTACGCCCCGAAAGAAAAAAAAAGAAAACGAGAAGAAGAAGAAGAAAAAGAAAAATAAAAAAAGAAAAGTGACCGAGGCGCCGCCATTCGATCAATACGAGACGTTTTCGCTACGCGTCCAAGACGCACCGGTATCCATTATTCGCTCGACTTTTTCCCGCATTTTCTTTCAATTTCACCCGAACTGACGGTCTTTTTTTTTTCATATCGAATAGAAAAACGTATGAGTTCGTACCATAGCATATGTACGAGCGTGTCAGGTTGTTATTTTTTTTTTCTATTTTTTTAAGTCTTTTTATATCGAACGCGATAATTCGATTGATATATTAAAAATAAATTTTTATTTTTATATATTATCAAACGTTTTATTATTGATTTTATAATTGTTCATATACCGACATTTCTTATATACTTATAATTAAATTGTTGAATGAATTAATAAATATATAAATATCATTGTGTTCATAATTTGATTTAAAATATGTTAGTTGTGTAAAATAAAGTAGTTTAAAAAATTAACAGAAAAAAAACTAGTTTTTTAATCTATTAGACTATATATATAGTTTCTTTTCATATTCGATGATCGTGCATATTCTATTACGTTCGTTCTTTTTATATTTTATGTGTAATAATAATAATAATAATAAAATGATCGTTCAAAATATTATTTTACAAAATTTAGCTTTTATTTTTTTATATTGATATTTTATAAAGATGCTTTTTATATAAACGAAAATTAAAGTTTCGTCAGAAATTTTAACATTTTCACGACATACAAGACATCAAAAGCATACTTTCGTGACTTTGACAATTTCTTTATATAAAAATTAATTTTATGTCATAGAAAATATTTTTATCAAAATTAAAATGATAATAATATAATTATTTTTTATTAAAAATAACAAAACAATTTTAAATTTTTTCTTTAAAAAATATCATACATTCTAACGATAATCGAAACGTTCAAATTTTCTTATATCTATTGAAATGGGTGATCTGAAAAAAAAATTACATTTTCGATAAATTTAGCATGGGTCACGGTAAAAACCTTGGTAACAGAAATGAGATGAATTATGTCGATGAACAGATAACCCACAAAATGCCGAACGTCTCCCGGAAAATTTATCGTATAAGGAGACAAATTGCTTGTCATTGCCTCGCTTAACGAAACCGTAAAAGCGCAAAAAATTCTAAATTGACACAAGTAAAGGAGGAAATTTCATCCAACAGGATATTCCAATTTTCTTAGACGATTCGTCCTCCGATGTTACCATATATACGATAATGTCAACCTTCAACTTCCGTCTAATAAATAGATACATATAACTTTCTTAAATATACATCTAACATTGTGATCAAAAAAATAAGGTGAATTTGTTTATAAAATGTAAATTTCATATTTTTTCCAAAAAAAAAAAAAACTATTCCAACATTTTTTCCAATCGTATAGCCTTCAAGACATTATTTAATTCAATTTTTATCTCTTCAATTGCATTGGCCTTTTGAGTTTTCTGAACAGCCAGAAGTCGCACGAAGCCAAATCAGACGAATACGGTGGATGGGGAACGATATGAGTCGACTTTTTGGCAAAAAAGTCACGAGCAACCAATGCAGTATGACATGGTGAATTATTCTAATAAAGAAACACAAAGAATCACAATAGTATATATAATATATAGTTAATAATATAAAAAATCTAAACTAAAATTAAATACTAAATATAACGTATCAATAAATTATTTTAATTATTATTATTTACATTATATTAAAAATTTTATCGAATATTTCAAGTGCTGTGTTGTTTTATAAAGTTTTCATGAAAATGCATTTTCCCGCAGTGTTCTTTGAATGCACACAATGTATTATTTCAATTTTACAGTTGAAGACAAGTTATTTTCCGTTCGTTTCATTCAACTGACATCCCTTATTTTATGTCGGAAACAAGTGGAAATCCTGGCTTTTGTGACAACATTTCAATATGTTACTACTAGAAGTTTTATAGAATTTCATTCTATAGACATAATAATATAATAAAAAATATATACATATATATATACAATATATTAAATTATTGATAATTTGTGGCTTGTAAAAAAAAATTATAATGGATTAATATTTAAGAAGAGAAAAAATCTCATCGCACTTATTCGATTTTAACTTTCGGCGAAATTACGCAACTTTCGAAAGCGATTTTCGCAAAAAGTAATTGTATTAAAGTCGAATTTCTAAAATTTGTACACTTTAATCCATCACAAATTATCTTAATGACGGTAAATTTAAACACCTGTTCTCTCATAAAATACAGTAGAATTTCGTGAAATATAAATAAAATAATAAAATTCATTCACATTTTTAAATTACGCGTTTACATAGTTTCTTCTTGTTTGTTCGTGTTAATAGGAAAATTCTCCGAATTTACTTTTCCTTTTTTTTTTACGTCTTCTTCTTTTTTGTTTATTAACGACAACTTCAACAGAAAACTCTCGAACCCTTAATAGTGTTCATCTCGTCGCTCTAAATTCTAACCCTTCTTTCGAT
Source organism: Leptonema lineaticorne (assembly GCA_024500535.1). Taxonomy (NCBI): domain Eukaryota; kingdom Metazoa; phylum Arthropoda; class Insecta; order Trichoptera; family Hydropsychidae; genus Leptonema; species Leptonema lineaticorne. The sequence continues at coordinate 10,661,278 of JANIJI010000065.1, forward strand.
AGGGCACTTTCACTAAAGTTTCCAAATTCGTACGGAAAACTTGAAAGGAACCTTTACTTTATTTTCTTTTTCTTCGAACATGAAGAGAGAAAAAAATAAAGCCTCAACTCGCCGAGTCGAATTACCGAAAATTTAATAATACTCTTAAATTTTACGCTTCTTTAATACAATAAAACGAAAAAAGCTCGCACGACTCCGTTTTTTCCTCGAATGAAATATGATATTTAACATTGAAACCGAATATTTTTTATCGATTTATTTTTTTTCCTTTATTATAATGAAAAAAAAAGGGTACGCTTTCGACACAATATATATATATATATATATATATATATATATATATATATATATATATCCGCTGATTCTTAATGGAAATTTCGTGTCGATTTTTCAGGATTTTTGATATTTTTTTTTTCAAATAAATCGTTTATTCCGTATAAAAAAAAATACGACACGAATTTTATTTCTATTTTTTTTTACACTACATCACATCCATTGTGAAATTTGTATTCCGCCCTTTACTTTACTACGATTCCCGATTGTATAACGGAGAACGTTATTTGAAACCCAAGGATAGGTTTTTTTTTTCAGAGTGCCCGTTTTTACTGACGTCGGTTTCATTACTTCAGATCGACATGAATTATTCAGAGAGTCCTTGGAAGGTTGAAGAAGTATATATACATATGTATATATATAAAAGCTCAGAGTTCAGGTAAGATTATAACTTCAGATACGGACATGTATTTTTTTTTTGCTTACCCCGAATTCGGTCGATTCGATTAATGCAACCCCTTAAAGCCATGAAAACGTTTATATGTTTGTCCATAATATATATATTTTATAAAATAACATATGTAACATATAATAATTTGAGTTTAATACTGTATATTATTTTTAATACATTTCATAATATTATAGAACGTAAAAAAATGTATTATACTTTTGTTATTATCATGAAAAATATTATAAAAAAATTATATTAATATTATATTATATATATATATATATATATATATATATATATATATATATATATATATAATTATTGCGATAGTTAACTTGATTAACCTTTCTCACACTTTGTAAATGTAAAGGTCAATTCTAACACTTCTCCGGGGGATTAGGATAAACTATGTTATAATATTTTGGTTAATGAGAAGGATTTTCGTTATTTTTATAAGCTATGTTTATTCTATTTATATTATATATTAAAATCGATACATCTAATGTACAAGTAGATCGAAATACAAATTTATAACATATCTATTAATATTTTAAAAAAAAGGTGAAATTATCATTTAAAACTGCCAGGCAAATTGTATTTTTTTTCCTAGTTTGATAGGATTTTCTATAACATTTGAGAAGAAATCTGTTTATCAAATAGTTTAATTATCAACGAATTAACACGTATTTTTACAACTAATGATTCTTTCATAATGATAATGCATATCGTTCCGCAACCACCGTATTCGCTTGATTTGGCTCCGCGCGACTTCTGGCTATTCAGCAAACTCAAAAAGTCAATGCGAGGACCCCGTTTTGATACGATTAAAGAGATAAAAACCGAATCGAAGAAGATCTTGAAGGTTATACCGGAAAAATACTATTCCGACTGTTTCGAAGACCGGAAAAAGTGCGTTTTATCGGACGGCGATTACTTTGAAAATGATAAATTTGATTTGTAATTTACATTTTATAATCAAATTCACCTTACTTGAATTGATCACACGAATTGTTCGAACAATATTATATACTGAACAATATTATTTATAATATTTATAATACTTACTATATAATGTATACTAAAATAGTATTATGATCTTTAAACACTCGATATATATTCCATAGAAATGAACAAATTAACGCATTCCCATAATAACCGCGTTATATTATATAAGTGGGCCGTTTATATGTATGAAAGAGCATCCTCGCGAGCGAAGGCTTTCATTATAGATGACAGGTTTGCAAAGGATCCGTTGAAGCAAACACACCAATCTGGAGTCATTCGTGCGAATGCCTCATCATACTCCTCAATCGACGGCACAACGATGCAAGAAAAGTTTTTTTTTTTTTTTTAGACGTCTTCGAACCCCGAACTAAAGACGAGATTAATTTTCGCTCAGGTGCTTCCAAGATTTGAACCTTGAATAATGCCTTCGGTATTAGAAATGCTTTAGCCGAGCTAAAAGTTTTCTACGAAATTAATTCGTCAGTCAGTAGAAATTATAATATATATATATATATATATATATATATATATATATATATATATATATTTCTCGTTCAAGAGGATAAATATTATAGTTACGTATCTCATACTGTGTTATAATAGTGGTTTGCGGTAAAATAACTCACATAAATCTTATACGAATTTTGCCGAAATAGCCCTAATTTTCTTTTCATGCAATAAAGCGTTTAATCGCCGTTTCTACGTCGTTATATATATATATATATATATATATATATATATATATATATATATATATATATATATATATATATATATATATATTGAAAATATACGTTGTTTTTCCTGACGATTATATAACTTTTTCACATACAAATTAATAATATATATTTCAGGGATGGTCAAAATGCGGTTCGCGAATCACATGCAATTTTTAAAAAAAATATATTATTTTTGTGACTCTCGATAAATATTATACGAGTTTATTTTTTTAACGTTGAAAAATTATCAAAATTAAGTAAAATTAAATGTGTTCAATTTTTAATATTAAAATTCAATACTTACATTTTCAATGCGTATTTATAATTGCGGCTAGAGAAAAATTTTAAATTTAAAAAAATGATCTTTATATATTTATTTATTTCAATTTTATATCATAGCTATTTAATTATAAAAAAAAATAATATAATATTAAAGATATAATAAAATTTTATTTTTCTATTATGGTATATTATTATGTATATTTTCTGCTACAATCAAAATAATATTTATTTCAATAATATTTATATTGCTCTCTCTCTCTCTCTCTATATATATATATATATATATATATATATATAGAAAACAGTAATTAATATTAAACAATGCATACACAATGTAAATTTACATATTAAACGTAAATTTTACATCAGTATAACATTAAACAAACGCCTAGATTATATATATTATGCTCTATTGTAAAATTTCAACAATCCGAAAATGTCTCGAGACGCACAAAATTGTGTTCAATTTGAATTTTATATTTGACATTCAGATTACTGTAAATAAAGAGAATTTTATCGCACCAAAAAAGAAAAAAATCCCTTTTGTATTTCAGTATAAATTTTAATGGAAAATTGTCGGTGCGACAAATTCGCGCGAAGCGACAAGAATTTTCTGCGGAAAAGCGCCGCCAATTTTTCTTCAAAATGTAAAACGAGCACTTTTCGGTTGAAATATATATATATATATATATATATATATATATACAACCTTACGCTTTTTACGGATCGTAGCAATTTTTATACGCTATACACGATTATGTAGACGCGTTATTTACTACGATAAATAATATCTCGCTCGTTGTTTTTAAGCAACCCCGACCCCGAAAAAAATAATAAAAAAAAAACCCCCGGTTACAACGCACTCGACGCCGTAAATAATAGACGGATCTGCGGAGAGAGTAATTTTCCTTTATATTTGCGCCCTTATGAAAAAAAAAATGAATAAATAAATAGTTTCGTTATGCCCCGGGAGAATCTAGCGTTTTCTTTAGTGCTCGAATATTTCACTCGGTTTAGTTTTCCCAACAGTGCCGGATAATAATTTCACCTCACAGGACCGAAGAAAAAAAAATAAATAAAAAATAATCCTCTTCTTACATTCCTTTTCGAGTATCCTTTGAATTTTCCATTTTACACGGTGAAATTTCGTACTTTCTTGCGACGTAACAGGGTTAACTTGGAATAGAACAAAAACGCGCGTATGCTTTTATTACATTACGACATTTTTTTTTCGATAATAAAACTTGACGTGTAATATATTCTTCAACGTATATCACAGTAGAAAAATGAAACAATACGAATTTCGATATATCATGAAGTTAACTTTAACTCGAAAAAGTAACTGTCACGCCTAATATACTTAGGGATTGGTAATTGTATTAAGCTTCTACGGAAAAACAAACATCTTAATAAACATATATATATATATATATATATATATATATATATATATATATATATATATACAGATCTATCTATATATATTGTACAATGTAAATAAATTTAATTTATAATAAAAAAAATAGTACATGTATCCGAAAATCAAAAGGAAACAAACGTCGTTTCGTGACGTGACGTGTTTTCGTGCCGTCGAAGATTAATATCGTCATTTTCTCATTATGATTTGACACAAAATCAAGATTAATACATATATATATATATATATATATATATATATATATATATATTCCATAATAAAGTATATAAAAGGGTTAAGGTCGTACGAAATTAATTAATTTTTTATCGTACCTTGAGATGATGATTTCTATATTTTTTTTTCCGGAATTTTTCGACAAGTATGCAAAAAATTCGAATTTATACGATTCAAGTTCAACGAAATCGCACTTTTACTATTGAAGTGAAGGTTATATCATATGTGCTTGATTTATTTATAAATTGCGATCGATACAATTGCTTTCGTCGGTCGTTAACTTGTATATTTACCAGTGATTCTAAAATAGTTTCTCCATACCATATAATATTTATTATCTTATTTAACTTATATTAATGCAATATTATATATATATATATTTTTTTTTTGATAACTATAAAACGCATTCGTTACAGAAATTCTATTGAAATATCATTATATTCTATAGAAAATAACTTTTGATTAATGCTGAAATGATTGATGAGGTGCTAACAGATATTTATGATTACGAATGATTGATGAAACTATCGATCAATTTGACCCCTTATCATTCTCGAATTACGTTACAATTTACAAATAATTATAATTATCAAATTACGTTCATATTTATCAATATATATAAATATATATATTATTGAAAAATCGTGTTATTTGATAGAAATGTAAATTTAATACGTCGCAATTTATTTCAACCGAAAGATGTCTTATAAATTTCGACATAACTTCAAAGCGAAATTCGATATTGATTTTCTTCGTTATTTTGATTACGTAACAGTTTACATTTTCATTGTATATAAATGTAAATATCATCTGAAAATTAATCTGATTCTAGAATACTTATATACATATATATATTTATATTTATTTCGTTAGAATCGTATGAATCTATCGTTATTTCATGACTTTTTTCCTCGGCAAAAATGGATTATCGTATACGCTTTGACAAACATCGAGTTTTATGCTCGTTTCTATACGATATATATATATATATATATATATATATATATATATATATATAAGGTAATCAAATAAGTGGGTCGTTTTTTTAAGGTTGTTGACCCTTAACTAGGTCATCGCTATGGGGTTGAAATCAATAGGACATGTCACGAAACCACTGTCAGGTGCATCGTCTTTATATTAGAATGCCCTTACAAAACATATGATTTCATTTTCAATATCAATAATTCATTATCACAATATATATATATATATATATATATATATATATATATATATATATATATATATATATATATATATATTACCTATTTTTTTACTGTAATCAAAAATTAAGGTAAAATTGCTATTTATAACTCTCGGGCATTAGGAAGGCAGATAAATTGTAATTTTTTTTCCTAGATTGATAGGACTGTCTATAACATTTTCAAAGCGTATGTTTATCAAAATGTTTAATTATCTCCAAGTTATACATGTTTTTACAACAATAATGCATCATGTCATACTGTATTGGTTCTTCGCGACTTTTTTGCCAAAAACTTATATTGTATCCACCGTACAAAGACTCATATTGTATCCACCGTATTCGCTCGATTTGGCTCCGTGCGACTTCTGGCTATTCAGCAAACTCAAAAAGGCAAATATGTGGGGACGCCAGTTTGATACGATTGAGGATATAAAAACTGAATCGAAGAAGGTCTCAAAAGCTATACCGGAAAAAAACTATTCCGAATGTTTTGAAGACTGATAAAAGCGTTGGCAAAAGTGCGTTTCATCAGATAGAGATTACTTTGAAGGAAATGAAATTAATTTGGAAGATTAAATAAAGAATTTAAATTTTACAAACAAATTCATCTCACATTTTTATCACAATGTTATTGCATTAAAAAATCGACCTATATTTTTCTTATATTGAATTTTTAAACTTAATACTAAAGTCGTTGAAATTAATTAACAAACAAAGCACACTGACAGTCATTACGAGCTGTTTGTAAAAGTTCTAATCTCCAAAGACACTTGAAGCTTTGAACTTCGTTAATTTATAACGGTGGTTATTTATCAAACTTTATATATATATATATATATATATATATATATATATATATATATATATATATATAATATAATATATGGTCATTATAAATATTCCAGTATCGAGTTTCCGGTTATAAAATCGCCGCACAGAACACTAGAATCTTATATATATATTTTTTATACGCTTTATAAAAATTTTCAGATCACAAATTTTCTCATCAGAATTACAATCGCGCTGTAAAGTTCGTTATTTTTTTTTCGTTTATCGTTCGAGTTCGTTTATGACTTGATTGATGGATGGAACAAGCCGCATAAGAAGAAAAAAAAATTGTAAAAAAATAGAAGATTCCAAAAAACAAGATCGTTGTTATACAAAAAATAGAACGACAGAATCCCAACTTTTTTTTTCAACGTCGCCGTTCTGCGACTTTATCGTATATAAAATTGGAAAAGTCGAATTTGAACACCCTCGTCAAATATCAACGTCGAAAAGGAAAAATCGAAATGCGTTTTGCAATTTATCCACGTCGTTGATGCGGAAAAGATAAGGAAAATCTGCAAAAAAAAATAATTTATACACAGAAATTATTATGAAAAAAATCTGAAATCTATTGTCCGTCAACATCGTTAAAATTCATGCGACATTATTTTCAAAATTTCATTTACTTCTTTTTTTTACATTTCAACATTCGTCTTTTCTTGAAGAGAGAAATAAATTTTCCCCCGGTCGAACACCACTTTGCTGTCGGAAAAGCGGAAAAAACTCCATTATATGAAAAAAAACTCATTTTGATATAATTAACTCGTAATTGAAGACCTTTTTTTTGATGTAAAATTTGTGAAAAATACGAAAAATCGGACCTAATTTCGTTTTTTTTCTCGTCGCTTTGTATTTTTAATTTTGTTTACTTTGTTTATAATTGATTTTTATGCTTCATTCTTGAATAAAAGATATTTGCTCTTTGAAAAAAAGTCACTCAATATTTTTTATATAATAAATTTTGCGTTCATTTTATAGTCTAAAAGATATTTTATTTTTTTCGTTGCAAAAAATTTATCATACATATTTTTGTATGTATTATTTAAATAAAATTTCTATCACCGCTTTTATTAAAAAATATTTTAAATCAACAATATAATATTTTTATTGTAATATATTATATGAAATAAGGATGATTTTGGTATTTTTTAACACATATCAATAGATATATTTCTACTAGAGAAATATTTCATTACAAGCGATTTAAAGAATGTAAACGCAAATTTTCTTAGGAAAAATGCATAAACGATAGTGAATTCGTTTTTTTTTTGCATAATTACAACATTCTATTAATATGCAAACTATAACATTCAACCACGAAAAAAAAAATCACCCGCAAAGCCTTCTATCGAGCAACGATAAAAAAGAGAAACGTGAAAATGTCCATCGTTCGCGATAAAATTTACGCTGACAAACGTGCGAATATATAATTAATACTGAGGGTTGAGGGTGTAAATTTATCGAGATGGGGGTTGTCGTACGTGATCTTTGTCACGTAAATCGCGCATTTTTTAATCGGTAAACATTTACAATCGAAGGGTACGCGTTTTAGTTTGCGCCCGTTAAATGTTTACACGGTTATATTGAATTTCAACCACTCCATTTTCGCGTAGCAATAAAAGCTTTATGTTGGTTCAAAGCTTAATTACAATTTCAATACGGGCACGTACACAAACATTGTACATATATATACATTGTATATATATATATATATATATATATATATATAATACTAGCGCTGGTGCAAGGTTCGTGGTGGTGTAGCATTTTTATTTCATCCAGTGCAACTATATTTTCACAATTTAATCTAAAATGATCTTTGCAACTCAAAATATAGATCCTTGCCATATCAGAGTTCAACTTATTACTATATAATTTCATGTAAAATATTTCAGTATTTACGTTAAAATTTTGCTTCGATTTTCTTCGATTTTGACAGCTAGATTTTTAATGCGATGTATCATACTTTTCACCTATATAATTTTAATGGAACAAAACAATACTTTTCGTCACCATAATTTTACAATATATATATATATATATATATATATATATATATATATATATATATATATATATCTGTATATTTCTAATAATCTAATATATACGGTGGACCCGTGTACGAATTCGTTCACAAATCCACTAATACGTATTATATATAAGCTAATATATCGAATAATGTTTGTAATTTTACAATTTATATTATAATATTATCTAAATAATAATAAACTGAGTCATTTATGACACATACTAGACGAAATTCAAAGTCGTTCACCCTTGACTGAATTTTCGATTCTGTCGCATAATAAAACGAACCCCCCCCCCCTTTTTTGCGGTAATCGATTCCGCGAAATATGCACCGCGAATATGACTGAGGGGTGGGGGGAATAATGACTGCAAAATAAAAATAATAAATAAAGAAATAAATAAAAATAAAACAATCGTGCGTCACGATGCAACCGACAACCCTTAAAAAAAATCCTCTATATAAATATATAAATTCGTGCGTGCTTTTTCCAGTTTACTAAGTATTATAGCATGCTTAATGGATTTCAATCATATTTCGCTTGTGTGATTAAAATCAGAATTATTTAACGGATTCGGTTTAATCGAAAATGTATTGTATATAAAGTGCATTTTTATATTTACATATAATAAAATTGATTTTCAATAAAAATATAATATATATATATATATATATATATATATATATATATATATATATATACGTATTTGTTAAAAATCGTCCTACATAATAATTTCAATTTAGAATCTCGTTCATTAATTATTTTGTACGACCACTGTTTTATCGCAGATGTAGATCGTTTTTTTTTATTTTTTACTTTTTTCAATTACGGAAAAATTTTACGTTACAACCGTCGTAATGTGGTCGGTCATTCGAAATTCTACCCGCCAAATAGGGGATGCGGGACTCATTTAAAACGGGATTTTCTTTCTCGATTTGACGGACGTTTTTCAATTAGTTTTAAATTAGCGAAATTCTCCTCGGACACGACGATTCAATCGACCCCTTTACTACGTTATATATATATATATATATATATATATATATATATATATATATATATATATATATATATAAACATAGAATATACCGACTTAAATAAAGCGATTCACGTCGTTATGTTTTTGATCTCTTTTAGGGAGGTTAATTTGAAGGAACTCTTTGCGTAATTAGATTTTTTATAAAACACTGTAATCAAAAAGTAAGGTGAATTTATTTATAAAATGTAAATTCTTTATTTATCCTTCCAAATCAATTTCATCCGCTTCAAAGTAATCTCCGTCCGATAAAACGTAATTTTGCCAACGCTTTTTCCTTCTTCGATTCGGTTTTTATATCTTCAATCGTGTCAAAATGGCATCCCCGTATTGAATTTGCTGAATAGCCATAAGTCGCACGAAACCAAATCGGGCGAATACGGTGGTTGCACAACTTGGTAAATGTTATAGACAGTCCAACCAACCTAGGAAAAAAAATACAATTTATCTGCTATCTTAATACTCGGGAGTTTTAAATGAAAATTTCATCTTACTTTTTGATCACAGTAGTATAAATGAATCAATAGTACGACAACCGTCTTTTTGAACCTATATAATGGAAGTATAATATTAGTTCTATACTAATATCAATTGTGGATGTTACTCGTTCAAGATGAATAAATTGAATCAAAGCGAATTATATAGTACGTTTAATTTTAGATTTAATCGTTTAATTTTAAAATTGTTCCCGAGTCACTTCGAGCTTTTTATACGTCTTGAGATCCGCGATCATAAATCAGAATCATATATGATTCCTTGCGTAAAGGACCACTCGTGCGTCCCGAGCAATAAATCCCGTGTCTGCCGCACGCATCACATATAAAACCTGGGAAATCGTTAAGAATTTATTTTTCATCGTAAAGGACATTCAGGACATTCGGGGGCACGAATTTTATTATCTAAAATTCACAGCGAAACCCCCCCAAACCTTTAGTATGTACGGAGTTGAAAATACGTTAGGTCTGTGTATTTCAATGTGTCAAATAATAATGTATATCTAAAAATATCCGATTTCTCTTTTCATATTTCATTCTAATATAATATAAATTAAAATATATATATATATATATATATATATATATATATAATATAAAAAAAATATATGTATGTGCGGATAATTGGCAAAATTTCGTATAAATCACGCGATAAAATTTGACAAAGGGACGCGTCGTTAAGACAAAAACGTCCATCTCGGATGAGAATAGTAAAAGTAAACGCGTTCGCAATTATAACGGTCGTTAAACTCTCCGTTAAAATTATTACATTGTAGCTTTTCTCATTATTTTATTTCTCTTTTCTTTTTTCATTTTTTTTTTGCTTCATTTTCATTTCGTTTAAATTGAATTCGACCGCTAGAAACGGACGCTCGTCGAAAAAAATTCAAATATATATATATATATTTCTCTCTTTTTTATTATTTTATTTTATTTTTCGCATTTCCTTTTCGACGGTGCAAAGGGTTTGCTGCGAATAATTTGATTAACATTTTCCTTTTGTGCGGAAAATGCCGGGCGATATATATATATAAAAAAAAAGAAAAGTCGCGTTCAATTTGACACGAATGTCCCTCCGGGTCGGAAAAACCTCCGGACATTGTTCCGCTGACAAACGACGGTCGTTTTCATCGATGCAAACGGGAAAAATTAAAGAAAAGACGCTGAAAAATCGCAACGATAAACGCCCGCAGTTTTCCGCGCGAATTTTAATTTTCATTCTCAAAAAAAAAAAAATTTTTTTTCTTTCAAGTCAATATAAATCTACATTTCAAATTTTCGTCCGTGAAAATTTCATATAAAATATTCGTCGTTAATTACGTCGCAACGTCGCACTAACAACCGGATGTAATTCGATTATTTACCACGTAATTGTATAAAAGACGCAGCGTGTTAATTTTGCGAATGACATAATTTAATATACTCATCGCACTTTTATATTTACATATTTTTTTATGCTGAAAAATGTATTTATAATAAAATAATGCTTTAATTTATATTAAACTGAAGTATTATTTTGTTTAAAAAAAAAACACCTATGAAACGATTTATTAGTGCGATTTTTTTTATTGCGTACAACTTCAAAGGTGAAAATTTTTTCATGTTTCTAACTTTTTGCATGTTTTCAGACTATTACTGATAAATTTAATTTTCAGCAGTATGTCATCTGAAATATAATATTTTATTTTTGACATACATTTTTTTGGTCAAATAAAAAAAAACTAATTCACACAAAAATATGAATATATATATTTTTTTATATACTTGATAAAAAAATGATTAAAAATATATATGATAATAAATTTTAAAATATTCTACATAATAAAATGAAAATTTTAATTTTGTAAACACTGAAAACGAGAGCTTTCAGTCGACGAACTGAAGAATATCGATTTGTGTCGCTGAGCGTCGAAATCATATGTTCGCTCAAGTTATCTGCGTCGTTTTCAGCAGGAAGTGACGTCACAATTTCACCAGACTGGCGCCGAATTTACCCTCAGACATCCCCCACCGTCGTCTGTCCAAAAAAAAAAAGAAGCCCGAAAGAGACGACATCGCACGGAACGAGATGGAAAATTCGCAGGGGTGGTTCCTGCCCTTACTCGTGTCGTTTCATATTGAGGTTTCGAGAACAATATTCAATAGAAACGGGGTAGAAACAAAAAGAAAAAAAAAGCGACAAAAAGGGGCAATTAATCGGGCTTCGGACCCGTAATAATGCGCGCGTGTAAATTTCTCAAATTGGGGTGCTCTCGTAATTTGATAGGTAAATAGAAAAAAAAAGCGATTTCGACGCGTAACGACAATGATTCATCCCCTTTGCGAAATTTGACCCTTTTCGATATTGAGCGATTGTACCCCTTTTTCCATACATATTTCAGACTGTAATTGATATATATTCTTATTCTTTTTGTTTTAGTAATTTATACGTATTCTTGTTTCAATTTCATCATATTTTTCTTTAAATTATTAATATTTAATAAATATCAAAAAAAAATTCATCAAACGAATATAAATATAAATTTAATAAATTTCAATCGATTAAATAATGAATTTTAAAAAAAGAATATATTTTATATATAAAAAGTAATTTATATATATATATATATGAATATTAAATATCATATTATTTTTCACTTAAGTAATAAGAAATAAGTCATACGAAAAATTACTTATAATCTTGTCGTTTACACATAAAGAAAATATGATTTTATATATAATATATTAAATGATAAATTCGCGTATTTCGTTATCCGAAATAAATCCGAAGATAATTAATTTCTATTTCGAGTTATCGATCACATTTTCAGCGAAAGAGGCTTTCATTTATCAAAGTCTTTTCGAATCGACGTAACTGTCTTGAACAACGGTTTAAAATTTACTTACGCCTTGACAAATAGGAAAATTTACAGAATTTTCAAATATTTATATATATATATATATATATATATATATATATATATATATATATGTATATATAAGATATTGGAAAAATTTGAGCTACGTATTCATATTTTCAATGCCGGAAAAGCAATTTTTCCCAATATACAATATAATATAATACATGCATCGTTCTAACGGAACATTGTAATAATTTTACATCGGACGTATTTTTATTAGTCTACTGGCAATTTTTACCATCAGACAACAAAATTTCTGAAAGTGGCCGATATTTCAGCAAATTGTTTGGACAAGCTCCAAAATCCATTCTTTCAGCGTTTTGCGGCAATGCGCTTGTTTTTCAGAAAGCTTACATCACAACATTGGCTTCGTTAAACTGAAATTTTTACACAATATATATATATATATATATATATATATATATATATATATATATATATATATATATTTTACAATATTTTCACGCACATTCGAATCGATCAATATATTAAATTTTATTCTGTGATAATCGTAGATATATGTAAAAAATAAAAATATTAAAATTATTAATTTATTTTAGCAAAATAATATACTTTCAGCAGAATCAATATAAACATCTTACTTATCTGATTTAATCAATGTATTAATTTTTATTTTAGAATAATCATAAATATCTATTAAGAAATAAAAATAGAATCATTTTGCTAATTATTATACAAAAAATACAGATTTTTATCTCAAATCAAAATAAACATATTATATAAATAAAATTATTTTTGTATTAAAAAATAAATAAAATTAGATCTAAAATATTTTTATCGCTATAAAATAATAATAAATTAAAAACAAATAGTCGGATTATAATAAATTCACATTAAACACCCTTAAATCGAATGCGACAATTTTATAAACGATCGTCAATTATGGCGTTCTTACGAAACGATCCGTGAAAAAAATAGGGGTTGGTATTTTTTGAAAAATTCGTTATTTCGACGTTTTGAATAATGTAAAGAACGTCAATTTCCACATACCGAAAACTATTGATTTCGCATTAACCTCGACATCCTGTATATTTTTCGACAATTCGTACAAATAAAAATTTACCTCTATCTTACATAAAATAAAATTCATTCTCACCAAAAATATCCACGTCTTTTTTATATATTGAATACGTTTTATTTTTCCAAATTTACGTTTTTCACTTTTGACTTATTGATATTGAAAATTACATTATATACAATAAGAAAATCTTTACTAATCTAATGGAATTTAATTTTCAAACTATATTTTATTTATATACTATACTGCTTGTCAACATTTTCCATGTGTCTGTTTGTAAAAAAATTAATTATATTCAAGTTACACGTGTTTTTACAACTCTTGGTCCTTCATCTCGATAATGCATCATCCTTTTGATTTTTTTGTTTAAAAAAATAGACTCATATCGTTCCACAATCACCGTATTCGCCCGATTTGGCTCCGTGCGATTTTTGGCTATTCGGCAAACTTAAAAGGCTAATAATAGAGATAAAAATGAAATCGAAGAAGGCTGGAAATAGCGTGTTTTATTGGACGGGGATTACTTTGAAGTGAATGAAATTGATTTGGAAGAATAAATAGAGAATTTACATTTTATAAACAAATTCACTCTACTTTTTGATCACAGTGTTATACATATATAAAATGATGAATATGAATTTTCATCAAAATTCATCACGCTTTTCAGTCAAATTCGACAGCAAAGAAAGTATATTTTTAATATACGTCCGTTATAATTTAGTCCTTCTTTTTTCCGATGGCACCTTTCTTCTAATCATCCCTTACCGGATCTTTTAATTAAATCCTCTTTGTTATTTTTTTCCCTTGTCTCTTCTTTCCTTTGGACATTTTAATTAAACAAAGACGCCGGAATACTATATTACATTTTAACTTACCTTTTTTTCCCCCTTTTATATATATATATATATATATATATATATATATATATATATATATATATATATTACACGAATATTTTAGTAACAACCTAAGCTTTTAAAACTTTTGTCTCGAATTAACGAGACATAAATTGTTGAAAATTGCAACATCACTGATTTACTGATAAAATTCATACTTTATATAATATAATATTAGGCTATATTTTATATTTTTTCATGTTAATTTATAATGATTTCGTGATCCGCTTAATGTAAATGTATATAAACACGTTCGTTGCAATTTTGCACGTAACGTACATGAAAGGGTAATAAAATCAATTATAATTAGTTTTAATGGTACTAATTGTGGATATTTTGTATTTATTTCTTTAATTCTGTATAAAACCGTTTCATGGCATGTTTTATTTCCATACTTTTTTATACATCAGAATTACATAATATTAAACATTCTTTAAACGTGCATATGTTTGATGTAATATATGGTTTTATATTTGCATACATTTGAAGAATTTTAAAGTTTTTTTTTCAAAATTGCAATTGTATGCAAACTCTGTATTTATCAAATACAGCTCCATGCGATTATTTTATACTCACAAAAAATTAATATATTTTATAAATATATAAAATTTTGAAGATGTTTTATATAAAATATATATATTAAAATTTTTTATCATGTACAGAATGATTTTAATATATTTGAAAAATAAATATATTTTAGTGTAAAAAAAAAAATTTCAAGAATTTTACAAACAGTCTTAAAGTTCTTTTACAAAAACTTTATGTAATTAATTTCGTATAAAAAAATTATAAAAAAATACTTTTTTTGTAAAAATGTCATATAGAGCTTTTCCGCGAGCTTGAAAATCCACCGAAACGTTCTTGACTTTGACTTCGCGTATACTTATCAAAGCTCGGCAAGTTTTCACGATGCATTTCCCACGGGTTTCCATCATTAAAGTGAATTACAAACCTTGCACATGCAATACCGCAATGCACACACACACACACAAACACATACACACACCATTTTCTCCGCCCTTTATCGTGCATTTTACAACCCTAAAGGTGAACGCTCTTATAAATTCCACATACGACATGAAATACAAAAAAAATCTTGAAATTTTTTTCGTCATACTCAACGTTCGTTTATGAATTTTATTTTTTCACTTTCAACCCTTCCCATCACCCCCCCTCTAGTTCTCCCCCATTTTTTACTTTTATTTTTATTCTAAATTCTCTTGTTTTTTGAGTAAAAATTCTCGTATAAACGACGTCCACGATGAAAATCCTCGAATGATGCAAGCATATTAAAGAAATAAATACACCCCAATTAACTTCGCTCGCTCGACTCTTCATTATAAATTAATTAACAGTCATATTTTTACAACATTTTTAAAACGTCAAAATTTCGCACGTTAAATGTGTTAACATTTTCATCTGAAATTATTCAATATTATATATATATATATATATATATATATATATATATATATATATATATATATATATAATTTACCAAAAAAATATATATTGAATATGATAAAACGTTTTTGAACATTTCAACCGAAAAGGGCTTCAATTTAATTATAACTTTATTCAAATATTACGAAAAGGTAATAAATATGCTTTATATATATATATATATACATGATAAAATTCTATCTATATATTGTATATATATATATATATATATATATATATATATATATATATATATATATATATATTAATATTGAAAATAATTATTCGTGGCAAACTTTCACCGATATTTATATATCAATGTTACAAAATGTAATATTTTCATGAAAAATACAATTCATACGATATTTCAGATTCATTATTTCATGTTTGAATAGCTTTTTGCGTGCTTAAAATTTGACCCGGAAAAGCAATCAAACATCGCACCGCATCGAATCGATGTGCCAATTATGAAAATATAACAATTTATTGTGTTGAAAATTTAATTCAACATTTTTACACACACACACAAATGTATATATATATATATATATAATGTTGACGAAAGTATTGATTTTTATTTTCGGGTTATTTTTTTTAATAATAATATTTTATTTTTGCTTCTTTTATGTGGAACAATGTATATAATAATATTTGCTATAAGTTTTAGACACGCAAATAGATCTTTGAATATTTTGTTGACCGCGAAAGTTTTGACGTGATTTATTTCATCGTTATGTCGATAATAATAATGATAGACAAGGGTTGTTATATCAATTTTTTTTTGTCTATATTATTTCATATATAAATAAATAATACTTGTAGTATTTTTTTTCGTTTAACAAAAATAACGAATTTATCATATCATTCATTCGGATAACGATTAATAGGCATTTATTAAAATTAAATTTTAAGCTGGATTAGCAAATATCGCATCGTGCAAATTATATATATTTTAATATTAAATATTATTATTCAATATTATAATACTATATTTTATATGATATATTTATAAATGATTTCCGTTATATAATTTAACTCTTTATTATTGGCGAATTTTTACTCGAAACTTAAAATTATAATACTAAAAAAAATGTATGCTTTTGTATTTTAATATTTTTTATATCTTTATTATTTAGTAATTTTATACAAAATATATCTATTTATTGAACAAATTTTTAAACCTTAAAAAAATATATATTCGACATCATTTCAGATTTTTTTAAATATATATTGAGATATATTGATCTACACAATAATTTGATCATTCCGTGTTTATAAGGATTAAAAATATTAATTTTAATATAATCCTTTTAGCAAAATTGTCAAGTTTAAACCAAAAAAAAAATCAAAGTTTTATTGCCGAAAATTCAGATCGATTCGTGGTTACATTATTTTGACCAATTTAAAATAATAAAATCTTATTTCTATTTAACATTATAGTATTATATAAAAATATATAAATTCGTTACAAGGAAAAAAAATATAAATAGTCATTTTTACGTATTGAATTTTCGCATTAATCTAAGCGGTGATCAAACGGTTTCTCTCTAATTTAGAGTTAATATTTTAATTTTATTATTAAAAATATAATATATTTTAAAATTAATAGATATATTATATTTAATTTTTTTTTTAATAAATATAATTTCTATAGACGAAGAAAATTTATTTTTAATGACGTCGACGAATCGTCTAAAATTAACGCTAATCATGAGAAAGAGAAAGAGTAAAAAAAAATCGGTAACGACCAGAGAATAATAAATAAATTTCAAAAATAAAAACGTGGTCGCTTTTAAGGGTGCGGCATATCGATTTATTATGGCGTGTCGAGTGGGCAAAAAAAAAAAAAACCACCCTCGCCTGGCAACAGCGAGCAACGGAAAACGGCTTTAGAACGTAAGGGCGATTCACCCTGAAATACACGGCTTTTATCACGGCTCATTACCTTACGAAATGTAGGTGAAAGTCTTTAAGGCTTCTCGGCTGAAGAAGAGCCGCTCGAAAAAAAAATATATATAGACGAAAAAAAAAGTCTTCGGAAAAGCGGCCGAAGTTAAAAAAAAACGCGATCGTCAAAAGCAACGGCGGATGAAGAAAACATGAAATAGCCATTTTTTTTTACATTCGGTGAAAAGCGGCAGTTCTAATAAGCGTACGTGAAAATTTCATCCTTTTATATATATATATATACGATGTAAATTAAATGTTAAAGTTTATCTTTATCAATGTAATTTTTTTTATATAGTGAAAAGGGTTGATGTGAGATCGTGTCGATTTTTTTATTATTATTATTATATATATATATATATATATATTATAATTCTATATTCGATCGTTTAACATATTTTAAAAATTACGATTCTATTATATAGTATTCGAATTTTCCTTAATGCGAAAAACGTTACGAAATTAAAACCGAGCTTATATAAGATAAGACTCGTCCTTTAATTGAGCACAAATATTTTTTTTTCGTTTCGTCGACATTTTAAGAACGGTCACGTTTCATACATAGTTTTGCTGAACTTCAAGACGTGACTTTCAAAAACTTTTTAATATTAAATTCGGAATATATACTTACATTTTTAGTATATAAATTGTGCTATTGTAATACGCTATATTAATAATAAAGCTCGCGAGAGTTTCATAAATGAAAATATTCGTATTATATATATATATATATATATATATATATATATATATATATATATATATATATATATATATATATATATATATATATATATATAACATAATAAGAAATAATTCCATTCGCTAAACTACAATAGATTTAATATACAACTGTTGAACAATACGAGGGTTTTTCCATCGTTAATATTAATAATGTTTGAGAATTTTCTCGACCACATTTGCGAAAAAAGTATACAGGTGCTTGCAATATGCTATCCATTGTTTGCAGCAAAGTTTCTGAAACGGTTGCCTTTTGAACTTTAACTCGCATTGTTGTACATTTTATGGAGGCAACAACACAGTTTTCTTGATTCAAAGGAAAAACGAGATACAGCCTTTTCATTGCATAATCATATATAGTGGATTTTATTTATATAAAAAAAAAGTATATAACACTGCGATCAAACAGTAAGGTGAATTTGTATATAAAATGTAAATTCTTTATTTATTTATTGTTTCAAATCAATTTTATCCCCTTCAAAGTAATCCCCGTCGGATAAAAGACACTTTTGCCAACGCTTTTTCCAGTCTTCGAAACAATCGGAATTGTCTTTTTCCGGTAAAGCCTTCGAAATCTTCTTCGATTCGGTTTTTATCTCCTCAATCTTATCAAAACGCCGTCCCCATATTGACCTTTTGAGTTTTCTGAATAGGCTGAAGTCGCACGGAGCCAAAGCAGGCGAATATGGTGGTTGCGGAACCATATTCGCCGAAAAAAGTATGTCATGGTGCATTATCGTGATGAGGGAACCAAGATTTATAAAAACATGTGTAACTCAGAGATAATTAAACCTTTTGACAAACAGATGCTTGTCAAATGTTATAGACAGTCCTACCAATATAGGAAAAATATATAATTTACTTGCCTTTCTAATGCCAGGGAATTTTAAATAATAATTTCATCTCGCTTTTTGATCTCAGTAATAATTAAATTATTTTTTTATGATTTTATTTATATATGAATAAATGCGACATTTTAATTATGGAATAGATTAGAATAGATGGATAGAATAATACACTTTTATCGGTTTATATATGGTATTGTTTCCTTTTTTTTTTTGCCGAACGATCTAAGCCGAGCTTTTCGAACGACAAATCCGCAATTACGACAATCGCGCTCGATCGAGCGTATAGAAAGGCGAGGCTTTTCTCTCAAAGCTCGTTTCGAAATGAACTTTTATACGTCATATACGTACGTATAAAAGGAACAAGTGTACAGGGCGTGTGCGAAAAGTGCTCGTAAAGTGGACCGTCGTACATAAATTCGTTTTAACGACGCGACATCTGGAAATTTACGTTGCGTCATATACGTCATTAGTCGGTCCATTTGTATGACTTTTAGTCGTATTTTTTTTATGATCTTTTTTTTGTTTTTTTTTTTTTGCTACGTTTTTATGAGGCTATTCTAGTCAAATGTAGTCGAGTATTGATTAAATTGTTAACTGCAAACAGTGTTACAAAGTATCTATAAACTATGCTTTATTTACATTTAGATCGTTATATAAATAATGCATTCGAAAGTTCTGAAAGTGTATAATTATTCATTTAAATTTCATCGCTTTATTTATATATTAAAAAAATGATAATAAATTACTTCGTTTTATATTAAATTAAAAATCGTATAATATTTAAAAAGTTGTATGAAATTAAAACTTTTCTTTTAAAGCGTTAATTGAATTTTTATATATTCAAACAATATTTAATTAAAACTTGTCAATAATAATAATAATAATAATCAAAAAAAATAAAAACACCATAATTTTCACCGACATTCAAAATTGTACTGACCTACGATAGAAAATCGGAATCGTTCGCATTTGCCTAGATTTTATGCGCGCATAAATCACTAGAATCGACTAGATCTGGGGGGTGAGGGGAGAAAGAAAAAAAATATATATAGGTGGAAAGAAAAGAGGAAAATCTGAGGATTTAATGCGATCGAACGGACCGATAGTTTTTCCTGAAAAGGGCGTCGCGAAAGACGTTCGTCGTTATTCGGGAACGTTCATTGTGCGACGTTTATCTACGCCTTCAAACCAACAGACCGAAAAGTAATTTTCTGGCAAATAAACAACCCAATATCGTACAAATAAACACACACACACACACATATATTTATATATTATATACGATATAAACGTTAAAGTCCGCAAGTGAATCATCCAACGGGAACATATTCGACGACGGCTAAATCTTGGAAAATTTTCCTCAATTTTCCGCAACGCCGGGAAAAATCCTCGCATTATTATTATATAAGCGGTTGATTCGTATCTTTTGCGATGTTATACTATTATTATTATTTGTATCTTTATACGATATTAAATCTTTTATTGTTATTTTTTTTATCTATCAGTATTAAATTCAATAGGTTTTTGTTGTTGTTGTGATACAATGCTATTGAAAACGTATCACAAATGAAAAATGACTCTTTTTCATATTTATATTATATTTGTATTACATATATATATATATATATATATATATATATATATATATATATACATATTTCTTTTTATTATTATGTAAAAATAAGGTTGTAAAGGTCATAGATTGCCAATCAATATTTTTTTTGCACGAAAATTTTCATACAAATAAAATACATTTAACCTTCATATATAAAGACATATCAAAGTATATTATTTTCAATATACGCATATTTTATTTGAAAGTAAAAAGTGAACACATTTTAAGACTAATTTTTTTTTTTATTTATAAAAATAATACAAGTAGTGAGTATAATAATTATATTATTGCCGAATTTTCCCGTGAGTTTTCACGGTTCTTGAACACGAACAAGAAATTAAGAGGGATTTAATAAAGATTCAATTTAGTTAATGAAAAATATCCCAAACAAATATAGCAAATCAAGTAATGTTGTAATTATTTTTTATTGTATATATGATATTATATATATATATATATATATATATATATATATATATATATTTAATATCATAAAATAATTTATTATGTGATGTAAAAATCTAAGATTCGCTATGGCAGTTAGAAATCAGAAAAGTGCTCTCGCAAACATTTTCCCTTTTTTTTTTTTTTGATCATTAATCATAATCCAAAATTTCCTTTTCATCGTAAAGGCTAACATTTATTAAAACGGTATATTTTCGTATAATTGGACAGAACGAGAAAAATATTTTAACGCACGTATTATTTTATATATATATATGTATATAATATAATAAAAATATATTTCACATAATACGAACAATAATAATCGTTTCAGCGAATATGAAACATGATGAATGATCATTGTTACGTACGATGAGAATTATTATTAAAAAATAATATGTATTTATTTATTATTGTATAATAATATTTTACTTGAAGATTCTCATTCCGTTTGAAACAATGTATTTTCACCTGAAACTTTTTCAATTTTCTCATCCGCTGAAAATGCAATATCTCCCTCTTCGCTTTTCCGCTATATTCAGCTGAAAAATCAATATTGTACAAGATTATATACCAATGTGAACAAATTTTCTATTCTTAGATGATATATTTATAGATAATATCCCGTAGCGTAGATGAAAACACGTTGAGTAAACTGTGAACGCGTGACTCTTTATCGAGACGTGACATCGTTGTACAGTTTCAATTTAAAATATATTTTTTCATTCAGAATAAAATACAAAAATAGCTTCATTTCTCACATTTACAATTTTAATAAACATTTCTTAAAAAAAAAAAGAAACTCAATTTTCAACAATAATCATAACGAATTTACTCACAGAATTCGCAGTTAATATTAAACTAATTTAGCAAAATATGAAATAGTTTAACCGCAACGACCAAACTTACTTCCGGAAAATGTTAATAGAATTAACAATTTAGTCGCATTGTTATTAATTATGCTATATACAATAATAATAATAATATATAAAATCATAATACAAAATATATATTTTCCGCATATAAACGATACATTCAATTCGAATAACATTTATATTATAATAGTATTATTATTCAATAGATTTTATGTATGGAAAAATCATACATATTTTTTGAACAGATATTGATATTTACTTTACATATATATATATATATATATATATATATATGTGTGTGTGTGTGTGTATAAAAATAGAGAATTGTCTCTTTATTTCGTTTGAAATCTATTCAAATATTGTATCAATTCTATTCGATACTCGTAAAAGCCATATTTGCTTATAACTTCCCTCTGGAATATCCACAACAAAACCCCATTGATTTTCAAGGGTTGTTCATTAGTAATTCAGATTTTCATTGTTTTGTTGTGATATCTATATATGTATAGAAACATATCCTTATCAAATATACAACGAGAACTAAAACAATAAATCTCAATCTATTCACAATTTTATTATATATATATAAGAAAGTTTCTTAATATATTTATATAAAATTTAATTTTGCTCATTAGACGTGTGGACCAAATTTAATTATAGTATAAAACGATAGCTTTGTGTCTGAAACTTGGTCTAATGTCTCGTTTAAAACTTGCCTCGCTAAGACAACTAAATTAATTATGAACCACCCCAGGTTAGTGGAGGGTGGCTCTTTTATCTGCAAACCACATGAA
Organism: Leptonema lineaticorne; assembly: GCA_024500535.1. Classification (NCBI taxonomy): domain Eukaryota; kingdom Metazoa; phylum Arthropoda; class Insecta; order Trichoptera; family Hydropsychidae; genus Leptonema; species Leptonema lineaticorne. The sequence continues at coordinate 10,684,790 of JANIJI010000065.1, forward strand.
CGAATATCGACTCAAAGGGTACAAAACCCTTATTCGACACAGGGCCAAGCTTAAGATATATTATATAATATATATATATATATCTTTGAAGAGATGCTGTCGTTCGTTAGACATTTACCCCTTGACAGGTTCGCAATAACGATTTGGTAACAACAAGTATGGCGAATGTCGACAACTGAAACTACCCCTTTTGTGACAGATGGGGTGGTTTATACAATAATAACACGGTTAAACTCGTCGAAAATCTCGAAACGTCAACGAAATAAACGCGGAAAATATTTCAAGTTAGACAATGTTGAATAATGAAACGTCTCTTTGTGATCTTTTAAATAAATCAAGTGTTTTATATATATATATATATATATATATATATAAAATTCAAAATGTTTATATCGCTATATATTAACCCTTTCCTGACTATATTGATACTGTACAAAATCATGTTTTTTTTTTGTTTGTGGATGGCTAAAATTATTTATGCAATTAGATCAGAATTATATTAATTTATATATGTAAAGAAAATTACTTCCGTTGTTTTAAAATGATTTTTAAAACCGGAATTCTGTTCAAGTTTGTTGTGTCATATTTTATTGAAGCGAATTAAGTACATTTCAATTATTTATATATAAATCAGATATGCTTTATATATATCTTATATATACAATTATTTATATATATATTAATGATTCCATATGGCATCATCTAAATATATTTATTTATACATAGCAAAAAAAAATACGAAAACTATTTTTGGAACTCTGTATGTATTTATTTTTTTTTATCCGTAAATTTTAATTCGACCAGTAAAGGGTTAAAATAAAAAATGTTCTCCTCTCTACAAAATTGTTTAAGAACACACAGAATAAAACTCGATCGTTTAATTTATTCATATTTCAATCGTAGTTTCATAAACTTTTCACCCTTTCATAAATGTATGATTCTCTTTCAAGAATACGCTTCATAATATATTCCTTATATAATGTAATATTTCACGAAAGTTTTGTAACGACGATAAAGTTTAAAAACTCAACATCCAACATACGCAAATATAACGTGAGTTACGCTAGATAAAATAATAATAATAATAATAATAATAATAATGAAAAAAGACATTTTCACGTGGGAGTATGAAATTTATATTTTATTATAAAATCGACGCATTGACAACAGGGTGTTTGCAAAACGGGGGAACGTTTTCAAAGATGAAGGTGTGCTCTTTGTTTCTCAATTATAAGTTTTTGCTCGAATTTTGCAGAAACTCGACAACGTGAACGTTTTCACGCGAAAGCCTTTTCTCATATGAAAGTTTGTCGTCGTTGTGCGAAATACAGACACGAAGCTTTCACAACTTTTATTTTCTCACTCATAGAAAAATACAAAAAATATATATATATATATATATATATATTATATAAAACTTTTCGCATGAAAAAAAAATATTTACTTAGATCGTGAAAAGAATTATCAAATAGAAACGTTAATTTTTTTTTTCATATAAATATTATTTTAATGGGATGAGGAGGGTTGAAATAAATAAGTGTCGGTAGAATCTTAATTAAACTGCGGGGTCGTTTTTGCTTTTTACGAGCTACGATTAAAAACGTAATCGACGTCTATTAAAACCGGAAGTGGTTGTGGTAGGGGGGAGGGCGGAAATTTCTTGTATATTTCGAAAAAATTATGTCAACGCAATATATTCGCGTTTTTATATAAATAAATTTATCTTGGTTTATATTCGACGTTGAATAAATTACGACAATCTTTTTTTTTTTTTGTTTGCAAAAATGGAAAAGAAATCGAGAAATTTCAAGTCGAAACGCAATACGAAAATTTTTCCATTATTATAATTAAAATTCTTGTTCGATGTATTATTATTATAAATCATTTAAAAAACTCGAGTTTTGTATCACATTTTAAAATATTTATTTCGCTTCGAAATCGTTTCTAAGAATTTTCATATCAAAGAAATAAAATAAAAATGTAATTTTACATTAAAATAATTTTCGAGTTTCAAAACATTTTTTTTTATAATTATATAATCACGACAAAATGAAATGATATAAATTAAACACGTTTCCAACCGTGTAATAAAAATTTCCCATTATTTTATATATATATATATATATATATATATATATATATATATATATATATATATATATATATTCGTCATTTTTTTCAGTTCTTTTGATAAATATCGCTGCTTTAAATTTTTTCGTGTAAAATTTTACGATTTTTCTCGAGAACATTAGAAGAAAGTGCTTAAAAAGCCTTAAGGCATAATTTCACAACAGAATATATATATATATATATATATATATATATATATATATATATATATATATATATATATCTTCCTCATTTCTTAAATTCGCAATTTCAACAACATAAATGGAAAAAAGCAAGAAAATATACGGATGTACATCTTTAACATTATATTTCCATTTTAAATATACGAAAAAAAATAAATTAAAATCATATTCAATCTTCAAATATATATATATATATATATATATATATATAACATATTAATTATTATAGATAATTTAATGATAATAATTTCAAATTCATAAGTAAATAATTGGCAATATAGCATAATATTATCATATATGTATAACATATTAACTATTAATAATAATATATATAACACGTAGATTAATCAAGATAAATTATATATAAATGAATATTTATATATTATTATTACTTTTTGATATAAAAATATCCAAGTTTATTTCCATTTTCATATTTATATTCGTATATTGAATGTCATTAAAATACAGTATATAAATAGTATGAAACATTTTCAACATGTCTGATCTTTTGAAATGTAATATTATATAATATAACCGATTCGTATTTTTCAAAATTTTTTTTCTATCAAAAAAAAAATAAAACTAATACAAGAACATCTGAAGAGTCGAAAGATATGCAATATATGCGAAATTCAAAAACTTCAAAGAGAAATGTTAACGTTTGAAATATTCAAGATTTTCTTATTGCGTATAATATTATAGTAAAGAGCAATTTCATATGAAATAAATAAATAAATAAAAAACTGTTTTTATATATAAAAATAATTTAAATATTGTGACATATTCGATATCGATATACACACTGCATACTATAATTTAATGGTAGAATAAAAAAAAAGAAAAGTTTGACAACGCCTCACATTACATTACATACACATGCATTCGATGCAAATTGATGTTTGCATGTGCAATTTTGCCAGCGTCGCATAATTGCACCCTTGTCTATCTACCCGTTCATACACAAAGATGTTTATTCAGTTAGCTAATTTCTCAGCTTCTATACATGAATATTAAACGTTCATATTCGGTAAATTTTGCAAACAATCGTTTATTCGCCAAAAAAAAAATTATTTAATATTTATTTATTTAGGAAGAAATCTTCATCATCTTCAAACCATAACCCATGCGATACAATTATGTACTATTTGACATTTATTCCCTTTTACATACTTTCCATCCCTTAGTTATTTTCTTCAAAGCATCCCAAGTGATTCTAATATAACACTGTGATTAAAAAGAATGAATTTCATTCCCTTCAAAGTAATCATTGTTAGATAAAACGCTTTTTCCAGTTCTCGAAACAGTCGAAATAATCTTTTTCCAGTATATAGCCTTTAAAACCTTCTTCGATTTTGTTTTTATATCCTTAATCGTGTTAAAACGGCATCGCCGTATTGGCCTTTTGAGTTTGCCGAATAGCCAGAAATCGCACGGAGTCAAATCAGGCGAATACGGTGGTTGCGAAACGATACGAGTCGATTTTTTGACAAAAAAGTCGCAAAGATTCATTGCAGTATGACATAGTGCATTATCGTGATGATGGAATCAAGAATTATAAAAACATGTGTAACTCAGAGATAATTAAACCTTTTGACAAACAAATGCTTAGCAAATATTATAGACAATCCTACCAATATAAGAAAAAATATATAATTTACCTGCAATAAAATGAGTTTTAAATGACAATTTTATCTTACTTTTTTATCACAATAATACTTCGGTTTACATATTTTATACGCGAAAATACATTAAAATGACAGAAAAAAAAATACAAATCTTTTAATTACAAAATTAGTATAACTCACATTCTACTCATACATGATTTCATGAATCGTAAAAAAAATATAATTTAAATATAAATTCGTGATTCGTGAATATACTACGTGATTTCACGTGACATGATTTAAAATTGAATTATATTGTCTCAAATTAGAGACTATTCAGTTTTGCATTTCCCGATGTGCAAACATTTCAAAATTTTCAAACCTAATTTGTGATAAAACTTCGCATTTCTATTTGACAATATACAATTTATATACATATATATATATATATATATATATATATATATATATATATCATATAAAATATTATATATTATATAAAATGAAATAGTATCTTTTATATACAATGTAGATAATAGAAACTCGTTAGTTACGTAATTTAAAACCGCTTCTAGTTAAATTCGTATAAATAAATATATATATATATATATATATATATTCGCTATTTATAATGAATATAAATGTATGAAATTACACGAATAATACTCGTATATTCTAGTTTAATATTTTTTTTATATACCATATATATATAATAAAAATAATTTATCGCGTTTGTATGGAAAATTATCGAATATCTATCTTTGAAATAGATCGATATACAACATTCATCGTTGATTTTGTATAGCTTATATTAATTTTCAACCCCCTTTTCGAATGTATCTCGTATAATACGATTAAACCCTCGTCGAATACGATTTCATACAATCGGACGAGCGTAATTAACGCTTAAAATTATAGCAATTACTTCGAATTTAACGGTTCGTTAGAACGATATTCAACATCATCATCATCATTCCCTATTTCAACGTAGAAATATTTATACAAATATAAATAATTTCAAAGGGAAATGAATGAAATATATATATATATATATATATATATATATATATATATATATATATATATATATATATATTTATATACAATATTGCATACATAACACGTGATTAATTTCTGAAACGTATACTGTATTTGCATGTGCAGTCGAATGCTGAAATCGAAATATTGCAGGTCACTGCATTTTCAGTTCATATGATATATAATATATGTGTGTGTGTGTGTTTATGCATTTTTTTTTTGCATGAAAAACCTTTGACATTTAGCATATGTCAAAGTTCACTCGTATAAAAGAAGAGATTTCTTTATGAGAAAAGCCGCACTTTACCGTTTTATATAAGCCGCGTTTCTAGGAATTCTTAGAATATCTCGGAAAAAAAAATGTTGACAAATTCTGTACAAACAGTATACATTATTTTTATGTATGAATGATTTCAATGTATATTTCATATTTTCATAAAACATTTTTTTTTCATTACTATAAATCGGTGAAAAATCTCAAAAATATATTCCATATAAAAAAAAATTTTTTTCATTTAAAAAAGTATATTATAGAACACTTTCTATATATATATATATACAATATTTTAGCATTAAAATACAACAAATATGATATAAGCTGAAAATTTCCATTTTACATTCACGTAACAAATCTTAGTGTTATTTCTCGTTAGCATATTTATGACGGCGAAAATGTCTCTGAAACGCGAAAAAGCGTCTCTCTTCAGACAAATGATGCGGTTTTCAGAACGCCTGAAACATAATAGAAACGTACATATTTAAATGTAAATCTCTCATTTAACCCTCCCCCCTCGGTGACTCACACTCTTTTCATCGTAATATATATATATATATATATATATATATATATATATATATATATATATATATATATATATACAAATGATGAAATCATTTCGAGACCGTCTCAGAATTACAAATTACACAGATGAAAATTTCATAAACGCGTTCAGATTTTCGTTTCATACGATTTTTTTTTTCAGCAATTCCTATTTTTATCGCATATTATTTATATCAATTTATTCTTAGAACGATTAACGCTTTCGATTCATCCATATATAATAATATAAATTAAAAATATATTTTTTTCTTTTTATAATTCTGAATTCGGATCGCATTTTTATCGAATACAACAAAAAAATAAATAAATAAAATTTTCTTTTGCGTGTCTTTCGTGCGATGAATATTCACAATGCATTCAACCAAACGCCGCATACAATGTGTTTTAATTTGTATATTACGTTATTTTGCATGCAATATATTTATAAAGATACATTTCTACAATTTTTATTGTGAATAGAAACGATTTTTTGACACGAAATAAACGTCACTTATTCGATATTTTCCGTTAAAATAACAAAAAAAATTTTTTTAATTATTTTATATATTTATATAGAATTAAATTCATCATATATAGATATGAAAAATCAATACTATTTATTATAAATATTTTTTTATATTAATATATATATTCAGTTTATTAATATTAAATTGAAAATATTATAAAAGTAATATAAATTTACAATAATGCTATTACGCACTTATATTAGCGTGATATTTTATATATATATATGATGACGTAAGCGTGAGTCGTTCAACGCACAACGGCGATAACACTTTATATATATGATTTTATAAACTAATATAACATAACAAAGTAGATCTAAAGATTTCATCAACATTACTATTATCAAACAAAATCGTCACCATTATTCACTGTGTCTTTTAAACATTGTATATATTTTTCAGACGGTTGAAAATTATTTATAACGGTCGGGGTCGCGTATCTTTCACGTTCATAATATATCATACGAAAAACAAACCCTCAAAATTTAACCGACCAAAACGCCGATAACACCCCAGATTTTAACTGCTTGGCAACGTCGTACAATTTTCAACCCTTGCGTTAAACTCGAGAATTTCACAATCCTCATCCCCTGAAGTCTAATCGTCGCTTGTGAACGAGTTTTCCCCCTAGGCGTAGCACGAATACGACACTATATATTTTCAGCTGAAAAACTAGTTGGCATCTTCCATTTTTCACTTTTCAGAACTAATGGTCGGATATGTGTCTTGTTTTCAGCTGAAAATACGGTTCCGTCCAATTAACGGTGCACTCTTGCTATTTTAAAATTAAATTTTAGAACAAACGACACATAATTGCCGTACAATATTATTTACTATACTAGAAAAAAATTACATCTTTTAAATAGAACGTTACATTTGTATGTGTGTAATTTATTATTTATTTTCGCTACGTATTTTTTCCATTGTGTATATATTTTTTTCAGCGTTTCAGACGTCTCATTAAACGCTTTTAATTAGCTGACTTTGACGCATAAATCGTTGACATTAATTAACTAAAGTATCTTCATCTGAAGTTCGCAGTTCGGATTCGCCGTAAGCTCTAAATAATGAAAGCTTTCAATTTAATTAAAACGTCGCAAAAAATTATACTTCAGGGAATATATGTTTTTTTTTTATTATTTTCAGTTTCTCGTCAATGACGAAATAAGCACGTATAAAAATATCTATATGAAAAAAATATTTTTATTAAACAAATAATATAAGCAAATGCTGAAATTTTTTTAATATTATATTTATATTTTAATGATCTCTTATTTAACGTTATTCATTTTATTTATTTATAAATAAATTGAAAAAATGATTAAAAAATTGTATATATATATATTATATATATATATATATATATATATATATATATATATATATATATATATATATATATATATATATATATATATGTAATACATTCTTGAACCGATATATTAGTAATTCATAAGAAAAATCGTTATTCTTTTACGTAATTCTTCGATGTTGCGATTTTTTATTCAACAAGTATGAACCGATAAACATACACTCGCTGAAAATTATTCATATTTTTAAGCAAAGGGATGTATTTACGTAGAAACAACCCCGACATAATTCATATTATAAACGTGCGGTTAAATATAACTGCGAGTTCGCATTTGATTCGTGTCGGCAACACGTGTCAATTTAAACCGCAACATTTGTTCCAACTATGTTTTTTTTATTATATTTTTTTTTTCATATAGCAAACGAAAAATTATATATATATATATATATATATATATATATATATATATGTATATATATATATATATATATTATCAAAATACAACCTTTGAGATTTTTCAAACCCCCTTTCCTTTGAAGGTTGCGTCACGGTACAATGCGGATACGTTGCCCTTGAAACGAATTGCCAAAATCGATTTTGAACCCCTGTAAAAATAAACCCCTTCCGAATTAAATTGCCAAATTGGATCTTGATGTCTGACTGCGGAACCCCCTTTTATAGACAATTATTCGAAAATGTACACGAATACCAGTTAACAACTGTATGAGGGTTAATAATAATACAACAAAACAGGACTGCCCTAAATAATACTACTGTAATCAAAAAGTAAGGTGAAATTGTCATTTAAAACTCTCTGGCATTAGAAAGGCAGGTAAATTGTATATTTTTCCTATATTGGTAGGACTATCTATAGCATTGGTTCTCGGCGACTTTTTGCCAAAACTTGACTCATCCGTAACCACCGTATTCGCCTGATTTAGCTCCGTGCGACTTCTGGCTATTCGACAAACTCAAAAAGCTAATGCGGAGACGCCGTTTAGACACAATTGAGGAGATAAAAATCGAATCGAAGAAGATCTTGAAGGCTATACCGGAAAAAGACAATTCCGACTGGCAAAAGCGTTGGCAAAAGTGCGTTTTATCCGACGGGGATTACTTTTAAGTGGATGAAATTGATTTAAAAGAATAAATAAATAATAATTTACATTTTATAAACAAATTCACCTTACTTTTTGATCATATAATACAAAAATATTTTAACATATTCATTTTTATCCCGGTATATTATGCTATATTTTTTCAGCGACATATGTGCCTCGTCTAAGATAAATCCCGTACGATTTTATATACAGGCTCGCTTAATCCTTCGGGATACCATTTTGTATGCAGCAAACATTTATTTTGAATATATACATATATATGTATTGAAAAAAATGCTTTTTGTGAGCGATGTGGCATAGAAGGAATTTTCCAGAATATAATACGTATTTTTATCGTGTTTTTCGAACGGCTTTCTCCTGTTAGTGAACGAATAAAAATATATATATATATATATACATATAGGAATCTCCATTTCGAATAAAAAGCGATGTTTACGAATGAATATTTAATGTAAGCCGCATTATGTAATTTTAAAATTACTACGATTTATAAAATAAGACGATTTTTATTACATATATATATATATATATAAAATTATATAGTACATTTTAAATATTTATGTAGTATTGAAACGGTGAGCTTATTTTTAGAACGAAATACGTTTTTTGACGTTGTATTAACTTTATTAAAAAAATATGTTTATATATATATATATATATATAATTCAATGTGATGTAAAATGATGTCGCATGTAAAAATAAAGATAAATTCAGTTTTTCACGCGTCGTTAATCCTATTATATTTCAGAGCGAAATTTCAACAACGACGATAATTGAAACTGATAAATGGAATATGTTTCGTTCTTTTCCTCTTTTTTTTTTATCTATCATATTATATTTATTAAACAGCTGTCCGTTTCAGTCAAACGTCAAAATCTGTATTTTGATATATAAATATATTATAAATATTGCGTTGAACGACATTAAAGTATAATTTTTGTCGTCGTGTAAGAAAATGTTCACCGAAAAAGACAATGTTGTCGTATTGTATTAAAAGCTACGCTCGTCAACTGTCGCAGCTTTCAAATTTTCAAAGCTCGCAAGATTTTTGCATTAAAAGTTTTTCGAATCGAATATCGCTTCGCGACTAGCGCTTCCGGTTTCCGCTGACGTCGTATGACAAAGAAAATCCGAAAGTTTTTCCGATTTTCTTTTTGATACTAATCTATAAATTGGATTCGTCGATTGTGTAATATCATCTAATGTTAATTAAAAACTTTATTATATTTTAATCCTTTTCAATATTTATCTAAAATTATTATATTTTAGTACAACAATTGAACATCTAACAATATTGAATTATCATATTATTTTTGTTGAAATTCACATAAATCAAGTCACGAAATATCACTCTCATTTATAAATACAAATAAATTTTACGATTAATATAAATAATATTAAAAAAAAAAATATATATATATATATATATATATATACATATATGTGATGGAATTTCGATTTGATGTTCTCCTAACTTGCCAAAAATTCGTAATGGGCCTGTATAAAAACCTCTTACGGAATATTATCGATATTTCATCCGATATATTTTTTTGAAAATAATTTTATAATACACAATGAAAAATTCTCTATTTTTCGGTATATTATTTTATTTTATTTATTATATTATTATTAATATTATTTGACTTATTATTATTATAAAACATAGCGCGCGCCGACGTTGCGTAATAAACTGCGGTATATTGATTTTACACGTTCTAAAAAAATTTTCATATGAGAATTATTGATGTTTTTTTTTTCATATGCTTATCACACTTTTATATATGTATATATATATTTAACAAGAAAAATATATTAAAAATATATTTTCACGTTCAAAATGATCGATTATTAATCGAAAATTTCAGTATTGTGTCACGTAATGCAAAATCATGTTTGTAAACAATATTTTTTTAAAAAGTAAGGTGAATTTGTTTATTAAATGTAAACTCTTTATTTATACTTCCAAATCAATTTCATCCCCTTCAAAGTAATTTCCGTCCGATAATACACACTTTCCAGTTCAGCTTTCAAGACCCAGCTTTCGAGTTCAGATTTTGATTCGGTTTTTATCTCTTCAATCTTGTCAAAATGGTGTCCCCGCATTAGCTTTTTGAGTTTGCCGAATAGCCAGAAGTCGCACGGAGCCAAATCAGGCGAATACGGTGGTTACGAAACGATATGAGTCAAATTTTGGCAAAAAATCGCGATTAACCAATACAATATGACATGATGTAGTATCGTGATGAAGGAATCAAGAGTTGTAAAAACACGTGTAACTCGGAGATAATTAAATCTTTTGACAAACAGACGCTTTGGAAAATATTATAGACAGTCCTATCAACTTGGGAAAAAAAATACAATATATCTGCCTTCCTAATGTCCGGGAGTTTTAAATAACAATTTCACCTTACTTTTTGATCGCAATATAATAATAATAAAATTTAATATATCATTATATCTAAATATGAATTAGATATGAAATATTATTAATATTCGAATTAAAGTTGTGATTATTTTACGATTCGCGTACCAAGCAAAAGCTATCGTAGCACTATTTCGTAGCGAATTTCACGACCTACTAAAACTTTCAAAAGCTCGCGACTTCATCAAGTTTAACATTAGCGAGTTCAATTTTGCCTTTAACGAAAACTGCGCGTCTAATATCTTGTTTCCATTAAACTCTCGTTGAAATCTAGAAATTAGCGAACATGCAAACTTTTCTATAATATTATGTACGTTAATTTCTCAGCTTAAATTTGATTGTCTTTTTATTATTATTATTCGTCATCGTTATTTTTACGTATTTTAACAGAGCAAACTGTTGAAATTAATTTCGCGCTCATTCAATTATGAAAAAGTTTTATTCAAACACGAAATTTCATCGGACGAATGTTTGCTCGCGATTTTCTGTTTGCTTAGGATTGATGCGATGCGCTTCGCTTTTTAATAATTAAAACTTCATAATTTTATAATAAACTCGTCGACCGTGTCGAATATATAAAGAGGAAAAAAAACGATTTTTTTTGCGAATCGTAAAAAACGAGCTTTCGTGTTTATTTTTTATTTTGACGATTTCGAGCTTTTTAATGCGGCGCTATTTGATTTTAAATCAAGAGTACAAATATTTTTGTTCATTACGAAATATTATATTTTTCCATTAAAAAAAAAACAAATATTTTCTACTTTAAATATAGATTCAAATATTATTTTTATAATTTATATTATATTTATATTGTATTTTTACAAATTAATATTCATTCGTTGAACACAATAATATATTTAAATCATACATATTTTATCTATATATATGTAATTTAATTTAAAATGAATAAAATTTCTATTTTTATTAAGGATTAAATTTTCATGAAATTTCCAAAGTATATATATATATATATATATATATATATATATATATATATATATATATATATACTTTTCAATGTAATACACCTACATAAATCTTCGTAAAAGGATTGAATGCATACAAAGCGCATTGTGTAATAGTAAAATACAGAGTGCGACATAATAATAGGTAATAATAAATCGCGGAAATTACTATTCGCCAACAGAAAGAATTTATCCTTTATTAGATTTTATCGTTGTATCGTCACGGCTTTCAATGTAGAGAAATAAAAAAAGAAAGAGCGGCGCTCGGGCTTCTATTGTGCAAAAATATCCGAGATTACGTGTATAGTTCGGGCGTTGGAAAGAAGCTAAAACGGAAAATGGAAAAGCGGCAAAGTGAAAAACCGAACCGCCGACTAGAAAACGGGCGCCGCCGGAAAAAGTGTTAAAAAACCGCTTTTTTTTTATTTTTCACAAACGCCTCAAACAAGCGTTATTTTCAACGATGTGAAAAATTCAACCGGAAAACTTTTTCCGACAAAGAGTCGGTCGCTTCTTATGACGTCGAGCAGCGTTAACGTTTTCGAAAGTCGAAACTGAACATTTTAACCGCGTCATATATAATTTTGGCTTCTAGGCTAGATGGGGTCGTTTTAATTTTCCATCCTGTATAAGCTGCGATGTCGAGTTTACGTCCGAAAATTACTACAGTGCACATTCGGGTGTCATAAAAGCGACATTATACCATTTAACCTAATGTGACTTTTATACTGTAACAATTCTACAAATAAAATTTTCACAATGAAAACAACAAACCTTATAAACCAACCCTTGTTTTAAGTGTAAAACATTAAAACATTTTTTTTTTAATCAAAATTATTAAAATCGCTTCATATCAAGATGATTTCTTGTAATATCGTCAACTCTATATCAAATCGTTTGATATTGATCATTATTTTAATATATTTAAATATATTATTGAATCGAATATTTTTAGCTTATTGAGGCCGTATGTAATAAAATAAATTTTCGCATGAATAAATCGTCAAATTTACATCGATATTATCAATTAGATATTCGATTACCATACGAAAACGTCAATTATTTTAATCACGGTGTACGCAATTAAAGGCGTAATTATTCACCGAGGCGCCGAAACGGATTTTCACGTCACAGATAAATTTACATAGTTTGGAAAACACTTTTCCAAACACACACACACATAAACAACATTTAACTTTGCCGCCGTAATGGCCGCGAAAATTCAATACACGTTTTTAATTGCTTTCTCTCGTACGTTCGGAAAGCTCTCTGCTAGAGGAGAGGGGGGGGTGGAATTGATTGCGACATACGAGAATTTTCCGGAAGCTTTCAGGAAACTTTCGCTATACTAAATGCCCGGCCACTTTCCATATATTCCATGCGCTACAGGTAACTCGTAACAGTGTATTTAATGTATGAAAACATCACATAAATAAATACTCTTATTTAATTGTAATTATTTATTTTTATAATTTAATTAATATATTTTTTTATTTATTTTTTTTTACAGGATTCCTATCATGGGATATTACCGATTGTCACGTAGACCTCGAAAAGGAGCTTCAAGCTCTTACGACACAAGCCCCAGAAGGAGAAGAAGCCAGACATGGTAAGATCCTTGAATTATCTATTTTTTTTATATATGTATACCTATATTATATAAAAAAACCTCAATATAAATATTATTTTATATATTTTTAACGACATCGAAAAAAAGATCGACCTAGTAAAACGATCTGTAATTTGAGGTCATACATCAAAGTCACCTATTTTTTTTTTGCCTACAAATATTCATGAATTTTTCTCGATATATATATATATATATATATATATATATATATATATGGAAAAAATATTATTGTTATTCGTTAATGTTAACGGTAATTCTCGTGCGTTTCTAATATTAAACGAGCACGAAAACATCACAATGGTCTCGTATTTCGTTCTCTCATAATATATATTATTTATTATTACGTGTATACCGAGTAATTTATAACCGTATTCGATACGGTAGAAAAAAAAAAAATATATATATATATATATATATATATATATATATATATATATATATATATATATCGTTACCATTTTTATATTATGCCATTAAATATTCCCGTGTTATTAAATTGTTCGATTGTAGTGTCGTTATTATATGTTTAAAAGCGATTTTGATACGCGTTCGAAATTTTGTATTGAACGCGTAACTCGTTAATAAAATTGATTTTGAATACGATATTTTCGTTTATAATAGAAATTTATGAAAGCCTATATTTTAATTATTAATTTTTAGAAATTTATACAGAATGTTTTCGACGATAAATATATATATATGGTATATATAAAAATATTCGATAATATTTTGTCTCTATGGCGGCGATTATTTCGACGTACTTTGATAGATTTGTTTTCATATTTATTATTCTAATCTGAAAAATTGCATTTAAAACATTATATTTAATGATAATTTTGATATCAAAAAAAAAATATTTCAATAATTTAATTTTTATAAAATTTTCATTTTTTTATATTTATGTTATATATATTTTCTTAAGTATATAGTAATATATATAATGACTCTTTTATAATGAACAATATTTTTTAACTAAATTTTAATATATTTTATTAAAAAAAACTATAATAGACAATAGATAAATCATCCTAATAAATTAAAATGATGAATAAACTTAGAAAAAAAATATATTTATATAAAATAAATTCCACTATTCATAAAAAAATAGTTAGAACTGTATTATGTAATATTGTATTAAAGCTATTAATCGTAAAATTATTACATACACACACACATATATATATATATATATATATATATATATATATATATATATAGTTTAAAAAGGTTCTATTTGATTGTAAAAAGCCTTTTGTGTTCAACACGGGCATTTACACTAAAAAACTTTCGAACTTGCATTGTGCGCTTTCACCGATTTTCATTGAAACGGAATTTTCTTTCATTTCAATACCGAAATTTTCCGATATTTTTCCGAATTCCGCTTTAACTGCTCCCGAATTTTTTTTTCTCAGCACGTATGCGAAATCCAATTAAAACGAATCGCATTAAAAAAAGAGAGAGAAAGAGCTTTGCACCCTTTATTGTTCCTCATGTGAAATACGTTTCGCCGAAAGCTTTTAATGCTCGTTGACTTTTTAATAGTCGATCCGGTCGCTTTCAAAAAAGCTACAGTTTCCTTTTCGTTCTCTCTATATTATTATATTTTTTTTCTTCGCTGTATTTATTCAAATGAAGGACTAAAGTAGGAGCTTTCATCGCGAATGTAATATTTTTTATGTGTGTATGTAAGCTTTTGTACCACCGGTTTTTTTTTGTCCCCTTCAGCGAAATCCTTTTAATATTCCAAACGTACGAGATTAATAAAGCTGTGCGTTATTGAATTTTTTTTTATGAATATATAACGCGAATGAAATGTTATTTATTTCTTGTGAGTACGTGTTTATTTTCAGATGAATTTTTCTATACAAATATATATTTATTTATTCATAAATCTTTCTTTAATATGTCAGTTTTTAATTTAATTGTATCTCTTTATTTTTTATATATGAAAAATATATCAAAATTGTTAAATATATATATATATATATATATTTATTTATATTATGAAATATGTATTTTTTATATATGTATTTAAATAAAATTTTATATGATTACTGTGTGAATAATATAAAATATTAAAATTATTTAACTCTGTGACATTAACATAATATATAATAGTAAATTAATATTAAAATAACGAAATCTTTATTATTTTTTTTTTCATAAACGAAATAACAACATTTCAACGTTTCATATCGGAATATAAACGATTTAACTTCGTATATTGCATATTAAAAAAAAATAAAACCCCGGGAAAACTTTCACTGTTTGTCGGAAAATTAATTCGACGACAAAAATATGCAAATGAATTAATCGTTTACACGCGCGCAAAATTATTAATAATACAATAATAATAATAATAGTGATCGGTGAAAATTTTGCGACTTTTCTTCGATTTTCCAGCGCGAAATTTTCGTCGCGAATCGGCGAATAATATTCGATTTTCGCAAATCTCTCATGAATATGTATGAACTAATAATAATAATAATAGAATTTATATTTATTTATCGTCGCTTTTAGCGCAGATGTTACCTTTGAACTTCGAAATAGGAGCTTACAATCAATTAGTTAAAGCGATCGTTTGCGCATTAGCGAAACTCGGAGGCCAATTTCGACAGATTTATTCGGTAACTTCTCAAAATGTGTGTGTGTGTGTGTGTATACTTGTTTACAAACATACATTGTGCTCTAATTAATTATTTATTCCTTAATATAAAGTTGAAATTGATTTTCAAGCTTTTCTATATAACACTGTAATCAAAAAGTAAGGTGAATTTGTTTATAAAATGTATTTTTTTTCATTTATTCTTTCAAATCATTTTCATCCTCTTCAAAAAAATCCCCTTCCGATAAAATGCAATTTTCAAAACAGTCGGAAATCTTTTTCCGGACTAGCCTTTAAGATCTTCTTCAATTCCCCGCATTGGCTTTTTGAGTTTGCTGAATAGCCATAAGTCGCACGGAGTCAAATCAGGCGGATACGGTGGTTACGATACGATATGAGTCGAGTTTTTGGCAAAAAAGTCGTAAAGAACCAATACAGTATGACATAACGCATTATCGTGATAAAGGAATTTTAAAAATACGTGTAACTCAAAGATAATTAAACCTTTTGACAAACAGACGCTTGACAAATATTATATATAGACAGTCTTACCAACCTAGAAAAAAATACAATTTACCTGCCTTCCTAATAATGCCCGGGAATTTTAAATAACAATTTTATCTAGTTTCTATAATATATATTATATAAAGTGGATGATCAATGATAGAATGTACATGTTTAACAAGCCTACATTTTATTTTTTTCTTATTTTAAATTCTTTTCTTTAAAAACAGTCACGTAAAACTGCTTCAAGTATCGTCTCGTTCATTTTTCGCATATATCGAATTTTCCGCAATTTTTTCTTCAATAAATCTTCAAATAATAGTTTACAATGCATTTTTTCCTAATCACTCTAAATTCTATTACAAATTTATATATTTAAAATTTTCAATACGTCTATTAAATATTTCATCGTATATTTTTCGCATTATTTATAAACGTCAATAGTTATCCATTACTTTGAATATATATATATATATATATATAAATATATAAGACTAACATTTCATAGACTATCGTCTAAGAACCATTTATCATGTCATTGTATAAACTGAAGTAGTCAACTTCGACAACTATTTCCAACATAACACTTCATCTTAATAACCCTATATCATATAATAAAATCTATTCATATATGATATATATATATATATATATATATATATATACAATATAGAATAAACTTGTTCTAGAGCATGTTATATATTGAAATAAATAATAGAGAAATAGCGATATGAACGGGTAGTTTGTGTCCAATTTCTCGCTTTCATTCCACTTACCCAATATATATTATTTAATCGATCATATAAGAACATATTAGTGGGTTATATATATATATATATATATATATATATATATATATATATATATATGTGGATAAGATCGTATCGTTTTTCACCTTGGTTTTTCGTATATTAGACACCCGGGAAATATCCGAGAAAAATAAGATTACCCAAAACTATATATATATATATATATATATATATATATATATATATATATATATATATATATATATAATCTAAGTATCCATATACGCATATATGGAAAAAATAATGGAGAAAATACGAGGTTTCTAGATGTTCTTTTTTTGGTATACTTCAACCACCAGATAAGAGACGTGCTGACGACTGCGGAAAAACTTTTTCCTCTATTTTTTTCCATGGTTGAAATTTTTCGGTCGATTTTTCAACGGGCTACTGTAAAGTAGTCCGTTATTTTATTTTATTTTTATACGTTTTCCGATATAGAATGTGGGTCTCACCGTTTTTCCGGTTAATTAAGGAAAAGTTTTAAGGTTGGCGATTTTCGCGTCGACATTATTAATAGTCGCTAATTCGAATCTCGAGCAAAGTAAAATTACGGGCCCGCATTTAAATGAATACAAATCGTGATAATTAATTATTTTCTTTATGTTTTTTTTTTTTTAGAGAGAGATTTTAAAGCTTGCAAAAGCGGAAAACTTTCGTTGTAACGTCGGAAAATTGAGTGAAAATTTTCAAATACGCCGCGTTCGGAATTTTCGCCGTAATATCGAATTATTTACATTCATTATCTTGAAATAATTTATTTTAATTGCGTTTACTTATTCGTCGAGCCGGTTTGATTTTATATAAATATTATTTAACATTGCAAAATTCTAATTGAAATCGATTTGAAATGAAATTATACCGTCGTTTCCTTTAAATAAATCCTTTATTCATCGAATATTAATCACATTTATATTCTTATCAACGTAAATATTTTATAAACTATCCGATAATTTACTGTCAATTTTGTAACAAGCAATGTCGTTCAATTGCAAAAAAAAAAAACACCTGTCATTTACACTTAACCGGACATTTTAAATAATTTATACGAGCAATGAAACCGAATTATGAATGAAAATACGTTTATTTCAAATCTAAACTATACTAATTTAAATCAGATTTTTTTTATATATATAACAAAAAGTTGCCGAAAGCCAGAAAATCGCTTATCATAAATAAGTAAGAAAAAAAAGGAAAACTTTATCGCAACACCTGAATTATACAAAACCTGCATAATTTGGACTCATGAGGCTGTTTTCACGTCACATAAATTCAGCTCGAAGGCTTTCTAAGAATTTCTGACCGTAAAATTTCTTAGGAAATTCCATGGCATAAGACGTCTTGGTAAATTTATGCTGAGCCCGGTATTCCTATCGGTGTCCTTATAAATCATGAGAAATGTTGATAACATGTCCTGTACACTAAACATAGCGCAATATTTATATAATAAATTAGAATATATCCTTGAAAAGACATTTAAAAAAATCGTCGATATTTAAATTAATAGTATTGCTCAAAATATGATACAATTCTAAGAAATTGTTCTATGAATTTGTATAGATTTTTAAATATATCGTTAATTTTTAAAATTATATATATATATAATGTAAAAAAACGAACATTTGTTCAATAAAATAAAAAAAATGTGTTCAATTGAAATTTTGATTAAAAAAAACTTTTTATATAAGAATGAGATCTAATATTAAATTTTCTTCAGTATAAAATTTTGTCGTTTTTTTTTTATTCAGAAAACTTGTCAGTTTTTTTATATTATTTTTTTCAAAAAAAACATCGTTTTTATTGTCTGAGTGTTTTTTTTTCTGCATACTATTTTTTTTTATAATCGAATTTTTCGTTTGACATAAAAAAAAGTTGAAAATTGATAAGGGTTACTTTACTGCGGCTGACGTTTCTAATGAAACCGAAAATAAAATTACATTTCCTCCCCTTCACGCACGCCTCATGTAGAATTTCATTAAAATTCTATTTTAGATGTTTGCATTTGTTTTATATCTAAATATGTGTGTATGTGTGTGTGTGTGTGTGTAATCGTTTTATTGAAGATGCTTAACTTCGTGCAATTTACTCAGCCGCAATATTTTGCAAATTGCACCGGAAGCCACTTCACAGAATTTCAGTCTGAAATTGCAACGGGATTTTCAGTACGGAAGCTCTGTAAATTTAATTTATTACACACGTCACAGTACTATCGTTAATTAAAGCCTCCGAGCTGTTATTCGCGAGCTGAAAAAAAAACGCTTTTAAATAGAAATATATCAATACATTCTCAGAACAAATAATGAAATATATGAGAATATAATAAAATGCGTTATTAAAACGCGCCTAATCTACGAACGAATTCGATTCAAGTGTTCAAAGTCGAACCGTCTTTGAAATACGCGATTCCTCATTATATATAATATATAGCATGCGAGCGTAACTGATCTATGACTTTATAACATTTTTCATATTTTCTTTTCAGGCGAAAGACTCATCCAATATGCCACAGAAAACCTCGTCACAGAGGTTCTTATCCATCCGCAAATGAACACACTTCTACAGTGTCTGCGGAACTTATTGAGCTCCTTCACCCGACATAGACACATAATACATACCGGATATACATTTGCCGGCAACGGTTCCTGGATCATGCAGGTAATATTTTTTTTCCTCTATCTATCTATCTATTTTCATTCTAACCATTCCCATTTTTCAATTTTCCGTACCAATCTGGATTTTCAATCAATTCGTGTCTGATTGATATCGCCCGATACGCAAATACTTGTATTTGTATAGATATGCGAATATAAGGATTTTATACGATTGATAATTTCAAATTAAAAATTATATTTATATACGTATCATAAAAAAGCGCCATCTATACGTCACCAATATCACATTCAAAATATTATTTTAAAATATTTTTTTTTTTACCATTATTATATATTATTTAATATATATTTATATATTATTTATAATATAATTAATAAACAGAGATCCGAACTCGTAAAACTGCTGCAATATGCAAAATCTAATTTTCGCGTATTGACTGCGAACAACGACGACATTAACATTCGAAACGCTTCGATAAATTTTTAATTCAGGCATTATATATAATTTATACGATCGTGTAAATTATCGTAAGCGACATTCACCTGTTTGACTGTGTCGCAGCGGCAACACGAAGCGCAATATAAAATAATTTACGAGCTGATAAATTTGAGCAAATTACGCCTTAAAGTGTACTTAAACTGAGTCAATAACTGTAAATTAATAATTTACGACGCCGTTATGATCGCGTTAATCTGTTAAAAATGGAAATTCGATACGCTCTTAATAAATATACAATTATTACATATTTGTAAATATTAAATACTACTAATCACTATAAATAATATTATTGTATATTTAGTTTCAAATTCTTATAGTAATAATTGTATTCATATAAAAGTCAATTATATTATATTTTATTTAACATTAGTATTTTATGATATTTTTTTTATATTTAAAAAAAATATTTTAACTTATCTATAATATCTTAATAATAAAAATTAGTTAACTAATTTATAAATAGATGTCTCTTTATATTACATATATATATTTAATTTTAAAAAAATATCAATAATATATAAATATGTTTTTTTTTATATTTTATATTAAAATATAAATATATAAATTATCAATCTCAAATAAGATTAATCGTTAATTTTCATGGAAAATTTATCGCACAATAAACCATCATCGTTTTCGACGTTTACATTATCGAATAGTACGAGACGCCTTTCATTATAAAATTCAATATTCATTACGAACGGGCAAAATATCTTAGCATTTTCATCTTAACCGGAAAAACCGGAAGTGCGCGCGACGGGAAATGGGTTAAATTGCTAAGAGGGTTCACCTGGTCGAGAAATTAAGGTACCTGCGGTAACCATTAACGCTAATGCGCTTCCCGTGTAACGTCGACAAATTTCCGAATATATCGCTTTATATTCCGAATTTATACCGATCGATCCGTTTAATAATAATTGTAACAAATATCGATCTTAATTAGAATATAGCGGTAATTTATTCGTAACGTTTTTCGTGAAAACTTCCGGCCGGGCGAGCTCTCGTTTTTTCAGCATTGTTGTGTCCGACGGCTGTAAAACGATTTTATTTCTGTTTTTTTCTTTTTTGTTTTTATATAATAATATCCTGTCGTGTTTTGAGTTTGTAAATTGAAAACGATTTTCACCTTTTTTCCGTTTAGATTGATTTTTTTTTTTTTTTTTTTTGTATATCCATATTAAATATAAAACATTTTCAGTTCGCGAATATTCAATACGTTTTATACAAATTTATTTTCACTATTGAAAATAAACTATTATATATTCTATATAAATTTCGTTTCCAATATTTAATACAACAATAATATTATTTTATAAATATTTTTATATTAATTTAAAAAAGTATGCAATAATAATTTTTCATTTAGAAACATTATTATAACGCATAAACAATGACGGATATATTATATAATATAATCGTAAACAATTCACACGATATTAAACACGAGAATTACATACACACGTATAAATCAATGATATTATATATATATATATATATATATATATATATATATATATATGTATATATAAATTTATCGACGATTTTATCGTAATTTCGATCTGAAACAAATCAAGCGTAAATTTCGTGCCCAATTGGCATCGATCTGTCTCAGCGATGGTTTAAATTTCATTACGATATTGTAAAATACGACTATGTATAATAAATTAAAGAAATATATATATATATATATATATATATATATATATATATTATACATATTCCAGTATAAAACAAAATTTATACGAAAACCGTGGGAGAATACAAATTCGCATTGTCGAAATTTGTTTGCGTTCGATGAATAAGAAAAACATTCCGCAAAAGCAATTTTCAATGTGTAATTTGAATTTTAAATATATATATATATATATATATATATATATATATATATATGTATATATACGATAAAATAAATTTATGTATGTATGTTATTAAATGTGTGCACATTTATTTTGAATGATAAATTTTAATTATTTTAGGGCGGTTTCAGAACTCTTTTCTGGAATTTTGTGTCAACATTGATGAAAAAAGTTGAACTAACGTTTTTATGCGTTAAAAATTTTATTTTTTATTAATAAAATTTAATTTCAATATTTTATTTTTTAATCATAATCAATATAAATATATATTCAATATTATTTAAAAAATAATAATAATATTTTTATAAGATTTAACCTTATAAATATTACCGTGTAATTATTTCATCCCTAAGATCTACTTGAGCAATCTCTATCACGTTTCAATTACAACCCTTTTCTTTAATTTAAATTCATATTTGTACACCTTCTCACGTACATATCATTAGACTCAATTATACGACCCGTATCCTTATATCATAATTATCATCCTTATCATCGCCAACACGCATACATTTCCAAGATGATAATAAATTTTTGTCGATAATCAAGATAATAAACGTTCATAAAATCCAAAATGGATTTTCAATTTTTTTTTATATTAATAAAAATTTACTGAATATTTAAAATATATATATGTTATATGATATTTTACAAGTCATAAAGAACATATCTTTAAAAAAATGAAAATTTCATGAACCTCGGTAAAACTTTCAGATATAATATCTTCTTTAAGTAGACCAAAAAAAAAATATATATATAAAATACGTAATATATGTGTATGTCTATATTCTGAATTTCGGAAAAACCCTATTTTTCCACGGGTTTATCTCGAACGTTTATGAGTTTAGTTTCCTCGTTAGGCTTTGATGGTTTCTACGCGTGGAAACTCGTAAAAATGTATCGAAGAGAATCTTGCGTGTGTGCACAAAAAAAAATGAAGTGCTAATACAGCGATCGTTTTTCCTCTATGGAAAAACTGGCAAGTTTTCCACCGTTTTCTACACTGGATTCAATCAATTTTACGCAATCGACGTTAAGTCGATTCGGCTCGTTCGATTGTGAACGATTTTAATTGACGAAACTCTGTTTGTTCGCGTTAATGGTTATCGAGAACGACGCGTCGGTTCGATATTTCCATATTATTAAAATGATTATGATACGTTTAATACGATGATCAATATGAAAATAGTTATCGTTGATTGAATTTGATTATACTCAAATACCATATATACGATTTAATAAACACAGTGATCAAAAAGTAAGGTAAATTAATTTATAAAATGTAAATTCTTTATCTATTCATCTAAATGAATTTCATTCCCTTCGAATAAAATGCACTTTTGCCAGTGTTTTTTCTAGTCTTCGAAACAGTAGGAATAGTCTTTTTCCAGTATATAGCCTTCAAAATCTTCTTTGATTCAATTTTTATGTGCTCAATTGTGTCAAAACGGCGTCACCGCATTGGCCTTTTAAGTTTGCTGAATAGCCAGAAGTCGCACGGCGCCAAATCGGGCGAATACAATGGATGCGGTATGATATGAGTCGAATTTTTGGTTATGCAGTATGACATGGTACATTATCGAGATGAAGGACCAAGACTTGTAAAAACACGTGTAATTTGAAGATAATTAAACTTTTGACAAACAGATGCTTGGCAAATATTATAGACAATCCTACCAACGTAGGAAAAAAATTACAATTTACCTGCCTTCCTAATGCCTGAAAGTTTTAAATGACAATATTATATAAATATATAATTGAATTTTTTTTTCAGGACGGAACCTTGTCGCTCTCTGATTTTTGTGACGCTTTTCAAGAAAATGAAGTTCAAAGAGTCATCAGAGCTTACGAAAATACAGTAACAATTGATATACATTGTGCCGCACCACCGACTGGTGAATGGCAAAAATTACCAGACAAATATTTTGCAAAATTGTGCAGAATTAGGATCAATCCTCCAAATATTCTAGACCCAAATTCCGAAGCCATACAAAACTTTATCGGTACGTATATATTTGATTTAATATAGCAATTAATCATTATTATATATAACAATTAATGATCGAAAACAGAAAAAAACGAAACGTTTCATCAAATTTAACAATATATTTCGACATTAATCATTCTTTTTTTTTACGATTCTTTTGACACTTTTTAATGTTTTGCAATGTAAAAAAAAAATGAGAAAAGAAAATATTTTTATAACTCGCGTGCTTTTCGATTTGAGAATGCGAATCGTAAAATTGGAAATCGGATACGATAAACGACATTGTAAAGTTTTTCCGGACGCTGGAAATTTCAAAATCGTTTTTCCACAATCACGTGACTTTAGCAAACGGCTGAAAACATGAAATGAAGCTATTAACGTTTGACCCGTTTATATTTTATATATATATATATATATATATATATATATATATATATATATATATATATATATAATAAAAAAACAGTAGTTCTAATTTAAACGTGACACGTGTAAAACAAATTTACGGTTAACCGCGAACAAAAATAATTAAAACTATCAAATAACATTAAACTTCATTATTATTGTTCAATGCTCAATCTCTAAATTATCATATACAATTGTGACTTTTATAATATACTTCAATTTTATATTTAAAAAAAATCATATTACTTCGTTTTCCATATTTCAACTATAATAATACAAATTTTCGTATGAGCAATTATTTCATTGATTTTATATTGTTTCAATGAGACTTAATCCAATTTAAAATATGTATTATTGTTTAATTTGCATGAAACTCACGTTTGATGCGAATAATGAATAATTTTCTACATTATTCATACAATAAATGTTCATATTTCACGTTACATAATTCATCATAAATCATACGACTGTTATTTGTTCACTAATTTATCATTAATATTTTTTTTTATTATCTATAATTATCAAATATACGACGAATCTTGAAATGTAAAAAAAATCATTAAGTTTGATTGATAATTACTATTGAATAATAAAATATTTTTTTTTTTAACTTTTATTATTATATATTATGAATATATGATAATATTATATAATATTCTAAGATCATAAATCGTCAAAACGTACGACAAACTTTAAAACTATGCCAGTAAATTCGATATGACAATGAAACATGCCATTTATCATCTATTATATTATATTATTATACTTTCAAGAATAATCTCCTACATTTTTTAATAAACAATATAATATAATATAATATAATAATATTTGAAAATATTTTTATTTTAATTTTAGACAATTTTAAAATCATTATCGCGATTCGATTTACATAATTGCATAAATCGAGTTTCAAAGATGTGCCGCCGAGCCGTTTCATATTTTTTAATAAATTAAATAAAGTACGCCTCGTATCACGTTAGGCCGCTGCTTTCCATAATTTACGCAGTTCGCGGACAAAAACGAACATTTACATATTCATATATTTTCCTTTGCATACACGTGTCTACATAATTTGCATATATATATATATATATATATATATATATATATATATATATATATATATATTTCCCAGGCAATTTGTGTAATTTAATTCCCGCAAGATATGTCAAACCGTTATATACATCGTGTACTACTCGATATACAAGATAATCCGTTCGATTAAAAACAAGGTTAATCGCGTTATACGATTGTTTTATATAATATATATATATATAAATAAAATTTAATATTATACAATAAATAAAATATAATATTTATAATATAATAAAAATGTTGAAATTATCTGATTTTATATGATATAACCTTTATTGCACGAGATAGAGTTACAATAATGTATGAATTCAATATCGTTATATTGCAACAAAACACTTTTAGAATCTAAATCGAAATATTCACGATTTTAAACGTAATTAATATGCAAATATTTTAATATATAGAATTGTATTAGATTTGAAACCGAAATTGCAAAATACATATGTAAATGAAGCGAAATACGAATTCGTTCTAATCTATATTATATTGTTGTCTGAAAATAGAAATAGAATAATTACAAATTTAGAATCGAAGAAATAATAATTGATATAATATTTTTGTAATAAATTTTGTCGTTTCGCAATATTAACATTCGATGCGGCAATTTTATTTTATTTATTTTTTTTATCTATACGGGAACGTTTTCAATATTGAATTTTCGGTTCGTTTCCCATTTTCCGGATCGGGAAAATTCTGAAATCTCGAGAATAGCGTCTTGATCTATCGTCGAAATTGAAATCGACCTCACAAATCAGTTCCGCATCTCTTGTCCTCACACTATAAGACCTTATTATTATATATTCCCTTTTTTTTCGACATACATCTTTACTATACATAAGTATCGCATTGTGCGTTTTCAATTTTGAACCCTCGATTTCTATCCTTTATATATATATATTATCAATCATTTTAATTGATACATAATAACTGTCATCATTATTTTTTAAAATTAATAATCGAATAATATACTATGCATATTATTAATTGTGGTGTATAAATTAATTTTCCAAAATTTATATATATTATATAAACCGCAAATTTAATTTCATACTAAACGAATAATTCGTTTATACGTTATGCAAACATTATTAAATCGAATTGATTAATTCGCGAAAATATAACAAAATATTATTTATAATATTTACACAATTTATTAATGTCACAATTTACACGCTCAATTTCCCGTTAATATTGTGCAATATTTATTTTTCTTTATATTATATTATATAATAAAGAGAAAATTTATTTATTTTTTTTACACATTTCACAACAAACGAGCGGCTTTATTGTTAACGTCACCTGTTGAACAAAGACATTGACTGATCACTCGACATATTAATATTTATATATAAAATAATAATAATAATAATAATAAACATTTAAAATATCTGATTAAATCGATTTTTATAAAAAAAAAAAATATACATATATACCATATATATTATAAATAAAATTGATAAGCACGTTCGACGATTATTTACGCACGATTGAATCGATTTAACGAACATAAATTATATATTTATTTATTTATATTATGATTTCAGCATATATTGAGCCATTTTTGGTGCCGGCTAGTATTGATCAATTATTGGAATCCAGCGATATCGTTGGCAATATCCGTTTCAGTCATCCAACATTGTACGTGTTTCCTGGAGGTCAAGGAGATGCAGCCCTCTTCGGCATCAACGGTTTCAATATGCTCGGTGAGTCTGATTTGGAAAAACCAAAAAAAAAAAAAAAATGTTTGAGAACCATCGAATTATGCCATATATATTTGTGTGTGTGTGTGTGTGTGTTTGTTCTGCACTCGTCGATTCCACTCAATAGAGACGTAATAATAACACGTTGCAAAATCTGAAATCGCATTATTGGAAAACGTGACCTATCCAACCATCCACGTTGTGAACGTTCGGAAAATGGAAAAATTAAATGAAAATATGTATATATATTATATGTTAAATTTTGACAACTTCTTTATATAATATAATATTATTATCACAATTAAACGAATAAAACGTTAATATCAATTAAGGGACCGAGTGTCAAAATTGACGTAAATCTAGACAAAATTTTATAGTAAATACTGAAATTATTTTACGTGAAATCATATAGTAATAAATTGAACTTAAGCATGGCGATGATTTATATTTTTAATTGTTAAGATCGTTTAAAATTAATTCGTGAGAATAAAGTAGCATTTGACGAAAAAAAAATGCTACACCACCTACCGACACTAGCATTATATATGATTATAATGATAGAATTAATAAATTTCATTACAAATTAATATTATAATATTTGATTTAATATCAATTTAATATCCCGAAATGATCTGATCACGTCACTATTCATACATCTTCAATGATGCTAATAAAATCCAGACATCATCGGAATTATTATTATACCATAAAAATAAATATATTTATATATATATAAATATGTTTTTTTTTTTGTAGATTCAGTTCGATGGAAATTTTCCGTATAAGTACCCCTAAGGTAAGAGGGGTTTGTAAAGGTCGAAATTTAATTTCCGCTCGATCGCCATAACCTCTTAACCCCGTCGATATTGCGAAATTCAACCACTGGATAAATCCGCGACGACCGTAAAATTTTCGCCAATATGAATAATTTATCGATCAAAACCCCCTTATTTAAATGTGGAATATATTTTCGTATATATAATTTTCCTTAACGTATATCCTTGCGAATCTTTAACATTTCAAAAATTAACTCTAAAATCTGTTTCATATACTTTTACATACCACAAATTTGTATTATTGTAATCAAAAAGTAAGATGAAAATGTTATTTAAAACTCCCGGACATTAGAAAAGCTGTTAAATTGTATTTTTCTTCCTAAATTGGTAGGACTGTCCATAACATTTGTTAAAAGGTGTTTTTTCAACTATTGGTTCCTTCATCACGATAATACACCATGTTATACTGCATTGACCACCATATTCGCCTGATTTGACTCCGTGCGACTTTTGGCTATTCAACTAAAAAAAAACTATTCCGACTGTTTCAAGGACTGGAAAAAGCATTGGCAAAGTGCCTTTTTTCAGACAGAAATTACTTTGAAGAGGATGAAATTTATTTAAAAGAATAAATAAAGAATTAATATTTTATAAACAAATTCATCTTACTTTTTGATCACGGTGTTATATCAAATATAGATTTGAACGTTTATGTTTTATATTATTTTTAATTTGGATTGCAGTTGATGGAGGCTTTGCAAGAAAAGCATGCTTTTGGGATTTTGTAAGACATTTGGATCGCGTCGATGCCGTTCTTTTAACAAGATTAAACAATTGTTCGGGTAGAGGTCTGGGTTCAGTAATAGCCAGAAAACGTGGAGCAGCCGTCTATCCTCAACTTGGTCATTTCTTTTGCAATTTACAGGTATAAAATTAATATACGTATGTATTGTATAACGTTTCCGCGTTCGTTTTATTAAATACTCGTATATCGCTAACATACAATTATTATGAAATATTAAACTATAAATATATAATCTCAAGTACGTGTCCTAAGTAATTAGAACGCGCTTTTGATATTCAATACGCGGAAAAGACATTAATATCAAATTTATCTGTACAATATCGGTTTTGACTTTATTTCGATGTTTACTTTTGAGTAAACTAGACGTTTCCGATATCGATTCACGTTTAAATTATAAAAGAAAAATAGTGAAATCTACGTATATTTTAATATATTATATTTAATCGTTTCAGGAAAGAAAGGGTATAAATAATGTAGAAGACGGCGAAAGTAGTGATCCTCTTCTTGTAAATCTTTTAAGCGAAGGTAACCTTATGATGTCTAATCTTAAGAATATAAATTTAAAACCGCAGCCCTGCTATCGGGATTCGGAGCCAATTAATCTTTATCATAAAGTTGGACATGGTGAGTTTTATTTTTCAACAATTTTATATATTTATATATATGTATGGACCGTTTATTTTAAAAGTGACATAAGTCCAAACGAACCATCAGAAACACATTGTTTATTAAATAATGATAATTATATTGATTGGTATAACAAATTTGAATCCTTTAGATATCCAAAAATATCATTCGATTATGTTATCTGTGATTATGTTATGTTATCTCTGATTTGAACGTAAATGGACTAACGCCTTTTTCAAAATAAACAGCCCTATTATATATATATATATATATATATATATATATATATATGTGTGTGTATTTTTTTTATTATTTATTATATTTTAGGTACATTGGATATGTACGTGCTCAATCCATCAAAAGATTCAAAATACGTTAAGGATTTTTTACACAAATGGCATACTAAAGATCAAAAATTATTCGCCAGTAGAAGTAGTTCTAAAGATTTCACATTTCCCGTACAAAATTTAGTGTCTATTTGCGCATTATTGGTATGGCAACCGGCAAATCCGAATGACACGATCACCAGGATAATGTTTCCGGGAAGCACACCGCAGCATAAAATATTTGAGGGTTTAGAAAAGATTAAACATCTTGAATTTATGAAACATCCTACGTGTACGGCAAAATCAATAGCACCTGCAGCTCCTCCACCATTAAAGACTTATAGACAGACCACATATTCCAAATATACTCATACGGACAAAGCAGTCACGGAAGCTATAAAATCTGTACATAGAAGTACGACGGAAAAAGAACATAAAATTGTAGAAAAACATCAAGTAGCCACGGAAAAAACGGAAAAACCAATAGCCAATCACATTGGAGAAACTAAATTAATTGATAAAGAAACGATCGAGGATATAATCTCGAAAAAAACAGATGTAGATTCTATATTAGATAATAAGGAATTACTTAAAGAAATAGCGGATAATAAATTGCGAACTGAAAAAGAGCAAGCATTATGCGAGGACAACAAAAAAATAGAACAAAAAATTTCTACGAAAACGTCCACTGCGGTTTTAACGTCGCAAACAAAACACAAAAGTATATCAGAAAAGAAAGTAAAGACTGAAAGTAAAAAGACTGAAATTATTACTGAATCAAATATCGAAAAAAAAGCTGATAGGCAACGTAAAGACAATAGATATATTGTAGATAAGAAAATAAAGAAAAGTGATACGACTGATGCGGTTAGTGATAAAAAAGATAAGAAAAAACCAAAAGACGACACGAAAAAAGATGACCAACAAGATGTACAACAGGTAGATATCAAAATAAAGGATGCCGAAAAACCGGAAGCAAAAATTAAAACGGAAACAATACGTAAAAAAACCGAACACAAATCTAAAATAGACACAAATTTGTCGGCTATCAGATCTAGAAGTGTTTCTAGAACTACAAAATCGGCCGAAAAAAAAATTATTTCCGAACAAATGATGGAAAAGAAAGCGGATAAACTTTCGCCATCTAGTCCCAAAAAAGTTCCTGAAACTAAAACGACCGCCCAAAGTAAAGAAAGAGAAATTGTTATTAAGTCTAAAGTCGTCCAAAAAGCCAGAAAATATAGTCCTAGTAGTACGCCAGCGAAAAAGAGCGCAAAAGAGGCCAATAATAGAAGAGTTTTAGAATCTAAATACAAAATTCCGTCCCCCAAACGTGATAGTCAAAAAACTGCCGATAAAAAAGAAGTTACAAAACCAAAACGAGAACCGATTTCAAGAAGACCAAAAGCGATATCGTCGCCTATGAAATCTATTAAAGCTGCATTAAGTCCGAGTGCAACATTAAAAAGTATCAAAGCTACAAAAGAAAAAGCCGTTACGAGAAAATCAAAAATTGAAGATGTTACAAAAATTGAAGACGAAACTATTCCATATATAGAGAAAAAAATTGAAGATGAAAATCTGAAATCATTAGATGAAATTAAACAGCAAGAATTAGACGAATTACGTGAAGAACAAGAAATAGTTAGGGAAATCGAAGCTGTATTTAATAGAGATAGTGAAACCGAAGAAAAAATTGAATCTGATGTCGAAAGAATATGTGATATAATTGATGATGCAAAAACTGAAACTACAGTTGAAGGAGAATTTGAAGAAGAATATTTAATAATTGAGAAAGAAGAGGTAGATCAATACACCGAAGATTCCATAAATGAACCTGAAAGTAGTCATACACATGAAGAAGAATTACAAAAACACATACGTGATTCACAGGAATCAGAGAAAAAAAGACGCGAGAGTGACGCTACGTCTGATGAAATGAGAGACAAAGACGATACCTCTATTAGAGAAAGAACAGTTAGAATAGATCAATTATCTTTAATGGAAAAAGATAGCTTAGAAACATCAATGGAACCTATTTCTCCTCAACATAAAGAATTAATTCAGGAAGAACTAGACAGCATAATAACGTCAGCTGCTTCAATAGTTCATAAACATTCAGAAGACTCACACGAATTTGTTGTTAAAAAAACGAAGAGCGACGATATTTCCAAAGAAGTTTCTGCCAGTGTTGAAGAAAAAGCCGATGGTAGCAGTGAAAAGAAAACAACAGATAGCAAAGAAGATTTGGATGAAAGCAAAGAAGATTTAGACAAAATTAAAATTACCTCAGAACCCAATATTATGCAAGAATCTCATCCAGAAGAGAAATTTTCCACGACAATTGAATCTGGAGCTACGACTACAGCTCCAACCTTACCTGAAGATGAACGGATTCCTCTTTATGAATTAAAGGACCACATTATTGAAGAGAAACATGTAAAAGAAGAAACAATGGAGAAAGAAAGTCACGTTATTGTTCCTCCAACTAGTTTAGAACCTTTCCCGAAACAATTAGCTAGTAATCAATTTGATACACAACCAGTTCAAATTAGAGATATTGTTAAAACTCCAGATGAAGTCGCCGATTTGCCGATGCACGAAGAAGCTGACATTCACGAATACATGGTAGAAAAAAAAGATATTAAACCTCCTGAATTATATGATACAGCTGTTAGTCGAAAGAAACCTGAACTAGATTTTCTCAGCGAAATTAAACCACCGACTGAAAAAACTTTGCAAGAGACTGAAAAAGAAAAATTATATTTAGAAAAAGGAGTTGAAGAAGAATTAGTTGTTGGAATATTACAACATGCATCACATGCAGAAGTTGTTACTGTCACTCCAGGGTCAGCACCCGATTCTCCTGCTTTTCTTAAAAAATCTACTACCACTATGGTTGAAAAACAAATTTCTGAAGAAGAAGAGGAAAGTAGTGATTTTCGAGGAGAAAAAGATGAATATAGAGATTATGAATATCATCAACCTTATACAACAGAACTGCGTGAAACACATATTACAACAGTAGATTCACCAATTAAGGAAGATATTCATTATGACGACTTCCATACAATTTCCGACAAAATTACATCTATACCCGAAGATATAGAAGAAAAGGAACCGACAGACATTCATTACATACAAGATGAATCAAAAGAAAAATCATCAAAAACATCTGATTTAATTAAAAGTTCTACTGCTTTAATTGAATCAAGTAGTAAAATGCTTTCAGAAATTAAATCAATACACGAAAAAAGTTATGAAAGCGAAGAATCTGAAAAATTGAGAACTTCAGTTATTCGCTCCGAAATAGATGTACAAAAGATTGTTGCAAATGTAGCTGAAGTTCTTAAATCTGATAAAAGTTTAGAAGAAATAATGCCAGAAATTCTTTCTGGAAAAACTAGTCCTACTATATTTGCATTATCAAAAGAAAAGGAAAAACAGTTAGATAAATACGAAGAGAAAGATGTAGATACACAAGAAACTGCTGAAATGGCAGATGACCGAAAACCATATATCATTCAACGAATGCTTGTAACTGCAAGTAGTGAAGATGGTGGGTTAGAAACGGAACTAGGGAAAGAAGATGAAATCACAAAAATAGAAAAGACTGCTACATCAATAGAAAAGGAAATATTAGAAAAAGCTACCACGTCGCCGTCAGCACCGATTACCGAAACACAATTTGAAAGCGACGAAAAACTAATTATGGATAAAGAAGAAACTCAGTCAGAAGAAACAACAGAGAGAAAACTATCATTTGAACAAGCGATGGTTTCTGAAGTAGATTATAAGGTTGATTATGTAGATGAATTTAAAAGAAGTGAAAAATCACCACCAAAATCTCCACTCTTATCCGATGAAATAACAGAACGAGAATCAGTTACATCTGAAAAATCTTCAATGGATATTACAGAAATCAAAGTTTCATCTCCTGCGTCTATTTCTGATTTAACCTACAAATATGATGATTTAGAAACACTTGCTAAAGTTGATGATTCATTCAAATCGCCTACACAAAGTCCAACAATGAAAGAGCACCATATTAAAAGAAGATCTACCATCGCAACAGATTTCATACATACAGAGATAAAAGAAAGTATAATTTCTCAGAAAACGACAATTGATTCAGAGGAAACCACTAGTGAAATAGTTTCAACATCCATACAACAAAAAATATCACCTACTAAAACAATTGAGGAAGAATCTACACCGGATGAAAAAATTATATCAGAATTATTAGAAAAAAAAACTGAAATAATTAAAAATCTTGTAGTTGATGAACAAAAAACAGAATTATTAGATAAATATGTAAAAGAAACTACATCAAAAGTAGAAGAAGAAGAAATAATGGATGAATCCAAAAAAGAGCACGAAATGCTAAAACTCGAATTATCTAAAAAATCTCCTGAGGACCTTGTATATTATAGTGATGACGAAAAACAAAAACATGCTGATATTGAAGAAACTGAAATGTTTTCAGATAAAACTATAAAAGAAACTATAGCGCTAGTTGATGAAAAACTACAAAAAGTAACAGAGATTTCAAAAGAACCTTCACCAACAAAATCTCCAATTAAAGAAAAAATGGAAGTGGCTGAAACTGTAAAAGAAGAAGAAATAACAAAGCCAGAATTATTAAAAAAATCTCCTGAAGACCTAAAAGTTCTTGATGATTATAACAAAGAAAAACAAATAGATGTAGCCAAAGAAATTTCTTTAGAAGAATCGCCAATTAAAGAAAAACCAAAAGATTCAGAAGATAAAGGAGTAGATGATAAAACGACGAAACAAATATTAGAGAACGTTTTAGAAAAAACAATGATTCCGATTGAGAAGGAAAAACAAAAGCTGGATAAGATAGCTAAAGAATCATCTCCTCCAAAATCTCCAATTAAAGAGAAAGCGAAAGAAGCTGAAGCTGAAAAGGAGAAAGGTATTAAAGAACCAGAATTATTAAAGGAATCGACTGAAGATCTTAAAGTTATTGTTGTTGAGGAGAGCAAAAAAGATACTGATACCACCAAAGAAATATCATCGCCAGAACTTCTTATTGAAGGAGAAAAAGACACTAAACAAAAAGAGGTGGACGATGAAAAACAACAAGAATTATTAGACGAAATTTTAAAAGAACCTAAGACACATGTTGACGACGAAACACAAAAAGTAACAGAGGTTTCAAAAGAAGTCTCGCTTACAAAAACTCCAGACGAAGAAAAAGTGGATGAAACGGCAAAAGAGGCAGGAATTCCGGATACCGAATTATTAAAGAGATCTTCTGAAGACCTTAAAGTTCTTATAGATGAAGAAAAAGAAAAAGAAGCTGATATTGCCAAAGAAATATCAACCTCAAAGTCTCCAGTTGAAGAAGAAAAAGAATCAACAGTTAAAGAAATGGAAGACAAAGATAAACCAGAATTATTAGAAATGGTAAAAACAACTAAGGCAGATGAAGAAACACAACAAGTTATTGACATTCCAAAAGAAATTTTACCAATAAAATCTTCAGTTAAAGATGACGAAAAAATGATTGAAGTAGATGAAATTCCAAAAACTGAATTATTAAAGAAATCTCCTGAACACCATAAAATCGATGAGGACAAAGATGAAGATACCGATATTGTCAAAGAAATATCATCGCAACAGCCTTCAATTGAAGAAGAAAAAGATATTAAAGGTAAAGAGGTTGAAGATGAAAAAAAAACACAATTATTCGATGATATAATAAAAGTAACAAAGTCACCGGTTGATGAAGAAATACAAAAATTAACTAAAGTTTCAAAAGAAGTTTCACCAAAAGAATCTCCAACTAAGGAGAAGGAAAAAGAGGTTGAAGCTAAAATCGAGAAAGAAATAGAAGAACCAGAATTAATTAAGAAATCGCTTGAAGATCTTAAAATTCTTACGGATGAAGACAAAGAAAAAGATACTGACACCACCAAAGAAATATCTTCGCCACAGTTTCCAATTGAAGAAGAAAAAAAACCAATGGTTACTGAAATTGAAGACAAAAAAATAACAGACTTAAAAGAAATTATAAAAGAAACTAAGGCACAGGTTGATGAAGAAATTCAAGAAGTAATTGACGTTTTAAAAGCATCGTCACCAACAAAATCTCCAGTTAAAGAGAAAGAAGCTAAATATGAAGAAGTAGAAGAAATGCAAATACCAGTATTGAAAAAGGAGTCTCCCGAGGACCTTAAAGCTTTAGTTGATGATGTTAAAGAAAAAGTCGATTTTGCTAAAGAAACTTTATCACCAAAGTCTTCAATTAAAGAAGAGAACGAAATTAAAGATGAAGATGAACCAAAATTACTAGATGAAATTATAAAAGAAACTAAAACACTACTAGCTGATGACGAAATAGAAAAAATAACTGATATTTCAAATAAAGTATCACAAACAACATCTCCAATTCAAGAGAAAGAGGTTGATGCTGAAATAGTGGAAGAAATTCCAAAACCTGAATTATTAGAGAAATCTCCTAAAGACCATAAGGTTCTTGTTGATGAGGACAAACAAATAGTTACCAATATCGCAAAAGAAATATCGTTATCAAAGTCTTCACTTGAAAAAGAAAAAGAATCAGCAGTTAAAGAAAAGGAAGACGAAGACAAATCGGAATTATTAGAAAAAACTCTTAAAGCAACAGAGACTCAAATAGTTGAAGAAATACAAAAAATAAGTGATATTTCAAAAGAAGCATCACCAAAAGAATCTCCAACTAAGGAAAAAGAGAAAGAAGTTGACGACAAAAATGAGAAAGGAATAAAAGAACCAGAATTATTAAAGAAATCGCCTGAAGATTTTAAAATTATTGTTGTTGAGGACAAACAAAAAGATATTGATAGCACCAAGGAAATATCATCGCCAGAACCTCCTATTGAGGGAGACGAAGACATTGAACAAAAAGAGATTGAAGATGAAAAACAACAAAAATTATTAGACAAAATTGTAAAAGAAACAAAAGAATATATTGATGAAGAAACGCAAAAAGAAATTGACGTTTCAAAAGAAGCTTTACCTATAAAATCTCCAATTAAGGAAAAAGAAAAAGATACTGATACCACCAAAGAAATATCATCGCCTGAACCTTCTATTAAGGGGGATAAAGATATTGAACAAAAAAAGGTGGAAGATAAAGAACAACAAAGATTATTAGACGAAATTGTAAAAGAACCAAAGGTACATATTGATGAAGAAACGCAAAAAGTAACAGAGGTTTCAAAAGAAGTCTCGCTTACAAAAACTCCAGACGAAGAAAAAGTGGATGAAACGGCAAAAGAGGCAAGAATTCCGGATACCGAATTATTAAAGAGATCTTCTGAAGACCTTAAAGTTCTTATAGATGAAGAAAAAGAAAAAGAAGCTGATATTGCCAAAGAAATATCAACCTCAAAGTCTCCAGTTGAAGAAGAAAAAGAATCAACAGTTAAAGAAATGGAAGACAAAGATAAACCAGAATTATTAGAAATGGTAAAAACAACTAAGGCAGATGAAGAAACACAACAAGTTATTGACATTCCAAAAGCAATTTTACCAATAAAATCTCCAGTTAAAGATGACGAAAAAATGATTGAAGTAGATGAAATTCCAAAAACTGAATTATTAAAGAAATCTCCTGAAGACCATAAAATCGATGAGGACAAAGATGAAGATACCGATATTGTCAAAGAAATATCATCGCAACAGCCTTCAATTGAAGAAGAAAAAGATATTAAAGGTAAAGAGGTTGAAGATGAAAAAAAAACACAATTATTCGATGATATAATAAAAGTAACAAAGACATCGGTTGATGAAGAAATACAAAAAATAGCTGAAGTTTCAAAAGAAGCTTCACCAACAACATCTCTCATTAAAGATTTTAAAACCTATGCTGAAAATGAGGAAGTAATACCAAAACCTGAATTGTTAAAAAAATCGCTAGAGAACCTTAAAGTTGATACTGATGATGGTAAAGAAAAGTTTAACGAAATTGTAAAAGAAACGTCATCGCCACAGTCTCCAGCAGGAGAAGAAAAAAATACGAAAAATGAGAAGGTGGAAGATAAAAAAGAATCTGAATTATTAGATGAAACTGTAAAAGAAACCAAAGTACTAGTTGATGAAGAAATACATAAAGTAACTAATATTTTAAAAGAATCATCACCAGCCAAATCTCCAATTAAAGATGAGAAAGAGATTGATGCTGAAATAGTGGAAGAAATTCCAAAAACTGAATTATTAAAAAAATCTCCTGAAGCTCTTAAAATTTTTGTTGATGACAAAAAAGAAAAGGATAGTGATATCATATATGAAACATCATTGCCACAGTCTTTAATTGAAGACGAAAAAGATACCAAAGATAAAGAACCTGAAATTGAAAAAAAATCACCATTATTAGATGAAACTACAAAAGCAACGAAGACGCTGGTTGATAAAGAAGTACAAGAAGTAACTGACGTTTCAAAAGAAGCTTCACCTACAGATTCTTTAACTAAGGAAAAGGAAAAAGATGTTGACGCTGAAAAGGAGAAAGGTATTAAAGAACCAGAATTATTAAAGGAATCGACTAAAGATATTAAAGTTATTGTTAATGAGGAAAGCAAAAAAGATACTGATACCACCAAAGAAATATCATCGCCAGAACCTCTTATTGAAGGAGAAAAAGACACTGAACAAAAAGAGGTAGACGATGAAAAACAACAAGAATTATTAGACGAAATTGTAAAAGAACCTAAGAAACAAGTTGACGACGAAATAAAAAAAAAGGATATTAAGGATGAAAGAATAACAGTAACATTTATACCAGAATTATTAAAGAAATCTACTGAAGATCTGAAAGAAGTTTCAATGTCTCCGATTAAAGAGCCAGAACTTTCTTTGAATGATATAACGGATCTCGAAGACATATCCAAATCGATATCACCACTTAAAGAAAACGAAATTACATTAAATATCACTGAAAAAGTTGATGCTTTATCCAAAAAAACCGCACCTTTGAAATCTCTAGTTAAAAAAGAAGAAGTCACGACGAAATTGGAAGAAATATCTAAACCAACATCACCTATTCATGTAGAGGAAAAGGCTATAGATGTAGAAGTGAAAGTTGATATTGAATCAAAAGCTACCACGCCCTCAAAATCACCACTAACTGAACAAGAGCAATCAGTAGATGATACAAAGAAAATTGAGGAAATTTCCAAACAAGTATCACCGATTCAAGATGTATCTCTACCAATATCACCAATAAAAATTATTGAAACTACATTAGATATAACAGAGAAAGATGATGCTGTATCAAAAACAACTACGCCTTCAAAATCTCCAGAAAAGGAAAAAGAACCATTACCTGTCGATGAAAAGCAAAAATTAATATCCAAACCTGCATCACCGGTTCAAGTAGAAGAACCTGCCGTAGAAGAAATCGATAAGGTTGATGTTGTATCAAAAGAAAGCACAACTTCAAAATCGCCAGTTAAAGAACAAGAAGAAATAGCAAAAACATTAGAAGCAATACCTAAACCGTCATTAGCTGCTCAAATAGAGGAAACTACTTTAGATATAGAGGAAAAGATTGATATTGAATTCAAAGCTACCACGCCCTCAAAATCTCCAATAAAGGAACAAGAGCAGTCAGAGGACGATACAAAGAAAATTGAAGAAATTTCCAAACAAGCATCACCGATTCAAGATGTATCCTTAACAATATCACCGTTGCAAGTCGAAGAAACTACATTAGATGTAACTGCAAAAGTAGATGCTGTATCAAAAACAACTACGCCTTCTAAATCTCCAGAAAAGGAAAAAGAACCATCACTTTTCAACGAACAAGAAAAAGTTACATCCAAACCAACATCACCGGTACAAGCAGAAGAACCTGTTACAGAAGAAATTGGTAAGGTTGATGTATCAAAAGAAATCACTCCTTCTAAATCACCAGTTAAAGAACAAGAAGTGGCAAAAACATTGGAAGCAATACCTAAATCGACATCGCCTACTCAAATAGAGGAAACTACTTTAGATGTAGAAGAGAAAGTTGATGTTGAGTCCAAAGCTACCACGCCCTCAAAATCTCCAATAACTGAACAAGAGCAATCAGTAGAAGATACAAAGAAAATTGAGGAAATTTCCAAACAATCATCACCGATTCAAGATGTAACAATATCAAAATCACCGATGCAAGTTGAAGAAATTACATTAGATATAACAGAGAAAGTTGAGGCTGTATCAGAAACAACTATACCTTCAAAATCTCCAGAAAAAGAAATGGAAACATCACTTGTCGACGAATCAAAAGAAATCACACCTTCAAAATCGCCAGTAAAAGAACAAGAAGAAATATCAAAAACATTG
This sequence comes from Leptonema lineaticorne, assembly GCA_024500535.1. NCBI lineage: Eukaryota > Metazoa > Arthropoda > Insecta > Trichoptera > Hydropsychidae > Leptonema > Leptonema lineaticorne. The sequence continues at coordinate 10,725,482 of JANIJI010000065.1, forward strand.
GAAGCAATACATAAACCGCCATCACCTGCTCAAATAGAAGAAACTACTTTAGATGTAGAAGAGAATGTTGATATTGATTCCAAAGCTACCACGCCCTCAAAATCTCCAATTAAGGAACAAGAGGCGTCGGAGGACGATACAAAGGAAATTGAAGAAATTTCGAAACAAGTCTCACCGATTCAAGATGTAACCAAATCAATAACACCGGTACAAATGGAAGAAATTACATTAGATATAACTAAGAAAGTTGATGCTATATCAAAAACAACTACACCATCAAAATCTCCAGAAAAGGAAAAAGAACCATCACCTGTCGACGAAAAACAAAAAGTTGCATCCAAACCAGCATCACCGGTTCAATCGGAAGAACCTGTTGTTAAAGAAATCGATAAAGTTGTTGTTGTATCAAAAGAAATCACAACTTCAAAATCGCCCGTTGAAGAACAAGAAGAAGTAGCAAAAACATTGGATGTCATACCTAAATCGTCATCACCTGCTCAAATAGAGGAAACTATTTTAGATGTAGAAGAGAAAGTTGATATTGAATCCAAATCTACTACTCCCTCAAAATCTCCAATAACTGAACAAGAGCATTCAGTTGATGAAACAAAGAAAATTGAAGAAATTTTGAAACCAGCCTCACCAATTCAAGATGTAACAATATCAATATCACCGATGCAAGTTGAAGAAATTACATTAGATATAACAGAGAAAGTTGAGGCTGTATCAAAAACAACTACACCTTCAAAATCTCCTGAAAAAGAAAAAGAGCCTTCACCTATCGAAGAAAAAGAAAAAATAATATCCAAACCATCATCACCGTTTCAAGCTGAAGAACCTTCTGTAGAAGAAATCGATAAGATTGATGTTGTATCAAAAGAAATTAAAACTTCAAAATCACCCGTTAAAGAAAAAGAAGAAATACCAATGAAATTAGAAGAAATATCTAAACCATTATCACCTACTAAAACTGGGGAAATGGCTGAAGATGCAGAAGAGAAAATTGATATTGAATCCAAAGCTACCACGCCCTCAAAATCTCCAACAAAGGAAGAAGAGGCATCGGAGGACGATACAAAGAAAATTGAAGAAATTTCCAAAGAAGCATCACCGATTCAAGATGTATCCATATCAATATCACCGATACAAATCCAAGAAACTACAGTAGATATAACTGAAAAAGTAGATGTTGTATCAAAATCAAGTACACCTTCTAAATCTCCAGATATGGAAAAAGAAACATCACCTGTCGACGAAAAAGAAAAAGTTGCATCCAAACCAGCATCACCGGTACAAGCAAAAGAACCTGTTACAGAAGAAATCGATAACGTTGATGTTGTATCAAAAGAAATCACTCCTTCAAAATCGCCAGTTAAAGAACAAAAAGAAGTAGCAAAAACATTGGAAGAAATATCTAAACCAACATCACCTGCTCAAATAGAAGAAACTACTTTAGATGTAGAAGAGAAAGTTGATATTGAATCCAAAGCTACCACGCCCTCAAAATCTCCAATAAAGGAACAAGAGCAGTCTGTAGACGAAATAAAAAAAATTGAAAAAATTTCGAAACAAGCCTCACCGATTCAAGATGTATCCTTATCAATATCACCGATGCAAATCGAAGAAACTACATTAGATTTAACTGAGAAAGCTGATGTGGTATCAGAAACAACTACACCTTCAAAATCTCCAGAAAAAGAAAAAGAAACTTCACCTGTCGATAAAAAGCAAAAAGTAATATCCAAACCAGCATCGCCGGTTCAAGTAGATGAACCTGCTACAGAAGAAATTGATAAGATTGATGTTGTATCAAAAGAAATCATACCTTCAAAATTGACAATTAGAGAACAAGAGATAGCAATAACATTGGAAACAATATCTAAACCGTCATCTCCTGTTCAAGTCGATGAAACTGTTGTAGATATAGAAGAGAAAATTGATATTGATTCAAAAACCACCACACTCTCAATATCTCTAATAACTGAACAAGAGCAGTCAGAAGATGATAAAAAGGAAATAGAAGAAATTTCCAAACAATCTTCACCGATTGATAATATTTCAAAATCAGAATCACCAGTTCAAGTAGGAAAAGAAATATTAGATGTAACGAAGGTTGAAGATAAATCAATAGAAACTATGCTTTCAAAATCACCAGATAAAGATCATGAAGAAGTTACAAAAAAATTAGAAGAAATATCCAAATTGTCATCACCTATTCAAATAAAGGAAACTGATATGGAGGTAAAAGAAAAGATAGAAGCCACATCAAAAACTATTATACCATCTAAGTCTCCAATAAAAGAACAAGATATCTCCGAGGAATCAAAAATAAAAATTGTTGAAGTATCCAAACCAGCATCACCAATTAAAGTAGAAGAAATTGTCTCAGCTGTTAAGGAGAAAGATGATACAGTATTAAAAGAAACCTCGCCTTCAAAATCTCCTGTTAAACAACAAGACCTATTAATGAAAGACGCAAAAAAAACTACTGATATCTCCAAACCAGAATCACAAACTCTGAAACAAGAATCTACTGCTGAAGAAATTGATAAGGTTGATATAAAAGAAGTCATACAATCAAAATCTCCAGTCATCGAACAAGAAGAAATTCCAAAAAAAATAGAAGAAATATCAAAACCAACATCGCATACTAAAATAGCGGAAATGGCTGACGATACAGAAGAGAAAGTTGATATCGAATCTAAAGCTACCACGCCCTCAAAATCTCCAATAACTGAACAACAGCAATCAGATGAAGATACAAAGAAAATTGAAGAAATTTCGAAACAAGACTCACCGATTCAAGATGTAACCAAATCAATAACACCGGTACAAATGGAAGAAATTACATTAGATATAACTAAGAAAGTTGATGCAATATTAAAAACAACTACAGGTACAAAATCTCCTGAAAAGGAAAAAGAACCATTACCTGTCGAAGAAAAAGAAAAAATAATATTCAAACCAGCATCACCAGTTCAAGCTAAAGAACCTGCTGCAGACGAAATCGATAAGGTTGATGTTGTATCAAAAGAAATCACACTTTCAAAATCGCCAGTTAAAGAAAAAGAAGAAGTTCCAATGAAATTAGAAGAAATATCTAAACCAGTATCACCTACTAAATATGGGGAAATGGCTATAGAAGCAGAAGAGAAAATTGATATTGAATCCAAAGCTACCACGCCCTCAAAATCTCCAACAAAGGAAGAAGAGGCATCGGAGGACGATACAAAGAAAATTGAAGAAATTTCCAAAGAAGCATCACCGATTCAAGATGTATCCATATCAATATCACCGATACAAATCCAAGAAACTACAGTAGATATAACTGAAAAAGTAGATGTGGTATCAAAATCAAGTACACCTTCTAAATCTCCAGATATGGAAAAAGAAACATCACCTGTCGACGAAAAAGAAAAAGTTGCATCCAAACCAGCATCACCGGTACAAGCAAAAGAACCTGTTACAGAAGAAACCGATAACGTTGATGTTGTATCAAAAGAAATCACTCCTTCAAAATCGCCAGTTAAAGAACAAAAAGAAGTAGCAAAAACATTGGAAGAAATATCTAAACCAACATCACCTGCTCAAATAGAAGAAACTACTTTAGATGTAGAAGAGAAAGTTGATATTGAATCCAAAGCTACCACGCCCTCAAAATCTCCAATAAAGGAACAAGAGCAGTCTGTAGATGAAATAAAAAAAATTGAAAAAATTTCGAAACAAGCCTCACCGATTCAAGATGTATCCTTATCAATATCACCGATGCCAATCGAAGAAACTACATTAGATTTAACTGCGAAAGCTGATGAGGTATCAAAAACAACTACACCTTCAAAATCTCCAGAAAAGGAAAAGGAATCATCACGTATCGATGAAAAAGAAAAAGTCGTATCCAAACCAACATCTCCGGTTCAAATAAAAGAACCTGCTGTAGAAGAAATCGATAAGGTTGACGTTGAATCAAAAGAAATCACAACTTCAAAATCGCCAGTAAAAGAACAAGAAGAAGTAGAAAAACCATTGGAAGAAATGCCTAAATCTTCATCACTTGCTCAAATAGAAGAAACTGCTTTAAATGTAGAAGAGAAAGTTGATATTGAGTCCAAAGCTACCACGCCATCAAAATCTTCAATAAAGGAACAAGAGCAGTCAGAGGAAGATACAATGAAAATTGAAGAAAAATCAAAACATGCCTCACCGATTCAAGATGTAACCATATCAATATCACCGATGCAAATCGAAAAAACTACATTAGATATAACTGAAAAAGCTGATGAGGTATCAAAAACAACGACACCATCAAAATCTCCAGAAAAGGAAAAGCAACCATCACTTGTCGACGAAAAAGAAAAAGTCACAACCAAACCAGCATCACCGGTTCAAGCTGAAGAACCTGCTGCAGACGAAATTGGTAAGGTTGATGTTGTATCAAAAGAAATTACACCTTCTAAATCACCAGTTAAAGAACAAGAAGTGGCAAAAACATTGGAAGCAATACCCAAATCGACATCACCTACTCAAATAGAGGAAACTACTTTAGATGTAGAAGAGAAAGTTGATGTTGAGTCCAAAGCTACCACGCCCTCAAAATCTCCAATAAAGGAAGAAGAGCAGTCAGAGGAAGATACAAAGAAAATTGAAGAAATTTCAAAACAAGCCTCACCGATTCGAGATGTAACTAAATCAATATCACCGATGCAAATCGAAGAAACTACATTAGATATAACTGAGAAAGCAGGTGAGGTGTCAAAAACAACTACACGATCAAAATCTCCAGACAAAGAAAAGGAACCATCACCCGTCGAAGAAACAAAAAAAGCCACATCCAAACCAGTATCACCGATTCAAGCAGAAGAACCTGCTGCAGACGAATTCGAAAAGGTTGATGTTGTATCAAAAGAAATCACACCTTCTAAATCGCCCGCTAAAGAACAAGAAGAAGTAGAAAAAACATTAGAAGCAATATCTAAACCAGCATCACTTACTGAAATTGGGAAAATGGCTGAAGATGTAGAAGAGAAAGTTGATGTTGAGTCCAAAGCTACCACGCCCTCAAAATCTCCAATAAAGGAAGAAGAGCAGTCAGAGGAAGATACAAAGAAAATTGAAGAAATTTCTAAACAAGCCTCACCGATTCAAGATGTAACTAAATCAATATCACCGATGCAAATCGAAGAAACTACATTAGATTTAACTGAGAAAGCAGATGAGGTATCAAAAACAACCACACAATCAAAATCTCCAGAAAAAGAAAAGGAACCATCACCTGTCGAAGAAACAGAAAAAGTCGCATCCAAACCAGCATCACCGATTCAAGCAGAAGAACCTGCTGCAGACGAAATCGATAAAGTTGATGTTGTATCAAAAGAAATCACACCTTCGAAATCGCCCGTTAAAGAACAAGAAGAAGAAGAAAAAACATTAGAAGCAATATCTAAACCAGCATCACCTACTAAAATAGCGGAAATGGTTGAAGATGCGGAAGAGAAAGGTGATATTAAATCCAAAGCTACCACGCCCTCAAAATCTCCAATAAAGGAACAAGAGGCGTCGGAGGACGCTACAAAGGAAATTAAAGTAATTTCGAAACAAGCCTCACCGATTCAAGATGTAACTAAATCAATATCACCGATACAAATCGAAAAAACTACATTAGATATTACTGAGAAAGTTGATGAGGCATCAAAAACAACTACACCATCAAAATCTCCAGAAAAGGAAAAGGAACCATCACCTGTCGACGAAACCGAAAAGATCGCATCCAAACCAGCTTCACCGATTCAAGCAGAAGAACCTACTGCAGACGAATTCGAAAAGGTTGATATTGTATCAAAAGAAATCACACCTTCTAAATCGCCCGTTAAAGAACAAAAAGAAGAAGAAAAAACATTAAAAGCAATATCTAAACCAGCATCACCTACTAAAATAGCGGAAATGGTTGAAGATGCCGAAGAGAAAGGTGATATTAAATCCAAAGCTACCACGCCGTCAAAATCTCCTATAAAGGAACAAGAGGCGTCGGAGGAAGATACAAAGGAAATTGAAGAAATTTCGAAACAAGTATCACCGATTCAAGATGTAACATTATCAATACCACCAATTAAAGTTGAAGAAATTACATTAGATATTACTGAAAAAGCTGATGAGGTGTCAAAAACAACTACACCATCAAAATCTCCAGACAAAGAAAAGGAACCATCACCCGTCGAAGAAACAGAAAAAGCCACATCCAAACCAGTATCACCGATTCAAGCAGAAGAACCTGCTGCAGACGAAATCGATAAGGTTGATGTTGTATCAAAAGAAATCACACCTTCAAAGTCACCAATTAAAGAACAAATAGAAGTAGCAAAAACATTGGACGTAATGTCTAAACCAGCATCACCTACTGAAATTCGGAAAATGACTGAAGATGCAGAAGAGAAAGTTGATGTTGAGTCCAAAGCTACCACGCCCTCAAAATCTCCAATAAAGGAACAAGAGGCGTCGGAGGACGCTACAAAGGAAATTGATGTAATTTCGAAACAAGCCTCACCAATTCAAGATGTAACTAAATCAATATCACCGATACAAATCGAAAAAACTACATTAGATATTACTGAGATAGTTGATGAGGTATCAAAATCTCCAGAAAAGGAAAAGGAACCATCACCTGTCGACGAAAAAGAAAAAGTCGCATCCAAACCAGCATCACCGATTCAAGCAGAAGAACCTGTTGCAGACGAATTCGAAAAGGTTGATATTGTATCAAAAGAAATCACACCTTCAAAATCGCCCGTTAAAGAACAAGAAGAAGAAGAAAAAACATTAGAAGCAATATCTAAACCAGCATCACCTACTAAAATAGCGGAAATGGTTGAAGATGCGGAAGAGAAAGGTGATATTAAATCCAAAGCTACCACGCCCTCAAAATCTCCAATAAAGGAACAAGAGGCGTCGGAGGACGCTACAAAGGAAATTAAAGTAATTTCGAAACAAGCCTCACCGATTCAAGATGTAACCATATCAATATCACCGATAGAAATTGAAAAAACTACATTAGATATTACTGAGAAAGTTGATGAGGCATCAAAAACAACTACACCATCAAAATCTCCAGAAAAGGAAAAGGAACCATCACCTGTCGACGAAACAGAAAAAGTCGCATCCAAACCAGCATCACCGATTCAAGCAGAAGAACCTACTGCAGACGAATTCGAGAAGGTTGATATTGTATCAAAAGAAATTACACCTTCTAAATCGCCCGTTAAAGAACAAGAAGAAGAAGAAAAAACATTAGAAGCAATATATAAACCAGCATCACCTACTAAAATAGCGGAAATGGTTGAAGATGCGGAAGAGAAAGGTGATATTAAATCCAAAGCTACCACGCCCTCAAAATCTCCAATAAAGGAACAAGAGGCGTCGGAGGACGATACAAAGGAAATTGAAGTAATTTCGAAACAAGCCTCACCGATTCAAGATGTAACCAAATCAATAACACCGGTACAAATGGAAGAAATTACATTAGATATTACTGAGAAAGTTGATGAGGCATCAAAATCAACTACACCATCAAAATCTCCAGAAAAGGAAAAAGAACCATCACCTGTCGACGAAAAAGAAAAAGTCGCTTCTAAACCAGCATCACCGATTCAAGCAGAAGAACCTGCTGCAGACGAATTCGAAAAGGTTGATATTGTATCAAAAGAAATCACACCTTCTAAATCGCCCGTTAAAGAACAAGAAGAAGAAGAAAAAACATTAGAAGCAATATCTAAACCAGCATCACCTACTAAAATAGCAGAAATGGTTGAAGATGCGGAAGAGAAAGGTGATATTAAATCCAAAGCTACCACGCCCTCAAAATCTCCAATAAAGGAACAAGAGGCGTCGGAGTACGCTACAAAGGAAATTGAAGTAATTTCGAAACAAGCCTCACCGATTCAAGATGTAACTAAATCAATATCACCGATGCAAATCGAAGAAACTACATTAGATATTACTGAGAAAGTTGATGAGGCATCAAAAACAACTACACCATCAAAATCTCCAGAAAAGGAAAAGGAACCATTATCTGTCGACGAAACAGAAAAATTCGCTTCCAAACCAGCATCACCAATTCAAGCAGAAGAACCTACTGCACTCAAAATCGATAAAGTTGATGTTTTGTCAAAAGAAATCACATCTTTAAAATCGCCCGTTAAAGAACAAGAAGAAGTAAAAATAACATTTGAAGCAATATCTAAGCCAGCATCACCTACTAAAATAGGGGAAATGGTTGAAGATGCCGAAGGGAAAGTTGATATTAAATCCAAAGCTACCACGCCCTCAAAATCTCCAATAAAGGAACAAGAGGCGTCGGAGGACGCTACAAAGGAAATTGAAGTAATTTCGAAACAAGCCTCACCGATTCAAGATGTAACTAAATCAATATCACCGATACAAATCGAAAAAACTACATTAGATATTACTGAGAAAGTTGATGAGGCATCAAAAACAACTACACCATCAAAATCTCCAGAAAAGGAAAAGGAACCATTATCTGTCGACGAAACAGAAAAAGTCGCATCCAAACCAGCATCACCGATTCAAGCAGAAGAACCTACTGCAGACGAATTCGAGAAGGTTGATATTGTATCAAAAGAAATTACACCTTCTAAATCGCCCGTTAAAGAACAAGAAGAAGAAGAAAAAACATTAGAAGCAATATATAAACCAGCATCACCTACTAAAATAGCGGAAATGGTTGAAGATGCCGAAGACAAAGTTGATATTAAATCCAAAGCTACCACGCCCTCAAAATCTCCAATTAAGGAACAAGAGGCGTCGGAGGACGATACAAAGGAAATTGAAGAAATTTCGAAACAAGTCTCACCGATTCAAGATGTAACCAAATCAATAACACCGGTACAAATGGAAGAAATTACATTAGATATTACTGAGAAAGTTGATGAGGCATCAAAATCAACTACACCATCAAAATCTCCAGAAAAGGAAAAAGAACCATCACCTGCCGACGAAAAAGAAAAAGTCACATCCAAACCAGCATCACCGGTTCAAATAGAAGAACCTGCTGTAGAAGAAATCGATAAGGTTGTTGTTGAATCAAAAGAAATCACAACTTCAAAATCGCCCGTTGAAGAACAAGAAAAAGTAGCAAAAACATTGGATATCATACCTAAATCGTCATCACCTGCTCAAATAGAGGAAACTATTTTAGATGTAGAAGAGAAAGTTGATATTGAATCCAAATCTACTACTCCCTCAAAATCTCCAATAACTGAACAAGAGCATTCAGTTGATGAAACAAAGAAAATTGAAGAAATTTTGAAACCAGCCTCACCGATTCAAGATGCAACCATAACAATATCTCCGATGCAAATCGAAAAAACTACATTAGAATTAACTGAGAAAGGTGATGCTGTATCAAAAACAACTACGGCTGCCAAATCTCCAGAAAAGGAAAAGGAACCATCCCCTATCGACAAAAAAGAAGAAGTTGCATCCAAACCGGCATCCCCAGTTCAAGCAGAAGAACCTGCTGTAGAAGAAATCGAAAAGGTTGATGTTATATCAAAAGAAATCACGACTTCAAAATCGCCAGTTAAAGAACAAGAAGAAGTAGCAAATATAATAGAAGTAATACCTCAACCGTCATCACCTGCGCAAATAGCCGAAACTACTTTAGATTTAGAAGAGAAAGTTGATATTGAATCCAAAGCTACCACGCTCTCGAAATCACCACTAACTGAACAAGAACAGTCAGTAGATGATACAAAGAAAATTGAGGAAATTTCCAAACAAGTATCATCGATTCAAGATGTAACATTATCAATATCACCAATGCAAGTTGAAGAAATTGCATTAGATATAACAGAGAAAGTTGATGCTGTATCAAAAACAACTACACCGACTAAATCTTCAGAAAAGGAAAAAGAACCATCACCTGTTGACGAAAAAGAAACAATTGCATCCAAACCGGCATCACCGGTTCAAATAGAAGAACCTGCTGTAGAAGAAATCGATAATGTTGATATTGAATCAAAAGAAATCACAACTTCAAAATCGCCAGTTAAAGAACAAGAAGTGACAAAAACATTCGAAACAATACCTAAATCGACATCACCTACTCAAATAGAGGAAACTACTTTAGATGTAGAAGAGAAAGTTGATATTGAGTCCAAAGCTACCACGCCCTCAAAATCTCCAATAAAAGAAGAAGAGAAGTCAGAGGAAGATACAAAGAAAATTGAAGAAATTTCAAAACAAGCCTCACCGATTCAAGATGTAACTAAATCAATATCACCGATGCAAATCGAAGAAACTACATTAGATTTAACTGAGAAAGCTGATGAGGTATCAAAAACAACCACACAATCAAAATCTCCAGAAAAAGAAAAGGAACCATCACCTGTCGATGAAACAGAAAAAGTCGCATCCAAACCAGCATCACCAATTCAAGCAGAAGAACCTGCTGCACTCGAAATCGATAAAGTTGATGTTGTATCAAAAGAAATCACACCTTCGAAATCGCCCGTTAAAGAGGAAGAAGAAGTAGAAAAAACATTAGAAGCAATATCTAAACCAGCATCACCTACTAAAATAGCGGAAATGGTTGAAGATGCCGAAGGGAAAGTTGATATTAAATCCAAAGCTACCACGCCCTCAAAATCACCACTAACTGAACAAGAACAGTCTGTAGGTGAAACAAAAAAAATTGAAGAAATTTCGAAATACGCCTCACTGATTCAAGATGTAACAATATCAATATCACCGATGCAAATCGAAGAAACTACATTAGATTTAACTGAGAAAGCTGATGAGGTATCAAAAACAACCACACAATCAAAATCTCCAGAAAAAGAAAAGGAACCATCACCTGTCGATGAAACCGAAAAGATCGCATCCAAACCAGCATCACCGATTCAAGCAGAAGAACCTGCTGCACTCGAAATCGATAAAGTTGATGTTGTATCAAAAGAAATCACACCTTCGAAATCGCCCGTTAAAGAACAAAAAGAAGTAGCAAAAACATCGGAAGAAATATCTAAACCAACATCACCTGCTCAACAGGAAATTACTTTAGATGTAGAAGAGAATGTTTATATTGAATCAATAGCTACTACGCCTTCTAAATCTCCAATAAAAGAACAACAGCAGTCAGAAGACGAAAAAGAAAAAGTTGCATCCAAACCAACATTAACGGTTCAAGTAGAAAAACATGCTGTAGAAGAGATCGATAAGGTTGATGTTGTATCAAAAATAATCTCACCTTCAACATCTCCTCTGAAAGAACAGGAGCCGATTAAAGACGATATAAGGAAAATTAATGAAATATCTAAACCAACTTCACCAATTCAAAAAGAAGAACCTGATTTGGAAGTACGTGATAAGGTTGATATTTTATTAAAAGAAACTGAACACTCTAAATCCCCTATATTTGAGAAAGACGATAAAGATTTGTCATCGGTTGTCGATGATAAATTTGAAGTATCCATTGAAAAAGATATGGAATCCACTTCTAAAAAATTAAAATCCCCTACCCAATCCACAACTTCAACTATAGATAAAACACAAAGTACATCAGAAACTACATCTAGTGAATTATCAAGTATTTCATCTCTCAGTGTTGCAAAATCTGTAGTTGAAGGTGTAAAATCTGTTTTATCAGAAACACTTCAATCCATTTCTAAATCTACTACAAAATCTCCATCACCAGATGAATCAATTGAATTATCTTCATATACAGATACTACTGACAGAAATTTAAAGGAATCTGATTGTACTGACTTAAGCACATCTGATCAAATTGAAAAAGGAATTGTAGATGCTGGTTTACCAGAAGTTGGAAAATTGTCTACTGATTCTAATGTTGAAAAGGAAGATATTTCTAAAAAAACAATTACCACGACTGACACTGGTTTACTTACAGAAAGCGCACAACAAATTGTTTCATCTGAAAAAGGAGTTAATTTGAAAGAAGATTCAAAATCCATATTAAGTATTGTAAATATAACTAAAGAGTCATTTGAAACTACTAGTGCTACTCACTCTGAATCACAAATTACGTCTAAAGTTTTAACAAGCGAAAAAAGAACTATAGAAGAAACTGATACAAAATCAATAGATATTGAACATGCTTCTAAAAAAGATTTAAGCAGCGATAAATTAAAATTAGAAGAAATTGCATCAGATTCAAAAATTAGTCCTTTAAAATCTGAGCCTATTTCTGAAAAATTATCTTCACCTTCCTCACCTCCACTGATAATTGATGACGAAGAAAAACTTCTACCAACAAGTCAAACACCAGTAGACAGTAAAAAATCAACAACTTTATATTCAGAAAGTAAAATTACAGAACAGTTGGAAAAGTCTAATGAAGATATGGAAATTAGTACCTTTGAAAAAATTTCTTACGATAAAAGTGAACAAGAAATATCCGAAAAGTTTATTAAAAAATATTCAAGTACTGTTGAAAGTTCTTCATTAATTTCTCACGAACAAAGGGAACACAAAAAACAAATAACGGAAAAGTCTTCTGAAAAAATTGAACATATTACTACTTTAGATACTAGTGAAATGCATGATGGTGATCAAAAAGATGCTAAACGCAAAATTTTCCCTAATGGTGACGTTAAACACGAAGAAATAGCATCTGAAATAGAAACTCATACAGAAGATGAAGACACAACTGTAGATAAGAAAGAACTTGTTGAAAAATTAGAAGAATCTTTGCAAAGTGAAAATAAAAGCTTTTCAGAGATTAAATCTGAAATATCTGAAATTGTTCGAGACAGCGACTTGTTGAGAAAAGACAGTCCAGATGTTTCTGACATTGATAAACATTGTGATATAAAAACTTATTTAGGTCAAAAAAGTGGACATTCTACACCACCAACAGTGCCTGTAAGCCCTATAAATAAATTTGCCTCTACAGAAGAGTCCCATATTCTAACAGAAGATGTCAAAGATTATAGTGAAGAAACAGTTTCAGAATCTTTGGGAATTGTAAGAGATAAAACTGATATGGAAATTACTAGCTGTGATATTGTTGTAAGTAATTATGATTCTACAGTAAAATCTTTAAATGGTGATATTGTTATGAAAACTATGAGTATTGGTGATGATTTTGTAACTCAAAAAATATCAACTCTCACAGAAAAGTCACACAAATCAAAGGATGCAGATATGAATGGTGATGCTAAATTAATTAGTGGCATTCAACATTCTGTTGGTAAATTTACTACAGAAACTGACACTACTACAAGGATAATTAAGGAAGGAGAAAATTTAGTGACGCAAACAATTACCACAGTAACAACAAAGGAAATAGTTTCAAAAGAAGATGGAACCCCTCAATGTATTAAAACTACAATAGAAACTACTACTGTAAGTAAAGGATCTGATGGTTCGACAAAAACAATAAAAGATACTCAAACAACAATATCGGAATGCTCAACATCGTTAAAATCTATAACGAGTGAGGATGATACTGTAAAAGATGTTGAAACGGCAATTCCAATTCCAAGTTCCTCTGACCTTGTCGGTGAACAAGCAGATGAAGAATCGGAACAAGAAGCTCAGTTAATAGGTCTTAAAGCAATCGAGCCAAAAGAATCCAGCACTGAAACACGTTTAGATTATGTTAAAAAAGGTACCATTACTATCAAGAGAACTATTACAAAAACGATCACAAAAGAAAAGATGTGTGATGAAAATTTAATAGCGAAAAAAATTAAAGAAATTATTGTTACTACTATAGAAGATGAGTACCCAGATGGAACGGTAGAAGAAAAAACGGAAAAGAAGGTTTTAATATATGACGTAAAAGAAATAGATGTAGATGAATTTGACGAATCAATGATTGAAGATTCTTCGACGGAAACTGATATACAAACGAATGAAATTTGGATTAAATCTATAAAAATAAAACAGACAATCACTACAAAAACAACACGAGATATAATTTCATTGAAAGATGGTTCAGCGAAGAAAGTAAGGACGACTGTTGAAACTATAACTGAAAATGAAAGACCAGACAAATCTAAAGAAACAATTAAAGATGTAAAAGTATCAATAGAAGAAACAAAACAACAACAAACTTCCAGTTTAGATAATCTTTTAAAAGAATATAGAGCATCTGGTGAAGTCAAAACTAGCGAAGAAAAATCTAGTACTATTATCAAAGAAGAAAATATCGAAATTATCAGAAATATTACAATTACCACATATGTAGTGGAATTATCAGATAATGAAGGAATTGTTAGAAAATTAAAAACTACTACGCAGACTGTTACTGCCGATGAATATCCAGATGGTGCAATCAAAACAACTACAGATACAAAGATATCAATTTCTGATGTCTTGCCAGATATAAATAAAATGGCTGAAAATATTCCAGATGAATGTGAAAATATTGAAGACACAACAGTTGACACAGATGTGGTTAAAAATCGTCTAATAGAAAATGGCAAAGAAATTCTTCAAACCATCACTACTGTCACGACTAGAGAAGTGTTTGCCGGAAAAGATGGAGGTCCAAAAAAAGTCAGAACGACAGTGGAAACAACAACTGTCAATGAATCTTCAGATGGTACAATTGAAACTACTAAAGATGTCAAAGTTACAATTTCAGAGTATAAATCTACGTCTTCCAAAAATCTAGACAACATTTTAAAAGATTTAATCACAATTGATGAGCCTTTAGTTACTACAGATAAGGAAACCACAAAAATAGTAAGAGAGGGTATAACCATTACAAGAACTATTACAACTATTACAACACGTCAAGAATATTGTGATAAAAATAATATAATTCAGAAAATTAAAACAACTACTGAAACAATAACAGTTGATGAATTCCCAGATGGTGCTACTGAAACAACTCGTGATACCAAAATCACTCTTTCAGATGTTTCAGAAAAAGTTCAAACTCCTCAAGATGATGAATGTGCTCCTTTAGTTACTGGAAATGAAGAAATTGAAGATACTCAGAAAGAAACGGATGTTGCAACAGATATTATTTTAAAAGACGGAAAAGAAATCAAAAGAACAATTACAACTATAACAACTCGTGATACATTAGCTGGGCCTGATTCAAACATTAAAAAAGTTAGAACCACTATAGAAACTACAACAGTTGATGAACATTCTGACGGTTCCATTGAAACTACAAAAGATGTTAAAATTACTGTCTCTGAAAGTCAAGTTACTTCTTCCGATGAGCTTAATTTATTATTAAAACACTTCAAGCCAACTGGAAAAGTGAAAAAGGATACAGATATTAAAAAGAATGTGATTACCGAAGGAAGTGATATAATTAACCAAACAATTACAATTCTTACTACAAAAGAAGAAATGTTACATGAAGTTGAGAATTCATTAGCGATTAAGACGGTAATTGAAACAACAACCGTGAACGAAACTCAAACTGGGGCCATTGAAACTATTAAAGATGTCAGAACACAGATAACTTACTTACCTTTAGGTACAACTTTTGAAGATTTTGAATCTTTAAAGGGTGAAGATTCAAATGACAGTGACGTTTTAGATAAAAAATCACCGTCAGAAATTATTGAACAACTTAAAGTTGATATAAAAGAAGAAGCCGATTCTAAAGAAAAAATTTCATCACTTACAAGAACTCCTTCACCCAAAGAAGAAAAGGTAGAAATCCTTCATGATATTGGTAGTCCAAGTACATATGAAAAGAAAATTGTTGGGAAATCACCAACACAAACATCTCCAGTAGGAGAAAAATCGCAAGAAACTGAAGTATTTACGAAAACATTGAACGAAAATGGAAATGAAATCACTCAAACGATAACTGTTATAACAACACGTGAAGTTATTTCACCAGGTAAAGTAAAAGTAACAGTTGAAACAACTACTGTTAGCAAAGGTCAAGATGGTTATACAAAAACCACAAAATCTATAAAAACAACAATTTCTGAAATGACGGAAGAAATTGTTGAAACAATAGACGACGGAGAGTCCACCACAACATTGCGTCGAACCGGTCATTTAGACGAAAGACAATTTATGATGGATCCAATGAGTACATCCATATATGGATCTTTACCTGAGGATGACGATCCTTCCATTTCTATTTCTAAAAAATCGGTAGAGGAATCTACCAAATTCATGTCAAAAACGCACAAATCGGATATTTCCTCAATGAGTGAAGTCAAATCTGACCATCATTTCTTAGAGGAAGCCGACTTAAATTTTGAAAAAGCTCTAGAGGAACATAAAAAAGTCCGTGGAGCAGATATTATGTCTAGCATTACTTCTAAATATGAATATACATCTAAAGATGAATTAGAAGATTCTACAACTAGCAGTATCACACATAAAGAAAGCAAGAAAGAAGAAACTCGTGAAAAATCATCGTCTAGCTCTATTACTAAAATTGAAATAAAGTCTTCTAAAGAATCGAAAGAATCTGAAGAATCAACAAGCTCTAAAACGACTGCACAAAAAGATCCTATCGCAGATTGGGGTAAACCCTTAGGTTTGCCCAGTCCAATTCCTCCACCTACCGGTAATGATTCAAATAAAACTACTCCTAAAAAAGAAAAACGTTCCACTCAAGCGACAGTTGCTAACAAAAATAAAATAAATCAAGAAAAAAGTAAGGAGAGCAAAAAGCTTGATTCTCCTAGTCGAAAAAAGAAAATTCAACCGATTTACATGGATCTCACTTATGTACCTCATCATGGAAATTCTTATTATTCAGCGGTCGAATTCTTTAAGCGTGTTCGAGCGCGTTACTATGTATTTTCAGGAACGGAGCCATCGAAAGAGATTTACAATGCTCTTCTCGAAGCCAAACAAACTTGGGAAGATAAAGACTTGGGTGAGTTTAAATATATATATATGATAAATCGATTTAATTAAGTATTAATTAAAAATATTTTTCACTTTTAATTACAGAAGTGACCATCATTCCCACGTACGACACGGACGTTCTTGGATACTGGGTAACAGAAAACGAGGAACTACTGGAGAAATACAAAATCGACTTATCGCCATCAGCTTCACGATGCACAATCAACCTTCAAGATCATGAAACATCGTGTTCGGCATATCGACTAGAATTCTAGGTGTCAGGGTTGTTTGTAGCTTTCTCATCAGAAAAAGATAGTCTCCCTAAGTGAATATTTATTCTATATGAGGAGTTTCTATAATTTGCCTTGATTTTCAATTACTGAAATATATTGTTTTCAGGCATTATCAGTAAGTGCACTTAAGTTTTTTATATAGAAAAAAAAACAAATTGAGAATTATCGAACTAGTTTATTACCTTAAAACTGAATTCGTGTACTTTACACCTTTACTATTGATGAATTTCTTCAAAATTTTCAAATAAAAAAATGAAAATGAACAAAACGTCAAGTATACTCCTCAAAAATTAGGACAATTTTTATGATGAGACTGCTATTAAAACAACTAAAAATTGATAAAATTATAAAGTTAAGAAGTGAGACTCTGTGTAATGTTTTAAAAACCGCAGTGAAATGCTAAATTAACGCCAAAGTGTTTAATTACTAGTGTCTAATTAAGTAATATGAAAACCTCCGGAAGTGTTTGAAGAAGAAAGAATACAAAACAAAACAAAAAAAAAACATTTAGAAAACATGTCATGTGTGTATATAATTAATAAGTCTTTGCATTTGCAATTTCATAATCACGTCACAAATTCGTTAAAAGAGAAAACGTCCAATGAACTAATTTTAAATATAAACAATAATAGTAATAAGACATGGTTATTTTCACGAACGTTTCAATATAAATGATATTAACTATATTGTGATAGTAAAATATGCAAATTATCTCAAAATGATTATTGTTCAATAATTTTATATTCTTCTTTAAAAATAGACACGTCTACCAAAAATATGTCTATCTTTAAAGATGAAAAAAGAAATCAAATTAAAAAAATATCAAAATTTAAATGAGAGAAAGATAGAGAGAAAATAAAAGAGATGTTATTTTTTAAAACGGATGTTAGTATGAAAGATTATGCGAGTCGTAAGAAAAGAAACGAAAGACATGTTTTTTTTTTCAAATACGTGACTACCCTTAGTGGGACTCGTAGAAAACGGAACAAAATCTATTTATTAATTAACAGGGTATATCTGAAATGAAGATATATGATATTAATTGAACAAAAAAATATATACACAATCAGTAATTGATGGGCATGCGTGTACGTTTATTTACAATAAATTAAAAAAAAAAGAAAGAAACGCATACAAAAAAATTTGCTAATGAAGCTTTGCATATAGAGCTTTACAAGTATACAAGTTGGTCATTATTCTAGTGATAACAGATATAGATGTTTTTTTAAATAATATTATATTGGCGTAATTGTGTATACATTAGATAAGTTGTGTACTCTTCACATGTATATTTTTAAGAAAAAGTGAAAAAAATAATAATATGAGTACATTTCTGAATCATTGTTCATCTTGAGATTCGATAATGAAATTTTTATCATAAAGAATGTATTACAAAGTTGTTAGATATGCATCAAATTTTCTATTTGTATGAAAGAAAAACATCGATTATCCTCGACGATATATCTAATTTTATTGTAACTGCACAAACTAAATTCTTAGATTACTAAAAGTTTAGTATGTTTGTATTGTTATTATAAATTTTTATCCGTGACCATCTTTAGATTAATAATTATTGATATAAAATCAATATTCGTTGTCATTATAATGATTTCTAACTTTCAATATGAGAACATTTCTCTGGCTGCAATATATGCAATATAATGCGTTTATTAAATCAAAAGCGCGTTTTAAAACCGAACAGTTTTCAAAACGCTCTTCTACAATTTTACATTCTAATAATGATAAATTAATATATTTTTCAAAATTCGTTGTAAATCAACGTGCACGCATGAAATGTACAGAAAATATATATACCTATGTGCCATTGTACATGTTGTGAAAATTTTAATGACGACACAAACGTGCAATTCTCTAAATATGTCTTCATATTTAAAGAATTGCAATTTTACAGAAATGTAAAAAAAAAAAAAATAATACAAAATTGACGATTACTAAAGAGCGGTCATCAAATTCCAATAATGGACATTTCGATTCTAATACGAAATCAAAAGAGGGTCATATTTAGATGTGAATCAAAGAGAATCTTATATGATAAATTAATTAATTTAAAAAAAAAAAATATATATATATATATATAACCTGTATTATTAGAAATAATATATACAATTTTATATATTTATTTACTTAATAATACACTGCTTGTATAGTGTTTGACGTACGAAACGAAACAATAATGGTGCGAAATATATGTGAATACATATAATATTAAAAACTCGTTAATTCGAAATGGAATGGGGGAGATTAAATGCGGCAAGGGGAATGTCTTCGCTTTTGATTGATTTTGTTTCTTTGAACACTGTTAACATTACTGAAGTGTAATAAAGTTTAAAAAAAAAATATAATAATAATAAATAAAATTAAAAATAAACGACGGAAATAAAACATCCACTCAGAATGTGTAATTAAGACGTTATTTAGTTTAATATGAGAAGCATAAATGAATACACGATAATTAACAAATCAAAACAAAAAAAAAAGAGAACTATATGATAATGATAATAATAATATTAATATTAAAAAAAAATGCTATGCATCGTTACCCACTCCAAAAAAAAAAAAAATCTTAAAGTGCAAGTGGATGTATGGGGTTTCATGAACGTTCGAGCACAATTTTTATGAGCTTTTCCGGTAGCTTATTTAAATGAAAAATTCTATTGATTACAGTTTTTCTTTTGACATATATATTTATGATATGATATTTTTGTTAGCGTTGTACGACGTTGCATACATATATGTTAAATTTATTGAATTCACTCTATTGATATTTACTTTATATATATATTATATATATATACATTGTCCTTTATTAATGTTTTATTATTGAAAAGAAAAAAAAACGAAAACAGAGGAGTATATGTATTAAAAATATAATAACGCTTAATAAAAACGGGCGGGAAAAAAAAATTGGCGCGATTTTTATAATCGTTAAGTATTTTAAAAATGAAATATTGCAAGCTGAAAGCTTGAAAATGTTAACTCGTTTGATTTTTTTTTATAGTTCAAAACATCAAATGATAATTATTATTGAAAAATTTATACACTTAGCGCTCATATTTTTGCGTTATAATAAGCTCTAGTATTGTCAATAATTATTTAATATCAAACTTAATAATTATAACACTATTTATATTGAAAATATTTATTGACAGTACATAAGTTTAATTTTATATTATTTTTCACTGATATTAAAAGAATATTTTTATTATAACAAAGTTGATTTAAAAAAAAAAACGTTTCGCTTTTAATTATTTTTAGTATGAAAAATTATATTACATATATTTATAATTACCAACATATTTTGTGTATATATATATATATATACATACACTCAACTAAAAAAAATGTGATTCCTAGTAACTTCTAAGTTTTATTATTCGTCATTTTTGTTTTTATGGTAATTTTTAAATTATAATATAATATTTCCTATATATAATATATGCAAAGAAAAAATTATTATTAACCAGTTGTGGGAAAAGGGATGAAAAAAAAAATATCGTACCGCGTATTTAATTATTAAAAAAAAAATCATTCATAATCGGCGACATATTCATCTAGTATAATTTCGCTTTTTTGTAATTATATAATTTATATTATTTTTCACGTACAATTGCCATGCTGAAATAAATATTGAACACTGCGCGATAATGCTTTTACAATGCATAATACTTTTATCATACAGCTTTAATATAAAAAAAAAATTTTTTTTTCAATCTTATATAAAGCACAATAATAACAAAATTTTGGCTAATAGATTATTAATTAATGAGGCATTATTATAATGTAATCAGTATATATGATTAATAGATCTTAATATATCAAAGTAAAATATAACAACATATATATATATATATATATATATATATATATATATATATATATATATATATATTTCTGAAATAAAATATTTCTAATTGATAATCAAAACTCAATATTTATTTTTAAATCATAAAATCACAAGTGTTGTAAAGAAAATATCGTTTAGTGTTCATTTTTTATTTACAGGATCATTGTACACACTCTTTCGTTACATACATATATAAAGTACGTTTATGATTTATTTTCGTTTTATTTTACTATAATTATCAATATTTATTATATAAGACAAATGTGAATTGTATAGATTTATACAAAGTATGGTGCTACACATAGAATTGCCTTGAAGGATACTGAAAATAAACGTATGAATTGATGAAATGTGACTACATCTTGGTATACATGTCTTATCTGATGGAGAGCAAACGAATGTAATGAATAAATATATAAATTTATTAAAAAAAAATAAATAAATAATGTGGCATGATATGGATATTGAAGGAGCACACGATTTTATAGGTAGAGCTTTTTATAATAGAATTTTGAAACTAATTAGTTTTTAAATTATTCTCATTGTATAGAATACACTTATATATATATTATTATTATACATATATGAAAAAAAATTAATTTTCAAAAATCAAAAAAAAGTATATATATATATATATATATATATATATATATATATATAAACCCACACTAACTTATTCAATTCTTAACGGATTAAAATTTTTATTTTATTTTACCCCTGTATATTGTACTGAAAAAAAAATATTAATGAATATTTATTTTTTTATTTCATCTGTATTAGCCGAATAACATTTGTTGAATGAATACATTGATTCAATATGTCGAATTCGATGAAATAAATAAAAACACGTTGTTTTACTCTTGTGAAAATGTAAAATTTTTAAACCTGTTATATCAATCAAAAAAAAAAAAAAGTATATAATATAATATAATAATATTCTGTGCCATTTAAGAACGATCATAATAATAATGTTAACAAAAAGAAAAAAAAACGAGGCAAAAACAATGAATATACTTCAAACATGAAGAATTTCTCTATTTAAAAAAAAAATACTTGATGTATCATAATTTCTATCCAAATTGAAATTCTCATAATCTGATATCGGACAAAAATTGAATAATTGATGGATGTAAATGACGTTTAGACATGTAAAGTCATTTACCACCAGAGAATAATAGTAATAATAATAAATAATAATAAAAGTAAAGTAAAGTATATAAAAAAAAATATATTCACACAGTTAAGACTTTGATGAAATAATAAAAATAGTTATGAAGTCCTATAGTGAAAATTACATTTTTCATGAAAATTTGGTAGAACATATGATATTCATTCCTGTGTAAATGGAAATTGCATGTTTGAACCGAAACGTGTCATTTTCTATGTTTATTAAGGTGTTATTTCGCAAATACAAGTAAAATAATTTAAAAAATATTTGATGTTATATTATTAAAAAAATAATATATATATATATATTATATATATAAAAAAAAAACATAATTATGTATGTAATTTTTATTGTTTTCTGAGCTATTATTAAATTGATGTAAATTGTATTTTGTTGACTTGCTTTTTCATGATTAAAAAAAAATATATAATACATATACTTATATATTTTTAATTAAAAAAAAATAAAAATAAAAATAAACCAATATTTGCATGTGATAATAATAATTGCATTATTCGGCGTGCGCGTGAACACCGGTGGGAGATAAGTGCTCGCGCGCGATTCCGAAGAGTCGTGCAATGCAAGTGCATGCGTATTCAATCTAAATAAATTGATCGCCTCTAGTCATAAATAATTACATAATTGCATTTATAATAATAAAAAAAAAGTAAATGATTCGATTTAATAAGGAATAATAATTAAAAAAAAATGCAAACATTGGATTTTCTGATCTTCTCGAATGCGCTTTGTAAAATTACCTTTAAAACTAGATATCTTATGAACAACATCAATATGTAAAAAAATATTATATATATATATATATATATATATATATATATATTACAATTGTATCGCATCATGCCATTCATCGAGTGTGTGGGATATGAATGCGTGAAGGAATTAAATAAATGAAAAATATAATAATATTAGTATTTTATTTTTACCCCATTTCATCTATCAAATAATAGATAAACTATATAAAAGACTAATTCGTGAAACATATAAAGATATTAATATATAGAATTTCAAGAAGAATATTTCGTCCATTAACAACTTTTCAATTCAAGTATATATTTTTTGAAATATAATGAAGAAACTAAAAAAAACTATGAAGATCGTACTGCTTTTTGGATTTTTATTCTAACCTATTTTTAACCTAACCTAACCTAACCTATTTCCCTGACTTTTTGCGCCTTTCAAATTCCTAACTTTATCATCAATTAGTATTGAAAAGCAGTATTAGTAAACGTTGAAGACAAAATATGAAAAATAATATAGAAATCAAAAATTTTATGCATGTATATAGAATAAATTAACATTTTTGCTTTTAATGAGAAAATGCTAAATAATTTATTTTATATATATCATGAAGAATGTAAAAATTCCATATTTTCATAGTGGCATAGAATAAAACGCCTTTTTGTTTTACATATCAAAGACTTCCCCCTTTAACTTATTGAAATTATCAACCCACCCCCCTTCCCTTAAGAAACTATTAATTACTATCATTTAAAAATATATCTTGATAAAAATTAAATTCTTATATTAATTCTAAAAAGAAACAAATGTCTTTAAATTTACTTCGTTAATGAATATTATTATTATTATTACAGACAATTATCTCTTAACCTTTTGTTAATTATTAACTAATAATTTAAAATTTGATAATTGTTTATTTGATCCTACATAAACTGAACCATTTAAAATTAATTTTAATATGACCCAGTCAAAATATGAATAAAGAACATAATATTTTTATAAGAAAATTTATTTGAAATGGACAAAATATATCAAAAATAAATACATACAAATTATAAATTACTTATAATGTTATTTACACATTTATAAAAGAATACAAACTTTAATAGTATTCACTGTACAAGTCCTTCTTCAATTCTTCTTCTGGTTTCTTTTTTGGAATGAACGGATTTTTATCAGGATCAGCGTTAAGACTAAAACAAGAAGCAAAAGAATCAAAATATTTATTCAAAAACCAATATAATTTTTGAAAATTCTGATAAAATAAATACCTGTATAAGGATGGAGCCTGTGCACAATCTACATTATACCACCAATCGCAAGCAAAAATATGCTGATTAAAGAGAGTTCCATTTGTACATAAGAATGATGCACCCTGATCACCTTCACGTCCATCATGGCAGATGTGATATGCCTAATGTACATAATTATTAATTTATTATATAAATAATATACTACTGTGATCAAAAAGTAAGGTGAAATTGTCATTTAAAACTCCCAAGCATTATTAGGAAGGCAGGCAAATTGTAACTTTTTTCCTATGTTGATAAGACTATCTATAACATTTACCGAACATCTGTTTGTCAAAAGATTTAATTATCTCTGAGTTACACGTGATTTTATAACTCTTGGTCCATTCATCACGATAATGCACCGTGTCATATTGCGTTGGTTCAACGCGACTTTTTTGCCAAAAACTCGACTCATATCGTTCCGCAACCACCGTATTCGCCTGATTCGACTCCGTGCGACTTCTGGCTATTCAGCAAACTCAAAAGGCCAATGATTGATACGATTGAGGAGATAAAAACCTAATTGAAGAAGGGGATAAAATTGATTTGGAAGAATAAATAAATAATTTACATTTTATAAACAAATTCGCCTTACTTTTTGATCACAATGTTAGTACTACAAATATTTAATAACATACCTGACAGCCTGTTTCAACATTGGCATACATTCCAGGATGAACAGGTACATTACCACAATGGAAATTTGTATGAGGAACAGAATGATAGGTTGGATAATCCACACCGGGAACTCCAGGAACCTTGCTTAAATCCTGAGGCTTTTCATGTTCTCTCAAAGGTTTCTTCTTAATATATTGCTGTTGTTCTTCATAAGGATAGTAATAGTCTTGTTTGTAATATTGCTGATGCGGCTAAAATCCAATTTATATTTTAAATTAGCATTATACATTAATTTTGCACAATGGCAATAGCGCTATTATCAATCAGAAAGGGGTTTAATAAACGTTCCCATTTTAATGTTGCAATATATTATGAAACCCTCATTTAAATGTTTAAATTACAACTTGTGAAATTCACGATTTTGTTCCTTTCAACGGCCACGGAAACCGTTGCATAAGTCTTACATGTCTTTTTTTCAAATCTATTATGCATATTTCAATTTCATTTTCTTTTCTACAGTCCAACAATAAAAACCCATAAATTTTAACAACATGAGTCCATTAACAAAATTAATATTTGAACAATTTTTTTTTCAGCACATGAAACATAATTAATCAATTTTAAATAACTATATGGGAATTTCTTATACAATATATTAATTATTATTATCATTTAATAAATAAATCTAAATTAATATAATACTACTATCTAAGCTACTATTTCAAAATTTTCAAGAATAATATTATACAATTTAATATTTAAAGATTTAAATTTGAATATTTAATTCAGCTGAATAAATCAATGATGAATAACTTTTTTTCTGAATTTTTCAATATATATATATATATATATATATATATATATATATATATACATAATTTAATATAATATATAATGGTTATAATTTACAAATTAATAAATAAATTAGACCTTGTTTAAAAAAAGCATTTTATAAAATTTTAATGTCAATTTTTTTTAAAACAATAACTAATTATATTAGGATTTTAATAAAAAAAAATATATTTATAAAAACGTTTTTCCTATATAAATTTTTAATTTTTATTATTTTTCAGTAAATTTACCTGTATTTTCAGCGCTGCAACGACAACGCCCATAAATGCGACTCCGACACTCATCAGCAGAATATATCTACCGAACTGAATCATTCTTCTACAATCGGATAAACGATTTCTAGTTTTTAAAAAAAAAATACGTCCGACGGCAACTGTGGTACGATTATTAATAAACTTAAAATCTGTTTCCCACCATCAAAAATGGCCAAGTGTTCATTTAAAACGACCCATTCACTTCACCTTCCAAGAGTTTTACCATATATTTCCATTTATATTATTCACATGTCACACACGATAAATTCAATACAATTTTAATTAATATCACGTGATTTTATTTTTTTTTTTTTTAGTATTTATAATGCCATTTTTTTTAAACAAAAAAAAATGTATTAATTAACATTTTAATATTTCGAACACAATTTATATTTATTTCAATACAAATTTCATTAATATGTCAATGTAATAATAAAACAGAATCATTTGATTAAAGATAGCTGAACAATGTTCTATTTTTGTTGTTAATATGAAACAGAAAAAACTTTGTATTTTTTGTAAGAAGTTTGCATATAAATCATTGATACATATTCAACCATCTTATCGGAAAGAGTAGATCAGAAAATAATAAAAAATACTAAGAATCTATAATCTTTAAAAATTATTAAATATATTTTAATAGATATATATATATATATATATATATATATATATATATATATATATGTATGTATATCGTCAGTTAGCGAGTTAAAAATGTCCGGGGGGCATTCATTATATGTTACCACCTGGTGCATGCATGAGTTCAAAAGTCTTTGGCAATACGAGCGACAGACTGATTCGAAACAAACTCACCGGTTCACTTTCACTAAACGAGAACAAACAGCAGAAAATTATGAAAGTTTACATGGTCGAACGATCATTGCCGAGTTATCGGATCGTACATAATACTTAAATCGTAATTGCATTACATGATGTCAGCAATTCGTGCTACACTTTTAACGCTTCCATAAATCTATGTAAAAATTCATCGTCATTGATATGATTTCTAATATATGTATACATTGAAAATAAATGATTTATAATAAAAATATATATTAATTTACATTTAAATTTTATACACGTTCAACTTTTTAAACAGTCTATTGTTGGTAAAATGTGGGTATTCTGGTAGCCTAATTTCGAAATAGTAACTTTATATCACAACATGTAAGGCTCTGCGTGAATGACTGCAAAAAATATATATCAACTAGATCACTTTCGTTTTCAATATTTTATTCTTATATTCTGTTTAAATAATACTGTCGACATATAATTTTATTATTCAAAATGTACTTACATGTACTTCAAATTAGTATTAATCACAAAAAAAAACGAATGTCTTATTGATGATTTTCAATATTTATTACATATTATAGAAGTGAAATTATTATTAAAATATATTAATATTTCAAAAAATACTTTTTCTCAAAATAAATAATCACATATGTATTATCGAAAAACGTAATCAATAACTGCAATAGTTTGCTCAATAAATAAACGTCTATTTAATATGTGTATTTGTGAAATTAAAAGAATATAGAAAATTTTATTTAATTTATAATTAATAAGAGGTTAAAATCTGTATACTTATATAGAAAACACAAAACATGGAAGAAATACTGATATATAAATTTATTAATATCATCTATGATATAATTTAAAAAATAATACGAAGTATATATTGACTAAAAATCATATGAATTCATTCCAAAAAACCCTTATCATAGAAAAGAAAATTATGTGAGTCAAGGATATTAAAAAATTAAACGTTAATAAAGCAATATATAAATAATATTTTATTTTAAAAAATAAACATTTCCTTCACAATATTTCATGTTTTATAACAAAATATAAAATAATTCTAATAAAAACCTCATAATGTATTATTATATTACAATTTATATAAACGTTTCCTTGAAATGGCAAATTTTCATTATACCATAAAATACCGTTAACATTCCCAGCACGCTTTTAAATTTAGCATTATATGTGCGAATTTTATATGGAAAAAAAATATGAAAAAATATTCTATTATAATAATACTATATGATCGGTGAACTGATCAAAATTGTGTAATAATAGGAATTGCATTCTAAAACTTGACGAAACACAAAAGGTAGTAAAAAATTCCTTGACATACTTATCAATACAAAATATAAAATTTTCTTGTGCGCGTTTTATGAAATGTTGAATATTTTTGATTTTTTTATTTTATATTAAAAAAATGTTCATGTGTTTGCTGAATTTTTGAATATAACACAAACATAAAACTACAGTCACATCATATCGAATCATTTAACGTTACATATAAGTGAAAATTTCAATATATTCAAAACTTAAATAAATTATGATATATAATCTATTATGAGATTTAAGAGATAAATTTACAATTTGACTTTTATATAAATAATATAAGATAAAAACTTATATTCTATCAACTTCTATGGAGTACAGGTTCTAAGTTGCACCATTTATATTCACAAAAAGCTATAAAAAATATTTCTATCAATTTTAATATCTTTCTCAACACATTAACAAATCTATAATTAGCGAATAAAAAAAACGCATTACTTATATTATACAATAATTCCAAATTTCTATTATCTTAGTAAAAATAATCACAACGATAAAAATTAACAAGTACATTTCTAGTTATCATTAGATTAAAAGTCAACTATTGGAATTATTTATGTTTTCTTCCGCTTTTATCTGAATAACCGTATTCAAATCTAAATCACTTATTCCAACTTCGTGCACTATTTTAGAATATTTTTTTGTTAATTCTGCAATAATTCGATTATTATGTTTGATCTGCATCGTTTCCACAGTTTTGAATGCAGTATCAACTAGTTTAGGATTATCACATATTACACAATTGTCTATGTGCTTTTCGTTAAACAATGAATCGGTGGTGGCCGACTGTGATAAATTTTTACATTCAGAAGAATATGAAGAATTTAAATCGTTAGAAATTTCACTGCAAAAAAGAGAAGTGATATTCAAGAAATATGTCAAAAAAAATCAACTAACATAAATTAAAATAGAAATACTTTGTTAATCCTTTATAGAAACCTATTGCGAGTCCCAATTGCATTCCGTGTAAAAATCCAGAATCAAAACCTTCCTGAAGATTCTTTTCTTTTCCATCCATAACACCTTCTCTATAACCGAGCTAAAAATTAGAATATACGAGAACGCGTAAGTTTTTACTTTAATTTAAACCATACACGTATGAAAATATACTCTTTTTTTTTAGTTCCAAAAATTAAGGTGAAAATAAAAAAATCTGATAAAGAAACGGGTGAATATAAAGTGAAAAAACATGTAATTTTTTTATATAACAACAATTTTAATAGAAATAAAAAAAAGGAAAAGATAAAAACAAGCAAAATACATTATATAATGATGCGGTAGCTTTATTAAAATCTCGACTTATATCTTCATCGTCGGACTCCATTTTGAGCGTTCGTAGAAAAGTTATCTATAAAAACTATAATTCTAACCTAAAAAACTGACAATGTCAACCATGACCAGGTGTACCAACATTGTTTTAAAAAGTAACAAATGTGTTCATATGTCTAAAATAAAATATTTCTTTAATTATATTCTTTTTCTGTAATGAATAATCTTCATAAAAATGTGTAGTAATTAATTATTTTTTTATTGAATAAAAATGCCAACTCTCTTAAAACGAACACAAAATTAAAAAATTTTTTTTTTAATGATACAATTATGTTTCAATTATATTTGTAATTATTATAATTTGTATTATATATATATATATATATATATATATATATATATATATATATATATATATATCGCAGTACCTTGCATTTGACATTACAATAAACATCAAAATTGAGGTTATGTTGGGACGTTTCGCTTGATAGCATTTATATTAGCGAATAGTGAACATGAATGCGGAATTAATGAAGAAAGTGGACCAGGCGAGCACGACGGCCGAAGATTTCACCCGTGTCTACTACAAATATATGGATAAAAGCAGACATCTGATTGGAAAGCTGTATTTGGAAAGTGCGGTGCTCGTTTGGAACGGCAACGGAGTAGCCGGCGGTGACGACATACAACGATTTCTATTAGAATTGCCGGCGTCGGAACACATATTGAATACGCTGGACGCTCAACCTTTGGCCGATGACTCTTCGGATCCCCGGCCCACTTTCCTCATTCAAGCGTCCGGTGCCGTTCGATACCACGAAGTTAACGACCGACAAGACAAGCCGTTTCAACAAACTTTTATGATAAAAGCTCAAGAAGACAAATGGAAAATTGTGAGCGATTGCTTTAGAATACAAGCGCCAATCGCTAAAGACTAATACCCGACATTGCTGTCAGACAATTTTGTTTTCCGTTTCATTTTATCAAACTATATAATTTTTAATAATTTGTAAACTATACCAGTAAAATAGTGCTTTCAATAATACTATTTATTATACAAAATCAAACCCGAAGTTCTTAACATATATTTTTCTCTTACATTTAAATGTTTAAAAGTTCCCTTAAAAATAAGGTTATAAGTTTTATAAATAAATATTTTTTATAAAAAAAAATTCTTTAATTTATTCTGGGTTTTTTTTCTGGAGGCGGTTTCATTTCTTGTTTAATTTCGATTTGTCCACTGTTACCACTGGAAGGACCGTTTGCGACCGTTGTAACACCATTTGTAGCGTTATTGGAATTTGTCTCTCCTGATTCCTGGTTTCCGACAGCACTTGTATTACTGGCGTTTTCTGGTGGCTTAGTATCTTGAGTTCTATCTGGATTTTCAGTTTTGACTGTTACGTTATTTGCCTAAAATAAATGAATGAATACTTTTTTTCTTTTAAAAAAACTAAACCAATAAAATGTAATACGTACCGGTTTAACATCCGGTTGTGCGGTAGGTAATGGATATTGTCTAACGAGTTCTGCCAACAGCATGTCAACCCTTTGTCTTTGGAATAATGTGGATGGGTCCTCTTTTGGAACCGTAACTGCTGTATCTTTTGTAGTATTATTTTGACTTCCTGTGCTATTTCCTGATGTTCCGCGATCTATAAATAAAAATAATCGCTATTATCTTCTATCTTAACTTAAATTTTTTTTTAAACTATCATACTACCTGCTTTATTTGGTTTAAAATCCCATGTATAACCTTTGCTCGGATGGTATCTGGAATATGAAGCCGTTTCTTCAAAAGACGATTGCATGTGGTGAACAGCGGACAACTAATAATTATATTAGAGAATATAATTTTAACAATAGTAACATATAAAATTCAAATACATTTTTAAAAGAAATAAAAAACTTTATAAATGAATATATGCGAACCAATCTGGAATTTAACACACTAGCAAGATCTGGAGCTTGGTATATAATTCCTGCTATGATATAATAATCGGCCAAGGGTGTAGCTTGTGATGGTGAATGACGATGTTGTTTTCTAATTACATATAAAATAGGTTCCTGTACATGTAAAAGAATGTACTCTACACCAGTCATATTGCTAAAAACAAATATAATATTGAAACAAATTGGAGGAAATATTCAATAAATCATTTTTTTAGGTCAATATTTCACATTACTCACTTTAGTTGATCCGGATTTAACCGCTGCATTTTTATAATTTCGTTATTACAGCTAGAATCAAAGAATGGATTGGACCTTTGGGAAAAATAATCCATTACATTTGAAGGATTAAGAATTGGTATCCACGTCGAATCATGCCAAGACACTCCTAACGGATTTTCAGTAGCCATTGGGAGAGAGTTCATTCTTCCAGGCATCATATCGAAAAAAACCTAAACGATTAGATTAAAAAACAACTTATATACTATAATTATATATTCTAATCATCGCAGACGTAATACTTTGAACGTGAAAAGTGCTAAAATAAAACCGAAAAAAAGGAAAGTTTCATCCTATAAAAAATAATTACTTTATATATACCTCATAATTTATATTTTTATTCACATTTTTTAGAAACAAAATTTTAGAATATTGTGTTATTTAAAAAAAATCCGACCTTCAAAATTAAATCAGTATTTTTAATATTAAAAATAAAAATGAGTAAATAAAAAAAAGTAGGGGGGGGAAAGAACATAGTCGAAGATGAACGCATTAAGGCCAAATCGCGCAGCCAGCGTTAGAGAAACTAAAAATAAAACGAATGCTACGGCGACGGTTCTTATTTTTATACCAGCGAGATCAACTTTACTACGAAGACGCGTCACTAAACTTCTCTTTCTCTAAATTTGCCTACATCACGGTCTATTAATTGTCAGTCACCGGCAAATGCAACAAGCGCCGACACAAACTATGACAGGTTAACGCATTGTTGCCATATATTAAAATTATTCAAATAAACAATACAATTACCTCCTTAATTCGAAATTTATCTATATTTCGTTTACTATATTTTATATACATATAACTTATTATTTAATTTTCAAATTTACTAAAACCTAAATTATTTCTTCTGTACATATATAAATATATATATATTATTTTTAATTATTTAATTTCAATTGTAATAAATTTACTACATATATAAAATAACTTAGTTTTTGTTTCATTCTATCTTATTTTACACTATACATAATATATTAGAAATTAACTCCAATGGACATCATTTAATCGTCTATAAAATATGCCCTTTTTATAATTTAATTCATTCTAAACTTTTATATAAATTTTACATATACTTTATGATCTATTTTTAAAAACTTTTAATTTTATCATTTTTTTTAAATCATAATTTTAGATGTAGATGAATCCGCACTCACCGTTGTTCCTTTACATCAGCATCCTGAGTTCATGCAGCAATGTTGCGACCTCGTAAATGAAGAATGGCCCAGAAGTCAAACTGCGAGAATGTTGAGTCTTCAATCGTCATGTGACAAAATGCCAACTTGTCTCATTTTATTAACCGGAGATAAAAAAGTTATAGGTCATTGTAAATTAACACCTATACCAAGCATAAAAGAGAGTTGTTTTGTCGAATCTGTCGTTATTAGCAAATCTTTAAGAGGTAAAGGTTTAGGAACTTTTCTAATGCAAGCCAGTGAAGTATATTGTCGTTCTGTATTGAAATTAAAAACAATTCATCTATCAACAAAAGGACAAGAATTATTTTATGAGAAACTGGGATACAAAGTATGCGAACCAATTACAATATATGGTAGTTTTCCACAAACAAAAAATGATATTCCAAAACATATCCCGCATATTCCTCCTAGTATAGATAAACCCAAACAAAATGTAGATGATAAAAATCCAACTAAACCGCCACCACCACCATTACCAATAACGAATAATACTAATAATGATACATTATCAATAAAAATAATTAAAACTTATATGGTAAAATCGATTTTATTATAACATCAATATATAACATTTCTATGAGAAATTCATACAAAATATTATTTCTAAAAAGTATCATAAAAACTGTAATGATTTTCAGTCAAATTTGGTGCAGATACCAACAACTGTTCCATAATATTCAGGGTTTAATAAACATTGTATCAAAAAGAATCCCAATTCCCACTTGGAAACGACTCTACCTGGAGACTCATCAAACCTTACAATAAATTCTCCTCTCGGTGCATCTATAATTTAATAATAATATATAAATTTTCTTTTCTTTGTAAAAGATTATAAAATATGTATTTTTTACAGTTTCTATAATTGTTATACAATAATAAGTTATTAATACTAATATTTATATTAAATAAAGAAAAATATAATTAGGCAAGTTATTTACCTCCTATATGTGGTGGAAAACATGCAATGTACTTCAATTCACTGGTTTTCAAAGCATCATACATTCGTTGATGATCTGCGGTGATGTCGACAAATATTTTTGGAACTTTTTCAGCTTCGTAGAATAAGAATGCCGAAAGACACACCGATACAATTTCC
The DNA here is from genome assembly GCA_024500535.1 of Leptonema lineaticorne. Taxonomy (NCBI): domain Eukaryota; kingdom Metazoa; phylum Arthropoda; class Insecta; order Trichoptera; family Hydropsychidae; genus Leptonema; species Leptonema lineaticorne. Next base: position 10,759,327 of record JANIJI010000065.1, read on the forward strand.
ACATTATTTGCCTTCATTCCTGCTATGATATTTTTCATGCCGTTGGACATGTCTGTGGTTGGACTGACATCGTTTCTTGTTCCTAAAGCTACAGCAACAGCATCCATACCTTTAATAGCATTAGATACTTCAGATTCATTCAAAACGTTTCCTACTACTATTTCGACTTTATCTTTGATATCAGCTGGTACTTTTCCCTCATCTCTAACGAATATTCTTGTTGTTAAACCTAAAAATTAATTATTAATTTAATATACATAAATAACATACGAATGAGATGAGAAAATTATTTGATAAATATTTCAATATGAAACTCTTTATCTTATTTTAATTTATATTTTAAGCAACATTTCAATTTTTAACATATAAAACTTTTAAATATTCAACATGAAAATTATAATTAAAAAAATCTAGGAATTAATTTTCATTGTAACAATACTTTGCTATAAACTATAACATTTCTTATAAATATTTCACTACTAAATAAAATATTCAAAATTTAAATTAGCATTTCTTATAGTAGTCTTTGGATAAATCAAAATTTTACCTACATCCAATACTAACTACCTGATTATTATTCTCCAATTAATAATTTTAGTAACTTCTAATATTAAAAGTTTGTAAAATATAGAATTAATATATATTTTTTTATATACAATATTATAATATATGTACATATATAAAATATACTGCATTTACAAGTTTATATCTTTATTTATTAAATATTAATATATCTTATGTTGCGGTATTTCTTATTTTATCTACCACATTTTATGAATATATCAAATTTACACATCTTTATCAACAAACGATTTTTATACCTTAAAATCTAAAACGACTTGAGAGCATAGAATATATTTTTAAACTTATTATCACTAATATTTCAGCTTTTGATTTTTAAAACTTCATTTACATTATTCAATATATAAAGAGGTTAACTTCATCATAGATATATAGAAAAATATGATATTTCAATATTTTTTACAATAAAAAAATAAAACAACTTTTATTTTTAATAGAATATTCCACATATTAAAATTTATAAAATAAGACACTGAAAATTACCGAGTCATGTTTAAAATAATCGGCTAGAAAATTCTATTACAAGTTATATACATAAAATGTACATACATTAAAATATTAATAAATAGATAATCTTATTATTAAATTACATTCACGTACAAAAATAATAATAATAATATGTAAAAATATTCAGTAAATGCAATTAAAAACATTATCAAAGATCATTCATGCGACGACATGAATAAAATCACGTACACAAGTTAACCAATAATATTTAACTATTTAGCTACAATTGTAACAATTAATTTGTAAATATTATAAATATAAATTAAATAATTACGTGCCCTTTTTTATTGCTGCATCGACAACGCACAATCCTGTCATTCCCGTTGCACCAAATATAACAACTTTTTTCACCATTTCTTCTAAGTTTAAAAGACAAATATATATATAAATATATATTCGAGTGAGTTAATCAGAGCTCCGCTCAAATATGACTGATCGAGTTATATCAATTTATTACAATGATACTGCGAACTGATACTACTTCACTGATAAAACGAATATATATTATACATATGTACTGAACAAACCGTCCGCTTGACATTAACCCATTAAACAGCTCGAATTTATTATTTCAAAGAAAAAGTATATGTATTTAATTACTTCCTTAAGCACTAAAATAAATAAAAGACTTTATATATATATATATATATATATATATATATATATATATATATATATATATATATATATATATATATATATATATATATATATATATTTAATGATAATAGATGTTAATTAAAAGAATTTATTTCATATAATTATATTTATTTGAATAATACAAATTAATTTTCATATCTTTTTATAAATAAAATATTTATTTTGATAAGAATATTGCATTTAGAAAATATTGTTGAATTTTTTTTTAATTAATAGCCGATTTATCCTATATATATAAATGGCGTAATTACAAAGAAACCATTAGATTCGTGCTATTTCTCTTTTTTATCTAGTACTCTTATATAGATTATAATATTATAAAACATCGATTTTATTATGGATAAAAATATTAGTTATTAATTTAAGATGCAATTAATGTAAGAAAACGTTATTAAATTTTTATCATAATTTTATTATCCATAGATAAAATCTTATATTATAATAGAAAATAGATCATATTAGATTTTTAAAATAAATTATAATGAGTTTTAAAAGATTTTCATTATATAATTTTTAATAATATACTAGATAAAAACAATTCAAATGCCAGATTTATAAAACATACGCTATTATCTTTCAACTTTCCATTATTTATTAATTATGACTTTAAATTTTATAATTACGACATTTATTTTTTATCATAATTTAATTGAAATACAGATATTATTGAAAAGATAATTGATATACTTATTATAATCGTTTAATACAATTATCGAAATCCTTTATAATGATTTAATATGACCAATAATTTTCATATTCAATGAATATAATGAATCAAAAATATTAAAAATTAGTAACTCACAAAAAAAATCATGGATATTTATTCGTCACAACATTAAAAAAATATAAGAATGAAAATCTTTTATAATATATTACGATTTTTAATAAAAAAAAATATTATACTATGTTATCTATTACAGTATTAATTTACACCAAAAATATATCAATGAATTGAAATTACATATAACGTGATTTATTTCCATTTAAATTTAGTAAGTTTATTATTTAAAATATTTTTTTAATAAAATATTTTATTACAACTAATTAAAATTTATTTAAATGAAAAATAATTAAAAAATTATAAATGAATTATTCCCTTTTAAAAATTTATTTGTATTTTTGGACTAATAATTCAAAATTTGACCATGTCTTCCATAGGTCATTTCAAGTGCTGTAAACCTAACCTAGCGTTTAGTCTGCACGTGAGTTGTTTATGTTTGCTTTGGAAAAATATAAAATTTAAAACAAGAGAAGATGGTTACCAAATTTTCCAACATGAAAAGCTTTTGGAATCTCGATGGGACCAAAATCACCATCTTCGAACCATCTTCGAACAAATGGTCGGCCGTATGCCGCAAAGAGTGGATATTTGGTCTATTTATGTCGATATGTTGATTAAATCTCAAAAAATCGCCAGCGCAAGGTATAAATGATGCCTCAATTTTATTGTTGTTCAATCTTAATTTTTTTTTCATTGGACATGTTTATTTTTAGACTCGTATTAGAAAGAGCCGTTTCGCAGAAAATACAAGCGCGGAAAAGAAACGTACTTTTTAAAAAATGGATAGACATTGAAGAGAAATATGGAAATAAAAAGGAAATGGCTAGGGTGCGACAAATGACAACAGAATATGTATAGAAAATTGTTAATAATATTGATAGTTGAAATGTTTCAAATTTTTATTCCATAAATATATATTTAATTGTTTTAATCTTAAATATAACAACTTATTTCACCATTTTTTCCCAAGTTTAAAAGACAAATATATATATATATATATTCGTGTGATTTATTCAGAGCACTGCTCAAATATGACTTATCGAATTATATCAATTCATTATAATAATACTGCGAACTGATACAACGAATATATATATATATTATACACATGTACTGAACAAACCTTCCACTTGATATTAACCCATTAAATAGGTCAAATTTATTATTTCAAAGAAAAAGTACTTTTATTTAATTACTTTCTAAAGCACCAAAATAAATGAAAATATTTTATATACAATGATAATGGATGTTGATTAAAATATTTTATTTCATATAGTTATATTTATTTGAATAATACAAATTTATTTTCTTATCAAAATAAAATATTTATTTTGATGAGAATATTGCATTTAAAAAATATATATTGTTGGTTTTTTTTTAATTAATGGCCGATTTATCCTACGTCAATAAGTGGCGTAGTTACAAAGAAACCATTAGATTCGTGCTATTTCTCTTTTTTATCTGGTGCTCATATGTAGTTTTTGTGAGTGGGCTGGAGCGGTGATAGTGGAGCAACTGGGTTGTTGGAGTCTTCTATTGATATGTATATATTACAGGTTGAAACTTGTGATGTTTAATTTGCCATAAAATTGATATTTTGTTCATCAAAGGTAAAAGGAAGAAAAAATAATAATTTAGATTAAATTTAATTTCAAACATACCGACATAAACAAAATGGCAAATTGATCAATTGTATTATAACTATGAGTCAATCATTGGTATGACTAATCGATATTAATTAATTAATTACACAAACGTTGTCGTCAAATGTTATTTACAAATTCAAGTCAATGTTATTACAAGTTCAAGCAAAGCTTCATGCTACCATCCGGGTCCCTAGGTTGCGGACAAGGAAAAGTCTGCCACAGATAGCAGACTTTGATAATTTTCATATTCAAAGAATATAATGATTCTAAAATATTAAAAATAAGTAACTTCAAAAACAAAAATCATCGATACTTATTTGTTACAACGTTTAAAAAATATAGGAATGAAAATCTTCTACAATATATTGTGATTTATAATAAAAAAAATATATATTATATTAATTCACACAAAAAATATATTAATGAATTGAAATTACATTAAATATGATTTATTTCAATTTTAAATTTAGTAAATTATTAAAATATTATATTACAAATATTTTTTTTAATGACAAACAATTAAAAAAATTATAAATGAATTATTCCCTTTTAAAAATTTATTTGTATTTTTTGGTCTAATACCTAAAAATTTGACCATGTCTTCCTTAGGTCATTACAAGTGCTGTGTAAACCTAACCTTGCGTTTAGTTGGCACGTGGGTCTGTTGGTGCTGTGAGTTGTTTATGTTTGCTTTCATTTTTATATATTTTATATTATTTCCTGTAATATTAATCAATAATTATGTATTTGTTCAAAATAAACTTCTCGATTTTAATTATTTGGTTGTACTTATAATAAATATATATTTTTTATTTTGAATGATAAATTTAATAATGTACTTTGTAACTCCTATCTAGTTGGTTTTTGAATTATAAATCCTAATATTATATTAGAAACTTATTTTAATAGTCTTGTTTACACTGTTTTTTTATTATTACAAATGTATATTAAATTTGATATTATTTTTATGTAAATAATATCAAATTTAATTAATCACGATTATTCTATTAAGCTAAATCTAAATTTATTAACTTTTTTACTTCTTAATTCAGGTTAGAAAAATATAAAATCTAAAACAAGAGAAGATGGTTACTACAGAACAGTATTTTCCAAGAGGTGGGACAAAACCGAAAAGCAAATTAAATGATCAGAAGAAATTTGATGTTAGTTGCTTTATGTTAGAAAAATAGATAATAAATACGATGTCTTAATCTATTAATTTTATTAAACGTTTTAGTTTCTAAGTAATTCAGATAAAATAGGAAAAAAGAAAAGGTACAAACCCAAAATTATCAAACCAGATGAAGAAGATCCTGATTATCTTTCTGACGCATCATACGAAGAAGACGACGGCCGTATTAAAGCTTTAACTGCCGAGAAATTATCCAACAAAGTATGCTAATTAAAATAATAAATAAACATAAATAATCTCAACATCATTTTATTTATTTATTTATTTTTTAGACATTACAAGAAGGTATGACAATGTTGGGAAGAATCAGTCATATAAGTGACACTGAAATTGAAGTTAATTTACCTCATCGAATGTCAGGTGTTGTGGTGGGTTGTTATGTGAGCAACGCTTACACTAAACTTTTGCAGTCATACGTAAATGATGATATCGAGGTAATAATAATTTAATAATATAGACTTACAAAGAAGTACTAAAAATCATTGATTAATTTCTTATATTTACAGGAAATCAAAAAATTAGTAGATATTCACCGGATAGGAGAATATGTCACGGTGAAAATAATATCGATCACTAAAAAAGGCGAAAAAGTTATTCCCGAATTGTCTATGATGCCTCAAGATATTAATTCGGGAATTTTATATTCCAATATTAATGAAGGTAATTATTTTTAATATATAATTTAGTAATGAGAATTTAAATTCATGATAGGCGAATAATATTCTTATTCTAGGAGACATTCTACGAGGTGCTGTGGAATCGATAGAAGATCACGGATATATTATCGATATTGGCATACCGAATTGTAAAAGTTTTCTTCCTGAAAAGTTTGCAGAAAAGAATTTTAACATAAGTATGTCACATGATTGTTATTTTATTCATGTCATTTATAATATACAAAGTGTTTTTAAAATATTCTTGTTTTCGTTTACAGATATTGGACAAGTAATTTGGTGTGTTGTTAAAAAATGTAATAAATCTACTAGTGGTAATATTATTACATTATCAAACAGGATCGATATGATTAATTCGTCGTGTATAACTGGAAATAAAATTCAGAATTATACTGTCAACAATTTGAAACCCGGAATGGCTGTCAACTTTTTTGTTAATAAAGTATTATTTGTATTTTTTTTAATGCTTTTTGCTTGTGATTAAATTTCAAATAAACGTGCAGTTATTATTATTTTTATATTTTATAGCCGATAAGCGATGGGGCAGAAGGATATATTTTATCAAATTCGCTCGGTTATGTTCATGCAACACAAATAGAAAACAAATTGCATACGGGTAAAACTGTAAAAGCTTATTTATTATATGTTATGCCAGTTTCAAAATTACCCTTTTTCACTACACGTAAAATATTTGAATCATTCACATTCGACATGGACAAAGAGATGCAATATAAAAAGGGCGAAATTATTGAAGACGCTAGAGTAATTTGTAAATTATTTCAATAATATACGTTTAATGATTATATTCTATTAACATTTATTTTTTCAACAGATATCGAAAGTTACTCAAAATGCTGTCATTTTTAAATTTGAAAAAGGCGTAGGAATTATGCCTAAAAAGTATTCAAAGTGCGAAGACGGTGAAGATCTTAGAAACGCTTATAATACTGGTTGGTATTCGTTATATATTCACTAATATTTAATTAATTCTTATATAGATAAATATTAATAAACTTTGCCTTGATATAACTTATGTCACTACTCTTTACAATACTACAACTTCATTCTCAATTATATTTTGCATATTTAATATACTTGCAATAATATTTTTTTTTTTCAGGCGATAAAGAAATCGTTCGAGTTGTTAATTACAGTTCATTCGATTTTCTGTATTTATGCTCCAATAAAAGTTCACTGTTAAAACAAAAGTATTTTTCATACAACGATTTCCATGTTGGCGAATTTGTAGAGGCCATTATAAAAGCGGTTCTTGAAACGGGACTTGTTGTTACTATAGACGGACTAAAAGGTTGACTAACTATATTTTATATTATATTTTACAATGTAATTACATTGCGTGTGTAATGAGTTTAAATTTTATTATCAGGTTGGATACCCAGAAAGCTCATCAGTGATGTTGGTGTTTGGAATAACGAAATACCCGATCCAAAGAAACCGAATATTATGAATAAATTTAAAGTTGATGAAAAGATAACAGCCAGAGTGTGGAAAGTTATTCCGTCGATGAACATTCTCCATCTAATCGTTAAACCGACATTTCTATCTGAAGACCTGCATATTTTATCATCTTATAATGACGCAGAGATAGGAAAACAATATAAAGGAATTGTCGAAAATGTAAGATTTATTTATTTATTTGTTTTTTGTACATCAATTTTTTTAATAATAATATTTTTTTATGTATTTTAGCTTTTAGATCACGGCATGTTAGTTAAATTTTTTGGTGATGTAAAAGCCTTTATTCACGAAAAAGAGCTAAGTCATCAAAAAATAAATATTCAAAACACTTTTAATATAGGACAAATTGTAAGAATCTTCTTAATGTTGTTATTAAAAATTACTATTTAATTTACTATAGAATTATTTCAATTTTGCAGTTAAATTGCACAGTAGTTTTGGTAAATGCTGCAGAACAAAAAATGCAATGTAGTATAATAAAATCTCCATCAGATTTTAAAGATTCTGAAAATCGTGAAACGAAGGTGAGTATGACCATTTTTTTTTCTAATGTTATTATTATTCCTTATTTATCATTGTTTATTTTTGTGTAGAAAACTAAATCCAAGAAAAGGCCTTCTTCAGAAAGTGACATTAATATTAAAAAGAAAATAAAGAAGAGACAGGAATCAGAAATATTAGAGGAAATTGAACATCCTGATATCATTAAAAAAAAGAAGAAAAAGGTAAAGTGAATCAAATATATACATTATAATAAAAGTAATTTATTATTAAAATTATTGTTACGTCCTTGGGGTTTAATGTAAAGAATTAAATATAAATACTGCAGGTAATCGGCATTTAGTTAAGAGTTAAGATAAGGAAAAACCCTTTTCTTTATAAATGTAAAAGAAGATAGATAAGATGGAACAGGATAATAACGTTAATGAATTCTGAAAACTCAAGCGAAGGAGATAATCACGCGGTAATAACGTGGACGGGATTTCCCATATTGAATGGGCGTTACCATTTCGCTATTGGCTGTGACTGATAAGGACTGCTGGAGGGTCCTTACGACCAAGAAATAATGGTTTTGTCTGTGAGCAGTCTTTGATCTCGGACAGATCGAGGAAGGACGTTAGACTACGGTGAAGGACGATCAGACGTAGGAGCGGTCTGGGTCGGCATCTTGGAGCTCTACGGGTCCAGAAGAGTGTCTGGAAGGAGTTTTTCGAGAAGTCTCACGTTAGATAACTGCGATCTGGTTCTAGAAGGAGTAACTATCATACTCCAATCCGGTGGATCAAATATGGAATATGGGTTTAGAGATTAAGGTTTTGGTAACCAGTTATTAATCCTTTGTTGCTCTTGTTTTGTGTAACCCATTTATGTATGTCTTCTATTAATTGATGTATATCCATTATTGCTATTGACTGCTCTATAACTAATTTATATTTGTATCTCTGATTATTGGCATTCAATGATTTATGTTTGTATCTCTGATTACTCTTGTTTACTGATTTATGTATTCTATTATCTCTATTGTTCGTAAATCCCGCTTTGTACTTGTATTTTATTGCCGATTATTGTAAACCTGACAGTAATAAACCTCCATTGGTAAAACCTATATACATTTTAAGAGTATATCATTTTCTCTCCTAGAAACCCCCACCCCTGGGGACTTAACATTACTTTATTTTGTTTCATTGAAAAGAAATTACAACAACTCCAGAGTGAAGATATGAAATTGCTGGATGAAAATAAAGAAATTTTAGATTCCGTAGAACATAAAGTTACCAAATTTTCCAACATGAAAAGCTTTTGGAATCTCGATGGGACAATATTATCCCAAAATATTGCTAAAAACGAAGCATCAAACAGTAGCGATTCTGAGGAAGAAATCGTAAGTGTATATATAATATTCGATAATAATTTCATAATGATTTTTATTGTAAATGTATTTAAGTTGTTTTAATTTTCGTTAAGCAGAATTTATTTAACTAACTCTTGCTTTATTTGATAAGGTTCAAGAGAATACAAAAACGAAGAAAAAGAAGTTTTCAAACAATGAAAAAATTCAAAAAGCTAGAGCAGAAGAAGAGGAAATAAGAAAAATCGAATCCAAATTAATGGAAGCAGCTAGTAATCCAAAATCTTCAGACCAATTTGATAGACTTTTATTAGCTAATCCCAACAGTAGCCAACTGTGGATAGCCTACATGTCTTTCCATCTTCAAGTAATTCTTTTTATTTATTTTTTTATTACATTATCCAATGAAAATGTTTTTTTATAAGTAATTTTACAGGCTGCTGAAATAGACAGAGCAAGAGCTATTGCAAAACGAGCCATAAATACAATATGCTTCAGAGAAGAAGAAGAAAAAAGGAATGTTTGGCTTGCTTTGTTGAATTTAGAAAACAGATTTGGCACTAAGGTTATTTGCGAAATATATTTTGCTTTTAAATATCGCTAAAATGTTATTTCATTCAGTGTTTTTTTTTTGTTTCCATAGGAATCGTTTGATGAAACATATAAAAACGCTTTGCAGATGAATGACGATTTTCTTATTAATCTAAAAGTTGTTGAAATGTATGTTGAAACGGGTAAAATACCTGATTTGATAAGTTTAATAGATAAAATATTATCAAAATATAGAAGTTCACCCGAGGCATACATTTCAACCGGAGAAGCGTGTTATAAATTACAATTAATCGACAAAGCCAGAGCAATTATGCAAAAAGCTATAAGCAGATTGGACACAAAAAAACGTAAATATTGACGAAAGTACAATTCAAAATCACGTTTACAAATATATAAATGTTTCGTTTTCATTACAGACGTTCCTGTTCTCATTAAGTTTGCTCTCATGGAGAATTTAAACGGTGATCACGAAAGATCCGAAACCATCTTTGAACAAATGGTCGGGTGTATGCCGCAAAGGGTGGATATTTGGTCTATTTATGTCGATATGTTGACTAAATCTCAAAAAATCGACAGCGCAAGGTATAAATGATGCCTCAATTTTATTTTTGTTTAATCTGAATTTTTTTTTATTGGACATGTTTATTTTTAGACTCGTATTAGAAAGAGCCGTTTCGCACAAAATACAAGCGCGTAAAATGAAAGTACTTTTTAAAAAATGGATAGACGTTGAAGAGAAATATGGAAACGATAAAGAAATCGCTAGGGTGCGACAAATGGCAACAGAATATGTAGAGAAAATTGCTAATAATATTAAAAGTTGAGATGTTTCAAATTTTTATTTAATAAATGTGTATTTAATTAATATGTGGATTTAATATATTTTTGTGGATTGTGGATTCTAATATATTTTTGAATATACCTAATCATCATCATCATCTCCTAGCGTTTTTCCCCTGTAATTGCAGAGTCCACTACTCTGCTAATTTTTTCCCACTTGGATCGGTGCAGGGCATCATTTGATGTGACATTAACTATTTTCATATCGGCATTAATCCTGTCCAAATATCGTATTTTTCGACGACCCTGTGGTCGGCTTCCTTCAGGATTTAGCTTCATTGCTCGTCCTGCCATAGAATTTTTGTCACTCCGTATAACGTGCCCGTACCATTTTAAACGAGACTCACGTATTTTGTCTCTGAAAGCTGCAACCTCTAACATCCTCCTAATACTCTCATTTCTGAGGTGTTCCAGTCTTGTTACTCCTAGCGTCCACCGCAGCATCCGCATTTCCATAACATGCACCGCCTGTTCCTGTTTTGTTGTCACAGGCCAACACTCACTTCCATAAAGAGCAACTGGGCGTACAGCGATCTTGTACACCTTGGCCCTGAGTCGGACAGGTGTACGACGATCACACAGTACTCCAGTCGTTTGGCGCCATTTTGACCATGCTGCCTTGATTCGGGTACGAGTGGCAGCAGTTGTGCTTCCATCACTACAGATGACTAAGCCTAAGTATTTAAACTCCTTAATCTTTGGCATCTTCTCGCCGTCGATCCTTATCTTGCCAGCGGTTTAAGTTCCGCTTTCGGTTTTATTTATGTTTAACCGTAATCCATAATTGTTTAAGCGGACCTTCCAGTTCTATATTTTTATTTTTAAATCTTCTGTTATTGCTGGCGAGAAAGGCATCATCAGCAAATAAGAACGACGATGTAGGTCGATGTAGATGTAGGGCTTTGTAGGTCGGCGGTGATTGCATCTATGCAGAGGATGAACAGGAGCGGTGAGAGAGTTGAGCCCTGGTTATTATTCTAAGATTTAGTATTATTCTAAGATTTTAGAATAGATTCGAGCATTGTATCATAATTTAAAGAGGAATAATGAAAAAGACAATTATGTACTAAATCAGTTTTATTAGACTAAAATTGATTGCAGATTACAATAAATCTACATCTAACATCATTCTTCCGAAATTTCCATCGCGAAATGCCTTAATCATTGTATTTGCGGAAAATAGAAAATCGGGATATAGTTTTATAATTCCGTCGCCGCCTTTTACTTTTTTATATTTCTTTTTTTGAACCGCATATTTTGTTAGTATTTCCGTTATAGACTCACACGGCCCGTCGAGACCCATAAATTCTACGTAACTGTAATTTTTCTGTTTATTTAATGAATACAACAGGTATTTTGCTATAATATCTTCTCCAACTAGATGATCTTGCATTATATTACACAAGGCCATTTTCAAACCGGTCTCGACGTGCGGAATGTTCGGTGTTAAAATTCCCGGCGTATCAAATACATATATAGGCGGAGATTCTGAAATTTTAATTTTAGTTTGAACACTTTTAGTTATACCCGGAACACCGCCTACCGGTGCAGCATTCGGTCTTTTCAAAAATCTATTTCTCAATGCATTTATCAAAGAGGATTTTCCTACATTTGGTATTCCTATTATCAATATATTATGTTCGACACTATTTTGACGATTGTATCTTTCGGAATTCTTTATAACTTCATCTATTGTGGGAAACAATTTTTTCACTCCGTCGCACGTGTTATCTTTGCAATTTGTGTAAATTACACGATTGACTTTTTCTTCTTTGTACAATTTGCCTAACACGTTATGATTAAAACGCGTATTGCACAGATCTTTTTTATTCATAATCAGTATGTGCGGTTTAATAACGTATATAGAAGACAAAAACATGGGATTTCTGCCGCTAAATGGTATTCTAGAATCGTGAACTTCTATTACACAATCAATATTGATGAGTTTCTGCTGAATTTGTTTCAAACCTCTGTCCATGTGACCGGGAAACCAACGGAGCACGTTTTGATCAAACGTCCGGAAGACCTCTTTGAAGCTTAACGCAGCTTTATTATGCGTTATAATTGTTTTTAGCACCATTTTTATAAAAAGGGAAAAAAATTAAAACATGATCTAATGCGAAATCTGACAGATAAACATAACCTTATATATATACATATTTTAACCTAGCCTTATTTAATGTTGCCATATAAAAAAATTTTGAAGATGACTTAAAAATAGTAATAGAAACATCAATATTAATTCGAAATTAAAATGTGTAATAAAACATTATTTAGGAATTGAAAAAAAAACGAGGACATAATTTACAAAATTAAAATGATTGCTCATCTTACTATAATGATTACATTTGTTATTTATTACACAATATTTGTGAAATTATCATTTATTTTTAAAACATTTTTTAATTAGCGAACGGTTCATTAATGCAGATATTTCATATACATATTTGACTCATATATAATCGAATAATTTTTTAATCTATATATATATATATATATATATATATATATATATATATATATATAAAGAAATAGACATTTAAATAATATAATTCATGAAAATTTTATTGTAGATTTTTTTTACAATATATAGATCACATTTTTATTTTTGGAAAATTTTGTAAGTAAAAACAAATAATAAACTACGTTGTAACGATATTTAAACTAGATCATTATGATTCTATTTTTTAAGCTTCGTCAATTGTGGTGCCGATAATTTTACTTTTCCTGGTAGATTTCTCGCTAAATTTTCATCTTTCACTGCTTTCAATAAGTCTTTTTCACGCGGAGAACAAGCTTTATCTTTTAGAAAAATTTGAACGGCCGTTCTAGCCGCTTTTCCTCTTTTACCAACACCGGGTGTTAATTTTACTTTATATCTAAAAATAATATTCAATAAAAATATCGAATTCTATGTAAATTTTAAACACAATATATAATTAATAAAACAATAATAACTTATAATTTTGAAGAACTGAATAAGGAGCGATTACAGGAACAGCAAATAAAAGTTCATCTTCTAGTACAGGCAGCCCAGTTAATTGACATAAAATATCTGTATCTGCTGCAATTTTTGGAGCTTCAACCTTAAAAATAAAACAATATTATTATGCTGGATACTAATAAAGAAATGAATTTGTATTTTCCCCACCTCTTCTTCGTCATCAGACTCGTCCCTATCATTATTCTCTCGTGGTATATTTTTATTTTGAAGTTTTACTTCAAACAAGGGTTTAGGAGTTTTGTTAATTTTAGTAGTATTTCCTTTTTTACCGGCTCTTTTAGGTTCTTTCTTAGGACCGTCAGGCTGAAATTTAAGTTTAAGATAAATACATTTATTGTAACTCTCAGTAAAAACTTTAATTCATCGTTTTAGACTTCTTTACTAGATTATATTAAATAAATAGAGTATCTAATTTTCATTAAAGAAAAAAAAACTTTGGAAAACCTACTTTTAAAAAATTAGGTTGACAATTTTCAATTTAAATTTCGACAGTCTAGAGCAGTGTTTCCCAACCTTTTTTAGGCCATGCCCCACCTTAACATTTCTAAAATTTTTATGCCCCCCTACATAATTTTTAACCTTCAAAAACTGTTTTGTTCGTGTCGAGTCCATTTTAAAATTGCCCCCCCTTAACTATCAAATTGCCCCCCTGTGGGGCGTAGGCCCCACGTTGGGAAACACTGGTCTAGAGTAATAGATAAAGATCATTTTTTAATATCTTGAAGAGATTTGGAAATTTAATAATGAATTATTTTACTATTTAATTTTTTACGTTATGGTATCAATATATATATATATATATACATCTATATCTACATCTGCTAGTGAAGAACTTACTTTCAACATTTCCATAATCAATGCTCTATCTTCATCATCTTGATCTTTATATTTTTCCTTAATTTTCTTTAATTTACTATGTTGACCACGTTTAATAACATTTGTGTTTTGTTTTTCATTTGATTTAGATTTTTCTTTTTCAGGTAATTCCGACATGTTTTTGGACGCATCATTTTTATTGCCTTTCTTCGGTTTCGTTTTCTTTTTAGGTAATTGAGGTATCAAGACGGGTTTATCGTCACCCAAATAAATAACATTTTCATTATCAATCTCATTTTCTACAATATCAGAGTTACTGATAGATACTGTACGGGCATCACTGCGCATTATAATCTTTCCCGTATCATGTTCTATTTTTATGTGAGTGTCTGGATATTTTATTTGATCCTCCTCATTGTCAGCATTAATGACATTGTCGTCATAAATTTCATCATCGACTTTTTCATCTTTCTCTTCTGTAATTAATTTTAGTCTCTCTTTACTGTCATCTTCGTTTGCAGAATCATCTATTGTGAAATTTGAAAATAATCAAATTTAAATTTTTAAAAATTATATTTAACAAAATTATGCATTTAAAATAAATAACCATCCCCATCATCAGATAGTATTATTTCTTGTTCGGTTTCGAGAAATTCTTGATTCTGAACTGATGAATTGTCTTCAGATAAAACTTCGTCTTGCACATTTATCACTTTTCTTTCATTTTCATGTCTCGGTATGCTGCTTTCTTCAAGCTATAATATTACAAATATTTATTGAGTGCATTTTTATTTTAATTAGAAAATTATGAAATCAAACTGACCCTGAACATGAAGGAGAGTCCAAGAGCTAAAATACAAGGCGGAAGAAAATTCTTTTTACCTCTTATCATAAAAGCACCAGTTGTTAGATATTCACCGGTCGGTGCTGTTTTTGAGACTTGAGAAGCATAAACCCACCAAGCGGACGTCACTACTTTGGCCTCCCAAGCAATACTATATAATAAACAGTTGAAATAAATAATAAATACAAACAAATAAATAAATAAATAAACGTACCTGTAAGATACAGCCATTTGACCAGCTTCATTTAACGTTTTTGGAGGTATCGGATTTCCAGTCGGATTTATAATAATTATGCTAGAAGCACCAGGAATATCTGCGTGAACGTATATATCAGTTGGCCTCATATAACGCTTAACTATCATTTCATTTTGTATTTGATCCCTACCACCTATTATCTACAATTGTTACATGTTTTAAATATTTTCTTAATGTAGATAAAATTTACATATAAAATTGTATACGCAATACTCACTAAATAATTTTCAGACGATATAAACCAATAGAATTTTTCGAACCAATATATTTTTCGTGCTTTATTAATTGTTGAAATTGTTTGCACTTCTTTTAATGTTTGCATTGTTTTCTTTTCTGCACTTTTGAGAGCCTTTGTCTGTGATTCTACAGTTTTTTGTTGTTTTTTAGCAGCAGTTCGCTTTTGATCAAAATATCTAAATAAATACACAGTTGTTATTATTGTTTTATATATAAATTACATGGTTAAATTATGACTTATATATATATATATATATATATATATATATATATATATATATATTATATATACTTTCTAGCATTTCCATATGCAGATAAAGCTAAATCTATATCCACAACCATTGGTTTCATTCCTGATTCAGTCTTGATATTTTTCTTTTTATTATCTTCTTCATTATCGGATTCCACAAATGGATCTTTTAATAATAATGATATGTGATTGGATTCTAATTTTAGCTGTTTTATGCTTAGCGCAACCGGATCATTATTAGATTGTGCTCCTTTTACTAATGTATTTATTTCGGACCATGGGAGCTAAAATATTAAATTAATTTATATGTTAAAATTATTTACAAAGTAATATTAAAGAAATGTAAAATGATAATAAAAGTACTTGATTTGCTATAGCGCTTTGTATAGCCAATATGGCACTATCTACGAGTTCTTGATTCAATGTTATCAATTCAGCTTTTTCTCTATCAACTTTTTGATTTTTTGTTAGATCCGTTAATCTTTTATCATGATCTTTTCTCACATTTTGTAATTTTTTCATTGCTTCACGTTCAATCTGAAGAGCCTTAAAAATATAAAAGACGATATTTAAATTTATTAAATTAAAAAAATATATTTATTAAACATCAAAATAAAAAAAAAATACTTTAACATCTATTTTTTGAGCTTCTTGAGTAGAGAAAAATTCATCGACAGCTTGATCAAATGTTTGAAATTCTTTATATGGCTGTGATTCATGTTGAGCATAAAGAAATGGGTGAAATTCTTGGTTTGTTAATAAAAAATCAGGCTCATTAGAATTTATATTTTTAGGTCGATCTTCTTTCTTTTGAATGATATAACCCTAAATATATTCAACATAAATTAATAATATACACAGCCATGCATATATGGTAATAATGGATTATTAGTATACTTTTGAAATGGTATTTGCAGCTGTAGTCATCATTTCTTCAGCCATTTCTAAAGCTTTCACTAAATTAGGCATGTCCCTTTCAATATGAAATCCTTTATCATTTAAATTTGATGTTAACCGAAGAGTTCCAGCTAAACCACATTTTGATAAAACATGATCAATAATGGCAGGGCCATACTCTAAAATATATAAGGATCAATTAAAAAAAAATAACTAGTGACAAAATAGCTCAGAGAAAAAAATAGCTCGCCTAAATGGGGATTGAGAATTTTCTTAAGATTTTCATTGGGTTTACAATTATTAAAAATGTCTAAAAGATTTTCTTTCTTTAGTGCACCGGTATTTTCTTTTGCACGATCGAGTGGATATTTTTCTTTAACGGCAAATCTGTATTAAAACAAAAAATTCAATAAACAATAGTAATAGTAATATGTAATAATTAAAAATATTCTGATTTTTATTACCTCACAGTTTCACCTTCCGTGTGAGGTCTCAAAACATTTAAAATTGTCCAATTATAATCTGAAAGTATAATGTTGCCCCTGTCGTACAATTCTAATATAACATGATAAGCCGCTTCTCCTGTTCCGAATTGAAAATCTACGACTCTATCGATACCGAGTTGTGTTAATTTTTCCAAACGTTTATTATTCAAGTGTTTTCTTAACTACAAAGTAATATTTGATTTAGAAATTTTATAATATGATTTAAACAAAAAATTGCACAATGTTTTTTTAACCTTCATGCTAAATCCTGAAGGCGCAACACTTTTAGGCCATTCGAATGCTGTCGTATGAAATCTATTGCCTGATTCCAATAAGAGAACGCATTTTTCATCGGGTCTCTGTAGACGAATTAGATACGTTTTATTGTCTATATCGTACACTTGATTTACTCTCATCCCAACATATCTATGATAAAAAAAAATCGTTTTTGGTAATAAAGAAGAAATAGATAAACGTGTGATGCAATTGTGATATAAAAATATCAGGAATCGTCTAATATAAAATGACAAACTTACTTTTGTAATTCTGCAACGCTGCAGATTATATCGTATGTGTTAAATCTGTTTTTCATTTTGTTGAATGAATGAAAACGCAAAAATTAATACATGCGCCCCTCTAGGCGCCAGGTGACGGTGACGTTTCAACGCAGTGTTGCCAGATTAAAACAGTATTTCATTTATTTATTAGATATTGAAATAAAAAATAATTATTAAATTACATAAATTTAATTTTATTTTAAATAAAAATTCTGAAAATTGTTGTAAAAATTTTGAAAGAAAAAAAAATTAAAAATATTTTTAGAACTATATTATTTTAAACTTGATATTATAATATTACATGAATTCAGTTTCTAAAATAAATATTTGCTATTTTATTTAGGCGTATAGTTATTTTTTATTTATAAAGAATTTTTATGAAAATTATATTACATAGTAGTTTATGGTCGATTATAAAATTGTTAGGGTAACCAAATATCTGACACATTGTTTTGTTTATTTATAGGTTATATTACGAAGTTTAAAAATGCCGTCTGACGAAGCTGAATGTGTTTTGAGAGAGATGCAATGTGAATTGAATGTTTTGTCACGTTCTGATGGCTCTGCAATTTTATCGCAAGGTATTATTGTTTTTTTTTTAATATGAATCTTAAACCATTTTCGTTGTAAGTAATGCCTTTTTCTTAATATTATAAAAATATTTTTATGAGTCTGAATTTCTCAGGTTTCTTATTTTGTATGAAACTTTCAGATATTTTTAAAATATTTTATATGTTAAATATTTTATAATATGTTATCATTTTTTTTATATTTTTTAAATTTCAGGCAACACAACCGTAGTCGTTTCTGTATATGGACCAATAGAATGTAAAATCCAAAATTCAAATATTCTTGGAGCAGTAGTTGAAGTATATTTTTCTAAAAAATCCGGTCTATCGTCGGTTCAGGATAGATATAGAGAAACTATGATAAAACAGATATGCGAAACTGCATCAGTTTTATCGCTATATCCTCGCGATTCCGTTTCTATAAACGTTCAAGAAATGCAAGATTCTGGAGGGGTATTTTTTTTTATCGTATATTTATAATAATTTTTAGATATCGTTTATTTATATTTTTGTTTTATTTCAGTTAATAGCGACATGTTTAAACACTTGCTGTTTGGCTCTCATCAATTCCGGAATAGCTATGAGGTTTCTATTTGCTGCCGTTTGTTGTGTTATCAAAGAAAGCGGCGAAATATTAATTGATCCGATTTCACAAGATTTAATCGATGCACCCGCTGTTATGACGTTTGTTTTTGATAGCGTCAATAAAGATGTAATAGCATCAATTACAGATGGATCATTTAGTCCATCGAAATATCACGAATGTATAAGTAAATGCAGGAAGGCTAGTGAAAATATATTTTCATATTATCGTGATATTGTTAAAAAATATGCTGTTGCATTATAATTTTGTATATTCATAATATTTAATGATTGTATGACTAAAATTCTTTTTGATTAATGATTTTGATAATGTATTTTTTGTTATTTATAATTTACATGCATATGAAGGAAGATTATTTTCTTGCAGTCCTCACATATATTTATGAAGGAATTTCACTGTACTGTGAATTGCACAACAAAGATATTATTATTAAATTATATATTTTAAAATTTATTTCAGGAGCATTTTTTTTGTATTGAAGCATCCGTCACTTTGTAAAATAATTACTTCATTTTTGTTTTTAACAATTAATTACATTTAAATTCACTAAAATGTAACGCATTTATTTTGTATTAAAATTTTACAGTATTTATAATTAATTATATAATATTTTTAATTAAAACGATACGTAATTATAAATTGAGAAATATCTTTGGAACATTTAATGGGACAGCTGCTACTTTTTACCGTAATTATTCATCGGAATGCTTCACTTTTCATTTTGTGAAGAACATCAATTTTTATATATTTTATTTATTATTTTGATGGATTTATTAAACTTATAAAAAAATGCTTTATACGTTAGTATTTTTATTTCAATAGTTTTAAACTTTAAATTGCATGAAAAAATGAATTTCCTCAATTAAATGTTGAAGTGTTAAGATAAATTAACTTCATATAAAATACATATTTGGTAATAATATTAATGATAAATGCAAATGAAACATTGGAATGATACTATTTCTTTTCTTCTGTAAATTCTGTTTTTTTTGCATTGATTTTTTTTAATTTTTATATGATTACTTTATTATTGTTGAAGGCTCCATTTATACATACATACATATATATATATATATTTACAGTTTTCATGTAAAACTATAAACGTCTTTAGCTTTGAATTTACAGTATAATCCCGTTTTTATTTCGTTTTTTTTTTTGGCATATATACACTACACGTTCAGATCGAACATGCCGCTTTTTAAGCAGCCACCACGACCATTGTGAAGTCCAGAAATTCTTACAGACGTACACCTCTTTTTTTCCTTACATCCAGCCCTTTTTTTTCCCCCCCAGCTCGAACCTTATTTCGTTCGCTTTTTCGACGACTCGGGAATCTCTGATTCGTCCCCTTATTTTTATTTATTTATTTACATGAAGGAGTGTATATATATATATATATATATATATATATATATATATATATACATATATATTTTTTATATTATTATTTCAAACCCTTCTCGTGAGCATTATCTTCGCGGACGATGGACGCATTTTTTCTGACGCTGAACGTTTATTGTATTGAAATTTATAGTTGCATCTCTTATTTTTCGTCCCCTTCGTCCCCCCCTTTTTCGGGATGACTTACAATTGGAACCGTTCGCCGTTTTTCCGTCGGTTTCTTCTTATATGCGCATAAATAAAATTCTCCACTCCCCCCTTTACCCCGTACGTCGAATATTTATTCTCGCCATTATTTTATTTGCCAACGTAATACAATGCGGCATTCGTTTTATATATGACGTGCGTGGCGACGTGCGTCCTGCGCCTATTTCGCAACGTGCCGACGTTGTTGGCGCAATCGGCCATAATTACGACCAGAAACGGACGCTTGTCGTACATAAATGGTAAAATGGTCGCGTTCGCTCATTATTTTTCAATCTTAATTTTCGAACTTATTTATACGTTGTATGCGCGCGTCAGATATCGTCAACGAATAGGTCGCACGCTCTTTTATTTTTTCTAAAAAAAAAAAAAAAAATTCGGCTGAATTGTATCATTAAAATATAAATTATCATATTGGAAGTTAATTATATCATAAAGAACAATGATAGATTAAAATATATATAAATTTCTTTTATTAGATTAATTAACTTATATATTAATTTATTTAACCCTTTGCACTTGATACAAATAAATTTCCAATTCAAATTTATTGAACAAATTTCTAAATTCAAAAAAAAATTTTCGCCACCATTTCAGAATAAAAAAATCAATATATTTATGTATACTGATCTACACAATCGTTTCATGTTTATAAGGATTAAAAAATCTTAACTTTAGTAATCCATTTGTCAAGATTATCAAATTTAGATTAAAAGTTTTAATATTTCAATATCGAAAATGTAGTCCGATTTGTGGTTACGTTGTTGCAGACTACTTTAGAATAAGATAATCTTATCTCTATTTAAAAGAGTGTCATTTTACATTTCATAATAGTATACAGAAAAAATATGAGAATTCGTTACAAAGCAATTCATATAAATAATCGTTGCTGTGCATCGAATTTTCGTATAAAGTTTAAGTTTAAGTTTATCGTTTGATAAGATTATCAAAAATGGTTTATTTCACGATTCTAATTGAGGACGACTGATTCTCTTGTATCGCCTTCAATTCTTAAACTAATAACATGGAAATATATTAATTAAACGAATATCCACGGTCGGCGGATGAGGATCTATCGGTGCTTCGGGTATTCGCATTCCGGCGACATTTCCATAAATTTTACGAAAGTCATATACGAAATGAAAGAGGGGAACCGTCGGCCGAAATGGACCGATACAAAAGCATCATTCAATGTGACCACGAGCCACCATAGAAATGTCAATTTAACCTGACTAAACGTCAATTGTGAACGCGTCGCAAAAAACGACGTTTCTTTTCATATAAATTTTCAATTCGCGAACGAATGCATGTATGTATCGTCGTGAAAAATGAATAAAAAATAAATATATATGTAATGAAAAATAATAATAACTCAGCATCCGTTTATGAGACGCCGTCTCTCAAACTTTTAATTTTCCAATTGATTTAATTTTTAATTTCAAATGCATTAACGACGATATAATTATTATTAATTTTATATCTTAAAAATAAAAAAAAACAACTATTGATTTTTTTTATATGCGATCTGCGGCCTCACATTTTGAAAAACGTCGACGTAATAAAAAAGGCGAATTTGAGAATATACGATAATAATAAAATATAATAAAAATAAAAATCGCGACGTATTTTTGCAGTACGAGTCTCGATTATACATAAAACATTGCGTGCGTATAATTGATTCTCGAAATCGATTTTTATGTCCGACGAAAAAAAATATCGATATTTATACGATAGAATTTTTGTAATTAAAATTTTCGACCTCAATAATAATAATAATAATTCGGTATAAAAATAAGTCGGTGTCCCATATTTGGACGAAACGAATAAAATATTTTTCGCTATATTTATGATCGTTATATTGTATGAAAAATATTATTTTGTCACAATCGTAAAAATGTATGATATGTTTAATCATATAAAAATTAAGTATTAAGATGTCGTATAAAATAGAAATGTTCATTTTTAAATGATATTTTTATTATGTAAGGACAATTTCTTTTACGCGACAATTCGAGTTGCGACTTTATTAATGTTTAAGCGCGATTCGCGCGAACATTCCCGTTGAACGAATATCGAGCGTCGAACTTTGGCGATTTTGACCCAGTTCAAAACTCTTTCCCGATTTCGAATATTTACGATAGCATAATCGAAAAATTTATTTCTATTTTTGTGCGGTGCGGTTTTCGACGAGCGTAATCGATCCAGTGAGTGACAGATGCTCGACCCGTTCCTTTTCAGATCCCGGATAAATAAACAAAAATGTCCATTTCAAGACAAATATAAAACGAACCACAAACACACAAACGCGCACATTTCGTATAATAATAATAATAATAATAATAACAAATAATAAATATCGATCGTTCCCGTTCTGGATCCGTTGTTTACGCATGTCAGCGTTTTCGATTGTGGCATCGAATGATGGGTGTCCGTCAAAAAATTATCCCCTTTTTACAATTTTGATCGGTAAACTGGTAACTCTTGACTACGGAGCCAAACAATCGCCGTTTTAAATTCTTATATCAAACAAAACCGATGCGGCAACATCGTCATCGTCATTACCGGGAATGATGCCGTAAAGACGTTCCGGTTCCAATGAAAACCATATTGACAATGTAAACTGTAATATTACAATGTTGCATATTTTTTCTTTATACGCAGTTTATATATTTTCAAATGTTTGAACGATGATAATTAGTAATGATTTGATATAATAATTACAATAAGTATGAATTAACTCTTAAATCGTCATAACAGGTCATTTGATTTCAAATTAAACGATGACTTTTTTTTGTCAAAGAATATGTTGATATATGAATATAGGGTTCGTGTGCCTTTTCATATAGATGTGTGTATGTGGGATTTGACCGTTGAGCAGATAAGTCCCCGTGGGATTTGCGACTTTTCGCCAGTGTCGTAATCCATTCTGAAATCCGATTAGATTTCGAAGAGGAGGAGAAGGTATACGGACGAAACGGAAAATGGAACGAAGTGGTGAAAATAATAAAAAAAAAAAACGGCAAATAAATAGTTGATCAGGAGTGATAAAGTGGCAGTTTGCGGTCTGAACGAGCCGTGCGATATAATTAAATGTTGCTGCGGAACTATGTTGATATTATGGTTTCCCGTTTCAATTACTGTTGGTTGTTTTGGGAATATTATTTTTATTTTTTTTTTGTATGCGGGGTTATTATATGGTTATAGTTCGTTTCAAAATATATACATATATATATATATATATATATATATATATATATATATATATATATATATATATATATATATATATATATATATATATATATATATATATATATATATATATATATATATATATATATATATATATATATATATATGGAATCATGGATTAAGTAAAAAATGATTTAATGATTGAATTCACAATTCTTGTTGTATTAAATGAATGTATTTCGAATAGAATTTACTATCCCTGAGGTGGATCCAGGGTACTGTTTTATTTCACTGGTGAGATTTGTTGAGTAGCTGTATTTTTTCTTTTATATTTATAGAAATGTGTGTGTGTGTATTTTTGCACAATAGAAGGCTTGAGTGGTTCATCGCGACCTTCGCAAGAGCAAACAAAGACCGAATACGCGTTTTCGTTCCCGGGGCCATTCCGAGCAAGATTGATGAACCCGTTGTCATCCCAGTGGTTGTGGTCGTCGTCGTCGTCGTCGTTGTTGTTGTTGTTGTTGACATGCCATTCTTGACAGGAAAAGATACAGATACAAAGGTGGATATATGCGGCACCCACCCGTTGGCAGGGACCCATCAGAAATCCATGGCAGGCAAAAGAGACGAGTATCCATGTCCATTGGGGTCGTTACAGCATCACGCTGTTTGTTATACCTGGTACGGGAGAATGGGATCGATAGATGGATGGATGGATGGACTGATGGATGGATGGATGGACGGATGGACAGACTTACTCCCGGGATGTCCTCAATATCCATCAGTCAGCCACCTGTTTCGCTCGTCACTTTCGTGCCTTTCGCAATCTTCGGGTTTTCTTCAATTGTCGCCCTTCATCTTGGACGAGGTGTTGAAGTCTATTCGGATCAACAACGCGATTCAATCGAACGATTGGTGAAATGACTTTGGATTTCACGTGTAAATTCCTTGAAAACAAATTCGACATACGACACCAGTGAAGTACAGATTGCCTTCTTTCAGTTGATTTATATATATATTTAACAATACGTGTTATTATTATATACAGTGCAATTAGTAAAAAATTTGAAATTTGGATCTGAATTTTAATTTTAGATTGTGAAAATTATACTTTTAGAATGGTGTCCTTTATAATGTAAATAAAAATTAAATATTTCTCACCGTCGGACGTTCATCGATCGCGATTTTTGGTGAACTCTCGCACAGTCAGAGGTCAGAGAGCATGACTCGGAAGGTTTTGAACGCTTGCACTTTTTTTTTTTTTTCCCCCGTTTCGTTCGATCCTCATTTGCTTACGGAGTATTTAACGTTCGAGACGTTTTATATTGCCCGTGCGCCATTTTAATGGCCGACACCGCGCCGCAATAAATCGGCCACGTTGCACCGTGGAAAGGCGGAATATTTATTGTCGAAAATTGCACGTGTTGCGGCCGCCATGATTGGTTGGATTTTAATTTGGTAGGTGTGGTGGACGAACACCTCGTCATCGCCATATTCAACCACGACACGGTAGCCGGTCGGCCATCTTTAACACATGCTTCTCGTTATTATTCATATCTTTCGTGTTGCTGTCGTGTTTCTTTTTCCTTTTTCCTTCTTCTTCTTCTTCTTTTTTTCTTTCATCTTCGCATACATCGAAACGGCTCGTGCCCGTGTCGCATTTCTACGCGTTATTTATATTTTTCATATAATATAGTTAAAAAGTATATCAAATCATTAACATATATTGTATATCAACAGTACTAATTTTTTCACTATATCAAATATTATATATATATATATATTACAATTTTTCAAAAATTAAAAAAAAATAAAATTAAAAATAGATGAACACTTTCAATTCAAATGAAAAGCTCCAGTCTATAAATGTTATAATAGTGCAATTGATTTATATATTTTTATTGATTTTAAAATTATATTTCATATTTATACAGTAAATAATATAAATAAATCATCAGCTATATAGCCTTATATAGATTAAAACTTTCTTTTAAATCCATGAGAACTGATATATTTTTTTTATACAAGTCGTATCTTCCAACTATACGCCTTTTTTTATCAAAGAATTTTTTTTATTATATAATATATACTAAATTGAATTTTTTTTTAAATTATATATATAAACTTTTATAGATATATTAAATTATTATTATTTTTTTTAGATAAGCTCTCGCATTTATGAAGATATTCAAAATCGCTCTCAACTCACATATTGTTCGCTTTTAATGAATAAAAAAAAATCGCGTCAATTGAATTCTCTCGGTTTATTATTATTTTTTTTTTCGATTTATTTATTTATCTTGATGTTCTCATTTTTTTTTCTGTTATTGCAATCCAAGGATCTATATAAGGATTTTGATACGGTGACGAGGGTCGTTTTACAACATCCCATATGAAGTATTCGATCTGCTTCAATTAGTGATGTCGAACGTTATTAAATAGATATAAATCATTTGGCCATATGTATTATGCATTTTTTTTTCAAATCAATAAATATATATATATATGTAATAAATATGAATCTAGATATGCCAAATATGTGTAGTTTTTCTAAATCTGGTAATACTATAATATTAAGCAAAATTATAAATAATTCAGTTTTTCTATATAAATTGATTATAATAAAATAATATTTATCAAATTCAAAATTGATTATATGTCGATTATTCATCATTTATATTATTAGCGGTCTCATATATAATATAAAGCATAAATTTAATATCCAATTCCCGTTTGTCGATATTTGTTTTTGATGATTGACAATAACATGTAACATATTACAAATCTGGTGCGGTTTATTAACATTTTTTTATGGAATAAATACGTAAGGGATGAGAAAAAATATATATATATGATCGCGTTTCGATGCACATAAATACGTGGAAAACGACGATCGTTAGTTAATAAAATCGAAGTTGTCTTCAATGCAAAGAACGTCGTCGTTGTTTTTATCGTTCTTAATATTATTTTTCAATTTCAAAAAAAAATAAAATTAAATAAAAATAAAGAAATAAAAAAAAACAAACGTACGTTTAAAGTTAGATCGTTTTTATATATGATTTAAAATGGCGCGAAAAAAATAAAGAATTATTAAGATGTGATAAAATATAATAAAGACGTATTATTAAGTCGTTAAGAGACGCCGGGTTAGTGCTGAAAATTTATGATGCGTTTACAATTTATTATTTTTTTCTAATATATTTTTCATCATCGTTATTTTTGATATATTATTTTTAAGACATTTACTAAATATGGATTAGTTAGTTTATCGATCGTTTTTCATTTTTTAAAATAGATGGCGCTGCGATACCGCTTACCATAATTATTTTTAATGTATTACAGCGCATAGAAACTTATTTATAATAATATAATGATTGATTTTAGTAGTTTTTGAATTTGATACACGTTAAATAATTTTTGTTTTATTGACGCTAAAGTATTGATGGAAATTTTTTTATAGCGTCAAAATATTGACGTGCGCAATTCTTTGAGGCGATTTATAGCGACAAAAAGTAGCCGTGCTTCACAAAGATGCAATAATTTGCCAACGTGCGATTCTTTCCCTTTTTTTTTTCCTTTCATTTTCTTCCTTTCCGGCGATCGCTTTAATTAAAATTTACCGCACAAAAGTACACACATTTCGAACGCAATTAATGCCGATTTTTCTTTCTTTCTTTCTTTTTTTTTTCTGTACGCCGAAATTTCGATAGCCATCTTCGATTTCGTCTCGAAAATCGTATTTTTTTTCGGAGACACGAGTCGCGATTTTTATCTAAACCGGTGTCGATTTCGCACCGGATAAAAGCGCACGAACGCACGCACATTAAATTTTATATATTATCGACAAAGTTTCACATTTGATTGTATAAGTAATGAACGTTTTAATCTCTCATTTATACGCCTTATCATAAAATATCAATCTATTACTTATAAATTATAAAATATATAAATAAAACGGATAATGCTGATATCTTTTTGTATCTGACATTTTATTTTAGATTACACAAAGCTAAGCGAAAATATTAATTAATTAATAATTAATTTCAGATTTGATAAAATTAAATATTTTTATATTCAGATTAAGTTTTTCTTATTCTAAAAATTCAATCAACTAATTTTATCAAAAAAAGTAAGGTGAAATTGTCATTTAAAACTCCCGGGCATTAGGAAAGCAGGTAAATTGTAAATTTTTTTCCTAGGTTAGTAGGACTGTCTATAACATTTGCCAAGCGTCTGTTTGTCAAAAGGTTTAATTATCTTCGAGTTACACGTGTTTTTATAATTCAAATTTTTGGTCAAAAACTCGACTCATATCGTTTCGCAATCACCGTATTCGCCCGATTTGTCTCCGTGCGACTTCTGGCTATTCAGCAAACTCAAAAAGCCAATGCGGGGACGCCGTTTTGACACGATTGAGGAGATAAAAATCGAATTGAAGAAGGACTTGAAGGCTTTACCGGAAGGAGACTATTCCGACTGTTTCGAGGACTGAAAAAACGTTGGCAAAAGTGAATTTTATCGAACGGGAATTGCTTTGAAAAATAAATAAATAATTAATATTTTATAAACAAATTCACCTTACTTTTTGATCACAGTGTTATATAATATTAATTATATTATTATATATAGAGAGAATTATAAGTATAGTTTAAAATTTGTATTTAACGACTCGACTATATAAAAAAAAAACAAACACAAGTCTTATTTATTGTAATTATATTTTTTTTTAATATAATTATATATTAAACACTATTAATATCAAATGTATGATTTTGAAAAGGAAACTTTAAAAAAATGTTCACTGGATTATTCATTACTGTTTAATAGTCAGAAAAAAAAAATTGTCAGTAACATATATATACAACTCATATTATATATATATATATATATATATATATATATATGTAAAATTCAAAATCGTTTCCAAGTTTCGTTCCCCCCGATTCGAAAACAAACCCCTCGCTTTTATTTGGATAGATAGCAATTTTCTAATTTGTCTACGGACTTCGAACCAAATTGCGCTCGTCCAGGAAGGGGCACGATTCTAATTTATCGCTTCCTACATCCGTTTTATTTTATTTTTATATATTTTTTTAATCCTATTTTATACACACACACACACACACACACTCATATATATATATATATATTTTTTTTTTTTTTGGAATCGTTTCCACTATTTCCATTTTTATTTATGCATTTTTTCTCGATGCAGTTTTTTTTCTTCTCCTCCTCCTCCCCCCTTCGGTTATCCGACAATCGGATTTTTATCGTCCATTTTTTTTCTCATTTCACTTTGACGATATATATATATATATATATATATATATATTATTCTCTTGGCCGAAATCGCTCGTTCTTTTTCACGCATAATCGATTTGAAAATTAGCATTTTAAACGTACTACATTATTTATAAACTTTCGATTTTTTTTCGTTTCATTCGCAATCAGCGACATTTTTTTTTCTTCTAACATGGCAAAAAATATATAAAATTTGCATTCGTGACGTAAAAATATCCAGATTTTTTTTATATCTAATTTATTTATTATATGTAATATAATTATGTTTCGAATATTAATGGTTTTATATATTTTCATAATTCAAGATTTAGATATGGACTTCGTTTTATACTATAATGACTGAGATTCGTTTAACTCGCCGACGGAAGGTGATATAATTTTCTTTTAATGAAATTCTTTTATAGATTTTGTATATTTTAATCAAAGAATATTCATATAAAATATTTTATTATTTTTTAATGAACCATATAAGAAGAAATATTTTCGGTTATTTTGCATATTTGAACGTCATTAATTATTATTAAATATTGCGTTTTTATAGTTTTTTTTATATCGTAATATAATACCCATATAAAAATGTTTTATTTTATTTATTTTTTTGCATAAATTATTATGATTAATTTATATGATAATGATTTTTATTAATTTGTTGATATCAATATAAATTATTTTTAATACATAGCGAGTATATGTATTACTTTTATTTACACTTTATTATAGCAAATTAGAAATCGTATTATGTTGCATAGTAAAATAAAATTATAATAATTTGATATAATATTATGGTTATATGAAATTTAAAATTTATTTTATATAGTATAATTTAAAAATAAATAATTATCGGTACAAATTACAATCGATTACGGATGCTGAAAGAAAATGGTTGTTCTGCATGTATAATTAAAAAAAATGTAATAAATTGAATAATTGAATAAAATTATATATCCATCGTGTGTTTCGTTAATCGATATGAATTGAACGAATTAATTCGTGATATTAATGTATTATATATTGTATATATATGGAATCGATGCGGGTTCCATTATAAATTTTGTCCGTTTGACGCGATGTGCGAATGCCGAAAATTCCACGAAGTGAAAATATAGTCGAAAAAAGGGGGGCAAAAACATATATATATGGACCTCAATAAATACAGGTGGATGAGCAGAAGATGAACGAGTATGCTACCTGGTTTTTGGCGTCATAATCATATTTTACGGCTGTCAAAAAAAAGCGTCAACTGTCAATCAATAGCCGGACAACGGGGCTAACTTGGCTAACCTATGCTCGATGACTATTATGTCAAAAATAGTCAAAAAAAGTTATATATATATATATATATATATATATATATATATATATATATATATACATATATATACTTATATATGAGAATGAGGGATTTCGTTTTTTGGATGCGATCCATGTTTCTCAAATTTTCGTAAGCCGTAATTTATTTGTGGATAGTTCGATTTTCTAATGGTCTAATATGTCAAATTGAACTTGATATTATGATATATGATTATTGTAAATTGATAATAATAATATTATATTGTTAAATCGATCATTTATTTTTTTACTATATATATATATATATATATATATATATATATATATATATATATATATATATATATTTGAAATTATTAAATGTTTTAAAATTACTTAAACTGACATCTTAATCAATAGAATAATATATATTTGTGTTCAGAATGGTAAAAAAAATTGAATAAAATAAATTTTGCTCAAAGAAATCGATTGAAAATGTATTATTAAATTTTTAGAAGTATTATGTTTATTATAAAACTATTTTGATAATGAAATTTATTTAAAAAAAATTGATTCAATATTTAAAATTGACATATCCATCGATTGTCATATGAAAATAATATAATTTTTTCAATAATACATACAAAAATCCGTATATTTGATTCTATAAAAAAAAAAACTAGCTAAAACTGATTGTTCAAAAAATATACAAATTATTATACAATAATACATTTTTAATGATCCATATATATTTTAAACATATAAATACATGCATATTTTATAAACCGAACAATTATTTTAAAATTTATGAATTTTCAACGTGTTCTAAATACTATTTTCATTCGAAATATTAAACATTCGGTCGTATTAAAAAGGTTGAATTACATGTAATATATTAGAGAGAAAAAAAATATATATATACGAAACGTTCATTATAATATAACATATTTATTGTAATGAATGAAACCGCTATTATAATAGCATATTTTAGATTTATTATAATAAACTCAAAAATAATTTCTTCAAAAATACCGATGATAATATAATATATGCATTAAAGAATATAGAGAAAGAATATAAAAAGGTTATATAATATTTATATATATATATATATATATATATATATATATATACATTCGTAGAAAATAATATTTGACATTGTATTATTTTTTTTTATCGTTCGACCGCTTTTTTTATTACTTTTTTTTAATATATATATTATATATATATATTTTTTTTTCGCCACGAATTGTAACTTTGTAAGAGTTTTACCTAGCCGCAGGGATGATTAGGCTGTCAAAGGTGCATCATCATGGATAAAATTTATGTGAACATTCAGAACTATATAAGAAACTAATATATATATATATATATATATATATATATATATATATATATATATATATATATATATATATATATATATATATATATATATAACGTATTTTTTATTATTATTATTTATAAATATATATTTATATGTATAAAATTAAAACCGCTATTATGTAGTATTATGTCTATGATATTATATTTTAAAATGACAAATGTATATTAATTCTTATTAAATTTTTCCATTGTGATCCGATTTTGACATTAATCGTCGCTAATAAATCACGGTTTTATTAATCGGATTGTATCGATAAATTGTATTAATTTTTAATATAAAATAATAATAATAAATATATAACGATAAAAATTTGTTAATTTTTACAATCGATTATATCAGATTTTAATTAAATAAAATTTTAATATAGAATCGTCATTCTCTTACTAATAATATATATTGATAAATATAACAAATCGAGAAGCAATAATTATATTTTCAATAAATTTTCGTTAAGGGTATATCAGGGGTAGCCAAGCTTCCTTATAGTCCGAGCAATTAAATACGTATTAAAATTTTATTTTAAACGAATTATATATATTTAAAACATATAAATAAAAGTTCACTTCTTTAGATAATTCTTTAAGTATAAAAATAAAAAGGAATCTCGGATATATTTTTCAAAGAACTGCATGTGGCTCTCGAGCCGCAGTTTGGACATCACTGATGTATATATTATAAATATATAATAATCAAAAATCTCGAGAATAAAATGTATAATCACCTTTTCACCGAGACACACATCATCTGTACAAATAATAAATATGGAATAAAATAAAAAAAATATATACACATATCTAAATTTAATCTACGAACCATATCCGTTCATTTTAATTGCATTTAATAGAGTGGCACTTATAAAATTTACGCCTCTTCACCGTTTTCATTTTTATTACGAATTCCTTTAAAGACGCAATAAAACGGAATCGAACACTAAATTATAGTTTGAAGAATGAAAAAAAAAACGTAAATAAATAAAATAAAATATCTCTGTAAACCGTAAAAGTCCGTACGTTTAATATAAACAAGACGCTATAAAATTCACTATACAAAATATACATATATATACATATATATATATATATATATATATATATATATATATATATATATATATATATAAGTATTGGAACAAACGTGTAATTTTATACGAAATGCATTTTATTATGGACGAACGATGTTTAATAATAAGAATAATGTTGGAAAAAAAATGCGTAGGAACCCCCCCCAGTGAGTTATACGAGTTAAAAACTAGCGTTTAATTATACCGTTAACAATAAAATATTTAATGAAAAAAAAAAAATATATATATATATATATATATATTACATATAATGGAAAGAATGAGCGTTATTTTGTTGCTCTTAATATTTTAATTGCGTTTACATCTGTCAGTTGTTACAAAAATCGTGTTGCCGACGGCAACATATGATATCTACAATATATATATATTTTTTTATAGATGTGTATGTTAAAATAAGTATATATATATATATATATATATATATATATATATATATGTGTGTGTGTGTTTTCTTTTCAGGTGGTTAACCGATTTTTTAGTGAATAAATTTTTGTACGATGTTGCTACGTTGTTAACGCGGCAAATTGTTCAGTTTTAGTTTTATGATTGATCGTTTATACAATTAAAATTATATATAAATTTTTAATAATACATTTTTATATATGTAATAAGTTTGAAAATGTATAAAAACTTTCAATTTTCATCAGAAATGCATATCTGAAAATGAACTGTAAAATTTATGATTTGATAGAAAAGAACGCGAAAGCTTATTTTACGTATTAAATAAATAATATTCAAAAAAATATATATATATATAAATAAATATTTTATTATTTAATTTCAGATATTTTTGTATTACTTTTAAAATATAATATGAAATAAAAAGATCAATATTTCAGAATTAAAAGATCGTCAAAATAATATACAATATTATTGATTTATTTTATTATAATATATAAATATATCGATAAATTTTAAATCGATATTTATTATAAAATTTTATATTAATTTCATATAGACAAATGTATACGACATATTTCACACGTATTATATATATGTATTACCGTGAATGCAATATGTAATAACTATATATATATATATATATATATATAAATATATATATATATATATATATATATATATATATATATATATAATATATATATGTAAATGTATATAGTTGGCTCAAGGGTAACCGTTTATTATTATCGGTAGATGTTGAGGGCATTTTAATGTAGTCTTGAAGACGAAAAGCCAATAGCAAGTCAGGATTTATGTTCTCAAAGCAATCAAGACTTACTATAACTGGTAAAATCTATAACACGATGCACTGTCAGGTGGTAAAATGGATATTTGCCGCACCCATAGCCACTTTATGTGAGTTCATTAACTCGCTTTTATTTTATTTTATTTTTTATTTATTTTTTATTTAAAATGATTTTTTTTTCAGATATGAAAATTGTTTTAATACTACGGTGTCGAAAGGGTTGAAAATTAAAAAATATTGTCCACGTATTAATATTATATGAAAAGTAAGATGAATTCATTCCTTCAAAGTAATCCCCGCTCGATAAAATGCACTTTTGCCAACGTTTTTTTCAGTCTTCGAAACAGTCGGAATAGTCTTTTTCCGGTATAGCCTTCAAGACCTTCTTCGATTCGGTTTTTATCCCTTGAATCGTGTCAAAACGACGTCCCCGCATTTGTCTTTTTAGTTTGCTGAATAGCCAGAAGTCGCACGGAGCCAAATCGGACGAATACGGTGGTTGCGAATCGATATGAGTCGAGTTTGACACGGTGCATTATCAAGAATCAAGAGTTGTAAAACACGTGTAACTCGGAGATAATTAAACCTTTTGACAAATATACGCTTGACAAATGTTATAGACAGTCCTACCAACCTAGTAAAAAATTGCAATTTACCTGCCTTCCTAATGCCCGGAAGTTTTAAATGATAATTTCGCATTACTTTTTGTTCACAATGGTATAATAATATTTAAAAATAATATTTGTTGTTATTTGATTTTTAGCACGCTAAAATATTGAAAATAAAAAAATAAATATAGTATAGTTTAAAGTTTAATTTTATTATTGCAAATTAAAATGTAGTGATAAATATAGTTCGATTTTTTTTATGAATTATTTTTATTTAATATAAAATGAATATTATTATTAAAATTAAAGTATGCGATTTTATAAATATTTTTAATGTTTCAATATATATATATATATATATATATATATATATATATATATATATATATATATATTCCTCGAACAATGCTGATTAGGATTCGCGTATTTCGAGCGTCTCAATGTAGGTAAGCGAATTTATCAATTGTAAGAAAATGAAATTTTGATTAAATGAATTTTTTTTTATCAAATACAATATTGTTTTAATTTCTATTCCTATTATATAATAATAATAGCAATAAAAAATATATTACTACTCATATCGTTAAATACTACTACCGAGTAGAGAGAGCGTTTTGATTCCACCCGCAACCCTTCCCCGATTCAAATTTCCTAGGTTTTTTTTACACCACACATAGGGTGGGTGGGGTGGCTAATTTTATACAACAAAAAAATGTGCGTGCATGTGTGTGTGTATCAAGTTTACGATAAAAAAGCGCAGATAGGCTCCGGTCTGAGCGTACGTAATCGTTTTCGTGAACGAAATTACAGGTTTGTGGGCCGTTCGCTTCCATTTCATTGGCCCGGGCTTCTTGATAATCGACCTCTCGTGATATTCATTATTATTATTATTATTTTACATATATATACATTTATAATATAATGTGTGTGTGTGTGTTTTTTTTTTAGTTTGTAGTATATATGTGGTAAATATAAGAAAAACACCTACACGTTCCTCGTGTACAAAAGTCGGTACACGCCCGACATTTATTGACGTGCGTGTGCGTGTGTGTGTGTGCGTGTGTGTGTGTGTGAATGAACGTAGTAGCAGGGGTGAATTGGAAGTTTTGTGTCAATAAAAAATATTATGATTCAAACTGGTATATTGGATCTAAAGGTCAGATTGAAAAAAAATCCACATCTTACGATATAAATGTGAAGGATTAAGTATTTTTAATTTTATAAAGAATAGTTATATAAATGATTAGAATAAATTATGAATATTTGTAAATAATTATGAAATACTTTTGGTTGTGATGACATCGAAATTATATACTGAAAAAGTTTTTGTAGTGTTTATATCGTCAAAAAAAATAAGAAATGTCAAAATAGATGAGATCAAAATTTGATTACTATGAATAATTAATATTTACAATCGTAATTGTTTCAAGTTTATATTTATAGAAAAAGCTTATGTGAAAAAAATCTGATGAATCATTATTGATTGATTATATCAAGTTGTTTTTGAAATCAAAATGATTTTTATTTGCAGGAAAAACATTTTGAAATGTTACAAGATTGGTTAGACTAATTTATTATTTTAGTCATTATAAAGCAATGCGATGTGAGCGCAGCTTTATGATTTTTTTTGTCGATTTTTCGTTTAACCTTTGAGTTTATATTTGTTAATCTGAAAAAAAAAGTGTTTCTAAGATTTCTATTCGAGTTAACGAATCGATTTTAGATAATTAGAAAATGTATTTCATCATTGATATATTTTATTTTTAACTTATAATATCATTTATTGATGATATTTTAAAACGATAAATATATAATTGAAATAATCAAATAGCAGTTTGAAAGTGTGTTCGAGTCATATAAATAATACGACTCTGTAAGTACGTAATTTTAGTTAGTTTTTAAATCGATATATATATATATATATATATATATATATATATATATATATATATATAATATAAGCAGGCAGCGTTAAAGAAAATCGCAACTAAAAATAATAATAAAAAGGGAGGCCAAAAATCAAAATGAAAAAAAAATCAGACCCGTACATGAAAACGACTATAATTAGCATATATTCTTTATTATGTTCGTTTCGAAACACACGAGATTGTTTTTGATGGGGTTTAGACCTGTATTATTTGCTTTATTATTATTTCGATCGTAACACGAAAAAAAATATTCATCGCTGCAATTATTACGACCGGTTAAAAAAATAAAATAAAATAAAAACGAGTACATAAATTATTTTTTATATTAATTAATATATATATATATATATATATATATATATATATATATATATATATTTAGAAGCGAAATTATGACGAATTTATCCTCGGTATTTCGTATTATATTATAGATTATTATATTATTATATGGGTGCCCCTCCCGTTTAACGAGCGCCGTTTTTGCGTTGGGGTTTTCTAGACCCCCCGATGTATCCTTGCGGGTCTTGATGTGTCTGACGTAAATTATTAGGGACTACCAGGTCGCTTAGAAAGCTTATATTTAGACCAACGATCTGGTATTATATCAATTTTTTTTTTCGATTTATAATAAAGGACGTGTTGCAGGAACAGGTAGTTTTGGATTTGAGATCGCTCAAACTCGAGCTTTGATCCATTTGTTCTTGTCATTCGGTGTTTATTTGAATTATATCATGTTTATATTTTATTTATTATGTTATGTTTAAAAATTATAATATAACACTGTGATCAAAAAGTAAGGTGAATTTGTTTATAAAATGTAAATTCGTTATTTATTATTCCAAATCAATTTCATTCATTTCAAAGTAATCCTCGTCTGATAAAACTCACTTTTGCCAACGCTTTTTCCAGTCCTCGAAATAGTCGTAATAGTCTCTTTCCGGTATAGCCTTTAAGACCTTTTTAGATTCGGTTTTTATCTCCTAAATCGTGTCAAAAAGACGTTTCTGCATTTGTCTTTTGAGTATACCGAATAGCCAGTAGTCGCACGGAGCCAAATCGAGCGAATACGGTGATTGCGGAACGATATGAGTCGACTTTTTGGCAAAAAGTTGCGAAGAACCAATGCAGTATGGTATGATGCATTATCGTGATGAAGGAACCTTGATTTGTAAAAACACGTGTAACTCGGAGATAATTAAACCTTTTGACAAATAGACGCTTGACAAATATTATAGACAGTCCTAACAACCTAGGAAATAAAAGTACAATTTACCTATTTTCCTAATAATGCCCGAGAGTTTTAAATTACAATTTCATCTTACTTTTTTATCACAATAGTATAAGTATTATAATGTAAAAAAAAATCGTAATTCAATAATTTAGAAATAATATTAAGTAGTAATAGTCATTAATTATAATAGATTTTTAATAAACTGACTTTCGATAATCCGACAGTTTTATAAAAGTTATCAATTTTTAATAAATATGTATTTGAGATATGTTTTTTTTTCAATAAATATTTATATATTTTATAATAAATGTTTGTATCAAAGGTGAAGTTCTATAGTCAGTAATCAGATTCTATATATAATATTAAAAATAATTAATAATTTATAATAATTATGAATTATAATATTCGATTGGATTGCAAATTTAATATTAAGATTTTAAATTATTAAGTTTTTAATCAACTTTAGCGGTTAAAATTTAATAAAAAATATTTATATATACATATACAACTATTCGTCTATTAATAAGTATAATTATTTCTGACGTTGAATTATGAATATATCCATCTATAATTGATTATATTGATCAATTTTATTAATAAACATGTAATATATTATTTTTTAATATATATATTTTTTATTGTTTGAACATTTTTTTTATTCGTTTTAATACATTTATTATAAATATACGAGAATATGTTACGTGAAAAAAAAATTGTAATAAAATTTTTAGAATCGACGAATTATCGATTAAAATACCATTCTTTCTCAACATTTAATCGTCAATAATGATAATAATAATAATAATAATAAAATAAACATCCGGATAATCCGATAATTTCCGACCGATAAACACGAAACCATTTTTACAACGGCGTAGAACTTTATCAGTGTTTTGTGAAACGATCGTTTACAATTGTAATGTCGATTAAAGTATTTTTTTTTCTGTTTTGTTTACATTTATTATTATATTATTTGCCTTCAATCGTCGACATTTTTCCGACGAATTCGTATGATAATGAGGAATATTTCGTCGTAATACGTCGGACGTTAAAATCTATTAACCCTTTCGTTACGACGGCGATTCAGCGTTATCGGTTTACGGGATCGATTCGAGGCGCACCTTTGAAGAAGACCCGTACCTTAAGGAATAAAAAAAAAAGGACAATTCTTTTTATTTTTTTTTATTCTTTTACGGGTCTTGTGTAGATCCTAATGCAGTCAAAGTAAGCGTGTCAAATTTTACTAATATGCCCAGTGTGTATTATACATAACTACAGTGACTGAAATTTCCTTTAGTGTATATATATATATATATATTTCAATTAGAAAATAACAAAATTATATTAACATGTATGTTTTGTGAAAAAAAAAATTATCGCTCTTATTACAGAGGTCGACAATCTTTTGAGGCGGAAGAGGCAAAATTTACAATTTACAAAATTTCAAAAGTTATCAATGAGCCGCGCATTTTTTTCCAAGAATAAATAGTGTTTGCATAAAGAAGCTTTTTGATAAAAAAATTATATATGTATTCATAAGAAAAATGTATATTTATTCACATAAAATAATGTTTTTTCACAAAAAAATAGATAATATATATATACACGGTATTATTAGATAAAAAAATAAAATATTAATCATTTACATACAATACTAATTTGTACTTCAATTACAAAAAAAAAATGTTTTTTTTTATAAAATAAGTAATATTTTCGTATGAAACTGAAGAGCTACAGCTTCCTCTTGTACAGACTCCTGTTCTACAATATTTTATTTTTTATAATCTTAATTAAATCTATTAATTTATATAAAGTACACTATTTTTATTTTTTTTATATATAAGAATTTTAAAAATATTTAAAAATAGATTTCGTTCACTGTATTAGGTGAATAGTTGCGGCTGCTTTTCACCCGTTTTTAGTAAGAAAGTCCTATAGAAAAATATACTTTATAAAGTGAATCCAGTTCTTTACACAAATCGCCTTGAATGCTCGACTGTGATTAACAATTTTCAACACATCGAGCACTGGATCGCGGTCTTTTGTATTTTACAAGATTAAAAAGATAACGCCCCGCGTTACACGTGTTTTTGCTTTCGCGTCGATCACTATTAAATTTTAAATGATCATATAAAATTTTTTATATATAATAATTATAGAATTTTCAAATGTCGCAAGGGCACAAGTGAAGTGTAAAAATAATTCTATTATTGATGATGATAGTAAATTGTTTTTTTTTCAGTATTAAATTGAAAGACGGAATAAAAAAAAATATCGGCGATTATGTGCGGTAAAAATAGTGAAATATAAATCCGTGGGAAAGCGCTTCTCAATCTGTGTGATATGTGCGTAATTGAATTTTTGTGTGTGAACCGCGACGACTGGACAACGTTTACGAATTTCTCACACAAAACTAGGTTTTCTAGGAAAATGAATCGAAAAACGCCTTTAAAACGGGTGTCAATCGCCGTTTTGACACAGAACCAATTATGCGGACAATTTTTATTGGCCACCTACTCTTTCTATATATATATATATAATTCGTATTAATTCGTTCTTAAACGTTTTTCCGTCTGTTTGGGGAGGGGGGGGAAGGTGTTTTCTTTTGTGTTTATTTTTTTTTCATTATCGACAAAAGTGTGACAATCCTTAAATTGATTCCCACGTCTCTATAACAAGATCGTTTTTATTATTTTTTATTTATTTTTTAATTGAATGTTTCGGTTGAAAGATCAATTTTTATGATCAAAAAATAAAATTTATACACTTTTTTTTTCTAATGTCGCACGATAATCGTTTAGTTTTCATCGTAATCTTTATATTTATATTGTATTTTTGATATGAAATATTCATTATATTTGTTTTTAAAGCCGACGGCAAATAAAAATATATAAATCTAAATAATGCAGTCGTTTTTAATATAATTAGATTTTTTTATTAATAATTTTATAGAAAATTAATTAATTATTTAATAAATTTAATAATTGTTAAATGTAAAACTAAAGACTCGATCTAATTTAAAATAAATTAGTATGCAAAACAAATTAACGCGCTATCGTTTATTTATTTATTATATTATCGTCTTTGCCTATAACACGTATCGTTCACATTTTGACAGTAAATTACGATTTCCTGCACTCGTCGTCGGCCATTTTTCATACACATATTATATTTATTAACATTCATAGTGTGATTTCACAACATCATCGATCATTATCGAAACGTGTAATCGTAATCAATGACATCTTATCGACTCTCTATAGGTGTCCATATTTGAATGTTTGACGATATTATTAATGCTTTTTTCCGCTTAATGTGATCGCCGACGATTACTCGTTTATATATATATATATATATATATATATATATATATATATATATATATATATATATATATATATATATATAGATATGTGTATGTGTGTTTGAGTGCGAATTTTATATGTAAATTATATTATTATTATGTACGATTATTGCTCGAGGGGGGCAAATCGTTCGAACGTGCGTTTTTTTATTGCATTTTTTTAAATATTTTATATTATATTTAATATATATATATATGAATGTGTTGTAAAATTTTAATTGGAATGAATATTTTGATGGTATATTACAATTTTTTTTAATAAATGCATACGTGTAATTATCAACGATTAATTAATATATGTTATGTATATATATATATATATATATATATATATATATATATATATTTTTTTTTTTTTAATTTAAATTTTATTATTATGTTTGATAGTTTTAATATATTTTTCAATGTGAAATAAGAGGGTATATTTTTAATCGAGATTCGGTTCAGGTTTTGATTTTGTTATGTGTTCGACGATTATGTCTCGATTTCGTTTTAATCATTGAATGTAATTAAAATTGAGGACGTACTGTTAATTTCAATTATAATGAATTAATACCGTTTCGTGTAATGAAATTATATTAATTATTTTTAATATATACTAGTATATATATGTGTGTGTGTCACTTTTTATTATAAATTGATTGAATTAAAATTTATTTAATAATTAATAAAATTAATTATTCTACGACATTGTTATAAATGTTATATTTATTTTTTTTATTCTTGAAATTTTATCAAATATGTAATAATATTAAAAAGGATATAAAAATCTAAATTATAAAAAAAAATATTATTGAATAAATTATTATTGTTAATTAATAAATTTCGATATATATATTAAAGGAAAAATATTTTTTTTTATTTGACAATTGATAAAAATGGGCGGTTCTCAATGTGTAATAACTATATGTATAAAAAAATATATTAATAATTAAATTTTGTTATTTTAATATTAATTAAAATTATAATAAACATATTGATTTAATAAAAAAATATGCATATATTAAAATTTACCGACGGCAACTTTACGTCATAAGTCGTACTCAATATTAAAAATTCGTTTTGAAGAAAAAAAATGTTTTTTTTCTGTTATTTTAATATTATTAATATCGATTCGATACGCATATGATATATATTATAATATATAAAATATATATGTATACGTATATAGGATTATTCGGTTCACACGATGAATTTTAAACGGAGCGGCATCCTAGTCGTCCTCATAGGGCATTTCATAGGCGATTCAATCATCCATTATGTATCCATTAAAGCATTTAATGCCGAGTCGGTCGCTATCGACCACAAAGGTCGTTTCGACCACAAAAATGAATCAAAAATAATAATAATAATAATAAAAGACGTACATGTGCTCGGATAAAAAGGATTAAAGATGATAAGTAAGCGAGGGTAAGGTAAGGATCGAAAACGACGAAAAGGATATCGGGACACGGATTTCCTTCACACATATATATATATATATA
Organism: Leptonema lineaticorne; assembly: GCA_024500535.1. Taxonomy (NCBI): domain Eukaryota; kingdom Metazoa; phylum Arthropoda; class Insecta; order Trichoptera; family Hydropsychidae; genus Leptonema; species Leptonema lineaticorne. The sequence continues at coordinate 10,802,265 of JANIJI010000065.1, forward strand.
TATATATATATATATATATATATATATATATATATATATATATATATATAATACGATCGGCAACAATGGACAAAGACCAATTACCCGATGCCACGAAGAACGGCGAGGTAATTGGGCGACAAGAGGGACCCTTTTGTGACCCAAGAGGGTCATCATGATCATGAAACGTGAACGCCATTGATGATTCGTCTCGAGCGGTCGACTAAGAGAATCTTTTTTTTTTCATCTTACTCTTATATATATCTAACGTTTTGAGTTTTCACGGAAATACGTTTTTTTTGTGTGATAATATTGATTTTTTTTAAATATATTTAGAAATATTAATTTGGATTTTTTTTAGAAAATTTATATCTATTTTAAATCAATCAGTAATAGTCTGATTATATATTTCAGAAATCATTGGATGTGAAGTTGCAGTTTTTTAGTTCCATACGTAAATATTATTTATTTAATAAAAAATATATATATACATATATCATATTTAAAACATTTGTTTGTTATTGTAGTACAAGTTAGTGTTATATATAAATGTTTAATTGTTTTAATTTTTTACATAAACAATAAATGATTATCTAATAATAACATATATTATCTAATATGTTGCGAAAAAAAACACTACTTATATATGAATAAATAGATTTGTTTTTTGAAAAAAACTTTGAAATTTTTGACTCTTGCAATTCAAAAGGTTGTCGAATCCTGAAATATTTAAAATTCATTAATGATGACATATTTTTAATACCAATTTTTCTTCAGACGATCATCTATTATAGATTTAATATCGTTTGAAAACTATTTTATGATCATTAAACTATTTAGTATAAATCATTTTATATATAAATTTGAATTTTTGTAGATTTCTTTGTATATTAGTTAAATCAAATTGATTATAAATAAAAATGTACTTTATCGATCATATTTAGAATTAGATCAAGTTCTCGCGTTTGATTATGCTAAAATTGTATCCTTTGCTATTTCAATAGGATTTTGTATGATTTGCAAATCATAATTGAAACTTCTAAGATTCGATTCGAATCGATAGCGATTATTTATCGCATTTCAGTTAGATCAAAGTGAGATATATACGGATTAAATCGGTTCGCGGATGCACTTTGATGTCGACGGACAAGGTTTATTACTGTTGGAAAGCTCCTCGTGTCGTCGGGTTTTTTGCCTTTGAACGCGTTTTGCAAATGTACGCAAATTGACCGAAGCGTCGGGGGTAGAAGAGAAGAGAAGCGAAAAAGACAAAAAAAAAAAAAAAAAAAAAAGAAAAAGAAGAAGTAAGGTAGAAGATGAAAAGAAAAAGAAAAAGACGACGCCCGGGAGAGAACGAGATCGTTCTTTATTCTGGTCTCGATCTTTGCACAAGAGTGGTTTCGATTTTTCGAATTGGTAGTTGTTGTTATTATTATTGCTTTTGTTGGTCACGACGACGCCTTCGAAGATCAGCTCGAAATAGCTTGACTCTAACGAACCGTTAGAGCTCGTGTGCGTATAATTGACGCTCGCTATTTGCCGATTTTATACTTTTTTTTTAAATAAAAAAAAATTCTTCTCGGTTGTTCTGCGTTGGTCTTTTGACCCCAAATGCGTCGTTCGCAATTTTGAAATCTGACGTAAACAAAACCGTTTCAATGATAATCGGCTCATGGGTTCGTGCTAATAATTTCTATAGTGGGTAGACAAAAGATATCGCATAAGACAAACAGTGGGACAAATAGAAGGATACGATTTAAAAAAAAAGACTGATTTTCTAATAGTAAGACGATTGGTGTCATCTTATATAAAGTTGATAAATGAATGCACCATTATGCAAAAATGCAATAGATAACGTTTTTATGATTAATTTCAATGATGTGAAATGAATTTAGCGCTCATAGATGGCGTAGTTTTTGCACTTAAGTGATTGCTAATTTTGATAAAATCTTCGTAAAAATTCAAATTGTGACACCCTTCTGTCTTTTGTTGACAATGAAATGATTCGATTTATAAAATCTACTAATATTCTAAAGTATAATAATATATATATATATATATATATATACATATATATATATATATATATATATATATATATATATATATATATATATATATATATATAGCAAATCGCTCTTTGATTTCAATAATGATACAATTCATTTTTTCTTAATGTAATATAATAATTTGAAGTGCTATGCAAATTTTATACGACGGCACCTGAGTTATGCAACGATTCATAGTATTGTGGCACAATATGCGAGTCATTCGCCGGGTGCCACACGGTGCCGTTTCATCTCCGTACGGCGATGGGCGTAACAAAAGGGAACCGCGTTCGACATTGTTCTTTGCGGGTCCGTGGCCCGTTGTCTTTTTACGCTGAAAAAACGGTACCAATAAAACCTCGTGACTGTTGTTGAATCGCATTGTATCGGTGCCCTTTTTTATACGTCACCATTCGGTAAATAAATAACGATTCGAATTAACACGTTTTTGACAATTCGCCTATAACGTATCGGACAAATATTTGACATTGACAACAACTCAGACACGTAGTTGTCTTAATTTTGTTTTCTAAACAATTGTTTTCATGTTTGATTTCGTTCAAGACGACATTGTTATGATATAAAAGGTCAATTGTCCGTTTGTGAGCCGAATGTCACATCAGCCTTAATGTCGGTATGTGTTACGACGATGACGGAAATATTAACGTCTGGGTAATTATATAATTATACATTTAAAAAAATAAATGCCTTCGTACATTCCAATTTATGACGTGTGTAATTATGGCGTTTCGTGTTAATTCGAAGTGACAGACATAAAAATTTTGAACGATACATATTTTTTTTTTTAATGCGAGGGAGATTTATATCGGACATTAGAAAAAAGTACATATATATTCTATTTAATTTTCAGGTTAGATTGTCGACGATTTTTTAAGTTGTCAGTTGACGGTAAGTGTGCCACGCCATCTATTATTAAAATTTAACAATATTTAATTCAATATGATTTTTAACTATTTTTAACATTTCAACATTTTTTAATAAATTATTTGTATCTTTGAATTAAATTTGTTAAAAATATATTTTTTAATATAATATATAATATAAATTAAAAAAAAACACGCTTTAATTTTTTTGGCTTGAAATTATTGTTAATTTTTATTAAATATATATATATATATATATATATATATAAATAAGTTCCTATCACGATATAATCAATATAAATTTTGATTTTTAATTAAAATAATTTATCGCTTTAAAAAAAAAAGATGTACTTGTTAAAAAATAAATAATTTGAAAGGCGTTGAAGGTTTCATTGAATTTGATATTTTATTATCATAAATACGCGCCAAAAGTTTATTTGTATTTTTTTTTTCACATGAATTTTCAGCTGAATTTTTAATAATATTTACATTAATATTTTATTATACGACGTGATTTTTTTTTCATTATATATAAATTATTATACAATATTTATTATTAAGATCATTACAATCGATATGAACTAGCGATGAAATATCGTTATATATATATATATATATATATATATATATATATATATATATATATATATATATATATATTTATATATATATATATATATATATATATATATATATATATATATATATATCTTTTTCTTCACTATTACCGCCGCTATCACGTTTTTAATCATCATTATCATTATCATCATCGTCATTTATAATGTTATAATCGAATCGTATGATTAATTTTCCATCTTAATGCGATTTTAATCTCGGCAAGCGTTAATGAATGTCATAATAGCTGTTATAAATATTATATAATATCCGTTTTAAACCGGTGTAATATAAAATAAAATAGTTTTTTTTTAATTGTTAAATATAGTAGTTATTTTATTTTATAATATATAAAATTTCGAATATTTTTAAGGGATGTATATTCAACGTTTTTTCTGACGATGATTTTTCTATTTTTTTTTCTATCGCACCATTATTCATCGACCGTGAATATATATTCTCGATCGATTCGGGGTTCCACTTTTTTTTTCTATCGATTTATTTATTATTTAAGTCCGTCTAGAATAATAATGTTTAAACAAAAGGTTCGCGTGTCCGATGAAGACGTCACTTTCATTGTTCGAAACGATTCGTCAGCACATTTTCAATAATCGTAAAGTGAATAATAATAACAATAATAATAATAAAAGTAATCTTCGAACAATCGACAATTAATACTGAATTAACGAGAGAGGATACGTTTTTTTTTTAAATAAACACAATGTGAGAAAATAGATTTTTTTTCTCTTTATTCTTCTTGAGCTTTCGTGCCGGTCACGCACGGGTTAAGATCGGCGCTTTGGAGCTTTCACCCCCTTCGCGTGCTGGGGTATGAATCAGCTTCGGTATTGTTGATGGTTTCCACACCTTTTATGACTCAATACCTTGGTAACAATGAATGATTTTGTTACGCAAAACCTTTTCTTATTTTTTTTTTATTTGGTACCAGACTTTTTATGCAGCTTCGCATCAATAGAATACGTGGTAACTTCACGGTTAAAATCGTTAACTGAAATCTGATTAATTTTCAAATGCGTTCAATCACTATACATATATATATATATATATATATATATATATATATATATATATATATATATATTATACAATTGATAAATTATTAGAATTTTAATTAAAATAATACATATAATTAATTTTATACGAAGAAATATTATGTGCAATGAAATGAGCTTAAAACATTACATGCGGGAAACTTTAAATTTTAAATTGTATTGCGCTAATATAATATATTTGTGCCGTCGCATACAAAAAAAAAAAAAAATATATCGAAAAATCGACGCTGGACAATAATTGAAATTTTTTCGAATTGAAAAAATTGCGATTTCAATTCGATTTTACGGATCACTCGGGAGAATTATGACTTTCTTATTTATTATATATATGCATATAGTATTTGAGAGCGGCATTATCAAAGAGTTCGTGTCTTATTATTATTTTTTATTTTGACTTCATTTGAATATCGTTTTTATTTCTAGTTATGTTTGAACATGTTACTAACAAATTAATGTAATTTTTCTTTAAGTTTGTACATCTATTTTTACATACTGATTAAAATATTATATTGTTCAAATTAAAATGATAAACATATATGATTCATTTAATATTATTATTATTATATTTTATATATAAAAAAAATATCGCTTTTTACGAAAATAGCGCCATCTGTTAGTATTGAATTAGTTTTTATTTTCATATTAAAAATATCATTAATATTTTTTTATGTAGATATTTTAGATAATATTTGTGATGATGATGTATGTTATATGAGAATTAATTTTGTATTGACTGTAACACATAGTTATTTATAGTATTGAGTTTTATGACGTGTATAAAAATATAGTCATAAATATATATAGTCATATGCTAATAAACATAGTTTTAAAAAACACCATTAAACCTATGATCGTGTATATCATATTCACCCGGGGCTATTGTTATATTAAAATTTCATATAATACTTTGTTACTTTGATTACCAACGTTACGTTTGTGGGGAAGTTATGCGATCGCATCGGTCGATTATATTGTTTTAATCGCGCATTCTCAAATATTACATTTTTTTTAGAATTTTAAATCTATTTATTTTAGTATAGGATTGGAATATAAATATTTAATTAAATTTGTAAATTTGTCTGTTTTTTTTTAATTTAATTAAAATCAGATTGTTCAATAGTGTTTGAAAATTTAGCTTCAAATTAGTGATTCTATATTTTGTATTTTTTTTTATTTTAAAATTATTTTTTTATAATATAATTATTTTTATATTGATATGATATTAAATTACAATTTTTGTTTATATATATACATAAAATATTTATATTGAAAATTTTAATATTAAATAAATTTTTAATTTATGATAATAGTAAATACTAAATTTTGAGATCTAACAAAAGTAATATATAAAGATAAATCAAGTCTTATTAAAACACTGCAATTACTTTTTTCTACAGTCAATTTAATATATTTTTATGCAAAAAAAAAATAAAATAAAATAATAATCGTCCCATAGAATTAGGCGTTGTCGCGCGCCGCCATATTGAATTTTTTTTCCATCGCCGGTCGCCATTTTTCCCCGCTTTTTATCAATGGCGGCCGTTTTTACGACGACGACGACTATTCGAGGGACGAAAAGGGAGAGGGTAAAAATAGGAGCGGAGGGGGGGGGGGTGAGAAGGCAGAGGGAGAGGAAAAATCATTAAAATTAATTTAAAATTTTGGATCGCGGTGCCCGATTTTACGAGGGGGGCGGTGCGACGGTAGCGCTGACAGAGGCCAACCCGTTTGATTTACGGCCATTTTTTTTTAACGACCGACATCGACATCATAAAAAAAAGGCTTTACGCTCATAAAACGCGCATAAGAGCGTATTTAATCCGATATCGGTTAATTCGAAGTATCGCGTAATTCGAATAATTTGATTTGTGCGAAATTTCGATGACTTATAATCCAATAATCTATATTATCTTATTGTTTAATGAATGATAGTAGTGATAAGAAAATATACAATTGTTATAATTATAATATAAGATAATGAAAAATGTTATTTTCGATTTTTCTAATTTATTTTTAACGACAATGAAAATATATAATTAAAAAATCTAATGATAATTAAAACGATTTTTGCCAATACGAAATAATTCGTAGTTGGCAGAATCTCTGCAGAAGCCAACTACGAGATAATTCGTAAGACTTAAAAAAAAACACTTATGCTTTATGATGATAAATATGCACTACGATTTATAGTTTTTAATAATATAAAGTGATTAAATCAAATTATCATTTTTACTATGGTAGTCAATGTGTTTATAAAATAATATTTGCGAGACTATTTAACAATCATTTTATATCATAAATTTTATTTTAAATTTTCATATAGCAAAAAGTTTTTTTTTTTTGAAAAATTTAATAAAATTATAATCTAAAAGTTTGATTAAGAATCATTGGTTTGATTATATATAAAGAAATGATTAATAAAAAATTAAAAAAAAAATGATCCAAATTCACAACGTTTAGAATACAATGATATAAAAAAGTAAGGCGAATTGGTTTATTAAATGTAAATTCTTTATTTATTCTTCCAAAACAATTCCATCCCCTTTAAAGTATAGCCTTTAAGACATCCTTCGATTAGCTTTTATCTCTTCAATCGTGTCAAAATGGCGTCCCCACATTGGCCTTTTAAATTTGCTAAATAGTCAGAAGTCGCACGGAGCCAAATCAGGCGAATACGGTGGTTCCAGAACGATATGAGTCGAGTTTTTTTGCAAAAAAAAAAATTGCGAAAAACCAATAATGCAGTATGCAACGGTGCATTATCGTGATGATTGAAACCAAGAATTGTAAAAACACGTGTAACTCAGAGATAATTAAACCTGTTGACAAACAGATGCTTGACAAATGTTATAGACAGTTCTACCAACCTAGGGAAAAAAAATTACAATTTACCCGCCTTCCTAATACTCGGAAGTTTTAAATGACAATTTCACCTTAATTTTTGATCACAGTATTATATAATGAATTGAAAATAACTTTAAATTATAATATTTATAATATAATAATGTAAATATTTAATAATATTTTTATTAATATATTATATATAAATATAGTCAATATTTTTTAATATATTGTATATCGATTCAAGGTATAGGAAAACGCGTGAAAATTCGAAGCTTTTGTTACGTTAATGCTTTCATTTCGTCTCACACAACAACAACAACAACAACAATAATATACACGACCATAATCATAATAATAATAAAAATAATAATACTGTAATCGCTTTTTGAACTTTTCACATTATAATTTCGTGTTAGTCGTTATTGTTTCAGCGTGTAGAACGTGGCGCGTTTCAGAACGTTATGAAGTTTTATAAACATTAACGGTTATTTGATCGCCTCTCTAATCGCTGAAAACTTTTAACATTTATTTATCGGAAGCTTTTTCAATGTTTTATTATCATAATTATTATTATTATTATCGTGTTGTAAAATTTTAATTTTATTAACCGTTTCACGTATTTATTTATCGACGATATTTTATTGTAAATTAGTTACTAATATACGCGTTTTAATTGTTATTTTGAATATTGCTGGTTTTTTATTGATTTTTTTTTTATAATTGATTTTTCTTTATCAGTTTTCGGTTTTTTTCTTTAAATTTTTATTTTGATAATTAAAAAAGCTCGGCACACTCGTTAAAATTATCTTTATTGTATTTCCTTTCGAATCCAATTAATAGGTCGTATTTGTTTTTAAATGGGCGATCCTTAATTTTAAAATATTAATTTATTTTTATTACATTAATATATTTAATTATGTAGTATAGTAAAATCGATAGACACAAATAAATGGGTTCAAATGTCTATTTTTATATACAAAAATAAAATAAAATATTTTCATTCAGGAAATTTGGTGCCAAATTTATCAGTTAATATAATATATTGTTAATAAAAATAAAATTTATCGATTAATCGTACGATTATTCAGTAAAGCTTACTTCTAATATATTATTTTATTAGTTTAAATATATTTTTAATGAATCAATGAAATAAATCTATAAATATATTTTTTTAACTATTTCATTGATATGCGAACAATATTTTTTTTTAAATATATCAAATATTTATTATTTATTTTATATGAAAAAATATATATATGAAAATATTATTGAATAAATTTCATTCACAAGATGTCGTTAAATACTCGATTTTAATTGTCATATTTTTTTATTGATATAAATTTCAATACAAATATATTATTGTTTTAAATTAATTTTGAAACATGATATTAATCAATAATTTTTATTTATTTATTTTTTTCTAAATATTTAATTTTTGCATATTTAGATCATTGATTCAAATATAATAAAAAAAATCAAATTTTAACATATTTAGAGATGTTGTTAAAAATAAATATTTTATTTTATCATTCGATTAATATTTTTTAATTATGAAAAAAATATTTGAAATTAATAATTTTTGTATTATTCTATTAGAATTATAGTATTTTTTTAGAGAAAAAATATATTTAATTAAATTTTGTATATTTGTATAAATTAAAATTTAATATTATATACGAATATAATTTATATTTAAAAGCTATAAGGAAATATTAAATTATCAACCATCAGATATGTAATAAAAACGAAATAACAAATTTGCGCGAACAGTTTAACAAGCGTGACTAACAAACAACAACAACAAAAACAACAAAACACAACAACCTAACGATTATAAACGAGTGCACCGTTTGCGATCGAATTTATCTCAATTAAGGAAATTAGGAAATTCGAATCGAAGAAATAACAGGTTACAGCGAATATATGTATGTAATCCTTCGGCCATTTTGTATCGATAATAATAAGCGGCGCAATTCGAACGATACGTCGATCATTATTAATATTATCAAAATTGCTACCCGCATTCGTGCGTATAATAATATAAATAAAAATAATAGTATAATTTTCAACTCGATTCGATTTATACGTTTTCGCAATAATAAGACAATTATTAACCCTTTAAGTGTTCGACAATAGAACGATTTGTTATATTTATATTTTATATTAAATATTTTATAATGGTGATCTTGCAGTATTATCTTTTAGGTATAACCTACGTTTAAAAGCTTTGTTTTTTTTTAGTATGCATAAATATATGTGCACGGTCACAGTGAAAGGGTTTAAAGTGACGTCGTTCGTCCGTCGGCGAATTAATATAATATATACAAAAAAAAAAAAAACGGGATAAATTCGAATTTATTGCTCGGATATAAAGTCGACGCAATTTAATTTAATGATTCGGCGCGAAGCTTAATTTTTGAATTATGAATGAAAGGCTTAATATTTTTATTTATAAAAAATATTTTTAAAAATATATTTTATATCAAATATTAAATGACATAAATATCAGAATATTAAATATAATTTTTCTTACTCAACAAAAAATTTTATTATATTATAAATAATATAATTTCAATTTTCATTTCAGAATACATCAAGAACAATTTTAACATTTTTTATAAAAAATATTTTAATTACATAATATATATAATTTATACTGAAAAAAGTGAACAATAATTAACTTTCAAGATTATTTACTAATTATAAACATTTTATATACAAAATTTTATAGCGATAAAACTTATATATATATAAATTAAAATACAGTTAAAATTAAAAAGAAACTCGCTTCGTTAGCGTTGTCAATTTTAATAATGGCGTTCGTTTTTTTCTCTGTTTTCATTTTATGTTTCAACAACGAAAAATCTAGTTAATTACATTTTTATAACCTGAGTATTTTTTTTTTCATTTTCTGTTGAATATATATATATATATATATATATATATATATATATATATATATATATATATATATATATATATATATATATATATATATATATATATATACCATATATTTTAAGAAATCATCGCGATCGTAATCGTCGTCGGTTGACGTTGAATTATGTGATTTTCAGCACTTTTACCGGAGCGATAGAAACTAGGAGCGGCTAGCGTGTTAAATTGTGCTGAAACTTCAGCTGAAATATGTGGCGTTAAAATGGCATTGTTTTCATATTATATATATGTGTGTGTGTGTGTTGTTTTGTACGATTTGTGATGTAGTTACGACGTTCGTAATAATCGTAACGATTATTGTACGGCAATAACGCGGTAAATGTAATATAATAATATTATTGATCATTTTTATATGATATGTAATAGTATTAATAGAAAATAGAAACATGAAATCGGATAATTATAGATTCGTATACAAGTTTAATTTGAAAAATAAAATATACATATTTACCGATTGTGTTATAGAGAATTAAAATATTTTTTGGAGTGTATGATAATTTTATTTATACTTATTTTGTATAATATTTTAATAACGGTAATTGATAATATATTATATAATTTTGAATTTACGTATGTCGAGGTATTACTATATTATAATATTTGATTATTTGCGAGATTTTTCTTTATATTTTTTATACTAAATTTGGTGTTTTATTTTAAAATTTCAAAAAATTATAATACATTGACTATATATGAAGAAGTTCAATTTTATTATATTATATAATTACTTCCAAAAAAATACTTTGACAAATTATTAAAATTATTTTATTTCGAGTCATTGAACTTTAAAATAATTTAAAATATTTAAAATAATTTAATAAATGTCAGGCTTATTTTTATTTAAATATATTCATCATAATTCCGGTCACAATTCTTTTATATGCAACGTTTCTTAATAATCTCATTAAAAATATAATTATTTATGATAATAAATATTCAGAACTACTATTAATAATAATCTTTTATATAAAATTCTCTTTATGTATTAAATAATAAAAAAACAGTATACATTATTAATAATCAAGCATTTTTATTTCTATTATTAATTTATATTTTTAATAATATTATATACTTAATATACTGAAAATTATTATGCAAAGGTCGTTTTCTAATTTTAAATCGACTTAAAATATGCACAATGCAACTATTATAAAAATTGCACGCGAAAACCGTAATTATAATTTATAACATAATCCGATTTTTTTTACGAAATAATTAACGGTTGAAAAAAAAATTATATATTTGTATGCAGTCCGAAAAAAAAAAATATTTTCGCATATGTGGCCGTGTTTTTTTTTCTTTAACTCGATTTATTTATCTAAATAAACGATAGAGCCGCATATTTTATGCACACGTTTCGCCGTAAATTTTCGAAATAATTGACCACATCGCGTTGTGTATATTATATTTTGGAAATTAATTAAAATATTAATTTCGTATGCGAAAAATGAATTTCAATGATAAATCATTTCGATAGAAATTATCTGCTTTTCAGTATCGAAACGTATTAATATAATATACCGTATATTTTTGTTGTTGTTTGATTTAATTTATAGTTTTTCGTCATACGAAATGAGTAGGAATTTTGTTGCGTTTTTATGTACGATATAATGAAGTGAAATAATTAAGATCTGTTAATAAAAGTTTTTTTTTCTATTTCTTATGAAATTAATTAAAAAATGTTCTGCTCGATAATTTATATCGCGTTTATTTGTAAAATTTTAAATAATAAATATATATGCTATATTATTATGAATAAATATTATATAATAAACGAATTACATATATGAATTTAATGTAGATCATGCTTTTTTATAATCAAAAAAAAAAAAAATATATATATATATATATATATATATATATATATATATATATATATATAGATCGTGTAAAAAGAGAGCTTTGAAACCGTATAAAACGCATATCAATCAACGCATTGACGCGTAAACCGCAGAATTTCTTCGAATTGACCTTTAAGACGAAAATTGCATCAATTTTGAAAACAAATCGAAGAATAACAACATTTGCGTGTAAAATTAACGACTGACTCAACTAATTGTAGACATTTCGTGTTGTTCTTATCGTCTTTATATATATTTATATGAAGTTCAAAACAGAGCGTCTTCATCGCAATTATTTGATATTTTTTTTTATATTATATAAAAAAAATAAATTTTATAACAAATATTTATAAAGTTTTTTTTAATATATGTTAATCTTTAGTTACAGTATGAACTATCAAAATCGTTGATCCGGAATTATTAACCAGGATATAGTAATTTCAATGCTTTGAAAGTGATTCTCTGAAGTTCCGCGACCGTGATTCAACAAATTGCCTAGGTTCGTGACCCGAAAATTACCCCGGATGAACAGGAAAAAAAGACACACACACACACACACACGTATACAAAAATAATAAAATAAAAAAACAAAACAAAAAATCGTACCAATTTTCCGATCCGATTCGATCTCGATAATTGAAAGAGCGCGCGGCAAATTTGAAATTTCCCGTTTCATGCCGATGCGAAATGTTCTGCGTGTTGATTTCAATTAAACAATTATGCCGATACGTTCGAATCGTCGGTTGAAAATGTCTTTTTTTTGTTGTTTTGTTTTGTTTTGTTTTGTTCGGTTGAATATAAAAAAGTCGCTATCGTTTAAAATAATCGTCGTAACGATTCGAGTTACGGCGACGTGGATCGCGTTGGAAATTTGTGTAATTCAGTCATTATGCGATATGCGAAAGTTTGCGCGATTCGATCGAAAAATTTGCATTTTTAAATGCTGGAGATAAAACTTTATATTGGTGATATTTTATGTATATATATTGAAAATAATTATTCGATAAGATATTTGCGATAGTTTAGTTTATAGTGAATACGTTTATTATGCAGTTGATGTCGATTTCAAGAATGTAATTTGCATTTTAATTATTAACATTTTATTTGAAATTTTATCATTATTAAATTGTCGATAAAAATCGCTGCTGAATATTTTTAATGTTTTTATTAAATTTATATATAATGTATATACTACTGTGATCAAAAAGTAAGGTGAAATTGTAATTTAAAACTAAAAAAAGTAGGAAAATTGTATTTTTATTTCCTAAATTGGTAGGACTGTCTATAATATTTGTCAAGCGTCTATTTGTCAAAAGGTTTAATTATCTCCGAGTTACAAGTGTTTTTACAAATCAAGGTTCCTTCATCACAATAATACACCACGTCATACTACGTTGGTTCTTCGTGAAAACTCGACTCATATCGTTCCGCAATCACCGTATTCGCCCGATTTGGCTCCGTGCGATTTCTGACTATTCGGCAAAATCAAAAGACAAATATAGGGATGCCGTTTTGACACGATTGAGAAGATAAAAACCGAATCGAAGAAAGTCTTGAAGGTTATATAATGAATTTTATATATTAGCATATTTTCATATATTGCGTTGGAAGGTTATACCGGAAAAAGACTATTCCGATTGTTTCGATTATTGGAGAAAGCGTTGGCAAAAGTGTATTTTATCGGATGGGGATTATTTTGAAGGGGATGAAATTGATTTGGAAGAATAAATAAATTCACCTTAATTTTTGATCACAGTGTTATACTATATATAATTAAAATAAAATATATTATTTTATATAATAAGATATTGATCAATAAAAACATATAAATCATTAACAATTCTACGAAATTCTATTCATTCGATAGAATTATGATAATTGAAGGATGTTACGAAATCGTTAATTTGAATGAAATAAATAAATGAAAAAATATAGAGGGGGGCTCGCCGTACTACACGTACACAGACGATATATTACATACACACGATTATGATGAAAAAAAAAACCTTTTGCGATGACAAGAGGCGATTATTTTTGACATTTGCCACGAAATCCCTAATTGAGCTCGATTTCGATACGCGGACAACCGTGAACGGACGATTGCGCATTAAACACGTCAAAAAAAACGTAATAATACCTGGTTAAAAATGAAAAAAAAAACTTGACGACATAATGATGATGATATATATATGTATCTATATTTGTGAATGTATGAAAAAAAATATATATTAATCGAAATTGGGGGAAACACGGCCTGTCAGTTAACACGAAACGTTTTAGTATTAATCGTCATTTTATATATATAATATATATCTCTTCGTTTGTGAATTTTATATATAATATTTGCTTATATTAATTATTTTAAAATTAAAGCTGTACTATTAATTAATAAAAAAAATATTTTTACAGTACTCAGCATATTTTTTTTATATTATGAATAATTTTAGATTGAGCTTAAAATATTTTAATTTATATTAAATAATAATTTAGATTTGAAATTCTTGAATATAAATCGATATATTGAATGTAAAACAAGAAATAAACACTCTTTTCAACGCTAAAGCTATCGCTTTATTAATGTTTATAAGATATTAGTAGATGAGTAAAATATATAAAGTGACATTTGCGATACAAAATTAATTATTAAAAAATCATATTTATAATAATAAATAAATAAATAAACAATCGGGGGGGGGGGTAACGATTTTGAACGTGTAAAAAAAGAGACTATCGTGTGCGCGCGCACAATTTCCGGCACGCAACGCCCATTAGAAACGATCGACCAATCGGCGTTCACTTCCGGTAATTTGAAAATTTCGGCGGGAAACGTTCCGCATACACGTGTACATATATATATATATATATATATATATATATTAAGAAAAAAATACATTTTTTTAAACGCGGAACGATTTGCCTAATAAAAACGTTATCGTCGATGTAGATTTATTGTTAATGCTCGTCTCCGCCTACTGTTTTATCTGTATTTTAATATTATTTTTATTATTACTGATATTATTACGTTATATATATATATATATATATATATATACATAGATATAGAACAGTGATTATTAAACGTTCTTCTATGATAAATTTTATATGAAAATAAAAAAAATATTTTTGATTATAAATTTAAGAATAAAATCAGTTTTGAGAAATAAAAAAAAATCATCGAGTAAAAATTTAGTTTTGAAAAAAAAAATATAATTCAAATATTTTTCAGTAACTTTATGGCAAAAAAATATGTTATAATGAATCAAAAATATTGATGATTCTTTTAAAAAAAATCATTTTTATGTTTTATCAAGATTGACAGGTTTAACAATTATATTATATATTATTAATTGTGATGATAAATTTTTATTTTATCTACACAAATAAAAATAAATGATTTTTTTAATTAATAAAAATATTTTTTTACATATTTTATTTTATTTAAATGGAACTTGGCAATTTCTTTACGTAAAATTATTTTTATATATTAAAGAAATTATTTTATCTATTTGAGAAGCTCTGTTATAAATAAAATTTAACTCGGATCGATGTTTTATTTGGACGATGATAATATTGTTATTGAAATATATATATACGTTTGTTATCGTGATTAAATCGTGAGTCGAATTTATATGTGTGCTTTCGGAATTATCATTATAATTGAAATCGCCGCTCGATATAAATTTTATTCGTATTAATTTCGGAACAATTAATATACTTTTAATAATAAAAAATAAATAAATACGCGTTGCATAGTTTCGCGTGAGAACTTTATTTTTGCAATCACCCTGTATATATTAAATTACAAAATTATGTATGCATTAATAATTTAACGTCTGTTGTTTGTATTATATTATATATTCGTGAAGATTTTCGCCGCATAGATAAATTATGATTTTGCTTAAAATTAGGAATTCGCAATTAAAATTTTAATTATAAAACCGTATCAAGTTTGAAAATCGTTTGTTTATACGGAATTAATATAAAAAATTAAACGCATCATGCTGTATAAAAATCAGATTATATCCGATAAATATATCAAAATTAGAATCATTGAATAATAATTGTGTTTTTTTAAATAAAAATTTCATATCGAGTCATCAGTTCTACGTTCAATCGTCACATATTGTTCTTTATGGAAAGATTTCGTTATATTGACATTTTATATATATATATATAATTTTGCGCGTTCGAACGTTGGACAATATTAATTTTATTTCGAAATATGAAGTGTTGTCGTCCTTCGACAATTCCGCAGTCGACACGTAATTTTTAACCCGTTAAATTCGCATGTCAGTGCCGCGCTGAAAACGGGTTCAATTTAGAATGTCGCCTCGGGCGGCCGTCATGAAAATTTACACTACCGCGAAAATGCGGCCATTTTACAAAAAATAAATAAATAAATAAATAAATGTTCCCGTTTCTTATTACGTTTCGCCTTCACTTATTATTATTGCAGATCATCTTTTGAAAACGCCATTTATAAACGGCGATCGTATTATTACTAATTAAAATATATAAATTTAAATATTCGTTCTGATCGATCGAATAATATGAAAGCTTCGCAAAGTCGATCGAGTATGTGTATTTCATATATATATATATATGTATAAATTTTTTTTTTAGTGTAAAAAAAAGGCTTTTAAGGTCGCGTTTGTACCACGATTTGATTCTATATTATAATAAGAATACGTGAGTAACAATATAAGAATGTGTTCTTATTCGTATCGAACTTATAACGAGGAATCTTAATGCATTTATAAGAGCAGGTTTACAAAAGCTCATCGCGCTGCAGCTGATTGAGAAGGTATTAATTATAAAAGGGAAACGTTTCAGGTTCGAATCCCATCACGCTTTTAAATACTTATATGCATTTATACGGTTCGGAGTTATTAAAGGTTTGATTCTCTTTTTTTTCTTCTTCTTCTTCTTCTTCTTCTTTTCTTTCGCTCATTCGTTCGTTCTTTCTATATCTATCCGCTATAGTGTTATTGCTATGGAATCTAAACACACCGAAGGCGAGAGATATAAATATATATTATTATTACTATCATTATCGCGGTTGTTTAATAATGCGATAGACGGTTAAAAATATACGAGGGGGGTTCATATCCTCGGAAATGGATACAAATTTGCTTTATAATTGTATATATATATATATATATATATATATATATATATATATATATATATATATTTTATGACGCAATTTAATAATATTTTTTTTAGTTTCGCTCAAAACGATTCTTTAGTAACTTGTAATTTTTTTTAAATAATTAAAACTTTTTTATAATTAAAATATTAATGAGATTAAATAATATACTTATTTTATATTGATATATATTTTTTTCAATAATATATTTAGAATTCAAATTATTCTGTAGTAATTTTTATAAACAATTAATATTTTTAATTTAAAAAATGTTAATAAAAAAATATATTTCATCAGTTAAATTTAAAAGAATCAAAATTTAATATTTTTTTATTTATCTTATTATTATTATTTTAATTATTACATTTATACAGGTTTTCCTCATTACAATGGTTGTACGTTTTTTTTTAAATATTTCTTTATATAAAAATATATATTATATTTTCGGTTATTTATATATAAAAGCATGTTCACCAGTGTGAATATATGAATATATTTTTTTACGTATCTCGAAAGTAAAATCAATTTATTATCAAAAGTTGAAATGTCAGTGAGCATACCAGGTGCAGCTAATGTGTTAAAACGATTCTTATTTTTTTTTTTTTTGTAAAAGTATATTATAGTTTATTTTTTTTATATATTTAAAAGCGCACATTATTATCAGTGTTAATATTAACACATCAAGCATATGGTTTTTAATAATATATTTTTTTTTATTATATATTATTATAATTCGTTTCGAAAATTCGCATTAGTTGTTTATAATGATAACGATTTAAAAATGTTAATTATGTAACATTTACTAAGTATTTAATATTTTACATAGATATATACGGATAAAATTCGTTTATTTTTATTTTTTCATTATAATATAATTATTTGCACATATAATGTTCATATATATTTAAACATGTATTTCATATTTAATGTATGAACATGTATTGAAATTATTTTTTCTGAATAAAAACGAATACGTAGAATTTTTTCGTTTTAAACAAGATAAATATATGAATAAAATGAAATAAAATAAAAAAATAAATAAATAAAAGCGGATCGTTTGTGAATTGGACAGGCCGAATGCAAAAGGGACAGGCATCCTGAGAAAAGGAAGTCGATAATGAGCGGTTGCTTCAATTTATTCTATTGTACGGCCGTGTAAAGGTTATAAAATAATATATATTTCCACATATTTTATTTAAAGTCGCTCGTATGCAACATAGTAATGTTTAAAAGTTGTTCAAAACGAAAAATTTTCCCTCGAGAGCTCAACCGAATGATAAATGCAAGAATTTGCATTGCGCGTGTGAAAAAAAAATGTCCCGGATTGATTAATTATTAAAAGCGTAATGATCTTAAATTAAATAAAATCGTATAGAATAATTAAATTATAAACTGTAGTGAACATTTTTTTTTAAGTTTGTTTCAATTGTCTTTACACTGTGATCAAAAAGTAAGTTGAATTTGTTTATAAAATGTATTTACATCTTTATTTATTCTTTCAAATCAATTTCATCCCCTTCAAAGTAATCCCCGTCGGATAAAATGTATTTTTGCCAACGCTTTTTCCAGTCTTCTAGATAGTCGAAATAGTCTTTTACAGGTATAGCCCTCAAGACCTTTTTTGATTCAGTTTTTATCTCCTCAATCGTGTCAAATCAAAGTCTCCGCATTGGCTTTTTTAGTTTGATGAATAGCCAGAAGTCGCACGGAGCCAAATCAGGCGAATACGGTGGTTAACAGGGTGCATTATCGTGTAAAAACACGTGTAATTCGGAAATAATTAAACTTTTTGACAAATAGACGCTTGGCAAATGTTATAGACAGTCCTACCAACCGAGGAAAAAAAATTACAATTTACCTGCTTTTCTAATGCCCGGGAGTTTTAAATGACAATTTCACCTTACTTTTTTATCACAGTAGTATAAGACGAAAGTCATCGAGTCGTTAGTTTGACAATTTTTATGTATTGGAAAAAATAAGCAAACATATTAATAGAATTTTAAATATAAATAGTATCCGAAAAATTAATATAAAGTCAATGAACCTATTTTATAAAAAAAAAAAAAAATATATGATATATTTAAAATTACAATAATAGTAATAATATATGTAAATATCGACATTTATAGTAACGAACAATGATTCTAAAATGCCGAATAAAAATGTAAATGTCGTCGATTTTTTTCATTTTTTTTATTTAAATAGAAGACGAAAATGAAGAAATTTAAAATCGTTCACGGTGTTTTTAAATAAAAGTAAGGCGGAGAGAGAGAGAGAGAGAGAGAGAGAGAGAGAGAGAGCTTTTTTCGAAAAGGCGCTGTTTTTTTTCTTCTTTTTATTATACTTTTTGCTCGGCTATTATTTGAATGAATGTCGTTGGAAATCAAGTCTCGGAAGGCATGCAAATTTGGAAATGTCTCTTTGGGTCCGAATGTCGTCCTTTGGCCGTAAACTGGTCGTTTGATGACCGCACACCACCTCTTGTCCACCTTTTTGAAACACCGACAAACGAAGCCTTTTTAACCCTCTAAAGGATCACGCGGAGCGAGATCTAATCTCGAATGCATACTTGAATATTCTGCACTTATAAAAAAAAAAATTTAATTTTTTAATATATATATATATATATATATATAAATATATATATACATATATATATATATATATATATATATATATATATATATATATATATATATATATTAAAATTTTATTTTTTATACAATACTTTTATATTTAGTATTTAATACAATTTCCTTACCATATTGTATAATGTCGTTAAATTATAATGCTTTCAAAAAAATAGATAATAATGATTTTTTATATAATTATTAAAATTTAAACTTTGATCATCAAATCTACAGAATTAAATTATTTATAATGATAATCGTTTTTAAGCCAAAAAAAAATATTTATATTGTTTATTTTCAATTCGTGATATGAGTCGCTGATTTATATTAAACCTTTATATTGTATATTTATACTATATAACTAATATATAATAGTTTATAAATAAAATGTTATTTTAATTAGTAAAATTATTCGAAATATTTTTTTTTTTAAATCAAAGATATATAAAGATTTCTATAATACGATAAGAAAATCTTAATTTATTTTATTTTCGACTCGTTAACTTTATATATGTAAAATATCCATAAAGTTTATTAACGTTGAATTTTTCTCGCTGTTTTTACATTTTGCGAATTTATTTTATTGTTTTTATTGGCGTTTTTATGCATTTTCCGCAACTCGTCGTACAATGCAAATAAAAATCGCAC
Source organism: Leptonema lineaticorne (assembly GCA_024500535.1). Lineage (NCBI taxonomy): Eukaryota > Metazoa > Arthropoda > Insecta > Trichoptera > Hydropsychidae > Leptonema > Leptonema lineaticorne. Next base: position 10,822,934 of record JANIJI010000065.1, read on the forward strand.
TAATGCCATTTTTTTTTTTGGATGCAATTTAATATTTTTTTAATTAATCTTATCGAATCATGTATGCAATATATGTGATTAAACAAAGAAAAAGTTAAAAAATAATATAACGCCGCTCTTAATCGAGGTCGTCGAAGGGTTAAGACGCGACATTCTATTCGTAATGACCGCTAAATTGCATGCTTATATATATATATATATATATATATTTATATGTTTTTAACCTGTTCGATGCCGTTTCATTTTTTTTAATTTATTATTTTTATTTATTTTCAAACAGGACAAACGTTCGTATCGTTTGAGATTTCGAAGGCTTATGCAAATTTGATACGCCTTAAATCGCATTTCGCACAACGACCGCAATGAAAATTTTATATATATATATATATATATATATATATATATATATATATATATATATATATATATAATATATATATTTTACATATTATAATAATATTATATATCGCGTGGAAAAAAAAATGTCGACGGCCAATGTGAAAGATTGACGATAATAATAAAATTTTATATCGCATATTTATCGTGTCTGAGAATATGAAAATTCGTTATAAAGTATTTGTAGAAAAAGTGTGAATGAAAATAAAATTTAAATTATTTTATTTGTATTAAAATAATATATAACGTTTTAAATGGATCTAAATAGATTTTGTCATATCAATAAATATTACAATTACAATTTTTCAACATTTATATTTGTAGTATTATAGATATAAATCACATAAAAGAGATTCATATCTATAATATCCATACTTACATTATTTTTTTTTATTAAATATAAGAGTATTTTTAATATATATATGTCATATAATTCTAATAGATTATATAAATTTAAAAAAATATATTTTCTATCAATTAAATATTTCCTAGATTTTTTTTTATGATCGCAGATAAATATTAAAACCGTCGTAAAAATGATAATTCGAGAAGACGTTTAACGATATTATATATTCGTTTACTATTTTCACTATTAACATCATTAAAAAACTATCGATATAAACGATTTTTTTTCGATTTTTAATTTTTAACATTTCAGATTTTTTTTCGCAGATAAAACTTTGAGTTACGACTAAAAAATAAATAAATAATATTCGCGCCAATCTATCAATTAAACGACTTAATTAAGCTTAATAATTACTAAGCAAAGTTCAAATTTATTATATATATATATATATATATATATATATATATATATATATATATATATATAATACGGTCATAAATTTTTATTTTATGACCATCGATATTTTCAATCTCTTATTGATATGTATGTATATATATATATATATATATATATATATATATATATATATATATATATATATATATATATATATATGTTGTAGAATATTATCGAAATATAATAAAGATGGCAGTTTTACATGTAAAAATTGACCATTGACGGCGTTTGAGAATATTTTTTGAAAGCGTACGAACGACGACCAATATGGCCGATTTTACGGCCGCCATTGCGTCGTAAAAAAGTCGTGAAGGACACTCTTCCTTATCGTTATTTTTGTCGATTAAGGCGATTTCGACGTAACGAATTTACGAGGGAAAAATGCGCCCGCACTCACAAGATTGCGAACATTGAAAGCGCACAGATGCAAGTGCATAAATTCGCATCGAGCGGCGTCGTTATTTTTATTGCGAAATGATAAAATGTTCAAAATCTCGCATGTAAAATCGTCTTTTCAATGGCGAGAAATATTCAAATATTTTTAATCCTTCTCACTCTCTCGAATATTTCGTATTTTTTTCCTTAGCAGTAACCCTTTCGATGCTGCCGCCGCTTTTACTTCTGTATTTTTTTTTTAATATATTTATATATTTTTTTAAACAGCGTCATCCCATCCGAGCATTCGTGTTCGACCGAATCTCGAATAGTAATTTAACGATTTTTATGCCCATTGTCATATCGTATATAAAATTTTATCTTTCTTATCCGAATGAATATTCGACGTTCGACTTCCACTTTTATCTGCCGCAATTATGTTATTAAAAAAATTGCATGCTAAAATCGTTATTGTATTGTATTATATATTTTTGAGTAAAATTGGGATTCCATTTAAAAAAAAAACTTTTAGATAATATGCAATCGAATGTTTAATAAGTATAATAATTTAGATTAGTTTTATATGTATATTTTTTAAATCAGGAAATTTTAAATATGAAATACTATATTTTTTATCAAAAAAAAATGCAGCACTATCGATAACGACGTATTTTATAAAGTTGATTTTTTTGTAACAATATTAGCTAAACCAACTAATTTATTCCATTTTTTATTAATTAACAATGAAATAATCTAATTAATATGAATTAAAAATTTTCGTTTTAATTTGGAAATATAGTTACATGGTAGTTCAATGTAATTTAAGAATTATTATTTTAATAGTTTCTAAAAAAAATATTTTTATGAAAAAAAATATTTTTTTTAATTACATCTTGATTTACAAGTTTAGCATTTATTTTTCACTATTTTTTTAAATCTGTATTTTGTCGATTATTCCAGTGTTATATAAAATTAAAATATCACAGAGGCGTGTCGAGGCGTTTTGTTTACAGAATCGCATGTCGAATGAATATCACAAACGAGCGATTGTTTTTAATCGAGATTTGCGTAGACACAAAAAAAAAAATCCAATATAAAAACAAAAAAAAAATTCGTTTGACGGCGGTCGACGTTGACGTCGTTAAACGAATGATGGACGTCGACATATTTGTCGACGTTTTAGCTCCGTGTCGCCGTTTTGTCGACGTTTCTGCGCTAACGCGGAACGCCGACGCCCATTTTATACGCTTCTTATTTATTTTTAATCATTCGTCTCGTTAAATATGCAAAACAGCGATTAAATACAATATATTTATTGAGATTTTAAATTATTTTCTGATAAATTTATTCATTAGTAAATGAGAAAAAATTGATTAATTAATTTATTAATTTCGGAAAGTCTTATTAACGTTTTAAATTATAGTGATGATTCGAATTTATAAATAATATTTTTTTGATTTTATAGCAAAGCTTACTATTCCATTAAAAAAATAGTGTTTTATCGTTTTAATTATTTATTTTGTCACATTATCAAAATAAAATGTTACGTTTTTAAATAATGAAATTACATATTGATTATATTATAAACAATAAATACTTTTTGAAAGAAAAACGTTTCGATTATGAAAAAAAGGCATCGATTATATTTATAGTAATAATAGTAATGATTTTTTTGAATAGAAAATCAATTAGAAAAGCACACGATTTTATTATATTTTTTTTTCTACAGATAAATAAAACACATATTTACTACCTCATACATATTAAAACAGCAAAAATTCAATTAATTGACTGTAATTTTATACGATATATATATTTAATTTTTTTTATAGTTTTAATAATGAAATCGTTATATGGACTTCTTTAATTTCATTTAAGTATATAGATTTTGTTTTCAATATTTTATATAATATTTTGAAAATTATTCAAGCATATTTTCCCCATTTTTTTTTAATATTAATATATAATATAATAGTTCCATTATACGTTTATTATAATAACGATATTCATGTCAAGCAATAAAAAAAAACCCCTCGATATCACACATTAAATTTAAATCCATAATTGGACACGGAGCACGAATTAAATTTAATTTGGGACCAATTTCACTTACAATAATAATAACAACAACAATAATAATAATAATAATAAACACGATTTCACTGGTCATCGTGATTTTTGTGAAATTAATTTCGATAAATCGAATTACACGAATCACACATTAAAATTATCGTAGACGGCGACGTGTGATTGATCGATGTTTAATTGAAATTTTGCGACGATAAAACATCGCGTTTACAAAAGACGAAACCCCGACGTGTCACTGTAATGTATATATATTAAAAAAAAAAAAATAATAATAATAGTAGAGACTAATCGACGATTAAATTTCGACGCGGAAAATGATGAACTAGCGTCGTACTGTATATTATATATATATATATATATATATATATATATATATATATATATATATATATATATACAATATATACGTGATTATTATTCAATATTTTCTTTTAGTGCTGTACGAATGTCGGCGTGTAGCATTACATTGAGTTGTCATTGTGGACGTGTAATATTTGTTTGATCAATGACCCGTTGCCGACATTCTAAAATAGATAATTGACCCATTTCAGTATCATAGATTGAACGCTAAGCCGCATATATATATATATATATATATATATATATATATTTTTTTTTTTAACTCTCTTACATTACGCGTTTATTATTAATTATTTTTTTATTTTTTTTTAACGCGTATAAATTCGGGGAACGTATATGATTATTATATATATTTTTTCTTTGGACGGCCTATTGATATTTTGAGTTCCCTTTATTATTATTTTTATTTTTTTTTTTTGAATTGATACCATAATGGATGTTGTCCGTCGATTTTTGTCGATTTGGCACGTCAAAATAAGCGTGAAATTTTTATAAGTACCATTCGAAGCTTTTAAATTTTAATATAACATTATATATGTGTGTATGTGCATAATAAAACGATGTATATATTTATTAAAAATTACATTCGAAGCAATGTCAGATGGAAATTTTGTATTATTTATAATGCGATCAAGATTTTATCTCAACATTTGCAGTGTAATAACGATAAACAATTTCAATTTTTATAAATTTAATATTATATATATATATATATATATATATATATATATATATATATATATAAATATACGCGCTGATCATTTATTATGGTAATCAAAAATTGTATTTTTAACGGATATTCATGATTATTAAATAAAAAAATAATATAATATAATTTGATAGAAAATTTATATACAATAATATTTAGTCTAAAAATTACAAATTATTAGATATAAAACAGGTTAATTAATTAAAGAAGAAAAATTTTTGTCAGATCAAAAAATGAACCGATTATTTAAATAATTTTAAAAATATTTTAACATAAAAATTTAACATTTTTATCTAACTGAAATAATATTTAACATAAAATAAATAAAATATTTTTTTTTATATTTACTAAGTTATTTATATATTTTTTTTAAAAGGATATTGTTTTTTATTATATTATATATATTTTTTTTCAACAGAAACTTATAATATATATATATATATATATATATATATATATATATATATATATATATATATATATATATATAGACTTGATTTTAAGATAGATTAATAAAATTTGCATAAGTTGTTAAATAAAAATATTAAAATTAGAATAAAATTCTAGTTTAAATCACAATATATGATCCATTAAAATGTAATCATTATTATCATAAAGAACAAAATTTCGAAATTAATATTAAAATTTATGCATCACGTTTATTTATGTTAATATTTACGAAAGCTTAATATTATTTTTATACGTGTATACTATATATATATATATATATATATATATATATATATATATATATATATATATATATATATATATATTATAATATTAATATTATGATCACACATATAGATATATAGTTTTATACTTCAAACTTCAATTAAAGCCAAAAAAGAACGTAATTGATTTCACACCGATATGAATTAAAAAATATGATTAATCGTTTCAAAACATACTTCAATTTATCGCCGAATCAATTTTTAAACAATCATTATTTATTCTGAGAATATATAGCATTTTTAATCGGTCGAAGAGAAATAAACAAACAATATAAGAACAATACGAGACTGTATAAAAATTGTGTATTATATGAACATTATTTTTTTCTTTTTTGAAAAGCTTACGAATTTTTATTTTATTGTATTATATTATAATACGCACATTTTTTGTGTTTTTTTGATATATTATATTTCGTGCGAATTAATAGCGTATTCGTGTTTAACTAATATTAACTCGTAAGGGTTGTGAATTTCACGTGCCGCCCCTAATATATATATATATATATATATATATATATATATATATATATATTTATATATATATATATATTTTGCGCGGCTTAACAGAGTTAAACGTCACTAATCTGATCCCCATTTGGGGCGATTACAAAAAGAAAAAAAATATTAACTGTGACGCCTTAAAAATATGTTGTTTCATCAATCATTTTATATTTATTGTGATAGAGTTTAGATAGTGCTAAATTAGAAACGAAAAATTTCGACGTCTCAATTCGACGTCCTTTTCGAATGCGACTTCATTTTCACCCTATTAAAATTGAAATAATAAATCATATGTGTCACCGCTTTTGAGTACATATCAACAATTTTATATCTAATTTTTAAATATAAATAATAATTTATATATATATATATATATATATATATATATATATATATATATATATATATATATATTCACAAAATTCAATAATAGTTTTGATATTTTAAATCGTATCTTGAAAAAATATATTTTTTTTATAATAAATCAATATTTCTATTTTTTTTAATCAAAGAAAAAAATAGTGATTATGAATGTGTAGAAAAAAATATGTATTTTTGATAATTGATATTTATTATATATTAAAATATTTTTAGAATTTATTATATGACAATGTTTAAAATTGATCAAAAAGAAATGAATGATAGATCTGATGGTTGAATATAGAACTAACTATTCGTTCAAATTAGTGACACGAAACATGAAATAGATATCTAAGTTCTAATATATTATCTACGAGTTATTATCTAATTATCTCCGAGTTACACGTGTTTTTACAATTCTTAGTTCTTTTATCATGTCATACTGCATTGGTTTTTCGCGAGACTTTTTTTGCCAAAAACTCGACTCGTATCGTTCCACAACCATCGTATTCGCCTGATTTGGCTCCGTGCGACTTCTGGCTATACGGCAAAATCAAAAGGTCAATGCGGAGACGCCATTTTAACACGATTGACGAGATAAAAACCGAATCGAAGAAAGTCTTGAAGGCTATACCGGAAAAAGACTATTCCAAACTGTTTTAAGGACTGGGAAAAACGTTGGCAAAAGTGACGGCTATTATTTTGAAGGGGATGAAATTGATTTGGAAGAATAAATAAATAATTTATATTTAATAAACAAATTCACCTTGCTTTTTGATCACAGTGTTATATATATATATATATATATATATATATATATATATATATATATATATATATATATATATATAGTTCACAGTCACGAATCTATATTATTGTAACGCATCCCATTTCATATCCTTGGATTAGAATGTCGAGATAAGGATATCACCGACGGATCTCGGGTGCAAATTGAATTTTAATCGCGCTTTCCGCCGATAATTTATTCGATTATTATATATATATATATATATATATATATATATATATATATATATATATATATATTAAACGGTGAACGGATCGCCATTGCGTCGATTAATAATTCATTTCGGCTCGTTTATTTTGACGTGCGGAAATCGAAACGATCCGAGTGAAATGGCGTTCGAAGCCTCATCAATTATTACCGACGCGAAACAACTACCGTGAAATGAAATTCGACAGAAAAAAAAATATTTATATGTATATAAATATATACATATGTATATATAAATAAAATAGGAAAGAAAAAAAAACCGCGAAAATACGTTCGAATATCGACGTTTAAAAACGATAGGCGAACGAAACGAATGCATAACGCAAAAATGTATTAAAAATTAATGAGTTAAAAACGTAAAACAATTGTTAAATTATCGTTACTTTTTGAGAAAATCGTTTGATGATTTAATTGTAATGATAAAAGAACACGTAGTATGCTCTGATTGTGATTGATTAATTGATTATAATGCAATCGTTAATTTCAGGATGTGATTATTAATATTTTGAAAGTTTGACAAAGAGCTGACGACCAGTTGTTATATAATTTTATTTTTAATTTTGCATTGCAGAAAATATTTTTATATTAATATTAAAAAAAAAAGTAAATGTCTTTATTGTATATTTGTTATTTAAGCGGAAAATTTTTAAACAATAAGATTTAAATAATTTATATATAATATTTTATATTCTTATTTATAATGTTTGAAATTTATACAGAGAAAAAAATACATGAATTATTAATAAATCTATTCGATTTTGTAAATAATATTTTTATTCTAGAATAAAACTGTAATTTATTATGTATTTGATATTTACAATATTTTAAATTTTAACATGTTTAAGATTCGGCTTTCATTTGTGAAAGTGATAATTTAAAAATTATAATAGAAACAATTATCTAAATATTAAAATAATGTTAAAAATTATACAGTATTTAATAAGTAATCACAAAATAAAAAAACGCAATTAAATTACTTATTTATTCTATTTTATGACAAAAAATATAAATGATAATATATATATATATATATATATATATATATATATATATATATATAAATGAGTTCTATTTTTATAAATATATTAGATAATTTTTTCAAATACATTTTTATACACACATATTTATCCATATAAATAATTAAAATATTAAATATTACCGAATATTTTTTGTGTTTTTTTTTATTATACTGTACAATTAACGGTAAAAATTTTAATAATAAAAGTGTTAAATTAAAATTTTAAATAGGCAAACGTCATATTGACGATTAAAACGCTCGACATGTGATATTAAAACACTATTTTTGCACGAATATTACACACACACACACACACACACACACACACACACATATATATATATATATATATATATATATATATATATATATATATATATGGTATATATATTTGCATGAATTTAACGTAACTTATAATTAAAAATAAAATATACTTTGTATGGTAAATAGAAAAATAGCTAAATATACGTTATGTAAATACTAATAAAAATAAATAATTAAACTTGTATGATGTATTATAATGCGTATTTTGTCAAAGGGGGGGGGGTGCAAAATATGTACGCTAATTTACATAATTGCTAGTTTTGTTTTTGTTTTTTACTTCTCTTTTATACTTTATAATTGGATGAATGAACAATTTTCTTGATTTATAGATACGTTGAAAATTTGTCACTTTACATAATTTATGTGTCCGTTTGTCTTTTTTATTTATTACGTTACGTTGACAATTTTTTTTAATCGGTCGATTTCATCATCTGCTCTCTAAATTAGTCGTTTACATTAATTTATGTTTTTTTTTCATTATTGAATATGAATGATTATCGTGTTTTTATTTATATATTTCAAATAATAATAATAATTAAATAAAATCTATATAATAAATTAATTTTTAAATATTATTTACTGTGACATATTTTAGACTTTTCATTGATTCTAATTTTATTTTCAATAGTAATCTTTATATCGCAATCAATAAAATATTACAATTATTATAGTGTTTCCTTTTTATGATTATTTAATAAAATCGTTACTAAAAGTCGTAAGGAATATTTTCAATGTTTCTTTCTTATATGAAATCTTTGATAATTTTCAGTATTGCAAAAATTAATTAAAAATTTGATATAACATTTTTTTTAATTATTAAACAATAGTAGATATATTAATAATTCTATCTATATTTAAAAATATATTTTATGATAATAAATAAAAATAATTATGTATATAAAACGTGAAAATTAAAATTTTCAATTTATATAATAATATTCGTAACTATTGATTTTTTTTAAGTTTTAATAGCGTCTTCCAAGTGTTCTTTTTTATATATTATTTTATTACTAAATAATGTATTAAATTCTATCATATTTTTGGTATCTTCTTTCGATTTATGAAATTTGATCTTTTGATTACACTTATAATAATATGATATAAGTCTTGTTTTATTAGTTCTATTAGAATTCGAATTGGAAAAATATGATAATTTGAAATATAATCACAGGAACTTTGAACAAAACGTAATTTTTCTATATTTTATAGAAGCAAATGTTATTTTTAAACTAAAGATTTTCACTTTTTATTATAAAAAAAATAGTTTATAACTGAAAATTATTACGATATAAAACAGTGGCGTAATATTTTCCTACATTTTTTGTTATTATTTTTTAATTTATCTTCAAATATAGTTTTCATACAAAAATAAATAATTTATAATAAATTGAAATGAAATATCAATAATTTTTATAAAATGAAAATTTTTATATTTAAAATTTATGTAATCAATGTATAAAACTATTTTCAATATATAGATTTTTAATTTAAGATTAAAATCATATTTATAATATGAAAAAAATAATCAAATGTAAGTTAATAAAATACATTTTCATTCTACAAAAAACGAGGAAAAACATTTTATTACAAAATATAATACATTATTTTCAATTTTACATATTTATGGGTAGCTATTGATTTTTTTTATACATTCGTCTATTTATATACGGCGGAAATGAAATAATTTTCAATCTCAAACTATACAATAAAGAAAAATGTTGTTCTCAAAATTTAAAATGTTGATTCTATCAATTTTATTGTTGGGTTTAATTTGTTGTACAACACAAAAAATTCTAAAATCCAAAAGTAAATTTTCATTTATTGTCTATATAATAATTTAATTTATAAATTAACACCTGCCAACTGTGTGCGATGTTTTATAATCGAACAAATATATTATTTTCTTTTTATTTATAATATCAAATTTTATTTTTTAGCTAATTGCCAGTATCCAAATGAAATATATTTAGATTGTGGTACTGGCTGTGAACCTACTTGTGCATATATACCGGATGTGTGCATGGAATTGTGTGTTAATGGATGTTTTTGCAAAGAAGGCTATATAAGAGTTATTGAAAATGGACCTTGCATTTTAATAACGGATTGTTAATATTTTTTTTTCATGAAAAACAATAAAGTATTGTACAATAATTTTATTAATTTTATTTATATCATTTCATTATTGAAATGAATTGCATATTAAATTAAAATATCGATTTGTTTTAAACGAACTCTATGCACTTATATCCTTTGTGATTCGAACATTTTTTTTTATTATTTGTTAATAAAAAAAAAAAATTAATTGAAATGTATGATCCGAGGATAGTTCAGGAGTATAAGAGGGCGGAGCCTCTGGAAATTCTGCCCTCCCATTGGTCGATTCGATCGGGAGAGGAGGCGGAGGTGGAGGGGCGATCGGGGAGTATTAAATTGTCAAAGGGTGCAAACGATGACGTCATATAACTTTTTATAATAAAACACATTTTCGACGTAATTTAATATTATTATAATTATTTTTATTTTTACATTAAAAAATATAATTGGGTCGAAAAATAAAAAATAAATTTAAGATTTAATAAATAAAATTAATGATTAAACTTTACTACTATTTAGTATTTTTTTTTTGTTTTTGGTATAAATTCTAAAGATAAATCAATTTTTAAACTGTATAAAAAAATGTTACTTACACAGAATAAATATATATATATATATATATATATATATATATATATATATATATATATAATACTTATTAATTATTAATAATATTTATTATAATCTTATTACGAAATATATTTTATACAATAAAACGTCTTCAGATAACGGAATTACAAAACAAAGAAACAATTATCTACATACGTTCATCTTCATTAACAAAAAAAAAACAAAAATAAAGATAAATTTAACACGTTATCAGTCTAATTATTCTTTATATACCTATATATACAACATTTGAATGACGTCAACGGCTTCCGTAAAAAATTAACGACTTTGCGCAAAATTAATAATTTACGCGATTATCTTTATAATTTATCGTTTAATTATTATTATTATTATTATTTTGGTTTTGCAAAAATTCGTCGACGATTTGCGTTATTTATTAAAGGATATTTTGTATTTTAATTATTTTTTAGATTTTTTTTCAATCGTCATTAGCCGTTTGAAAATGAACTTAAACAATGCAAAAAAAAAAAAGAAAAGAAATCATTTGGGGGTCCTTTTCCGAGAATCGATTTACATGCAAAATCGACGGATTTGGACACGGACTAAATTCGTTTTAACATTTGCCGTTGCTAATTTATTATTTTAAATAATATAAAATTATTTTCATAAACGACCATATTTGTAGTTAGTTATATATAAATATTTCACAAGTATATTTTATATTAAAAGAGGTCGTTCATCATATTTTATTTCTCTTCAGTGACATCTAACTGATGTCATAAAAATTCATCGAATAATAAAACTTAAAATAATTTTCTATATTAATACGTTACACTCATTATTAATAATAATGAGAATTAAACTTGACATTTTTATGTCTTAATTCAATCTTGTCTAATCATTAACCGTGATAAAATGAATTAAAATTCATGCTCTGAAAAAATAATTTTATACTTGTTTGTATTTATAATGAATTCCAATCATTTGTTTTATTTTATTACTCAATATTTTTTTTTATAGAAATACGAAAAAAGTTGACTATTCCTGACGTAGTTTAAATTTTAGTTATACTTTTCAGAAACGAAAATCTATTATTATTATTTCTAGTTACGTTCTAAATATTCATTTTATATTTTTATATTATTCTTAACAATGATATAACTATAATTATTTATAATAATTAGATACTGTGATTTATTTTTTCTATTATGTTGTATATATTTAAAAAAGAAAAGCGTTCTATATCTATTGATAAACTATTTATAATAATATAATTGTAATTAGTATATATTTATATATATATATATATATATATATATATATATATATATATATATATATATATATATATATATATACTAATCATACTTACTTAACTTAAAATATTCATAAATATTGTGATTAAAAAATCATCAGAATTAATTGCTAAAATCAGGATATGTTTTGAAAATAGTACAATTTTTATTATTCTTAGCACGTTATTTGCGCTTTCAAAATTCGCTAATTTTCTTTCAAAAATTCACATTCGCACTAAATATTTTCACAGTTTATTTCGAATTATCGAAACAATATTTACAACTTTCGAATATTCGTTACGCATCTGTTACGTTTTTGTTATTGTTTTTTTTTTTTTTTTTGGAAAAATAAACGTAAGAATCATTCTCATGATCGACAGATTATTATAATCGACAATCACAATAAACGGCGTTCACTCTTCACACTATTTTTATAGTAAACGCATAAATTACACACACATTTATATATACCTGTATATTTGTTGAAAACAAAAAATAATACCGTATATCGTTATCACACCGGTGAAAAAACCGGTTTTTTCGAAGCGTGTACTGATTCCAAGGTCAGCGAGGTCCATGAACTTACATGCTCATATAAAATATGAACGAAATATATATATATATATATATATATATATATATATATATATATATATATATATATATATATATATATATATATATATATATGAATTGTCTCCCATTGGATAAATAAAAAAATATTCGAGGTATAGCTCAAAAAATTGACCGCATTCACTGTGATCGCAGGCTTCGAATGTAATTTAACATTTTAATCGACTATCGTGTGTTCATTTGCATAATGAATAATACTCTCAGATCGTTCGTTTTTGATATAGGTTAATTGTTGGGCGACTTCACTTTCATTTCGAAAATTAAAAAAAAAAAAAATATATATATATATATATATATATATATATATATATATATATATATATATATATATATATATATATATATATATTAATACACGTTTTTTTTACGTCACAACCCCGCCGAGTTTGGAAAATATATAATAATAATATTCTAAAGTATTATAATAAGGGCGAAGGGTAGCTAAATCGGTAAAATATAAAACCGAAGATGATTGCGTCGATAAAAAAAAATACGTTACGACGTGTTAAGAAAAACATGCGACATAAATAAAATCACAATTTATTCTCAACCTAAAACATGAAATAAATAAATTAAAATCTCAATAGCAGATCTCTAGAAAAAAAAAAATATATATATAATAAATAAAAACTAGTGCGCATTGTACATACATTCACTACGTATTAAAATATAAGTCTTAGACATTTTGGTAACTCACTTTAACGCGGATTTTGTTTGATCGTATCACGCTATAAATCTGTTTAATGCTAATTTACAAATAAAATAAATCAGTGGCGCAACAATTCATCATAAAAAAATAAAATAAAATTACACAATATTTTGTACAACTATGAAATTGATATATAATTTGTGTAACGTAAAATGTATACGTAGTTTTACAATACATTTTTTTTATTAGCGATTTCTTAACAGATGATTAAGTCCATATAACATTTTATTTTTGAAATTTTGGACTTAGTCTCGTATTAAGCAATCGTTGCATTTTATTTTCAGATATATTATAAATAATTTGTGATGATTTATTGTATTTTTTTAATAGGAATTTACAAAGAAACATGAAACTTGTAAATTTGGTTCCATACTAAGAAATCGACATAAAACACTTTTAGATACATAATTGTTTAACTTATCATTAATATTATTATTAAAAAAAATGTTTTTTATATTAAAAAGAAAGCTTGGTATTTTTATAAAAATATATCTAAAGTATGAATTTCGAAAAAAATGTAACGCCACTGATTTATGCATTGTAATCAAACAAAATTCACTATAGATTAACAATATAAAATTCACTATAAAACAGTTACATTATTATTATACAATAAAATACATCAAAAATAGTAACAATTACCATTGAATTGCTTATTTTTATATATATATATATATATAATCAACCTTTTTTTTTAACTATCGTTAAATACGCATAGCCTCAATTATGTTTCTCAGCGCTTTTGTAGCATCAGAATTTGGAAAATATGTCAGACATTTAAGTGCAGCCTCGCTGTGTTCGTTCAAAAGTGTAACAGTGTAATCCAATGCTGGTCCATTTTTGACGGCTGCTCTGACTTTGTCGAAATCCACCATTTCAACGTTCTGCAGGCCAACTTTTATTATGTTATATAAAGATGGATCGTTGTGTAATGCGAACAAAACCGGCGCACTGACCAATGAAAATGTGTTTGTTGTCGGAAATGTAAAAATGTTTATGTCGTTGGTCGCCTGCCACGCCAGAGCCGTGTGACAACCGAATAGATAACCGTGAATTTGAAGTTCTTTATCGTGACCTCCTAGATGTAATGCACTTTCGCAACCTCTGCCCAGTAAACTGCCGCCGGACAGAACGTTTCTCATTGTCCATTCTCTTATCGGATTACCTATACAATAATTTGTGTCTAACGGTTCTAATAATCTATCCGCTCCCAATAGTGAACTGATTTTGACATCGTCGCTTATGTTGAAGGTCAACGTGGATTTTTCGTCTGCCGGCACGGACGGTAATGGTATATTTTGTGGATTTCTTTCGCCGACGAATTCGCTATCGGTCAAGTCTCTCAGTGCCGACGATATCAATTCGTTCACGTGTCCGTTTCTGAGATTCGAAAGCATTCCGTTTGCTTTAACAAGTAAAAAATCTCCGGTTAATAATGCTATTTTATTGCCGGCCAACATTAAGTCTTCTTTGGTTTCTTTCAGCGCTTCCGTTGTAGGATTCAATATGCCCGTATGTATAAAGTGTCCCGTTTTTATCAGTTCCGTTAATTCTGCTAAGTTTCGTTGATTTTGTAGTACGCCACTTTCTTCCAATTGTTCGGTGTTCAACTTGTTTCCGGCGGCTTTTGATATCAAAAGTATTAATAAACCCCACGTTTGAATATTACTCTTCTCATCGAAAACGAAACTTTTCGCTATTTTCAATATCGGATGATTTGTTCCAACCTTGAATGGTTAAAAATATAAATAAAATCAATATTCACACAATTATATACAGCATAGAGTATAATATATTTTTTTTAAGTATAAAATTTATATATATTTTTTAAAAGGTTGTGTACCTCAGCTTTACGCTTAATATTCTCATATTTTATTAAATCGCTTCGTTTTTATTGTACTTCAAATTTAAATATAAATATCTTATATAAATGAATTATTATATTAAATTAATATTGTTATATAAAGAAAAATAATTATAGATATAATTTATAACACTGAAATTACAAATTAAATGAAAATATTACATCATTTACAGCAAAAATTTAAATATTCATATTTTTAATTACGTGTATAATAAAAAAAATAATATATATTAGCTAAATTTGAATTTTTCGATGAAAATGCAAAAAAAAAAAAACAAATACTTAATCGAAATTCGATCGTTTTCACTTAAAACACACGTACTTTCGAAATTTAATTCAGCGTGACAACAAAAAGAAAAAAAAACAAAACGCGCACAAATTATAAAAAGCAAAATGAAAACGAAAGTTGTCGTAGCAGCGATGAAGAAAAAAAAACGAAGAAGCAATTTAAAACAGAGCGGCAATTTAACGCGGTCGAAAGTGAAAAACGGAAAAAAAGAGAGAGAAAAAAAAAAACGAAATAAAGGGCAACCGCGCGCGAAATGTAGGTCGCGAAACGCTGTGTTATGACCGCGACACTTTCGCGACCCGAGCGCCAGACAAAACATTGACGTTTACGTAACACAAGAACGCGCATTCGTCTGTTCTGTTATATTATATACTATATATGTATATAATGTAACTTACTAATTTTTTCAGATGAAGCGCAATGTTGGCTATCTCGTCGTTCATCAGCCAGCGAAAATTCGCAAATGACGTTCCGTATCCCACGATTTTTTCAGCGTCCTTCACGACCTTGTCCCATTTCGGTTTGAAATTGTTTTCGGCGTACGACGATCGACTTCTGACGGATAATTCGCATCGGTGGCACGCGGACGCGTTGCCGATTAAAGGTTTGACGCTTCTGCCGAAGCGGTACGCCTTCGATAGCATGTCCGATTGTTGTTTTTCAGACGACGCGATTTTCAGTTTCAGCGCGTTGCATACGACATTTGAGGTTATGTTTCCCGTTTGACAGTTGTCGGGGACGCCACGCGCATGCGTATTTCAGATAATGCGCACGTTGCTGAAACGAAACATGCCACACAATTTTCATATAAAAATAATTATAAAATTTTATTTTGCACAATTATATAAATGTATTATTGAATGAATAAACGTGTGGTTTTCCATGTTAATAAAATATATTTATTTTATTTATTGTTCAAACATACAATTGTTACAATGTATATATCGTCTCTCATACAAATTAAAAAATATATGTATTTATCATATGGAAGATATGTTGAAATATAGTCTGAAAAAATAAATAAAATAAAAATTAGTACAATGTTTTATTTCTCATGAGAAATATTAAATTTGAATTTTATATCGTTAATATGAAATAGAAAGTCAAAAAAAATATTGTTGACATTTTTGTGAATGAAAATAATTGAAATAGTTGTGGTCGATGTAAAGAAATGTTAAAAAAAAAACAATAGTACTAATAGTTTTTATAAATATTATTATTATTTTCGCTTAAAAAAATAAATATTATTAGATTTTTTTTTAATATTAATACTCTTTTTAGTTATAAATGAAAAGCGAGAATATTCGATTTAATTTTAACTTCAGTAGATAAACTCGCTTTTCAAAACTAGATTATTTTATATAACGTATACTTATTTGTATTATTGTTATTAAATTGATAAATATTCATTTTTACTCCATTCGAAGGTCATTATCATGTGCTGAGAATTAAATAATTATACTATTATATTGTATTAATATTATCGTATTGAAAATTGCGATTTATTAAGGTTCGATTAATGCAGAAAATATGTAATAAAACAAAATATTTCTTTGAAAATAAATAAATAATTCAACAGTTCTAAAGCAGTTGAAAGGCTAATATAATAATAAATAATGTATTTAATTAATTTATATTTTTTTACAAGAGTAATTTTGAAGTATTTACTGCATAATGAAACCAGATTATTGCATCTTTGATTGTAGGTCAATTATAAAGTATAATTTGAATTAATAGCGTGTTAATTTATGTGTTGACAAATATATGCGTAACGCGTAAACGTCGTAAACGTAGTTAATACCCGTTAACGACGTTTTCTTAAGAAGAATTTCCCATTGTGAACTTTGAATGGTTTTAAAATTTATAAATGGAAATGACAAAAAAAATTTTTTCTTATTATGCTAATACGCAAAATTTAAGGCGTACAAAACGATTTCGAAACGTTTGACAATATTTTTTTTTTGCAACACTCGATCTATAATTTAGATAGATACGTCTATTGTTTAGAACAATATATTTTGACAATGATACTTTCTAATATCAAAATAATCGTTGTTGTGAAAAATAGTCATTAGTTTAATATCAGAATTGTTTAGTTTTTTTTCTCATTTCCGTTTTTTTATTGTAAAAATAATAAAATATTATTTAAGATTTTTATTAACAACTTATATAATAATATATATTTTTTTATAATTTATTTTAATATAATTCATTTTATTTTAATATTTACATTTACTTGTATATATATATATATATATATATATATATATATATATATATATATATATATATATATGATTTATAAAAATAATAGTTATATTTAGAAATTACGTTCATTGTCGTATTTATCATTTTAATAATTATTTTATTTATAAGTATTTTAAATGCAAGGTTTCAAAGTTCTAATTTTATTATAAGACATGTGTGAGTGTAAAATAATATGATAATAATTATTTTATATTAAAATATACTTGTATAAACACTTGTATGATTCGATAAATTTAATATATTTTTAATAAAAATAATATTTATTGATTTTTTTTACTATTAAATAAATTAATATTATATATAAAGATTTTTTTTTAATATTACTTTGAAATTTTATAAATCAAATAGGTCATTATATATATAATTAATTCAAAATCTATGCATTAAAAAAAAAATATATATATATATATATATATATATATATATATACAGATGTCATAATATAATTCATAATTATTTTTAATTTTATCATTCTTTTTTGAGTTTAATTACGTCAATATATGATATTTTTATTTTAAAAAAATATATATTGATCGCCAGTATACTCACTGTTATTGACTGACTTACTGACTGACTGACTGACTGATGTACAATGTTGCAAATCAAAATCTGAGTTGTCAGTTTCTTCAATGAGCGTCGTTAGAAAACTAAGTGCGATTTGTACTTTCATCTTGTTTTTATACTTACTTTGGTGACATTTTGTGTCGATTGTTTTCTAAATTTCTGTTATTTTTTTTTTAATTTTAAATCTCAAAAATTATATAAAATTACACAGTTCATAGTTTAATTGTATCAATTGTATAAAAATAAAATCGTATATTTTTTTTTTATTATATTATATAAATATATTAGTGTTTAATATTAAATAAAATTCATTACATTTGATATAAATTAACAGGTCGAATATGCTCGTATTAAATTATATATTCATAGCTTCGATTATACTAGACAATGCATTCGTCGCATTCGATCTAGGAAAATGTTCCAAACATTTCAGTGCTGCTTCACTATGTTTATTCAATAGCATAATTGTGTATTCTAGAGCCGGTCCATTTGTTACAGCATCTCTGATACGATCGAAATTTACGTATTTTATATGAATCAAACCCGGCTTTATTGTTTCGTACAAAGAACGATCGTGGCTCAATGCGAATAAAACCGGAGCGCTGACCAGAGAAAAATTATTTTTAGATGAAAATTTAAATGTATTTATGTCGTTTGTCGCTTGCCATGCTAAAGCCGTATGACAGCCGAAATTATAACCGAAAGTTTGTAATTCTTTATCGTGTCCACCTAAATATAGAGCACATTCGCAACTTTTCCCCAATAAACTGCCTCCAGATGAAATATTTCTCATTGTCCATTCTTCTATCGGATTGCCAATAGATGAAATCGTGTCTAACGGTTTCAATCTATTTGCATTCATTAAAAAATCTGTATCAACATCATTTTTAACGTTCGTAATCAACGTGAAATTTTCACTTATTGGCATTGAAGGTATCGGTTCATTTTGTGGATTTCTCTCGCCGATAAATTCACTTTCCGTTAAATCTCTGTGTGCCGACATTATTGAATTCAAAATATGAACATTCCTCATGCTCGCTAGTATTTCGAAAGTTTTTGCAAATAGAAAATCGCCGGAAAGCAATGCTATTTTATTACCGGAATGCATTAGTTCATTTTTAGTTTCGTCCGATTCGTCAGAATTCGGATGTAAAATGCCCGTGTGTATATAATGACCCGTTTTTAACAATTCCGTTAGTTCGGCTAATTTTCTTTGATCGTGTAAAATTCCACTTTCCTCCAATTGTTTAGAATTTATACGATTTCCCGCGGCTTTCGATATAAGTAATATCAATAAACCCCACGTTTGAGTATTGGTTTTTTCGTTAAATATTAAACTTTTTGCGATATCTAATAATGGATGATCTGTTCCGACCTATAAAAAAATATATGATACGATTTGTTTATTTTTTTCATAACACGTTGAAAATATAATAATGATTGGATTCATACTAATTTTTTCATTTTTTGAGCAATGTTAGCCACTTCGTCGTTTATAAGCCAGCGTAAATTTGCCATAGAAGTTCCGTATCCCACAATTTCTTCTGCATCTTTTACGACTTTATCCAATCTTGGTTTGTTGATATTTTCAGGTTGTATTGTAATTTTTTTACTGTTTTCTGATATGTTGAATAATGATGCGTTTCGAAGTAAATGTTTGTTTTTCAATCCCAATTTTACACTATTGATCAGCATATTCTATGGTATATAATAAAAATGTTTTTTTATTTATATTATTAAAACATCTTGATAGTATTAAATATATAATTAATAAAATGTTGTGATATAAAGTAGAAATACAATTTTTTACTTACATATATATTATGTTTATTACCGATTAAGTTTAACACTGTGATTAAAAAGTAAGGTGAATTTGTATGTAAAATGTAAATTCTTTTTCCAAATCAATTTCATCCCCTTTAAAGTAATCCCCGTCCGATAAAACGCATTTTTGCCAACGCTTTTTTCAGCCCTCGAAACAGTCGGAATAGTATTTTTCCGGTATAGCCTTCAAGACCTTCTTCGATTCGGTTTTTGTCTTCTCAATCGTATCAAAACGGAGTCCCCGCATAGGCCTTTAAAATTTGCTGAACAGCCAGATATCGTACGGAGTCACATCAGGCGAATACGGTGGTTGCGGAACGATTTGAGTCGATTTTTTTGGCAAAAAAAATGCGAAAAACCAACGCAGTATAACACGGTGCATTATCGTGATGAAGGAACCAAGAGTTGTAAAAACACGTGTAACTCGAAGATAATTAAACCTTTTGACAAACAGATGCTTGGCAAATGTTATAGACAGTCTTACCAACCTAGGGAAAAAAAATACAATTTACCTGCCTTCCTAATGCTCGGGACTTTTAAATGACAATTTCACCTTACTTTTTGATCATAGTAGTATATTTTTTTTGAAAATTTTACAATATATTGTCATTAGTTACTGAAAAAATTCTTAACCCTATAATTAACGTTATATATTTTTTTTATATAATTACTGTTATTTTTTTTTATTTTATCAAGTGTTGCTTATTTTAAATTATGTAATTTTTAGCGACTCAATACAAAACAATCTTGGCAATTAGTAATCTCTTTATCCGAGTCGGCAGCTCGAGACAGTGATTCAAAAGATAAACAGAAAGAAACTATTATATAATTTGTTGGGAATTAATTGTGGGCGTGAAAAATTTATCATTTTTGATGTAAAAATAAACTTATTCTTAAAATGGATCTTCAATATTTTATATAGTTTAGAAATAAAATGAAAAAAAAATATTTTATTAGATTTAAAATTAAAAAAAATTGAATGTTTGTAAAATTCTCTTTGAAATATCAAATAGAAATTCTATTTAAATTACACTATTTGTATTTTTAAATGGATTAAACACAAAAATCTTAAATTACGATTTTTTTTTTTTTAAGTATGAAGTATGAAAATTATGCAAAATTAATTCCGAATTGTCGATAGTCTAAGTTTAAATAAATTGGGACCACAAAGGGTTAAAAACCAAAATCATATAATATATTATAAACAGTTTCACTTTTTAAATACGAAATTTTCGTGTGCTATATATTCAAATTTGCGATATGTTTGATTTGATTTGAAATAATTGTATTATCAGGTGCTATATATTCATATTTAGAATATCAAATAGATATCACTTAATCATTTAATTATATTAGACCCGATAATATTTCATTTTATACGGCAACACTATGCTAAAATTTATAATACTATTTTATATATTTCAACACTTAAATTTGATTATATCTTATTATATCTAATAGAATTTTTTTGTAAATATATATATATAATATTGAATTTTATTTTATAATATTTAATTTCAGCAAAACACTTTTGTCCATCTGGCAACACTACGTTCAAAATAAAAAGAACTTAATATATAATATATTAATAGACTAAATTTTTAACATTTCAATATAAAAATTACACATATTTAACGAAAAATTGAACGCAAAAAAAAATACACTTGCTTCTATAAGAGTTGATTACAAATTGGCGACAATTTCAGCTTTTCATTTATTATATATAGAGCACTTACCGAAAAAAAAAATAACCAGTCGCATTAATTATTACGAAATATAATTGTATATCGAAGACGTTACCTTTCACTGATTACAATTAATAATTTTAATGGCGACGCTAAATTTATTATATCAGTGTTTTACCGGAATTCATGAATGGCAATCGGTTAATTAATCTAAAAAAATTTTTTTTTCAATGCACATACGCCCATTGCGTATACGGAAATTTGTAAAAATTCGGTTATTATATAAAATTTCATAATAGCGTGTAATAAACAATAATTTTACATTCAAACAAATTTACGTCATTTTTTACAATACTTTTACTGATAAATTTCACTAAATTTCTACTAATAATTGTCCGATGTTGATTTAATATATTGATATTTTATATAATATTTAATTTACTACAATTCTATCAATTATTTTTTGTGATTATTATGTTTTTATTTATATCAAAGTAACACACACACACATATATAAGTCTAATTTCACTCTTAAATAAAGACGAATATAATATATTGATCGATTTTTCACATTTAATAAAAAAAAATTTTTTGACCCAATTTTTATCTAAATTTTAATATGATTTTGATTTTATTTCAATATTGTTTGATACATTTTTTAAAAATTAAAAAATATATATATTTTAGTTGACTATTTTTACTTCAAAATATAAGTACGATTAAATTACGTCACCTTGAACTACTTTCGTAAGAAGACTTTTAAATTAATATAAAAAATAATAATAATTTTATTTTTTACCTTCGAAAAAAAAATCGCATTAGCCAATTTCAACATCTCGGTAAAAGATTGCGATATTCTTCATTTGAACAACAAAACATTAAGAGTATTTCGAACAAAATGCATTCATTGCTAAATCGGCAATGATAAATTGTGCACAGAGCAAAAGATGCTATTTAGTCTATGTTGCAAATACAACTTAGATAATTGAGGAAAAATTCTTCTTTTTATATTGCAAAAAAAAAAAAATAGAAAAAAAAGGTTTACACGTGATAAAATTGTTTCAATTTACTTGTATATCGCGATATTCATTTAGCACATTAATTGTAATTGTCCCTGACATTGTATATATTATATTATAATTGACGTGTTGTTTGTTGTTCAGTTGAAGACAATATTCTGATGAATTTATATTGCTGTTTAAGTATAAATAATTATATTGATAATATAAAAAAAATAAGTTATCATTATAAAACAAAATATATAATGAATACGAGTCTCAAAAATAGTGAAAATTCACTAGGAAATTTTTTTTTTCGTAGTCTACCATATAAAAAAATTAAAAATACCTACTCATAAATAATAAGATATAAATTAATAAATTGATTAAATGTTATATAACACTTACAAGTTTAAAGTAAAATTTAAGGATATTTTTTTTTCATCTTGAATATTAAAATTTTTGTAACATATTTTTTTTTTGGCGCACGTAATTTAAAAGTAGGTCATAAAAATATATATACTAAGCTCATTAAGAAAAGATCTAACAGTTTTTTTTTATTATGAACACGAAAAGTGAAAAATATTTAGATATTAAAAATTAAATAGATTTAGTTTCCTTAAAACTTAAAACTTTATGTGAAGAAAGTCAACACATTTTGACTTTCAATGTGTGACAAAAAAAAAAAACAACAAAAATTTCATTCCTAATGTCAAAAAGTATTAATTTTATATATGTATAATAAAAAAAATATATTATTAACACGAAATTAATAAAGTCACATATTTAAAATTAAAGGTTCAAAACAAATTTACGATTTTTCTCGTTAAGCCGCATTTAATAAATATTTGATTTATAACTATTTCATTTTAAATGTAAAATTTTATTATACGATATATGTGTGCGTGAAAATTTTTATTAATATTTATGCATAATTGAAATTTTCTTGCATTATAATTATTTATCTATACTTTTTATAATATGATGTAATTTAAGATTTGTTCAGTTTTAAATTTATTCAAGTAAAAAACGATATAATATACAAAAATGTATTAGAAGCGAGAAATCGAAGCGACAAAAAATTAAATAAATATGAAAAATAAAATACGTAATTTATTTTACATATTATTATATATTTTTCATATTGATTTAATTTTCTTGACGTTTAGACTTTTTGTATCTAAGACTTTTATTGTGTTTTGTAACTTTTTTTAGTTGAATAAATTATTATTATACATGAAGATAATTCTTTTAACGTATATTCGAAAGTTTATAAATAAAGCGTGCCATAAGATATATCAATAATTCAAAATCTATGTAAATATATTTAATTTATATACATATATAAGCTATTTAATTGTTACATTTTTTATGTGATCTTTTTTTATAAAACAACTGTAATACACTTAAAATTTTATGAGATCTCAATATTTTATTATATAGTGTTAATAAAGTAACAGTTAAATTATCAATTTTTAATGAGTTAATTATAAATATATAACAGCGTCTAAAAAGTCATACTTTAAAAAGCCTTAAAAAATATTATCGGCCTGAAGAATAAATCGGTTTAAAATTGCCTTAAATGACATTTTTGAGAAAGGATTCGTGTAAATTATTTTATAAAACGACAAAAAACGAGGTTTTATCGTTTGAAATATTGGATCTACTATCAAAATGAGAAATACCAAAAAAAAAAAAATAATAATATCGAATTGGCACATTACTAAAAAATAACAAGGACAATCGTAAATTTAATATAAAAATAATTTAATACATTTATTTCATTATGTACCACTTTTATCGTATAATTATTTTATATCCTTCCCGTATGCGTATTCTGGGAAAAAATAAATAATATTAATTTTAATGAAAAAAAATGTAAAAATGAATAAAATTTGAATATTTTATTTATTTTATAACTTAATAGTGTATATATTTATTTATTTTTTCAAAGGAAATATACTTTTCCTTTAGAGTTACGCTTTATTGCAAACTGAAAATGTCATTTCGTTGATTTTAAGTCATCAGAAACACATTATTTATTGAATAATGATAATTATATCGATTGGAATAATAAATTTGAATCCTTTAGACGTCCAAAAACATGAAACAATTGTGTAATTACCGTTAACTCATATTTTTTAAATTGAACCAAACGCAAAACATATTAAATGAAATTGCACCACTTTCAAAATAAATGACTCATATATTTATTTTTATTTAAAAAAAATAAAAAAAATTGCTTTCCTTTTTGATTTGTGCTTTATTAAAAACGGAAATACTCACTGATTGATTGATTTTACGATGGAGCAAATCAAAATTTGAATTGTCAGTATTTCTTTAATGAGCGCTGTTAGAAAACTAAGAGCGAATCGCGCTGTCATCTTATTTTTTTAGGAACATTTTGTATCAATTTTTTTCAAAAATTCATTTTTGAATAAAAACTTTTCGCAACTATCAATCATTATTTTTTATTATTTATTTTTTTATCAAATTTATTTAAATCGACTAATATTGTGATATTTTTTATTGAAATTTTCCATTATCGTCGTCGAATTTGTGATTTTTAATACTAAAAAAAAATATCACAACTTTACTGAAAAAAACTGCGATTCCAAAATTCGGCTTACGGAATATGATTCTAGTAAGTAATGCATCCGATGATGCATTAATTTTTATAAAATAATTACAAAATAAGATGGTTTACATTCATCTAAATCACGCTTTTCATAATAATTGTCTTCAATTTGGATTTTTTTGACTTACGTTTTTGATTTAGAATCTCCTAGTTGATTTACGTTTTTGATTTAGAATCTCCTAATTATATTATTTTTTTTATTTAATACTTTATTTGCAATGCATTTCTCGATTTAATTATTGAACGAAAATCGCATTTTAAGTTTGCTTGCGTAATTTTGATTTCATTTTATTATATTGAAACAATATTACAATGTTGCGTTTATAGCAGTTGGATATACTACTGTGATCAAAAAGTAAGGTGAAATTTTTATTTAAAACTTCGGAGCATTAGGAAGGCAGGTAAATTGTAATTTTTTTTCCTAGATTGGTAGGACTGTCTTTAACATTTGCTAAGCGTCTGTTTGTCAAAAGGTTTAATTATCTCCGAGTTACACGTGCTTTTACAAATCTTGGTTCCTTCATTACGATGCAGTATAACCATATCATACTGTATTGATTGTTCTCGACTTTTTGCCAAAAACTCGACTCATATCGTTCCGCAACCATCGTATTCACCCGATTTGGCACCGTGTGACTTCTGGCTATTCGGCAAATTCAAAAGATCAATGCGGGGATGCCGTTTTGATACGATTGAGAAGATAAAAACCGAATCGAAGAAGGTCTTGAAGGCTATACCGGAAAAAGACTATTCCGACTGTTTCGAGGACTGAAAAAAGCGTTGGCAAAAGTACATTTTATCGGACGCGGATTAAATAAATAAAGAATTTACATTTTATAAACAAATTCGCCTTACTTTTTGATTACAGTGTTATATATAATGTTCGTATTTTTTTTAAAATAAAAAGATATAAATTGTTACATAATCATTAAATAAATTTTCATAACTTTTTTTTCAGTATTTTTTTTTTTATATTATAAAATTTCATATGTTTTGTGTTTCATATTGGCAAACAGGTAGCGAATGATTTTGAATCGTAATATTAATATGTTCACCGGGTAAATTTATGACACGTCGCATTTATTAAGTGCATATGGATTCACGGCGCGAAACTGACTCGTGTACTCCACGAGGGTTTCCGATGACGTCGGGGGCCCACGGCCGAGACTTCGGGACCCCAACATAAATTATTGTTTGTGGCCAGTCGCCGGGTAATGATAGTCATCAGGGCGACCGCCAAGGGCTAAGCTATCAACCAATCACGGGGGAGCTACCATATTTCAAAATTATCGCTGCTTGCCGTTACACACAGACAGACGGACACACGAACATACGATGGAGTCAAAAACGTTTCTTTTTGTTTTATATTTATGTGTGTGTGTGTGTGTATGCAGGTCCGGATCTGTATTAAGTCGAATATAAGGCATTTGCCCAAAGGGAGTTTGAACCATCAAATTTTAGTGAAGTGCCAACAGTGTTCTAAAATTGGAATGAATTTCATGTATTATTGTGCTTCTCAAAGTTTTCAAAAAAAAAAATTTTTTTTTTCTTGATTTTTCAAAGTCAACTAATTATGAAAATTGTCATTAAATTTCATACAACATAAACTATGATGAATTGCATATACAAATATATTTAATATAGTATCAGTAAATCAAAATTAACCGATTAAAATTTTAATATATAAAAATTATATTTGAATTATAAATAAATTATATTATATATAACTAGTTAACATTTCGTATATTACTATTGCTTATATATATATATATATATATATATATATATATATATATATATATATATATATATATATATATATTCAAGTTATAAATATTTATAATAATTATATGAATGAATTGAATCAATGTAAATTTAAACTTGTTTAATATAGTATGACATATTTTTATACATTTAATACTTAATTATATTATACAATTAAAATGGAAAAAAAATATTGTAATGGAAATGTGCTGGATTCAGATATAGCAAAGCTATGGATTTCTAAGGGCCGCATTAATTAATTTTATTGTAGTAAGAGTTTTATTTGAAATTATTGTATTATTTGAAATTATTTGTAAAAAATATTATAGAATATTTTAATTATTTAATATTAAAAAATATATAATGTACTAGAATATTTGTAAAAAACTGTATATTTGACTATGTATTATTTTTCATTATAAAAATATATATTTAATTCGAATTTTAAGATTTTATTATAATTATTAAAAATTTTAGTTACTTAACATTAATAATAATGTAATTTTTCTTGGATACTATATAAAAAAAAATATTTGCATTGACTAATTAATGTCATTTTAATACATAAAACGTTTCGTTCAAATTATATTCGAGTCTTAATTTTAATATTTAATATGTAAAAAAAAAATACTTATTCAGATTTAAAGCCCAATAAAAATCATATGAAGCTAAAACAAAAATCGAAACCGAAGCGTAAAAGAAAAAAATAAGCTTTCGAAATATTAAAACGGCCAAACGATCTTCACATCCTATGAATAAATTTAAACCTGTAAACCTTGCGAGGGAGCTTTGATTTTTTTTGATTTTTGATTTTTGTCGTTATTATTTTTGTGAACGATTTTCGAACGTATCACTCGCTCGTTTAGTTTTGACGGAGGTCTTGTTCGTATTTTTCTTCTATTTTTTTTTTTTTGATCTCCGATTTATAACGATTACAAAACGAAAAATATGTATGTATATATATATATATATATATATATATATATATATATATATATATATATATGTAATAGAATAGAAAAATAAATAAATAAACGAACGTTCATAACTTGGTGGTACTGTATATAAAATGTTTCACGTGTGCGATGACGGATAAAACGATATATTATAATAAACGAACTCACCGATCGGATAAACGGAAGAATTGTTATTTAATATGTAGGTCAATGTTTATTCGCTTAGAAACGGCAGGTTACGGGTTCGATTTTATATATAATACATTATATAATTTTAATAATGTAATAAATGTTTAAATTATAGATACATAATTGATAATTTTATTTTTAAATTATTGAATTATTATATTGATATTCATATTCGAAGTGTGGTAAAAATAATTATTTATATTATAAATTTATATTAATTTATATTTAAAAAAATTAACAATAAAAAGGATAAATATACATTAATAAATATTTAAATCTGTAATATAATTTAAAATATTTTTGCGTAGTTCTTCAATTAAAAAATAATATGCGAAATTTGGACACATAATTAATTAGAATTATTAAATCTTAAATATAAAAATAATATGATTTATATAATGAATTGATATCAAATTTTCCAATATATTTGGAAAAATTGATATCAAATTTTCAATTATAGAGAATTTTATAAATATTAAAAAAAATGTATATCTAGTTTTCTTAATTATTTATGTAGGTATTTTATTTTAGGTATTTGTTAGAATTCTAACAATTTTTTTATTTTTTAGTAATAATTAAGAGGCAAATTAATTTGAACATTCTTACACACTTCATTTTCACCATTCGGTCAATTATCAAGATGTAAACGCATTATATTATCTACGAATTTACAAATTAATAGCTGTAATACCATTGTTTCGTACGATTATAATACTAAAAAATGGACCGAACTGAGCGCTCGGTTGCATTTTACGATTCACAATAATAATAATAAATATGCATTTATGCGGCTTTTAATTAATAAAATTACACGTGTACCGAACACTTACGGGTTTTACATATATATATATATATTTTTTTTTTTTCCTTTCTCTGTATTATAATTTTCTCTTCGTCCATTTTTTTCCCGGTTTTATTTTTATTTTGATTTTATCGTCGACTGATCGCCGTCGTTTTTCCTTCGGTCCGATTGCGATGTTAAAACACTTAATTGCCGGCGAAAAAGAGGTCGTAATTTGGAATACGACCGGCGAAGGGAAAGAGGAATATCTGCATTCGTAATTGCCGAAGACCGCGACTCTGCAATTAACCGCCTCTGGCCGTTCGTGACGGTTAAAATAGTCCGGGCACCGTTTTCTATTTTTAATTATTTCAAGTCGTCGTTGTATATATATATATATATATATATATATATATATATATATATATATAAAATAATCTAATTTTAATAATATTTTATTAAAATCGATTTAAAATGTATACAATATGAGAAAAAAAAACATTTATATAATCGAATGCACGTCGACGACACAATAACGAGTCATATATTCAATTAAACATCTTAATTTTCAGCTTTTTAATTTAATTCCAAAAATAAATAAAATAAAAATAAAAAATACTAATCTATATAATACATAAAGAAGTGTTTCAAAACTAGTCCGATAGACGATCTCTATATAAATCTTAGTTCGCGGTAAAAGATCGATGATTGAACGCGTTGTTGGACGTTAATTTAATTTACGGGCCGCATTTAAGATATATGTAACCGCTTCATTATCATGGGGCCGCATATCGAGTCGCATCTGACTATTATTGTTGCTAATTAACCGGATAATTAATGTTTTTTTTTGTACTATTCGACAATAGGTCGCTTGAGACGTTTGCGATCTGCGACTATCGTGCGAAACATCTTCGCGTTAATTATATATATATATATATATATATATATATATATATATATATATATATATATATATATATATATATATAATATTTTAATACATTTTTCAAGTCGTTATATGCGTTATAAATAATTGTATAATCGTCTCTATATATAATTAACTTAATAATATGTGAAGTAAGAATTAATTTAATATATTTATCTTTTTTATATATATTATCATAAAATCGTATAAAATAACGAGTTTGTTGATGTGATATATCTCATATATTTATCTTTATAATTTTTCTTGTAAATTGAATACGAAAATATGAAATTTACCGTAAAAAAAGATACTGTTAAATATATGATGATATTTAATTACAGTTGTAAATTTTATAATTATCACGATGCAAATTAATTAAATAATTCAGATTTTTTAATTATATATTATTATTAAATATTGTATTTAATGATTTAAATATCACATTACAGATCTATTGAACATAATATTGAATAATTTTTAGACATATTTGATATATTTATATTGAAAATTATTTTATATTTATAATTTTTGAAAAAAAAATGTTTTTTAAATTTTATTATATATTAAAATTCTAATTATAAATATTTTAATATGAATTAATATTTAATATACACAAAATTTTATAATGGTTTAGAGATATTAAAATTTTGACTACCAAACGAATAACATGATATAAATACAACTTTTATTATAAAAATTATTTCTTTTATAAAAAATTATTAAAATATAATATATAATATGTAAGGGATTTTCTTAGATTTTTTTTCAGTATATATTACATTTTTTTTCAGCATGTCGTTTTAATTAATACGCTTATAAATTAATATCGCGTGCTTTAAGGACTAAATCACGCCGACGTCCGACTTGAAAATGATTAAAATGTATTAATCGCACAATAATATTATTATTATTATATTTATTTCGAGCGTTAATACGACGCTATCTGATTTACGACGCCGCGTATGAATTTAATTTTATTACAGTTGTAAAATATTAATGGCGTTCGTACCGCATTTACAAGTAAGTAATCGACGATGTGCCGATAATAAATTAAAATATTTGTATTAAAATCGTGTTATTCGACGTGCGATATAAAAATTAAGACGTTATGAATATCAGAAAAAAAATGGTACACTTAATGATGTAAGTTTGATAATTAAAAAAATATATATATAATAAAATTATTTATGAAGATTGAGAATCTTTGTATCTGAAACAATATGTATTTATAAATTAGTTATAAATAAAAATATATAGTTCGTTTTAATGAAATATTATTTTAGCAATACTTAAATTTTATTATATTTCAATTTCTTTATGTAGTTTATAATAGAAAATACGATATATATTTTATTGTAAAAAAAAATATTTTTTCAAAATATCAAGTTAATCCTTAAAGTCGAGTCGTTAGCTTCATGTCAAAATTTTCTAAAATAATAATAATATATATTAATAAAAAATTAAACGGCATTATTTAACGATCAATCTTTAATCGATTCGATATAGATTAATATATTTAACCGTTCACCTGCAGGATATAATTTTTAACATGATTAGAACAAAAACAATAAAAAAAAACCACGACATTTCTTAATTCTAAGTATCTAATAGCTAGTATCAATGGCGGCGTTAATTGCGTCGCATCGTCGCATTATTATAATCGTACGTGCCGTTATTGTGATCACTGTTAAATGATAATAATAATTTAGAATGCGGCAGCTGATGCTTTAACACATAACATGCCGGTAGCGGGACACGAAACGCGGGCAAACGTATCCCGCTGTCCGCCCCATTAGCGCAACTCGTGTTTTTCGATCGTTAATCATAAACGTAAGCTTCGATTTTTGACCGAGATATTTCTTATGTATAATTCTTGTGCGTGCGTGTGTGCGTTCGTGTGCGAGTCACTCGTCGCGAAGCAGTATCGACGTTGTAACTCTAAAAACAATCTAAAATGTTAAATTTATACGATTGTTACATTACATATGAAACATAATTAATATAGTTTAAAATTAAAATTATAGCATATTAATATATAAGAAATCTAAATTACAATATAATAAACTATGTGACGTCTTATTTATCGATTGATATATGATGTGAAATATAATAATTTTGTGACAATTTTAATCGATTTATGTAATATTTTTAGTCTTCGAAAACTTTTAGGTTGTAATTGTCGATATAATAAAGACGATATTTGTTATGGATCATATAAATAATTTAAATCGATTATAAAAGTGAAAAATAATGTTGATTTTTCACGTGAAAACTATCATTTTTTTACACACTTCATATATATATAAGTTTGACTTTTTTGTTTGTCCGTATGGAATTTTGTAATCGATTTTTCGTACACTTTCCGATATGCGATCGAGTTGAAATTTTACATATTTACACACTCTCGATGACAATGAAAGAATCGATTAACAGATTTACAAAATAATCGATCGATTAATTATATCGATTTTACTTTACAATTGTCATAATAATACACAACGGTACATTTATCGATAAATTTATATGATACAACGATGCGATTTTTATTATTGATAAGTGTGTATTTTTTTTTTTTTTTAGTTAAAAATATTTTTATATCGTGTATATTATTATTATTTTGTGTTTTTATTTTCGTGTTCACGACTCGTATTCAAGATGGCGATCGCTTTTCGTCAGCGCGGCAACAAATCGTCGTAAATTGCATTCAGCTATCGTCCGACCAATCGTCTGTATTCCAAACCAATTATGTTTTATTACCGACTATACCTCGTCTTCGACTCCTCGTTCCGGGGCTGGTCGGTTCGGTTACGATACGCTTTTGTTATTATTATAACACGGTATATAATAATATAATATAATATAAATGTGAACCGTGTAGTTTGGCCGAATCGTGAACCCGTCCGTTCGAAAAAAAAAAAATAAAAATTTAACATATAAGTAGATACGCATTCGTAATGTGTAGGTGTTATGGTCGTGTTTTATTTTATTTTATATATATATATATTTTTTTTTTTTTCGTTCGCGCCGTTGAACCTTCTTTTTCCTCGAGACTACGTCAGACTTTGATGAATGGGCGGAGACTCGATCAGGACCTTTTAGAAAACAGATGTTTGGCGGATTATTTTTTTATTTTTTTCTTGACCGACAAAAGGTTCGAAATTAAATCGAGCGACGTAAAACTGTGGAAAACGTCGTAGAGAGAGAGAGAAAAAATAACAGTTTTGGCAAATTGTGCGCTCTTCGGTATTAATTTCGTAATTTCGGTCATTTTTTTTCTACTGTTGATATAATCCCCTATTTTCAAAAAAAAAATTTTATTTTTTATTTTTGGAAAAGATTTATTGTTCGCTATTATGATTTATTCGAGTTCGCGTTTAATGTGGGGGGTGTTGAAAATTTGATTTGTTAAATTGAAGTTCAACCGGAATCGTGAATGGATATGTTTATACGTCGTGCAATATAAATATCAATCATGCACAGATGTATTTTTAATATAGAATTGATTTTTTTTTATTATATACAGGGATGCACGATCCCTTTCAAACACACTTATAATTATTTAATATAATATATTATTAATGTATCAATTTTTTTTATAAATAATATTCATGCATAAACGTCATAATTTTGAATCACGCTTTAAAATGGAAAATGTGCAAACAAAAATTTGTTACATATTGAAATTAACGTTTTTTTTTTTAATTTAGACATCCTAGAAATTATTTTAAAATATTATGAAATAAAATACTTTTCATTTCTCTGAATGTTTACGAATCTTATATGTTGTATATATGGTATATATATAAATATTTATATAGGTCGATGATAATTCATTCGATAAATATTACTGTGAAAATTGGATAAATTTTGATGATTTGTCATAATACTGGAAAATACGAGGGAAATATTTATGATAAACATTTACACTATTAATAAACGTTGCGTATTTTTAATTTCAGTACAACGTTTATTATTATCGTAATTTCACGTTAAAAATACATATTATTCAATAAGAAAATTGATATCGGTAACCTAAAATTATCCAAATTCAATGCCCCATATATTATATATAATATATATATATATATATATATATATATATATATATATATATATATATATATATATATATATATATATATATATATAAATAATAATATACTTGCAAAATAGTATAGAGATTATATTTATTATAATGATTATTATCATCATACGTATAATCAACCTCATGGTACTAATTCAATTATCATCAGTAGTATGTTAATTATTATTACTATTACCGTTTCTAACAACGATAATACTATTATTACAACGATGTTTTTCTCGTATTATTCATATCATAATGAATAATAATAATCATTATACTCAACAGTACACTCCTCTTCTCGCCGACGAGTCTTTAATTACGTTTTCAAGTACATTTTCAGTAAATCGACTTCGAAATTTTAAACACTATTTATATGTATATATATAGTATAATTAAAGTAATTTAAAATATACTCGTTGAAAATTATATATAGATAAAATATGATTAAAAATGAATATATATATATATATATATATATATATATATATATATATATATATATATATATACTATTGTGATCAAAAAGTAAGTTGAAATTGTCATTTAGAAAGGCAGGTAAATTGTATTATTTTTCCTAGGTTGGTAGAACTGTCTATAACATTTGCCAAACGTCTATTTGTCAAAAGGTTTAATTATCTACTAGTTACACGTGTTTTTACAATTCTTGGTTCCTTCATTACGATGCAGTATAAAAATATCATACTGTATTGGTTTTTTTTGCCAAAAACTCGACTCATATCGTTTCGCAACCGTCGTATTCGCCCGATTTGGCTCCGCGCGACTTCTGACCATTCGGTAAACTCAAAATGTCAATGCGAGGACGCCGTTTTGACACGATTGAGGAGATAAAAATCGAATCGTGGAAGGTTTTGAATGCTATATCGGATAAAGATTATTCCGACTGTTTTGAGGACTTGAAAAAGCGTTGGCAAAAGTGCATTTTATCAGACAGAGATGAAATTGATTTGGTTGAAAAATTAAAATTCACCTTATTTTTTTATCACAGTATTATATTAGTTATGTGTAATAATAAATATTGATACAACGTTTAATTAACATATCTGTAATGAAACACTATTTTATTATGTTATGTATCTACAAAAATAAATAAATTAATAAATAAATAAAATAAAAATTCGAAAACATGTCGTATACCAAATAAAAATCGAAATAACCGGAACGAATTAAGGAACACCTTCGAATTGTGGATATCGCTTATGGGATTTAGTATGGTGTAATTATGAGTTTTAATTTTATGGTTTCGACTCTCGCCGTCCCCGTCTTTCGTAAGGGCGTCCCTTTCGGCCTCGGGGCCGCCCCGAGACGGCCGCCTAATTATCTCCACAAGACGCTGTAACAAAATAATAATATTTTTAATTTATACTTTTTTTTTATCTTCGATTTTTATTGTGAAATGGGGGAGTCGAGGTCCTTCTACCTTTGAACACTATTCTGGGCCGCATTAGATATTTTATTATTATTATTTTTTTAATATATTTTATTTATAATATGCATAAAATATTTTATTGATTATTTATTCATAATTAGATAGTAGAACATTTGTTTGCGATTTTATATATATTTTCATTCATAGTATATGAAATAAAATATTTTTAATTCATAAATAATAATTTTTAAATTATTTTTAATGTGCATCAGAAATCAATTTATAAATATTTTAATTTTCATCCGAGAAAAATATACATATTTAAAAAAAAATATTTTTAAAATTGTACTAAATTTTATCATACAAATATAATAGAAAATTTATACCGAATAATTTGTAAAATATCTTATTAATTTTAATATAATAATATATTTAAAGATTTTCAATCCTTATATACATATATAATTGATATTTTAAAAGTTCGGATCTGTCTTTGTAGAGCTTAATGAATTTCGAGCGTAAGAAAAGCTCAAGAAACGAACGCGTTCGACAATTTATTTTGTTAAATCGAATTCTCAAAAATCGAAAAATACATTTTAAATAATTATATATTTTAAATATATATATTTTAATATTTCTATATATATATATATATATATATATATATATATATATATATATATATATATATATATATATTTTAAAGGCGAATACCGATCGAATTCATTACAATTATAATGCGCAAAATAAAATAAAAATAAATAAATCCGGATAATAACGATTCGATATATGTTTATATATATATATATATATATATATATATATATATATATATATATATATATATATATATATATATATATAAAAATAGCAAAATATATGTTAATCTTCACGCTTATCAAAAAGGATCTTTCGTTCTTGGAATGGATGTAAAGATCAAATAATTCATGCCGTTTGTTGAACGAAGAAAAACGGCACCAGATTATAAATTGCTAAACGAACATCATTTTAAAAAATTATTCTTGACGAATGAATGAATCAATGTTTTATTTTATTTTATTTTATTCGGAGTTATTAAATGATTTTTTGTCTAATGATCGATTCGATTTCTATTTTATTTTAAATAGGAAAAAAGGGTCGTTTGACGGTCGCGTTAAAACGATTCCAATCTGATGTTTGTCTCTATATGAAAAAAAAAAAAAAAATATATATATATATATATATATATATATATATATATATATATATATATATAAATTTTTCTATCATTGTTAATATTAAATCACAAAAAATAAAATTTATATAAATATATTAACTAATAAATTTTACTAAATATATTTAATTAATATTTTTTATTAAATTCGCAATGTTTTTTTTTCCATCCTAATTTCATTTTTAATTATAACTCTTTAACATTCTTCCAATTGAATATTTTTTTTTTTCAATACAAAATAATAAAAATTAATTTTTAATATTAAAATATTGATACATTTTATTTTTCTATTAACCATCGATTTAAATTATTCATTAATGAAATATATCAAGTTGATAATTATGCATTTATAATATTTTGATAATATTTTTTTAACTTTTTATCAATAGTTATTTTTATTAATAGACGAATACAATTTCGATATAAGACGATATTCATTATAAAATTCGATATTAAAAATAATTATCGTCGCACATTTAAACGATGCAAACGTTATTTTTGCATATTAATAATCAATTTTTAGCGATGCGAAAAAAAATACACATCGCCATATATATATATATATATATATATATATATATATATATATATATATAGGAAAATAGAAAAATTTCCTATCTGCCCACGTTGTCTATTTTTATTTCGCCGCCGATTTTTTTTTGAATTAATGGCGAGGGGGTGGAGTTTGAAATTCGTTCCCGCCCAAATGTAGTTAATTAAAACAATTATTTCTGGACCGCATATTTTATACGCAATTATATTAATTGACACGTTTCTGCGCTCGAATATTATATAATATATTATATTATTCATATATATATATATATATATATATATATATATATATATATATATATATATATATATGTATGTACTTTTTTATCGTGATAAATTAAAATTATTTATACGTTTTTTTGACAATTTTTCTCGGCTACTTTTCGACGCGGTCATAAACTAAAGTTTTATATCTTGTTATTAAAAAATAATAATAAACAAAATAAATAAATAAAAAGATTTATTATAACTTCGTGCGAACTGCGAAACGTGGGAATTCTAATAATTCATTGTATTATATATATATATATATATATATATATATATATATATATATATATATATATATATATATATATATATATATATATATATATATATATATATATATATATATATATATATATATATATATATATTAACATAGTAATTAATTGAACTGTTATTTTTTTTTAATATAGACGCACTTATTGATTTATTTAATGATTTATATGTATTTTGCAATATTAAATATTATCATATTTACAATACGTTTTTTTAATGTTGTATTTTAATCGAAAAATTAACTAAAATAATGGCGTATTTAGTGTTTCTAGTCGCTCACAGATGGCAGTAAGTGATCGTAATGGTGGAAATTTCGATATTATTTAATTTATTATTTCAAAATAAAAATAAAACAAATGAATATTATTCTTACAAATTAAATTATTAATATAGTTATTTTTAGAATTATTTTATTTAAAAAAATTAACAAAACTATTTATAAATAATTTTCTTTATTATAATATATATATATATATATATATATATATATATATATATATATATAATTTTATTTTCTGAATATTCATATTAAACTTTAAACTTGTGGCTGTCATAAACCTTGAAAATTATTATATATATAAGTGTTAAATAAATATTTTTCTCTTATATTGTAGGTTTTACGTTGAAAATTTTATTGATAATATAGAAAAATTGATATGAAATATTTACACAAATACACACATTTGTATTCATATATTATTATATATAAAAATATGTTATATTTTATATAAATAAAGATTACTAAAATGATTACATTTTATATTTTGTATTAGAAAGTATATATATATATATATATATATATATATAATATATATATATATATATATATATATATATATATATATATATATATATATATATATGGGCAAATAAAAATTAATTGATTTCTAATATATAAGGTTTATAAAAACAATTTATTAAAAATATATGATTGTGATATTTTTCGATTAAAAATATAAGAAATTATGATATAAAAATAAATTACAAGTTGAGTATTCTTCATTTTATGTAGATGAAATAAAATGATCAATTCACAGATTTAATTTTATGACTTTATTGCGCACTATAAATTTTCATATAAATCGATAAATAATTCGAAGATATTTTCCATAGATTAAAAAATAATTTCGGCGTCGATGGGAAAGGGGGGGGGGGAGAGCGAGTGTAAGGGAAGGGAAAAAGCCTCAAATTATTTTCGGATTTGAAACGCGAGCTATTAGCCCCGAGGAAACGTGGCCTCACTTTTCAGATCTTCAAATCGTTGTTCCTCGAAAAATGTGGGCTCCCGAGCTCGGAATCTTTAAATCCGGCTTCGTCCAAAAGCGGATTTAGATCTCGGCGCTAAGGCGTCCCCAATTTCGAAATTATTCGAAAGCTTAGCGCCAAAGTAATGAGAGTGAGTGAGTGAGAGAGAGAATGTGGAAAAAAGAGAAAAGCGCGACGGCGGGAAAAATAAAATGAAATAAAATAGAGGAAAATGCGAGAAAAATTGTTTCGCTAATCTCCTTGTTCATTGCTCCTAAGTGCGAGTCGGCCATTCATTTATTTAATGCCCGAGTCCACTCATCCCTTACAATTTCACCCCCTTCGTCTCATCCGACAAACACCAGTGCCGTGTAACACTCGGCATTGTCTCCTAGAAGGGAAACGCTCTTCCGGCCAGCTGGGGAAATAAAGGTATGCAAAATATATAAAGGTGAACACACTTTTTCGGTTATATATAATGTATAACGAAGGCATTTCCACTTAGCATTGCTTCTCCGAAGCAACCTCCGCCCTCTGCCGCCTATCCCGCCCACGATGCTGAATAACTCCGCCGCCTTTTTGCCGGTATGGGGAGTTATTTCCCTATACCAGAAGAAAACGCACCTCTACAATCGTAGTGGAAACCGGTCGTACAGTACGACCCATCGTTAAAAGGACTCATTTAATTATTCACAGATCGAAGCCGGTAATTATTCGCAATTTCAGTGAAAATTTTCAATAATCGCGAGGGGTCTATATTAATGAATACGAAGCTTGCGTTTATCGAATGGAATCCGATACCGACTCTAAATATGTATATATATATATATATATATATATATATATATATATTTTTTTTTTATTCAATCAATATTATTATATTTAAGAATGAAAACGAAATACAAGTTTGGGTCGTATTAACGAATTGACGTATCGATTAAAATCATCGAAAATGAACGTTTTAATATTCCCGTATACCGTGCGCCGCCCTGTCGCCCGCTTTGCGAACGCCCGTCTCGAGTCTGGCGCAATAATTAAATTAATCGTCGAACAAAATAGAGCAGCCGTGCCACGGGCGATTCCCTGTCCCATGCACACTAACGAGAGTCAGGTAGTTATTTACTTTGGCCCCGGCGAAAGAGTAATTAGAAACATAGCTTGAGAAAATACACGTACACCTACCGACTCGGTTACGTGTATACTATATATACTTGTACTTTTGGTGTGTGTGTGTGTGTACTAGTTATGCTCGTTTCCATCTCACCCTGGCGATAGTAGACAGGGGTGTGTTTTTCAGAAAGAAAATTGCGATTATCCGAAGGGCGTACGCGATTAACTCGATTTTAATTGCTTGTATTTATTTTAAATTTTATCCTTGATTAATTTTTATATATATTAATCATATTAACAATATATATAATTAATAAAAATATTTTTTTTTTCATATTCTATACACAAGAAATTTGAGCATTATATTTTTTTTTACAATAAAATATTATTCTCAGAACTGATGATTTGATGTTAAATTAAATATTTATTAAATAGATTTAAATGTTGAATTATTAAAAATATTTATATAATACACTTCAAATGTAAAATTTTAACTTTATAATATAATTTTCATAATAATTATTTAAGTTTTGAATTTTACTACATATATATTAATTAAAAATATTTTTTTATATATAAATATTATAATATAAAATATATTTTCATATCGGTAACATAATTACAAAAGAAAAACGATCATCTCGTGTATAATCGTAAATACGAAAATGATAGTGAAATATTTCATCCAAGGTTATTATATATATATATATATATATATATATATATATATATATATATATATATATATATGTGATAAATGATTTTTCATATAAAATTTAATTTAAATATGATGTCTCGTTTCTGTGAAAATCGCACACAAATACAGCGAGAAAAAAAATTGATGTTACTATAAGGTAAGTGAGGCATCTGTTTTTTTCACATAATATATTTTGACTTATAATCTATATAAAAGCTTCTCGTAAAAAACAATAAAAATACGCGTAGACGTTATATTTGTATATTATTTATAAAAGTAAAATTCATTATATATATATATATATATATATATATATATATATATATATATATATATATATATATATATATATATATAGGTCAAAGTTTAAACTATATATTGCAACTAATTGAAAATATCTGGAATCTCTGCTTTTATTTGAAAAGCTAAAACGTTTATCTAGTTATCGATTTAAATCTTAAATTAAACAATTATAATTTCAAATTCATTGATTTGAAAAGCAAATTTAATTATTTATAAATCGAATCTATGTATATATATATATATATATATATATATAAATTTTCAGACATAATTTAGAAAAAAAAAACGTAATTGTAAAACGAGCTTTTTTTGTAGCGTAGTGATAGGACTTATTTACTTTTTAAATAACGATTTCGCCAGTTTCGCCAGTGGCGTTGCGCCAATGCCTTATTATTTACAAATACATCTATGAACGAAAGCGCGAGCTGGTTGCGCCGTTATCGTTGTAATTAAATCTACAGTGGCGTCGCGAACGCATTTTGAAAAGGGGGCCGTCGGAAAATCGGCGGATGAGGTGAAAGGGGGAAGGTAGGGGGGAGGGAAGCGTATGAAAAACGAAAAGGAAAGACCATTGGAAAATCGAGCTGAAAAAGGAGAGGCTGTGTACGTCGGAAAAGCGGCATCCCCATTCCGACGACATCGGCCCTTTCTATCGTACGCCCTTTTCTCTCTCTCTCTCTCTCTTTTCTGTACTCTCTCGCCCGCT
This sequence comes from Leptonema lineaticorne, assembly GCA_024500535.1. Taxonomy (NCBI): domain Eukaryota; kingdom Metazoa; phylum Arthropoda; class Insecta; order Trichoptera; family Hydropsychidae; genus Leptonema; species Leptonema lineaticorne. The sequence continues at coordinate 10,865,508 of JANIJI010000065.1, forward strand.
ACGGCTGGCTTTTCTGCCGAAGATTTACCTCGCCCTTATCGGGGAGGGTATTTTTATTTAAATTCTAAAACACAAAAAAGGGCCTCTAGATAAGGGCGAAAGTGGCTCAACACTCGGGAAGGGGTTGAAAAGTTTTAACAATGATCGTCGCCGATTTAGCTCCGGGGGTAGCTTATTATTGTATCGTTCAGGTATTAATGTCTCATCGGTGTGCCGTTTTAAATTAAATAAATAAATAAATATATATATATATATATATATATATATATATATATATATATATATATATATATTAAAATCTACAAGCTAATATGAAAAGTTTGAGAATATTTAAACAATCTCTAATTAATTAAGTAAACATATAATATTATATATAAAAATCATTTTTCGTATAAAAATATTTTATTGATATTTGACAGTTTTGACAGGGATATAACAACGCCATCTAGTGACGACGTTATCTAATATACATTTCGCTTTATGGTATACATATTTTTATTTTAAAAATATATCAATGTGAAAAATTTTATTGAAAAGTTTGTATTAACTACTATATTCTTGAAATATATTTTTTCCAATAATATGTTATACTATATATATATATATATATATATATATATATATATATATATATATATATATAATTATTATTCATTCCTGTTTATATATAGATACGATATTTATAAAATTATATATATATATATATATTTTTTTTGAAGACCCATACTAAACAACATCAAATTTTGAATTTGTAATTTATAATGTATACGATTTTAAACGATTCATTATCAAAATAAAAAAGAAAAACTATTTAAATTAAAAAAAAACGCATTATAAATCACTCTAGTTAGAAAACATTGTTTCGAACAAAACGTAGGCGATACTCATTAAAGTGCACAATTAGACGATCTTTCAAGTGCGCACACAAACACACACACACACACACACACACACACATACACACACACATATATATATATACATACACACGTCCGATATAATATAAATATATTTTTCTGACCGTTAAGCACGGTCACGTGAGATTTTCCGTCGAATTTTCCGACACAACACGAGAAACACGTGTACGTAACTAGATTTCCACGTGAGATTGCGTTATTTATTGGTTCCATTAAAAACTAAACAAAACAAAAAAAAAAGGCAAAAGACGTTTTTGTTAGCTAATAAAGTCGTAATACGCGGTGTTCTTGTTATACACGATCGAAATCGTATCAAACTCGCTATAATTCATTCCGTATCGTTATTTTTTTTTATTTTTCTATTTCATCCTTTTTTTTCTCTATAGTTTGCTTATAAGAGTGGAAAATGTGAACGTTTTCCGCGTTGTTTTTCTCCGGTTTTGTAATCGAATCGCCATCGAAAAAGGGGCGAATTTGGAATTTTAAGTGTCGAATAATTATCGTTTCAGCTGAAAATATAACGACCGTTAACGATTGTTTCAGAATTATCGAAGATTTTATTGTATATATATATATATATATATATATATATATATATAACTCGATTCGTAGATTTTTTTGGACCCGTAAATTACACATTATTAGTGTTTGTATGGACACTTTTGTTTGATTGCAAATTTCGTCCTCAGAAAAAAAATATATAGATATATAATTATTATATATAAATTAGTTAAACAATATTGAATTTAAAATGTCTTTTGCAGTAGAAAATAAACATAGTTGAGTATGAATTTTAATTGTACTATAAAATGTAATTTTTAAGTGCTGATTTTTTTTTATGGTAGATCGAGTCATTAGTTTTTTACGTCAGATGTTTTTATTTAATATTTATAAATGATTGATGTTGATTTAAAATATTAACTATTATGATTTGATATTGATTTATATGCTTTTTTCAAAAAAAAAATATATATATATATATATCACCCCACGCCACTGATCATTAGTATAAGATTTAAATATTAACTAGAAAGTATCATAAATATCGACTAATGTTTTTTTTCCTCTATCTATATATCTCTAATGCGGTAACAAAACGTTAAAGATTTTAAAGTCGAAAAACTTTTAGCAGCAATCACGCGCGCCACACTTTTAGAAGCGGCGCTCTTTTATAAGGCCGCGAGCGCAACGATCCGAGAGAATCGTTTGACCCGTGTAAGTCAGACAGCGATGTCAGTATAAGTGACTTCATTATTAAACCATCTCGCCTCGTGAATATTTTACTATACGAAAATAAGTGAAGTTCACAAGTACACGAAAGTACCGAGCTGGTGAGACTATTGCGGAGGTGGGAGTCAGACCATAGTCCACGAGGTTCATGGCAACATCTGTTGCCATAGGGCAATGTATAACAGACATAACCCCCTTTCGCCTAGACCGTTGCTCATTGCCTTATTTGTATTTTGCTGAAGGGCGATAGAGCTGAAAGAATAGATGTCAAGACGTCTCTCATGCTTGCCTTTAAACAGGGGTGCTGAAATTCGGTTCAACAATTAAATATATATATATAATACTGTGATCAATAAGTAAGGTGAATTTGTTTATAAAAATGTAATTTTAATATTTATTCTCTTCAATCGTATCAAAACGGCCTTCCCTGCATTTGTCTTTTGAGTTTGTCGAATAGCCAGAAGTCGCACGGAGCCACATCGGACAAATACGTTGGTTGCGGAACGATACGAGTCGAGTTTTCGGCAAAAAAAAGTCGCTAAGAACCAATGCAGCATGACATGGTTATACTGCATCGTGATGAAAGCACCAAGTGTTTTGAAAAACACATGTAATTCGGAGATAATTAAACATTTTGACAAACAGATTCTTGGAAATACTAATCTGGGAAATAAAAATTATAATTTACCTTCCTTCCTAATGCCCGGAAGATTTAAACGGTAATTTCATCTTACTTTTTGATCACAGTAAATTAAACAATAAAAATATCGATGATGAAATATTTCGATTTTTATCCGTCGTAATCTATTTCTGTAAAACGTATAAGACGAAATTCGTAACGTGGAAAAAGATGGAGGCGGGCATTTAAGGAAAGTTTTTCGGATAGATATTCGATTCTTCTCTTCTTTTTTTTCGAATATATATATATATATATATATATATATATATATATATATATATATATATATATATATAATATATATATATGCTCATATAAATAACCGAGATATAGAGGACATGTTGTCTTTCGCTTTTCACCGTTTGCTTCCACTGATTTATAAAAGAAGCTACCAACAAATATTGCCGAATTGTCGGAAAATGTGCTCGGCGTCGCGTGTCGTCGGCGCTTTTCTTAAAAATCGATCGTTATATAGCCGTTTATGGTCGTAATAAAGAGTTTTATGCGTTAGAATTTTAAAGCAAAAAAAAAAAAAATGAAGAATGTCTTTTTCAAGTAATCATTATTCATTAAAATCAGTCCATAATAATATATCAAATGATGTTTGTATATATATATATAATGAATATACGTAGAAGATTTTAGTTAATGTTTTTTAGTAAATTTTAAACCGATGACAATAAATTACTGATAATTGTAACATTTAAAATATAACAATACAATTGTTTAGGTGTAGGAATTTACATTAAACATTCGAAATATATTTTTTTAAATAAATATCCAAGTAATACGTAGGTTTTTATAAGTTTTACTTGTCTGTTTGTCTGGGTGGAATTTTATAATCGATTTTCAAAAAACACTTTTATATGTCCGATTGAGCTGAAACTGTGCATACTTGTTCACTCTCTATGACAATACAAGAAACAATTAACAAATTTATAAAACAATTCAGCAATTATAGGTAATTAATTATGTTGCTTTTACGATATAATTTATATGTTAATATAATGGTGCGATTGTTATTATTCGTTAACAAATATAACTGTGTAAAAAAATATATTTTTTTTATATTTATAAAAAATATCGTTAGTTCGCTACTCTGCTGCGAATCACTGCGAGCCGAGCTCTCGCAGCGGACTCGCTCCGGCGGGCCAAACAGGCAGCATAACTGTCAAGGTGTCAGTTGGCTGCCATGTCAGCCGTTCCCCGTTCGTAGCTAGGAGCAAACCTCATCCCCGTATCAGACACGGGGGATGCGAACCGGTAGTATGAGACGGCGGGTTACAAAGCAGCCGGTTCTACACTCACACCATGTTACCGGGTACCTTGTGCCCTCCGTACCCGCCAACGACTACCCCGTCGCCATTACGATAATGCAATGCTCCGACACTCGCCTGTTTCGCTAATTTTCCATCTCTGGAACGTACGAAACTGCGAAATTAAATATTTGGAATGCTCTCCCGTTTCCGTGCCGGATTTACATGCTTGCTACGTCTATATATATATATATATATATATATATATATATATATATATATATATATATATATATATATATATATATGTATATATACACGCACGCACGCACATATATGTTTATCTCAATATATATGTACGATTCATACAAATATACTTACTTGAATGTAACGTTTTTTTTTGTAGAATTTTTATATAATATAAATTTTAAATATTTTATTCAAATTAATAACGCAAAAAATAATCTATTTTATTTTAATATAATTTTTCTGTTATATATAGATATTGATAATTAAGTACTTAGTATATTTATTTACATAACGTAAATCTTTAATATGTCATTTAATTACTATTTTATTAATAAATTACATTGTTTCGTTTAAGATATTTTAATCAATTTTGAATCAAAAATTTTCTTATATTAATATATATTAATATAAATATATATAATATATAATAAAAAAATATAATATTTATAGATAAATATTATATAAAATATTTTAGCAAATATCGCATACTTATAATCTTTTTAGTTCATTTTACTTACATATATATATATATATATATTACTATTATATTATTATTATTTTCAAAACTGTAAAGAAAAAAATATATTAATATTAAATATGTACATTATTCTATATACAAAATTTATTTTTATGATAATTTTTATAAATTTGAATATTTAGACTAAGACCAAATAATACAAAGTTATAAAAAATATATTGATGATTTTGTAAAATTAAATATAAATATATATATAGTAGATTAAATATTTTTAATGACAAATATATATATATATATATATATAATCATATAGCTGACACGTAAATTGTTTTTTATGACAATTATTACGCGACGATGGCCATTATTGCCATTTGCCGCGCTGAAAAATGCGAACCGCCTGAAACAGAATGAAAAAAAAATTATATATATATATATATATATATAGAATAGTGAGAAAGATCGCATGAAAATCGCTTATTTCAGCGATCATGTTCGGTTCGACGGCGTCGTCGTCTGAAATTATAATAAAGTACACTGTTCGAACGCTGAAGTTTCGACGGAAAACTTTCAGACGTAAAATATCAAATATTCAACGAATAGTTCTTCGAGGGGCACACGCGCGGGGGGGGGGGTGTTGGTGGTGGTGGGCGGGGGGAAACAGGCTTCTTTATAAGCGGGAAAGTTTGAATAATGAACGCGCGAATTTCAAACAAGCTCGCGAACTCTCCGCTGCGAATTTGTATTCGCGAGATTTAATCAAATTTAGTGGGTAAACGGGTGGACATAAGGAAAAAGGGGGTGGGGGGAGTGGGAGGGTATTTAGAGTTACATTAAAAATAGAAAATTTTCAATATTTAAATGTACTTTGTGTTTAGAAAGAATATCTCTTTACGATTATATAAAATTTTATTACATATTATATATAGTAGATTAGAAATATTGTTATTGTAATTTGTTAATAAATTTTGATTTTGATGAATTATATTATATGTATTTATATATATAGAGACGTAGTTATAATATTTATTAAATATTTTTTATCGTTTTTGATTTGAAATATTTTGAGAAAAAAATATTTGAATGATCCATTTGAAATGATAAATAAATAATAATATCTCATTATATATATTTAAATCATATTGAATAATGCATGTCTATTTTAATATTAAATTCGATAATTTACAAATAAAATTTAACAATTTGTAAATTATATTGAATAATTTTAAATATAAAATTTGTTTGTAAAAATTGAATTACAATTTTAAATGTAATTGAACGTTACTTTTATACTATAAATTTTCAATATAAATAAATTTTAATGTTATATAAAAATATTTATATTTGTATTGAAAAAAATAAATATAATAAAATTTTTGATGAAATGATATATATATATATATATAAATTCAGGATTCGACATCATTCAAAAATATAATATAATATTGTGCTAATATTTCGATTTTTTTTCTTTTACCTATTTTTCCTAGATATTTTATTTTATTTTATTTATTTTTTTGTATTTTTGCGAGTGCGGACAAATTTTCAAGACATTACCAATCTCATACTCCATTTTCCAGCTTTTGATATTTACGAGCGAACGAAATGAAGGTCGCAATTCTATTCGGTCCGTTTGTAAAAAATGTATCACGGACGAAGAAGAGGAGGAATGTGTCCCGAATATTAATTGGAAAGAAAACATTCGTGAATTCAGTTTCAGCTGAAAAGGTTCTATGTCTGTTTATACATATAACTATATATATATATATATATATTTGTATTTGTGTGTGTGTAATGTAGGCGACGCCGCTGGCATGAAGCGTCGGCGTCGGGACGTCGGTACTATCTTCTTCTCTTTCAGTTTATCTCCCTTGTCCTGTCTATCTCTCTTTTTCAGGCAGGTCTTTCTTTCAGCTTTTCCCTCTTATTCCACACACATATATATATATATATATATATATATATATATATATATATATATATATATATATATATATATATATATAACTATATACGTATTCGTCAATGTTCAGTGACGTTTCGACAAATTATATTTTTACATTGTCTATTTAAAATTCCACATTTCATATGCTGAAACGTCGCATAGATCATTCGAAATAATATGATAAATAAATGTGTGATAAATTTTAAATTAAAATATGAAATATTTTATGTAAAATTAAATCCATAATTATCACTATAATAATGACAATAATTTAAATCTTGAATCATACATATATATATATATATATATATATATATATATATATATATATATATATATATATATACAAATTTTACACTATTAAAATTGAAAATCAAATACAATAATAATTTTCAATAATTTTAAATCACAATTAATATGTTTAAATTAATGAATCTTTATTTAAACAATCAGTCTTTTTCCTATTGCAACGATAATTCATATAAATATAAAATTTTCTATCAATAATATTAATATAGATATTCAATCAATTTTAAATCTATATATTACGTATGAACAATAATATTTTTATTAAAAAAAAATATTGATAATAAAAAGAATATATTTTTTTTAAATTACTAAAATAATATATATATATATATATATATATATATATATATATAATAAAAAATAATAACTCCACGCCAATGGAGAATTGGGGGGGGGTTGCGCGCGGGGTAAATTACATTCCGCGAGTGCCTCGCATATCTATCACTTGCAAATTTAACTTTAGTTTTACTCTTGTAACACGTATGTATGTTCACGAATACTGATACTACTATTATTAGTATACACATTTTGCCCGTCTGTTTATCTGTATGTGTGTGTGTGTGTGTGTATTTTCCTATACACACACACACACACACACACACACATATATATATATATATATATATATATATATATATATATTTTCATCTGCGTCTGATCCCTTGAATACCTTCTGTTATAATTGTAAATACCCTATGGAATGTTTCATCCCTCATTCGACGCGACCACCTCGATTAATTACATTCTAGATTAATACATCTATATGAATTAATATTAAATTTTAATATTAAATATTCATTAACATTATATATATATATATATATATATATATATATATATATATATATATATATATATATATATATATAAATAATTTTTATTATCAAAATAATGAATATTTTATATCATATTTATCGAATACGAATATCATAATAATAATATATTATAATATAAATTTAAATTATTTTATAAAATAAAAATTCAATATTTACATTAAGCCTTCATGGATTTTTAAACTTATTATAAAATTAAATTAAATTTCTTCTACATAAATATATGAAACAATTATTATATATAGTATATAAATAAAATAATTGATATTTTATTATATTTATAAATTTTTAAAACAATTTTTTTTTTGTAATATAATTTAAAAAAATGAATATTATTATCAAATTTAAATTAAATAATAATATTTATAGTAAATTAATTTTGTTAAATTAAACTGTTTACAATATAAAAAAATCAAATATATATTGTTGCTTATTATTCAATAATAATTTTTAATATATTATAAATACTATATATAACTAATTATTCAATAATTTACAATGATTCTATAGTTTATAAAATTAATAATTAATTGCATATCGTTGATATAAATGAAACAAAATTTTTTTCATTCACATCAAAATCAGCCTTAATTATTATTAATCGCTATTCGTAGAGGGACCGATTGCGCGGCCGCGTACGCTCCATTGACAACATCTGACATACGTAGACACGAGCCCCGTTTTCGAACGGCTATCGCTTTACGACCGGAACGGCCGGTCCGCGATTTATAATTGGCCGTTTTATGAACAATGTGTATTTTATAGTTTCGAAAAAAAAAATAAAATAAAAATAGGATGAGAACATTTATATAGAGCCGCGGGACGTCTTCTCGGTCGGCGTAATTTAAAACTGAATCCAGCGCTAGCCGGCTTTTTAAAGTTTTCGCTGACTGAACTTATCCCTTGAAGCCAATTTCTGAGACGACGTTACGATAAAAAACATCGTAACTATATTTTTTTAAATACACACACACATATATATATATATAATACAATGATAATAATTCAATTTTTAATTATCGTTACGTCGTACGTTTTATAAATAGATCATGTATGCAATCGTAGACCGGTTGGTTTAAGGCGGTTGCAATTTATATGATTATTTTGTAATTTTTTTTTAATTGTGCAATACGTTATTTTTTTTAATTATCGCTAAAATATATATTTATATATATATCCGTGTACGATTGATTATATTTATCGTATAAAAATATTGTTTATGAAATTGGTAATATTTGTTAATTGAGTTTGATACGATTGTATTGTATCATATTTTATACGGTTTAAAATAATAACATTGAATGTATTTATATATATATATATATATATATATATATATATATATATATATATATAATATATAGAGTTAAATATTTATTTATGAAAGTGGATTAATGAATAGTATTGAATGAAATATATTTTATGAGAGTAATATAATTATGCAGAACACCTGCATAGTCAGATCGTTAAAATATATTAAATATATAATACTGTGATCAAAAAGTAAGGCGAATTTGATTATAAAATGTAAATTCTTTATTTATACTTCAAAATCAATTTAATTCCCTTCTAAATAATCGCCGTCTGATAAGACGCACTTTTGCCAACGCTTTTTCCGTTCCTCGAAACAGTCGGAATTGCCTTTTTCCAGTATAGCCTTCAAGATCTTTTTCGATTCGGTTTTTATCTCTTGAATCGTGTCAAAATGGCGTACTTGCATTGGCCTTTTGAGTTCATCGAATAGCCAGAAGTCGCACGGAGTCAAATTGGGAGAATACGGTGGTTGCGGAACGATACGAGTTGAGTTGTTGACAAAAAAAAAAAACACGATACATTATCGTGATGAAGGAAGCAAGAGTTTTAAAAATACATGTATCTCGGAGATAACTAAACCTTTTGACAAATAGACGCTTGGCAAATGTTATAGACAATTCTACCAATCTAGGAAAAAAATATAATTTACCTGCCTTCCTAATGCTCGAAAGATTTAAATGATAATTTCACCTTATTTTTTAGTTACAGAAGTATATTTATAACAATAAAGTACGAATATGCGTTGTCATCGTATATTATTTAAAAAATAAAAATTATTAATTACATCCTAATGATGTGTCAAAATCTTTGAAAATTAATAATGTGATTGATTATTTAGATTAAATTTATAAATTTGTAAATTTATACTTCAAAATATCAAGGTAGGCTTTAGTATATATCATACTATTGCAACCTTGATATTTAAAATTTAAACGTATGATAATATATTATAAATATACACATACATACACATTAGAAAATAATTTAATTTATATATTATTAATATATAAAATGAGTTTAAAAATATCAAGTTATGACGCTATCTCTGTACGTCCGGGATCTTTTAACTCAACTTCAAACGTGTAACGTGAAGTTTTCCATTGCGAAGAGAGACTTTTCCTTTGTTTTTCTCGAGCTGAACGACGCTGCTGATACCGGAGCACCCTCGCACCGTATCGAACCAACGGAAATAAGTAAAAAAAGGCGAAAAAAAAAAACAAAAGACGAGGAAAAAAAAGGCACACAACGACGACACCAGGCCAAAATCAAACTTTTCCCATACACCTTCGTATATTTTTTGATCGTTTTTGTTTTATTTTTTTTTCCAATCCCGACCTCCAGTTTTTCGCTGAAAAGAACGGGGATGAAGCGTCGCGTAAAATCTATTCCCGGAGATTCGACGTAATAATAATGTTTTCCTTTTGCAGTAAATCGACGTATAGTTTTCATAATATCGACGAAATTTTCTTTGGCGTTATATAACGTTTTTCTTTTTATTTTCTTCGCGAAAAATCTTTTTCGAAAATATATACAGAATTATTTTTATTTTGATCTGTTCAATATCACACACACACACACACACACATATATATATATATATATATTTATTTATAGTAAAAAATATATGAAAATTTCTATGACAATATATCATATATGAAATTTATTTATATTCGTTAAAAATATTTTAAATGTGTAATGAAATACGAATAGAAAGATGTTTTATATATAAATAAAATATTTAAATATTACATTTGTCGAAAAATATATTCGTGTATATTTTGTAACACGGTATAGTATGTAAAAAAGCATTATTTTCATAAAGAAGAAAACCGTCGTGAAGTTGGCGAATCGGACGATGCACTTCGGAACTCGAGTCGGAAACTTATCCAATGCAACATAAATGGAAAAGTTTATAAAAAGTCGGCTAACCGATTCGGTTTTTCTTTAATTTTTTTTCTCTGTTCTTCGTTTAGTTATATATATATATATATATATATATATATATATATATATATATATATATATATATATATATATATATATATATATATATATATATGATTATTAAATTTTCCTCATCGACGGATAGAATCGCGAATGAAAATTCAAACAATCGAAACAATTTAACACGGATTAACGCATTTCAGTGTATCGTAACGATATAATAAAGGTATGAAATAGTGCGAGAATTCGAAACCTTCGCCACCCGTCCGCCCCTTTTTGGAAATGCCTACCCTTAAATGGAGTTAATTACGCCATTAGCGGCGACTGTGTCGGTCTACAATCAAGGGATATCATTAGGTAATACGTAATGGTCAATCGAACGGAAACACGATGATAACATTTATACCCTTATAAAGTGTAAATGAACGGATACAACAAGTCAACAACAATTTTCCCAGATTTGGGGGTGAGTTTCGCTTAAATACTGTTTTTTTTTCATAGGTAATCAACCCTTCGAATGTGATTTACTGCGCGCTATTGACCCGAAAATTAACGTTTGCAAACTGTATTTAAACTATATTACAAGATATATTATAAATTTATATGAAAAAAACGTTAATAAATATAGCGATGAATTTTTATGTTAATTAAAGATGGTATAATATTAATACGGAGATCAACATTTTAATATTGTAACAACGGCGCGAAGTGAGCAAGAAATTTATTGCTTTTGCAAATGAAGCATTTTCAGCAAAATGTTTCTTAATTGGGACCAATTTTTCAGGACAGTCGGTACTATAAACGGTGACTAGTATAATTGATAGTATTTTTCAGCTGCTCATATAAAATAAGCATTATATGAAGCGGTCAGAGTACAAACGATACAAACGGATGAAACTTATTGCATGAAAAAAATATACCTGTGTGTATTATATACTACTGTGATCAAAAATTAAGGTGAAACATTGTCAAATAAAATTCCAGGGTGTTGGTTTTTCGCATTTTTTTGCCAAAAACTTGATTCATATCGTTCTGCAACCGCCGTGTTCGCCCGATTTGGCTCCGTGCGATTTCTGGCTATTCGGCAAACTCAAAAGGCTAATGAGGGGACGCTGTTTTGACACGATTGTGATGATAAAAACCGAATCGAAGAAGGTCTTGAAGGCTATACTTTGAAATTCACCTCACTTTTTTAATCAGTATTATAATAGTTTTTTTTTAATTTTATTATATATTATAATTTATATATAATCATATATTGAATTATTTTCTAAAATATCATTAAACAAAAATTTCATAAATAAAACACTATCATCAATATATATATTGTGATATATTATATATGAAGAGAAACAATAATTTCGCAATATTATAACGCGAACCGCAGACCGCGCGTTCGACACATCTGCATTGCGAAACTTTTGCACGTTTATTTTTATTTTTTTTTTAATAAAATGATAATTTTAATTATCTTCCAAACTGAAATATAAACCGATAAATTAGTACAGAAGCGATCGTCAAGCGGATTCCGCATTATTTAAAGTATATTCCCATTATCATATACTATACCATATAAAAGTAATTAGATATTGTGCCCGTATCTGTTTTATATGTATGTAAGTGTTTGTATATTTATATATATATATATATATATATATATATATATATATATATATATATATATTGAGATCCGTTAATTTGGTATGAATTTTAAGCGGTAAAACGTATAAAAGGTCGCTTTATTGTATTTAGCACGTTTGCAATTCTCGGCCAACAATGAAAACAACGAAAGTCTCTCAGACGCCATTAATTCACTCGAAAGTGGGAACGAAGGGAATAGCGTGTTAAATGTATACATACACTTAATGAACTTAGTTATTTTATTTGTTTATTTTTTTTCCATTTGTTCACCTCGTGCCCTGTGTTTTTTTCTTCCCTTGTTCGTTTTTCGCACGCTCGTGTATTCCTGTGAAAATGGCTTCCTTCTATATCTAAATATATATATATATATATATATATATATATATATATATATATATATATATATATATATATATATATATATATATAATATTCTATATCTATATATAATATTTTTCAATATTATTGTGTTGCATTATGATAAATCGAATAATAATATTAAAAAAAAGTATTAATTATTAAATAATCGAAATATCATATTAAATATATATATATATATATATATATATATATATATATCGTCTTCGACGCAGTGGTCTTCCTTTGCGTATAGTTTAATTAAAATTTGATTACTAAATTACTTTTAATTGGTAAATGAAAATAGTGGTGAATTGTAAAAAAACGTTTTCAATTTCAATTAATTAGAATAATTTACTAGAATTCCGATGACGTAAAAAACAGTTAAAATTTAACCATGTTAATCGTAATAGTTAAATTTATTTAATTTCATACAAATTTTAATATATTAAATAAGCGCTTAAATTTTATCTCATATATGGTATATGTAAATTGATCGAATTAATTAATATATAAATATATAAGTATTTTTTTTATTAATTTATATAATTTCACACGTTTATTTCCGTGATGAAATTTGATTAAAAAATTCCAACAAAAAAAATAGTATTTTCCGCATCACCTGGAATTCGGTTACAATTTTAGCACTTTTTGTCCAAAAGGGCACATTTTGAAGGCGACAAGGGAAGAGCAGCCCTTAACAGCCATACCCGTACCTGACACTCAGACCCGAAGTAAACTTAACTCATTATCTTAATTACTTACAGCGTACTCGGTAATCGAATAACATCTGTTTATGTACATTTCACTTGTGTATATGTATGTATGTATGTGAACATTACACATACACAGTTATATATATATATATATATATGTATATTAAATTCATTTATATATTATACGTATACAACTAGATATTCTACCCTCTCGTTCTCAGTTTTCCCAGCTCACCCTTTCGGTAATAACCCAGTACAAGCCGCTCCTGAATAACTTACTCCTATTAGCCTAATGATATGGAGCCTTAATAAATTATTTCTATCGTATATATATATATATATATATATATATATATATGTTGTGCGTAAATTGAAGTTACAATTTCGGTTTCAGACTTTTGCAACGGCAATTTATCCGTGTGCAAAAACCGAATTCGTGTACGCAGAATGTAATTATAGGGGTGAATTTAAAAAAAAAATCGTTCAAAACCGAACGCAAGCACGAGTAATATTCGAAAAGTTTGCACCTTTAATTTTATCATTATTCTCGTTTAAAAATTTTATATTTAATATATGAATAATTTATTTACACGTTAAAATATACAGATAATATATGTAATTTTTTTTTTTTTAAAAGTTCATTACCCCTGATTTAATATGAATATATCGAATTTATTAACGAATGTTTAAATCGATTCAGGTGTTCTGAATTTGAAGTTTTATGCATCTATCAACAATTTTATATTATTAAATGTCTGATTTAATTAATATTTTTTTTTAGTATATATTATAGAAAATAACGAGTTAAAGTTACGGAATATTATTTGAAAGTAAGAAATTTTTGACCATATATTTTTTCACTATCAAAAAAAAAAATATATTGAAATTTATTATTTATTTTATAAAATTTTTGAGCGAATATGTATTTAAAAAATATATTTTTTATATTTATTAATCAAAAATGACAAAGTGTATGATTTGAACATTTTCATATTAAATTGATAATTTAATATAAAAATTATCATCTATATACATATAGTCAATTATAATATTATATTAACATAATATTTTCGCAACATTTATAATGATAATATATAACAGTGGCGTACGAAAAATTTTTAATAAAACAAAAATATCTATATATTATACATCAAAATGAACGTTATCATTTTTAATATATTTATCTATAATCATTTTAAATAAATTCATACGCATCATTTAAGCTATTTAGACCAAAAAAAAAAAAAAATTAAACATCCATCGCCATACTAAGTGCTCGTTCGTCGAAATTACCATAAATTGGTACCGTTCAACATTTAACATCTTTTTATATATATATATATATTTTTCGCCGCCATTTTCGGCGTATTATTCTCCATTTTTTTTTTTTTTTTGGGTATAATTTAAGCGATCGCTGTCAACATATCACGAAGTCCATACGAATTAAAAACCGACAATTTTCCATGATACGCGTTGTTCGTCTTGCGTGTAATTGAACGTGCGTCATTAGTAATTACGGTCCCGAGCGACGGACGTTTTCATTGTTATTTCGATATGTATATATATATATATATATATATTTTTCAATTATTATTATTCATTTGTGTCGTTATTATTGTTATTATTATCTTATGCATATATGCATGTACATTATTATTATTATTATTATTGAAATAAAGAGTACAAATTTGAATTTCATACCGGAAAATTAACACTTCATTATTTAACCGATTAATTATAAATATTATTTATATTAAATTATATCAGTGAAATGATTGATTTATGAGGATTAAAGTATTTTAAATTCAAATATAAAATTTTTACGCTATAGAATTCTTTAGTCATACAATTCCTTTTTGAATCGTTCCTTTTAGAGATACATATCTAATAAATAATAAATAATTATTTTGAAATTAATATTATGTGAAATAATATGCAGCAATAATGCTTATTTGAATTTATAAAAAGTTTATTTAAATATGTTAAAAATAGAAATTTATTATATTTTTTAGTATGTACTAATAATCAAAAGATTCGATATTTAGTTAGCAACTCCATTATATTTAAAATATACAGACTTTAATTCTAAAAATAATAATAGAATTAATATCGGATTTGAGTTTATATATGATTTATATATATTGTCAATTATATTGTACGGAATTACTATATATCTGAACAATCGTAATTTAATATATGTAGAAATACAATTGCGCTCACCCCTTATATAAAAAAAGAGGACTCTTCGACGATTGCCAGCTATAAATTGAAAGTTCGAACAATGCAATAGTAAATTCCACATGATATATATATATATATATATATATATATATTTGAGAGGCAGCTGCGGATGATTATTGTCGATGTGGAATATCATATAAGGTAGCCGGTCCGGTTTCTGGAGTAAGTAAGTGTTCTTCGGGTGTGCGACGGGTTTTCGGGAAGAGGCCGTATTTGGAATGGTGATACTGCTCCTCCGCAGCCTCATATGGTCATGGTACGATGGAGAAAGAGCAGCCCTGACAATTCCCAAAGGCTCCACGGGGTAAAGAGGACCAGCCGAGCGTCAAAGATATACGACCCCGAAACTGAAAACTTAGCCCCGGTGCTTAACACCGTCATAAGATACGCTCCGATGCCAAGAATACTGTACCGAAACGCACGCACGCACTCACACACACACTTTATACAAATATATATATATATATATATACACATATATGGATAAATAATTTTATATAAGTTGTATTAGTTAGTATGTAAAAATCTACGATTTATATGCGATTATTTAATATAATTTCTAATTCATACATTTATTTAAAATTAAAGAAAATAATTTATATATTGAGCGTAGAGCTAGTGACTCAATTTTTCATTTAAAAAAGACTACAGTCTATATCAAGAGTCGGCAACATGCGGCTCTTTGGATGTGAAGCTGCGGTCCTTTAGTTCCATTTTTTCATATTGAATAACCATGCAAAGCTATCGCTTCCATTGAAGTTGTTTTTTTTTAATTGAATGTAAATGTTTAATTGTTTAAATTTTTTACTTAAATAATAAGTGATTATCTAATAATACTTTACTTATATATGAATATATAGATATTTGTCTTACGAATAAATATATTAGTTTTTTTAAATCAAAAAGCTTTATTAATGAAAGTATTTTTTACACTTCCGACTCGAAAGGTTGCCGACCCCTGGTCTATATGAAAAAAATGTCATTATAAATTGTACATAGTATAATTTATAATTAGTAGTATAAAAATTATAAGAATTGTATTGCATTTATTTTGCTCTATAATTTAATAAATGATACACTAGTAATATTTTTTTGTATATTTTATTAATAATATTCAGTGTCTGTTTGAAAAAAAGAAAACATTTTTAATTAATATTATAGTTTGACCTAATTGTTTTGGGTTGCTTTCATAAATGTTTTATATCAAATTTCGTTATAACCACTATTATATTATTATTATTATTATTATATACGTACAAAAATAAGGTATCTTTGGTACAACTCGAATGAAACGACTTAAGAAGGGAAGTTTTGCGTGGAAAAATTTATTAAATGGCGGGCTCGCGGGAAATTTGCAAAATGGCGGGTTTCGCGTCTCGGCGGCGCCTCGAGTTTTCCCGAATTCTTTTTAATAAAGCGGGATTTTCCCGGTCGGAAACTGGAATTAAAACTTGTCGTCCGCGGTGTCCCCTTTCACGTTCCCGAAAACCCCGGGTCCGTTCCGAAACTTTACCCAAGAAGAGGCACGAAATTATTAAACCGAGGCTTTTCGTACCGCCGAAAATTGAGCGCGCCTACAGAACAAGGGGGGGGGAATGGAGGAGGAGGATGAGGTGTGGAAATTCGAGGTTTTCCTCCCAATTTTGCTTTGACGATACGAGCGGTAGGAGGATGCGCGTGGGGGATGAGAAGTTTTCCAGAAATTGATTTAGAGCCGGCGAATATTATTTGTCTCGCGGTGCTTCTCGGTAGAAGTAACCGGGGCTCCGATTGGAAAATTGCCCGAGTCACTTTTCCAGCGGGAAAAGCGATCAAACTTTAATGGCCGACGAGAGTTTTCCGCGGTGCGAGTATCACCTGAAAGTTGGACCGCAAAACTGGATCAATTAAAAAAGTTTTTCCACCACGCATAATGAGATCGTATTTGTGCTTTTCTTTTAAATATGCAACGTCGATTTAACGAGCGTTTAATAAAGGCAATCTTGGCCGTATCAAAAGACGATCTTAATAAATTTTTCTTCGAAATTTTAATAGAAAAATTAATTATTTTATACTTATACTTATTTATATAATAATAGCATGTTCACTATAAAGTATTAATTTCTAAAAAAATATTTAATTTCATTTATAAAGGTTATAAAAAAAAATAAATATAATATTTAATTTATAATATACGAATGTAAATAATATTTAAAATTATTGTGACTTTATAGTGATTTGTGTCCAATGATAAATCCGACGTGGCCTATTTGCGAGAAGCTCACCTATGGAGAAGAGCTCATGCAGATTGCGCAAAAGTCAAATAAATAAAGAGGACAACCGGAAGTCGGTTTTCGAAGAAAAGGGTGTGGAGTTTCGAGTCTCGAGGTCGCATTCATACATATAGTGTGGGGAATGAATCCGATGGGGTCGGTTGGTCAGTCGGTTCGCCATTACCGGCGGTTGACATCTATCTTCCATTTCCTATATGGCAACGGTCGAGTTTCTCTCGTTCCGGGAAAAGTCCGAGCCTTTAAGTCGCGTCGGTCTCAAAATAACCCCGTCGTTGCCCCTTCCACATTTCAGTTTGAATACGCTGTGTTGGCGCAGCGCGATCTCGAAACGCCGCCATCTAGCGGCCGAAACCGGAAATTGTGTCCGAAGCGAAACCGGCTTTGGTCACGTTACTACTTTTTATATATACACACATGTTGACTGAATGCATTATAAATATATATTATTAATCTAATTACAATTATTTTGGTATTCTGTGAACATTCTATATTTGGTAGAGAATTAGGTTAATTTGAGTTAAATGACTCGATTCAATAAGAGTGAAAAAATTATAACGATCGATATATCGGAACAAAGCTTGGCGCAGATGTATCCTTTGTGCTCTGGTATCGTTGTGTACATGTACACGAACGAGCATGAACATATGTAGAATTTATATGACGTTGAATAAATTGGAGACCGTGTATATTTGCGTAACGGTCCGTCTGTAGCCGGTAATATAAAACGCCGGTGTGTCCGCGCACGACTCAGCTAGATTCACATCCGGTTTCCGGTTCTGCGGAGTCGAACCGAGGAACGACAGAAAGGGATGTGGTGTGTGTGTGTATGTATATATATATATATATATATATATATATATATATATATATGGGGATGGTGTCGAATCGTTCTATCCACAATTGGTGGAATGCTTCGACTCCATATGGCCCCTCCTCGTACTCTTCCATGGCCATCTAGCCGGTTCGACTTCCGGTTGAATTCTGCCGCCCTCTTTTTGCCCGCTTCCAATCCGCCTCTGGTCATCGTCTTATCCGGTGTTCTCCTTCTCGGCTTTTCCTTTCAGGAAAAGCGTATTGACAAGCGCTGACCGTTCGTTCTCCATGACTCATTGAATCCGAATGGCGACGTCATCTTTTTTTTTTTTGGCTCACTCTGTACACGTATATGTATGATAGTTTTAGTATCGTGATAAAGTTCTATTTTTTTTTTGTTTACACAAAATCATGTATAGACACATCCCGTTTATTTTCAAAGGCATTGAACGATAATTGAAAATATTTTTTAATGTATTTCAATATCAACTTTATTCATATTTGTAAAAATATAAAACCTTATTTTTTTTTACTAAATTTATATAAAAAATAATTCATTTTTACCACTGAACCATTTGATGTGAAAAATTTTATATCATTATAAAGTTGAAATATTCTCGCCGAATTATTCAACATTTATATATTATACATACATTCATTACTTTTGTTGCAATACGCTAGCATATTACCGATATAAAAAGTCAATTTAGATCGTTCCTATCGTAAATCTAAAATAGACTTTTTCCCATTCGGCATTTACACCACCTGAAAATAATATTAATATATATATATATATATATATATATATATATATATATATATATATCGCGGAAAATTCCACATAGCCGCATCCCCCTTGCCATTGCCGAATAGCCCATTTCGCGAAAAACTCACTTTTCGTAACCGTATCGGCGAATAATTAACTTTCCGAGCGATCGGTTTTTCTTAAGCCTTCCATCGTTTTTCCCGCGCGAATTCGAATCGAAAGGATGAGTGCTGAGAGTGCTCGGCCCTCTGGTTCATTTTCTCGTCAATCCTTAAAGCTTCGCCCCCCGTTCCGCCACCTTCGAGTCCGCCGTTAGCCGAGGGAAAAACGGGAAAATCTACGTGGAAAATAAATTGGCGAATCGATTTGTATTTGCATAAATTTATTTTCGTCTGCGGATTCCGGCTTAGTTCCGGATACGAAAGCGGCGAAATCTGCTCTCTCTCTCGCTAAACGTAAAACGGATTTTACGCTGATCCTTTCCAACGTTTCATATTGCATATATAATATATATATATATATATATATATATATATATATAAAATCTTATAAAAATACGAATATATATGTATATAATAAAAAAACAGTGACAATTTTGTTCGTTGACGGCTTTGACAGCTCATCAAAATTTATCGTTACTGTTTTTTTCCTGTCGCAGACTCGATATTCCGTTGCATTCTTTACATAAAATATATTCTATTTTAATATAAAAAGCATATGCGGTGACACCTTGGATACAAAACAAAAACGCGCTATATGTATATATATATATATATATATATATATATATATATATATTGTATATTATTAGAATAAATTATATAAACTTGAACAAAACGTATTTTGAATTTATTCAAATCAAGTGAAAAAGTTTTCAGAACTCGCGATAATTTGTCAACCATATATGATATTTTCATAAAAATATCTTTTATTAAAGAATATATAGTTTAAATTGTAAATATAATATAGATAATTAAATATATATATATATATATATATATATATATATATATATATATATATATATATATATATATATATATATAATTTGTATGAAAAAATATATGTTGAAAAAATAAATCAAATATTATTATTTTAATCACGTATTTAATTTTTTTGATATATAAAAAACATTTTTAACAGTCTACAAACGTTTAAGACTTTCGTGTTGTACGTTGAATATGTAATGAAATGATATTTTTAATTAAAAAAAATATATATATATTTTAATTCTAAAAATTCGATTATATATATATTAGAAACGTTCATCGAGTCTCCATTGCGGCTGTCACTATATCATAAATCGACATTTATGAACGTATATATAAATATATATATATATATATATATATATATATATATATAAAAATGCTTTTAAACATAATCATCTTCGCTCACCGTTTAAAGAAAAAAATCGACTCGTCGATCCTTCAAAAGGTATAAATATATAATATTTTTCAAATACAAAACGATCGTTCCACGAAGCGAATCAAATTACTATTTATATTATTATTATAATATTTATATATTATAATAATACATTCTAACGGCTTTAAGTAGTTAACGTGTATACTTTCGTGTAACTCTTCAATTTGGTTACGATTGTGTCGTTGTTAACGGGCCGCAAGAAAAATTCCATGCCGTGTCAAAATGGACAATGCATGTCCGACAGTTCGTCATGAATCAAAAAAATAAATAAAAATAAAATAAAATTGAATAAAATAAAAAAAAGAGCGTAAAAACCGACCGTTTCAGGGCTATATAACTCTCTATCAATCGCGCATATTTGCATCATATTAAAAAAAAATATTTATTTTAATATGGCGCCACGATCAATTTGTCGTTAATTTGAATTAATCGAAGATTTAATTCGTTTTTTTTTAATATTCTGTATATATTATTATGATGCGTAATATTTATTTGATGCTAGAGTTATTTATTCGCGGTTTTAATTTAAAAATCGCTAACGGAACGCTATCAATCAATTTTTTTTTGAATATATTTCGATATAATGTCGATTATTTTCTTTTATAACGAAGTGTCTGATATTGCGAACGAATTGTCAAAATATTTTCAGAGGTCCACTTTAAAGCGATATCATGATTTTAAATGTTATAACGCTGTGATCAAAAAGTAAGGTGAAATTGTTTATAAAATGTAAATTCTTGATATATTCTTCCAAATTAATTTCATCCCCTTCAAAGTAATTCCCGCTCGATAAAACGCACTTTTTTCAGCGTTTTTTCTAGTTCTTGAAACGGTCGGAATAGTCTTATTCCGGTATAACCTTCAAGACCTTCTTCGATTCGGTTTTTATCTCCTCAATCGTGTCAAAACGGCATTCCGGCATTCTTTTGAGTTTGCTGAATAGCCAGAAGTCGCGTGGAGCCAAATCGGGCGAATACGGTGGTTGCGGAGCGATAAGAGTCGAGTTTTTGACAAAAAAGTCGCGAAGAACCAATGCAGTATAACACGGTGCATTATCGTGATAATGGAAGCAAGAGTTGTAAAACACGTTTAACTCGGAGATAATTAGACCTTTTGACAAATAGACGCTTGGCAAATGTTATAGGCAGTCCTAACAATCTAGGAAAAAAATATAATTTACATGTCTTCTTAATGCTCGGGAGTTTTAAATGATAATCTCACCTTACTTTTTTATCACAATAGTACGCAATAACGATTTCATTATATTTTTATATATAATTTAAAATTGTAACAAAAAAAAAATCATTTCTCTTTCGCCATATTCGTTTCATTTATATTTTTTTTTCATCTTTTTATATTATATATGACTATTTCTCGACCGATATAATTTATATTTATTTTCGCAGTATAACTTCATGCAAAAATAATTCAGATCGTATACTATAAGCGAAGACACGACGATAGAAATGGAAGAAAATGACATTACGCTATTTTCTTTCTACGAATTCTGTTATTTTTGATATGGAAACTTCGATTCGATATAAATATTGTCTCACACCAGCTTCATCGATCGCCTTCACTATATAAAGTGCAGTATCGTCGAAAAAGTCAGCACTTCTGTTAAATATTTTCATAGAAACTAGATTCTTAGTATATTTTTCATAATAAAAAAACATTTTTTTCTATATATATAATATATAATTAATTTTAACTATTTATTATGTAGTTTACGATTTAATTTAATACTAGTAATAATGTATTAAATTTGTGGACGTGTCTTAATTAAAAAAAAATACGTTAAAAATTGATTTTTAAATATTTTAATATGACTTTAATTTAATAATGATAATGATATATATAAATATAGGAATGAAAATGTTTTGTGTGATAAATTCGAATTTCGGTTTCGTGTTCCAACGGTTCAGCATTGCTGTAAACGTTGTCGGGCACGCAAAGGTCAGATGCGAACACGGGATATTTGTAGCTGACGCATGCGCCGTGGCCATTGGGACCCCCATGGGGCCCTGTCGGCCAAGGCGTACCCCCGGGGGGTCCACCTTTGATGGCCGCCGTGGGCCCCCAACGGGATACTTTAAATCGCACGGACGTTTTTGACGGAAAAACGACCGATTTCTTTACAAATGTAATCTCGATTTCATTACCGAAACGTATATCAAGTGTTGGTAGAACGATTAACGCCAATGGATACAAATGCATTATAATCGATTACTATATAAAAAAATTCAGTTTTCTACTTATTTTCCTAATTTTTTTTTGATAATTTAATATATATATATATAAATATTATTAATACAATAAAATCTCATATTGATGATCTATAATATTATATAACAGGAGTCGCACAAACTCCTTGATGGTCGGAGCCATTTTTCAAAATTTAAAATATATTTTTTTAAATATAATAATACAAAAATGAAAAAGGAACTCGGATATATTTATCGATAACCGCAAATAATAATTTTCATCATAATAGTTGATATACAATTCAAATTCATCCGAATATAAATTATTTATATAGTTACTTATAAACAATTATATAATATTTGTTAAATATAAAATCAATTTAATTACATTTATAAGAAGGATTTTGTTTTTAGTTAAATAGAAATATTGAAAAAAATAATATTTTCCACATTTAAGTAGAATTATTTCAAATTAAAAAAAGTCGAAATATATATAATTATTTTTATTATTATAAATATATAAATATTTACGTTACAATCGATAATTTCGATTTTCATATTGAATCGTTCGATTTTAAGGTTTTTTTTTTTTTTTTTTGGTCGTCCAAATAAATATTATTATATATTAATTGCACATAAATTAGCCGATTTACACGTTACTACATACACATGCAGTATATAAAAATAAATAAAATAAAATAAACGTCGGGGGCACGTCAAAATAGTTACAGCGACGAATTAATGCAACCGGTGTTTATAAACTGGCTGATAATAATAATAGTAATAGTTGAAAAAATAGAAGAGTTATAGGAAAAAAAAAGAACTATGACGTGATTGATCGATCGATTTCATAGATCATAGCATAGATCCGCAGTTAGACAGTTACAACGATTTTATATATATATATATATATATATATATATATATATATATATATATATATATATATATATATATATATATTCAAATGCTACAACGACTAACGTCAGATATATGAGAGATAGAGAGAAAAATAAAATTGAGATTTTCGTCGTAGAATTAGATATTTATCTAGCGTTAAATGTTCGCGTGTTTTAATCGAATTTATTGTCGTGATTTAATTTGTTGTAATTTAGAGTTTATTTTTTTTGTGTTCGATTTTGAGAAAACGAGGCAAAAATTTTGTCATATTATTATTATTATTATTATTATGGGAGTGCGATACTCTTAAAATTATTTATTTTAAATATATTTATATGCATATTTAATTATATAAAGAAATTGTAGTAATAGTTTGTTTGTCTTCTGAAGAAGATTGTCAATTTATAAGCAATTGAAGAGTTTTATTGATGAACAGTTGAACCAAAAATGAAAATCTTTAAGCCATCAATTTTGACGTCTTCTTGTTGATTTTTACTCTTGAATTTTTCCTTCTGAAATTATGTAGAAAAGCCTATATTTATTTATCATTTCTCATTGTATAATTATTAGTCATATATAATATAATTAAATGTTCAATTATTTTGATTCTTGCATTGTCATTTAGAGTGATTAAATATGCAAAGTTTCAGCTCAATTGAACATAGAGAAGTGTTCGAAAAATCAATTACAAAATTCCACCCAGACAAACAGACAAGTGAAACTTATATAAAATCGTATAATAATAAAATATGTAAAATATATTTTGGTGCATTAGTAACGAGAATAGTGTATAAGGGGTGAAGGTGGGGGGCGGGGCGGACGGTTGGGGTGATCCCGCGAAGAAAAAGAAGACGGGGAACGTCGTTTTAAAATAATTTATCATTCACAAAAGGGTAGATCTTCAGGAAGGAAGACCCCGATGAACGTAGAAGAGTGCCTCTGCCCTCTTCAACCGACGGGTTTTATTTGTTATAGATGCCGTTCTTTGAAATCTGCAAGGAGGAATTGGGAGGGTTGCGCTTAAGTGAAATATGCATTAGCGATCGCCTCGCTCTACATATTCTCTCTATTTATTTATCAAGAAATGAACCACGAATGTGACCTCTGTTCTTTTTTTTTTTGAATTTTGAATTGTACATATTGTTTGAAGGAATAAAATGTATAAATAATATGGTGCAATTTGGAGACGGATTCAAGTGATTTTTCAAGTAGTAAAATATTTTTTATTTGTATCGAATTGATGTATTATTGAGGATTTGATTTTAGAATTCATTTTTAGAATTTATTAATGATTTATTTTCATATATAAATACATCAATTTTAGATATTTTTAAAAATTAATACACTGCAATCCATTACAAATTTGATAAATATATATTAATTTTTAATCTGCCATACATATATTATAAATTAATATGATATACAATATATTTTTTGATATATTTTATTGATGATATTAAAAATTATTATTATAATAATATAATGATATTCTGTCGAATGTCAAATTTAAAAATTTAACATTCATCTCTATTCATAGATCAATCGTTTAATAATACATTAATGTATATAATATATATATATATATGTGTGTATTTTTTAATACGCGATATATAAATATCAACAGTCAAATCAATTTTTCAACACATTGTCTTATTTAATTAATCACTTATATGCAATAATAATAATAATTGCAATAAGTTATTAAAAAAAAATCGCTAGCAAATATTCGATTACTATTTAAATTTTATAGAAGACGATTATACGCTCAATTGATTTATTGTACGAGAGTCGAAACATGAATTCGAAAGTAGAAAATTAAAAACTAATATATATATATATATATATATATATATATATATATATATATATATATATATATATATAAACTTTATTCGAAAGCGATTCGTATAAATTAAAGTCGCGTTCATCAGCGATAAAAATAAATACGTATTTTTTTTTATATATGTTTATATTTATATATATGTACGATATAATAAAATGGCGGAAAAAAATTGTTCACAAATGGCTGAAAGTGTTACGGCGACATTTTCACATAAATAAGTGATGTTGCGCGGGTGTCGAACCCGTCACCATTCGACAGTCCGACAAAATTTAGCTTCGGGTTAATGCAATATTTAAAATTGAACATGTATATAAACGTGCACGTACACGTAAATACAGTGGGACTACGCTTACGTATAAAAAAACGGTATATTTTAAAAAATTATGTATATATAATACAATATATATATATATATTGATAGCGCATTGGTATTTCGACGTTGACTTTAATTTAAGCTATATATAGTCTATAAATAATTTTCAAATATTGTCAATAATATAATATTTATTTTTATGATCGATTAACAAGCGAACGAGTGCGTTACCACGACGTTTATAAATTGTTTAATTTTTTTATCATATTATATAATTAATTTGTCAATGTCAACTCTTTCTGAAAGTTTTTAATATTAATTAATCAAAAAAAAAAAAATTGACGCGTAATTAAAAATTATTTTAAATTTAATAATTAAAATTCTCGTTGTATTTTTTACATTATATTTATTATAATGCTTTAAATATTAAAACACCGGCTCTTTTAAATAAATTAAAAGTATGAAAGCGATATAGCAATTTCAATCAGCGCTGAATTATATATTGTATAATATATGGATCGTAAATAATTAAATGTTTAAATGCGTTACCACCGAAATTTGTCGACTAAACTAAAATCGAGCCAATAGAAAATTTAATAATTTTTGATTAACACGAATCGGTCGGAAAAACTGATTATATTTTTGTACAAAAAAAAATAAATAAAATAGCGATTTTCAATCTTTTTAATCCAATTTCTCTCAATTTTAAATTAAAAAAAAATTGATCGAATTAAAAAAAAATGTTCATTATCAATTTTTTTTCAAATATCAATGATTACAGCCTATTTTTGAAATATTTTATATTTATTTATTTTAAGTAAGAAAAGAATATCAAAGTTTAATAAATTCCAGTACAAATCTCAGATTCAGAAAAATATTAATCGATAAAATAGTCTTCATACATTTTTTTTTTGAGATTAAAATATTTATTTAAATAATAAAAAATGAATATATAGAACTTTTTTATCGTATATAAATAAAAAATTATACGATATACGACACGTATATCTGTCATATACTGAATTATATTATATATGCTCCTTTATAGCATGCAATGTGATCGAGGCTTTACTATTGAAATATTCGAACAACCAATGAATAAATTAACACTCTCTTACAACATAGCAAAAGGCACACACGATGAACGTACAAGAGAAGGTTTTCGTGGTTTCGTGTCGACCTCTCATTATAAAATGGGGGTCCAATCCGCTTTCGCCATTACCACATCCACGACTCCACCCATTTCAAATTCAAATTTCGAAAATACTAAAAAAAAAATTAAAAAAAATAATAATAATACATATGCATAAAACCGAAAGGGGGGGGTACGTCAACATTTCAATAATTTCTCTTCTCTTTCGGGTGTTTCAAAAAAAAATATACGGGGGGGGGCAACGTTATTTAGTGGGCCGCCTTTGATATTTCTATAAAATAAATCGAGATACGAAATCTGTTTTTTTTTATTTTGATTTTATTTATTTCGGCGTAATAATAACAATATTATTATTATTATTATTATTATTATTATTATTATTATATAATGGCGGTTAAAGCTTATTCGTGACCGATCCTAAGACGGACATATTTTATCGGTCGAACGTTGCACACGCGTATTAGAAATTATTGCATGACGTTTATAAAGTATGTACATATATAATTTTTCCCCGTATAATATACAGGATGATCCGCGTAAAATTGTAACTGTGCAAAAATGTATGATTTTTTAACGGTATTTTAATCGATATAATTTTTACTCATTATATCGATTAAAATACCGTTTATTGTATAGAAATAATATTTTTGAGTTTATTGTTAAAAAAATATTTAAATCTATTCTCAATACAATATAATCGAGTATTAAAAAATATATTAAATAAATTTTTAATATTTTATAAATAAATTAAATATTGAAAAGTGCTATTAGAATTATGAGTGTTCATAAGTAATAAATATTTTATATATAATAATATTTTCTAAATGGCACTGTAATATCAAAGGTATGATCGAATCATAATGATGTAATATCTTGAATTAGTCATGACATAAAATAAATATTTATATTTATTAACTTCACGATCAGCTTATTAACTATTTATTTATATATAAAAAAAGACCGATTTCTTACAATTGAACTATGCGTAATATAAATTTGTATTGCATTATTCATAAAATAATCTACGTTTATATTAATAATTGTCCGTAGCTAATATATTTTATTATATTAGCAACATGCCAAAAAAAATTTTTTTTTGTTGACAGTTGAGCTTTATAATTAAAAGCTTAGACTTCATTTAAAAAAAAGTGCGTTTTAACATGCGAAAGATAGATATATTATGACTAATTTATTTTTGAAGTTTATAATGTATAAATTTTAATTTTATGACACAAATTAAACGAACTGTAAATTTATTTGAAAACATCGTATTTCTTAATTTTTTATTATATCATAATTAATTTAATATAAAATATGAACAAAATGTCGGATCAACAACAGATGTATGTTATTTTTTTTTAAATACCTATTCCTATTTGCAATAATGATATGTATAATAATTATTGTATATGAATTGTTATAATAATAAAATTATAAAGAACCATTTTGTCGTTTATAAATTTTATTTTCTCTCAATCGTTCGCCATTTTGACGCACCATTGACGGACGACATCATTGCGGCTATTCGGGTGCGGCTTTTTCGCATTTTTGTTTTCGTTTTTTTTTTCACTAGCAATTTATAGCCGCGAAAGCGAACAGTAAACTGGAAAAAAAAAGAGAGAGAGTTCATTTTTTTTCAAGGGGATGGAGGGTGGTTTTTGACGTAGGTAGAAAAAAATGCGAGGATGAGGGGTTGCGGTGTTGGTCAAAAGCGCAAAAATCGCGTAGTATGTTTTATGTTTTCGATATATAAATATATATATATATATATATATATATATATATATATATATATATATATATTCGCTTGTAATAATAATAAATGCTGCAGTTCGATACCCGGTATTACACGTGAAAGCAATCAAAGCCACGCACGTCGCCATTTTAAATATATATATATATATATATATATATATATATATATTGTAATTTTGGCGGCCATTATCGGCAGACGCGTCATAATGCTGTATTAATTCCACATCTCTTTTCTCCACTCACCCCCCCCCCCGCACTGAATCGGTAATAAATTTTGTGTTAAATATTCAATTTCGGTTTTATTTTTACGTTAATTTTACATGCGCATAAATAAAATCGATGCAATTGCATATTCAAATATTTCACGTTGCACTTGCGTATTTATGTTATTTTTTGATCCAGTGAATATAGAATGCAATCACCGTGAAGTACAATTTATAATAAAAATAGTGCATTATATATAACAACCCAAAATTACAATTTTTTTATATTAATAAATCAAAAAAAATTTTTTTTTTTAATATGTTAACATAATTTATATATTACGGAGGTGGTCAAGCTTTTTGATAGTCTTGTGAATTTTTTTAAAATTTGAAATTTTTCGTAAGCCGCATACTTATTAAAAAAGAATGCAAAAAAAACAGAAATTATATTTTTTGAATACATATACATATAAGTATTGAATTTAATATCAAAAATTAAATATATTTATTTTGCTTATTGACAGCATTTCTCAGATGCTTATTAATTAATACTGATCGATGTTTTGATTTCATTCATTTTAAAGTGGAATAAAATGATTCACATAAGTAAGTTATTCCTTAAGCCATTTTTATTTTAGGATACTGAATTAAAAAAGAAGGAACTCAAGCATATTTATATCATAGATAGTCTAAATATTGATGTAATATAGTATAATTTTTTTTTTACTATATTTTAAATAAATATCATAGATTTTATTCGTACAGCGGCCATTTTGATAGTCCATTATTAATAATGGATAATAATATCCGGTTGCATTCGGCGGATGGACAATTTACACCGCGGCGTGTGGCGATTTTGAACAAAACCCGCGCAATAAATAACGTCGGTCAACGGGTATTGAACCGGTGACATTCGATGACGTACCCCTGACATCCACGGACACTATTTTGTGTGTGCGTGTGCGTGTGTGTGCCTTTTACGGTGATCAATTTTCAAAAAAATATACGTATATTACATAAATAAATACGCCAATTATCGACAATATAATAAATGTAATGAACTATATTTTCATAGTTATGATTATTACTGTGATCAAAAAGTAAGGTAAAATTGTCATTTAAAATTGTCTGACTTTAGGAAGTAGATAAATTGTATTTTTTTCCTAGATTAGTAGAACTGTCTATAATATTTGTAAGCGTCTGTTTGTCAAAAGGTTTAATAATCTTCAAGTTACACGTGTATTTACAACTCTTGGTTCATCACGATAATGTACCATGTCATACTGCAATGGTTCTTTACAATTTTTTTGCCAAAAAATCGACCACCGTATTCGCCTGATTTGGCTCCATGCGACTTCTGGCTATTCGGCAAATTCAAAAGGCCAATGCGGAAACGCCGTTTTGACACGATTGAGAAGATATGAACCGAATCGAAGATGGTCTTGAAGACTATACC
This sequence comes from Leptonema lineaticorne, assembly GCA_024500535.1. Classification (NCBI taxonomy): domain Eukaryota; kingdom Metazoa; phylum Arthropoda; class Insecta; order Trichoptera; family Hydropsychidae; genus Leptonema; species Leptonema lineaticorne. Next base: position 10,896,721 of record JANIJI010000065.1, read on the forward strand.
GGAAAAAGACTTCCGACTGTTTCGAAAACTGGAAAGTGCGTTTTATCGGACGGGGATTACATTGATGGGAATTTGCATTTTTCACATTGTTATATTTAAATATTATATATATATATATATATATATATATATAATTTAATTTTCAAGGGTTTTTTACAGTACTGTCAAATTATCTTGTCCGCAATGAAGTAAGTACATTTTTTGTTTTCTCCCTTGCCAATTCTTGTTTCGAAGGATTTCGTACAAATCGAGAGGGTTTGTGACGTCCAACAAAATGTCCATCAGTCGCTCCCCGATGATTTTCCTCTTTTTTCCTACATTTTCTTCCTCGTTTTTCTTTTTTATTTTTTTTTTATTTCGTTATTTTGCGCTCTGTTTCTCTCTCTCTATACTTTCATTATTAATGCACTATGGATGTGATGCAATTTCGAAACATTTTGCTGCCGTGTGATGGATGAATTTTTGACGACAAAATTCGGAGACTTTTAAACTCTTCGGCGGCACATTGATGAACTGTAATAATTTATTATGTTTTACATTGTATTTTACAATATCGATTTATAAAATATTACCATGACAATTGAATTTTTGTATAAATAAATTATTTGAGTTTTTGATATTTTATTTATCATAGTATATATATATATATATATATATATATATATATATATATATACATTATATATTTTTTAATATTTTATAAGTGTTTTTTATGTAATATTAATTTTAATTTATTTATTTAAAAATATCGAAAAAAAAACATTTTTTTCATGGAATAAAGATACACGTTTACTAGTTGGCAATAATGAAGTGTTAAAAATTGATAGTTGAAATTCGGTAATTCGGTCTATTGGCGGACCGCAATTAAATATGAGGCACCTCCCCCCATGGTTAAGAGTGATGCAGCAAATGTTCGTTTTGGATAGAGTCGTCCCGGCTCACGACTATGAATAATGAATGAAGGCTCGCCTCTGAAATTCGCCAAAAAAAAAAAAAAAACAAGGAAAAAAGCAGCAGAAAATCGACCAGTAGCGGTCGTACGTTGCCAGACCGACCTTCCAACCCCTCGGGAGACAGCCGCCAACCTAAACCACTCCGCCCCCATCGGATTCAACCCTCAGACGTGAGGCAACAAGAAGAGTGCTTCCATTATTGACCGTTCACTCGAACGCTGAATTAACCATCGTGTACGAGCTTCGGCACACGATAGAATCGACATTTAAAATAGTCAATATATATGAAAGCTTATTTTTATATGTGCGCACGTGTGCACGTGTGTATGTAGCGGCGATACTTCGCTCGCTAATCCGACAAAAGTGTAAAAAAAAAAAAATGCGAACGATCGGTCACGTTTTTAATTGTTCGTTGTTTGATTATGAACATTTCAAATTGTCGTAATCATTAATATATAAGCAGTTTAATTAATTTATTTCTATATTTATAAACGTACTTTATTTAACAATGAAAAACTCTATTAAAAATATTGTATTGGTCTTTTTGGAACGTAACGAGTTATTATTTTGAATATTTCTATACTTCAACACGTTAAAAATTTTCTTATTTTTTTATAATAAAATCAATTTTAGAATTATATAAATTGTCATAAAGAAAATATTTTTTTATATAATATAAATTAAAATATTTTTTATGTTTCTAATTCCTAAAAAATGAATATATAATATATTCTTGTCATTTTTATCAATAGACATAAATCACAATATATACGAGTACATTTATATTTTTTGCTAGTTTAAGAAAAAAAAACAATATTTTATACGTCTATTTGATTTTTATTGTAATGTCTATATCACGAAAATAACGCAATTCGTGTTGGTTTTGAATTAAAAACTAAGTGGCATACAGATTTATGTTCTATATTTTTATAATAAAACTATCGTACACACGTATGTAAATAATTTGAGTCGTATATTCAAACAATCGCCGATTGTGATTTATTATTTCGATACAGTTTTTCAAATTTATTAACGTTTAACGATTTCGTTAAAACAAAGTTGAACCAGTTTTAACGGTCGAACGTATTATTATACAAAAACACCTGCAGTTTTACGTTCGCAAAAATAGTTTTTTCTAACAAGTTTATATTGTATTAAAAAAAAAATACAAAATAGGTAAACGATCTACTACTGCGATCAAAAAGTAAAGTGAAATTATAATTTAAAAACTCCAAGACATTAGGAAGGCAGGTAAATTGTATTTTTTATCTAGATTGGTAAGAATGTCTATAATATTTGCCATGTATCTGTTTGTCAAAAAGTTTAATCATCTCCAAGTAACATGTGTTTTCACAATACTTGCTTCCATCATCACGATAATGCACCGTGTTTTCGCAACTTTTTCTTTAAAAACCCGATACATATCGTTCCACAACCACCGTATTCGCTTGATTTGATTCCGTGCGACTTCTGGCTATTCAACAAACTTAAAAGACTAATGCGGGGACACCGTTTTGACACGATTGAGGAGATAAAAACCGATTCAAAGAAAGTCTTGAATTCAGACTATACTGGAAAAAGCATTGGCAAAAGGGGAATTTTGAAGCAGATGAATTTGATTTGGAAGATTAAATAAATAATTTATATTTTATAAACAAATTCACCTTAATTTTTGATCGCAGTGTTATTTTTATTAGCCGTTTTCATTAATATTTCTATTCGGCAAAATCGCCGATGAAAATCAAAGGTTTTCCAGGACTAATTTCATCTAGCAGGCATTTCCTTTAATTACCGCAACCGAACCGGTAACCCTGTCGTATTCGAGACGAAAGGAGATTGTGGGTGGTAAAAACGGGTGTACGGGTGGAAAAGTAGACCCTCCCCCTTTACGTTTTCTGTATTTATGGCATCTGGAGAGATCGTTACCTGGTTCTCTCCTTACGCAAAACTTAAATTAGCCAATAAACCTGTCAGGTGCGGGCCCGGCTCTTCCCGAAGGTAAATACGATTCTCTGTTTATAATTAGTTTATATAAGTTGATACAGGTGGTGCTCGCGGAATCGGAGTACCTGTTTCCATCCGCCCCCTTAATTTATGTGCGTGTCTCCCCCCGATTCCCCTTTTCCTCGGCGCGGCCCTGTGTCGCGCTAATCTCATTAGGCGGCAATAATTTTGCCGTGTTATTATTGCGCGGATGCCGTTTTCCAGTTTCGTTCCGACTATTTCGACCCCTCCTCCCCCCCTTTTCGACGTCGGAGGAAATTAACGTTTTGCACGACGGTTTCGTCGAAACGCACCGTCTTATCGTCGATGATCGACGGAGACCTCTAATACGCCATTAGAATTCTATTCGATTGCCACTTTGAAACAATTTAAAATCAATAAGAGACCGTAAATTCGCGAAGTATTTAAAGACTCGTTTTTTATATAAACTATAATAATATATTTTTTAATTTGTAAATAAAAAAAAACTATTGATTATTACATTCAGTAACATAAAGTATAGATTGCGATCTACTGGCGACATTTCGAGTGCACTAAAGGCGTATTTTTTTTTTTGCTGGGGAAAACTGCGTATCTGTAAAGGGAATTATAGGGATGGAGGACATTGAGTAATGGTACACTTCGTAAACTAGGTACTGATAACGTCAAATACCTTCAGGGCCGAACTAGAACAATCATATGAAGTCATCAATCAAACGTCCAATCTGCCCGAATATGAATCGTTGAAAACGACAATTGACACACGACAAATATTCGCATTATGCCAAATATTTTAGTTCTGAATGATCATTTTTTTATACAGATTTTGAATTTAATATAAATAGTATTTTATATCCGAAAATCTCAACAGAGAATTTCGCGTCGCATTCGAGACGTTTCTAGTTCGAAAGATTGATTTTCTAAACGAGGCAAGATTTCGTGTTCGTTCGCGTTTTCGCGCCATTATGAAGTTATACTGTTTCTGACCGTGTTGTGAAATAATAAATCGCCACCGGGGGGGGGAGGGGAGAGGGTTTGGTCACGGGGTTGGTTTGGCATGGGGTTGAAAGACGAGTCCCTTTTTCCCGTAACTAAAGTTGCAATTCCATCTAGCGATACAGCTGCCGACCCATTTGTCAACCTTCCCGTGCCGTTTTCAGGGCGGGTTTTCCCTTCAGGGTTTGCTCGGCTACCCTTTCGTGAAGGGATGTTTTCGAGAGACGGGGGTGCGGAACGATGGAACGGATTCGATACGGAAAATGCATCCATCAAGCGACCCGCACGGCCGTTTTGAGACACGTTTTCCCGGAAAAATGAACTCGTTGCATTTATTTCGTCGGTTTATTCGTATTTTTCCATATCGCATTTTCACCAAAATATAAAAATTATCCTATTCTAATACTTTTTTTTTAATATTCAAAAATATCTAAAATGACATTTTAAATATTCCTTCTAAATCAAATTTCAAAATATTGCTTCATATATATAAAATCATTTTTAAATCAATAATCTGATTATGATATTAATATAATAAATGAAAAAATAAAATTTTAGAATTACTTTAATTAAAATTTAAAAAAATGCGTTATAAAGTAAAAAAAATATATATTTTGTTTATTGTTTTAAAAATATAATATTTAATAAGTTCAAATTTATATATAATGTTAAAGATTAATATTAATTATGTTAAAAATTTCGATAAACGTTCGGAAGTTTAAATTTAATTATTGGCGAATTTTTTTATATAAATAATTTGTTATATGGTATTTCTGAACATTCTTAGGTATTTTTAACATGCATTATTATTGTTGTGTGTAGGTATTTACGTTTGAATTAAATGAAACGCAATAGGTTTTTTTTAATATTTTTTTAATAATTTTTTACACAAGATGTAGCATTCATAATGCTGACAAATTTCATTATTCCATCATTCAAAAAAAAAAAAAAAAAAACACTATACAGAGGACTCAAGCTCACCCGCGCATCATCCATCTCCACATTATTATTTTAAATCACTTAATAATCAATCAATAATAATATATTTCATTATTTATATATAATAATTAATTAAATTCAGTATAGAGGTAAGTTTATAGCATATGCACTAATTATCTTAAATGTTGGATAAAAAATTCATACATTCACATATATAATATATATATATATATATAGTCCGCTTTTTTTTCAAATATTTATCAATTAATTTAACATTTTGCATGATTTAATTTTTCTCAAATATATATTTTTTTAATTAATCACATTTTTTTGCAGTATCGCACTGAATTAATATTTGTTTATTTTCGTTCGCTATTTATTCACTTTACACTTGAGAAAAATAAATTCATCGTAAAATGGTAAAAATAGAAAATGAAAAAACGAAATAGAATTTTTTTTTGAGCGAAACAAACATATTTTCATCTTACTTTTTTTTACAATAGTTACAAAAAAGAAAATTATATATATATATACATATATATATATATATATATAAATATATATATATATATATATATATATATAAACAATGCGAAAAATTGTTATGTATATATATTACAAATTATCATATTATAACGAAAACAGATGAGACACGTAATAAAAAATAGAAAAAAGTCATATATTTTTTATACAATTTAAGTTTACATATGTATAAATATATATATATATATATATATATATATATATATATATATATATATATATATATATATAAATTGAAGAATGTGGTTTATTCGTTATAATAATAATAATAATAATAATAATAATGACAATAATAATAATTTAATATAAATTATATCGAATATACCGCGTGTCGTAAAACGAAAGCTTTTCACGGACAAAAAACGTCGTGCAAAATATAATTGTATTACAATGATATGTTTTGATTACGTTTTTTTTTTTGAAAAAATTCACAACTCCGTAATTTTAATGCGAAATAAAATAAAAATATAATAAATTATGACGGACGAGAAAACACACTCAAAAATATTATTTTCTTGTATATTTTTTTTTTATGTACAATAAATATAAAATTTACGAATCAGAATATTGCAAAATAATAAAAATAAAAAAAAATCGTAAAATTTACGACAGTTGAAATTAGAAATAACAATAATAATAATAAGAACTTAAATATTTTTGAGTCGTGTTTATTTTTGTTTTATTTTATTATAGTGAAAATTGCTAAAAAAATGATTACGTTATAATAATTCTAGAGAAAAAAAATGACGCTGTTTTCAGTTCAGATTTGTGATCGATTTTTCAGACTAAATTATTTATTTATTTTTTTCATATCGAGAAAAAAAAATAATTTTCTAAGCAATCTGTCGTACATACATATCATTTATACATATAAATATATAATCAAATATTTCATCATTTTAACGTTATAAGTGTAAACATATACATATATATATATATAATATTAATAATAATAATAATAATAATAATAATTTCTGTGATTTATCTTTCGTATTTGTAAACATTTTTATCCCCCTTTTAATATTTTTTTTATTTAAATCATTTTTTAATCTCTCGTCTAATTTAATCGTTTTTTTTTAATATTTTTTTTCGTTCAAAATTCAACGCGTCAATCGTTTCTCAAACTATTATCAACTGCGAAAAATGATTTAATTAATATTTTTTTTTCATATCGTATACATTGAATAAGGCTTATGATGAGTATACAACGCGAGACTTCATCACGAAAAGGTTACATTATTAAATTTTAATTAATTATGTATTTTTTTTCACATAAAAAAAATCATCATCAATTTATATAAAAGTATATAATGAAAAAAAAAACATATACATATACAAAATAAATGCACTGAGCAATGATAATTATGCAATAAACGAATTTTAAAACCGTTATTATTTTTTTTTTAATATTGTTCGTATAACGACAGTACCCTGTGTATAATAATATATAATATTTTGCTGATTTCATTTTTAATAATAGCTATTGTTCTATATAATAGCAAAAAAAATATATATATTAAAAAATTATAAAGATGATAATAGAAAAAAAGCTATTTGTGATTTGTCACTCGTATACGATTTGATTGTCTTGGTCGTTTCATTCACATATATATATTTATATATTATTAAAATATGTATTTTACAATGTATAAGTATTATAATTGAAATAAAAAATAAATTGCTCAGTACATTTTTACAGAAATATTTAAAAAAAAAATGTCATATCGTGTGAATTTTTTATATTGAAAATAAAATCATTGTTATATATATATATTTATTTAATATTAAATAAAATTGAACATTTTGTAACTATTTCATTATTTTTCTGTCCTCACAAATACAATCGTATAATATATACAATACACAAGAAAATTTTTATACGCGATCAATATTATTGTTAATAATTCGTAATCGAATATTAATATATATATATATATATATATATATATATATATATATATATATATATATATATATATATATATTGATCGCGTTTATTAGGTCCTTATATCAGGTGAACAAATGTTTATTTTTTTATTATTATGCAATTTATAATAAATAATTGAAATAATATAGAGAAAAAAATATACATACATACATATATATATATATATATATATATATATATATATATATATATATATATATATATATATATATTAATTGAATGGTATACATATCAGCAAAAAATTTTTTTCGAGTCAATTTCGTATTAGCAACATTTATTTATTTATTTATTTTGCAGTCTTTGTTGTACGTATGTGCAATATAGCGTGTACTATTATAGTAATATATTTAAAAATGTAATAATTAAACGCATGCTAATATAAAATTGTTCGAAATCATAGAAAATACACACACATATATATATATATATATATATATATATATATATATATATATATATATATATATATATATATATATATATATAATTTTTTTTCGATTAAAATACGGTCGATTAATAAAAATAGTTATGAAAATTTTTAAAACCAGTGGTATTTTTTTTTCATGTTCAAATCAAAATAAAAAAAATATGTATGTATATATTATATATATATATATATTATATAAATTTATAATTTTTAATAATGATAAAAATCAATGTGATTAATAATAAATACGAAGCGATTGTACGAATGATATACTAGAGTGAACTTCCTCGTTTTATTACTGTAATATTATACAGAATGGATCGAAAGTGTACGTTCGTTTTTTATTTTTATTTTAATCAGTATACGATAAAAAAAAATTATTTAAAATAATATATTTCTAATTGTATTTTCTGTAGTCGAAAAAAAAAATAAATACAAATGATTAAATTTATTGTACGAAAATAATGAATTAATTTTTAAATTCAATTAATACTAATCGAATTCGCCTTTGTAGAACTGAAAAAAAATTACAGATATATTATAAACATGAATTATTAAAAATTAATTTTCGATAATTGCTGTAATTAGTAATCATTTTTCATTTATTTATTTATTTATTATTATTTTCATTATATGTACAGATACTACACAGTTTTTTTTCTTTAATGCAGCCAAAAAGCTACCGAATAATAAATATTTATTATTATTATTATTTATTTATTTATTTTTAATCAATGAACTTTCTGTATTCCGAGGAAGCTTTCGTTGTATGAAACGTGTTATTTCGTCTCTAACAACACCCCCTACATAAATACGCAAAATAAAATCACAAAAATAAAGAAAATAGAAACAATATATATATATATATGAATATATATATATTATATAATATATAAAAGAATGAAAAAAATAATAATTATAAAAGTGATAGATTTTTTCCTAGATCTTCTTCACAAAAATTTATACACAATACTTAAACTAATTTCAAATATCACTTACGATATACGTGTAATAGCACTATCCATTACTAAAAATTAATTTACAATTTCATTTAAAAAATCATCGAGGGTAATTTCGGAGGAGAGGGGGGGGCGTAAAAAAACAATAAACATACATAAAAGAAGTGGGGATATTTTTTTTGCAATATACATTGAACGTGTATTATGTATTATATTATATATATATAAATATATATATATATAAAAAGAAAAAAACACACCTTTACAAATAATATTACATTATTTAGTAAATTTTCATTTCTCATTTACTTTTTTTTTTGTTTATTAACATTGCATATCAATTTTCAATTATTTAATTAATATTTTAATACTTCCTTAAATATAAATATGACACTACGCTTTTTTGATGCACATCCACGCGATAATTTCATCATTATTCATTATTAATATTTATATAATCATTGATAATAATAATAATAATAATAATCATTATTATTTAAAATGTACACTAAAATCACACGTTCGTCCGTGTAAGAGCATCACTTTCTCGTTATTATGTTTTTTTTTAATTATTTAAATCTTTATATTATTTTCATTTCTTTTTACTATGTATATATATATATGTATATAAATATATATATATATATATATATATATATATATATATATATATATATAATAATTAATTATATATGTATATTATTTATAAATGATTTATTTCATTGTGGATGTGGATGATTAAAAAGCGTAGCGATATACAAATTGCACCTTATATATGTGTGTGGTTGATTTGTGTACAAATCTCCAACGAAATTAAGTCACTTTTTAATCGTATCATGCGAAAATGTGACAAACCGAGGGGGTGGTTTTTTACGTCGTCACCCCCCTAGGTTTTACATTTTCACCAGAGGTGTGATCTATTTATTTATATATTTTTTCATTAAGTAATCGTATACTTGACTTGTTTCATGTAGAATCCGCAAAAGACGAGACCATCTATATATATATATATATATATATATATATATATATATATATATATATATATATATATATATATATATATATATATATATATGAAGATGTCGCCGTTAATCTTGAATTTCCCGCGCTGCGCACCGCCAGTGATGCTCAAACTTTTTTCGTCTTCCTTCGTTGTAATAATTATTTTTTAATGTATATATATATATATACATATACATATAAAGAAAGAGTTATTTTTATTTATTTATTTTGTTTTAGAAAAGATGCTGCGTTATAAACATCATGCTATTAGTTTAAGCCACGATCACAATGACAGGTCAAAAATCACACACGCAAACACAATTTTCGATATACAAGAAATAATAAAATTATTTTATACACAATTTTCTTTGTACAATGAGTGAATCACATGAATGATATTTAAAAGTTGTCGTTTCTCTATTTTTATATATATATATATATATATATATATATATATATATATATATATATATATATATATTATCTCGTTCCGTTTATATTTACTCTTTTTGTCTTACGCCCGATGGTTTTTTTTCTTTCGTTTTAGTTTTTATTTTGTTTGTTTCACATTTCCTTTTTTTTAGCTAATTGAAGATGTCTGCCGAATTATAAAAACGCCGCGTATCCTCGATTTGTTTTTTTTCATCGTTGCCATTGTGGACGATCAAAAAACAAATTTTGGTAATTCCCCTTTATTGCGTACTATCTTATCCAATCCTGTTGTCTTAGTGTTAATAATTGTGATTGACTTTAAATGTTGTCTGATGATGAACAGCTTACGTTTGTAAAACAGCCTTTTTACGCTTTGTGTACATTATCTATAACAAAAATAAATATGTATAAACAAAATTATCCGAAAATTTATAAATATTACACGTTAAATTTAATGAAGATTCGAAAAAAAATGTACTTACATTGGGTTGTATGAGAGTTGGATTAGAGATGGTGTCCGTAGTATTCGGCAGGTGGATAATGCGCATATCCTTGGTGGAAGGCAGCGTCTGTCGGTGGACGATGCATCATTTGCGCCTGTCCGTCCATCATGTATCCCATCGTCGCGTCTGGACTATAAGCGCCACTGGGACCCGCGTGTGGGAACACTGCAAATGGGTAAGTCACTACAATTAAGCCATGCTGCACACTAACATTATCCGAATCTTTATTATCGCTAATTTTATGACACTGTAAAACTATTATCTCATTATAAAAAAAATGTTGTCAAATTTTAAACGAAATCAAAATTAGAAACGCATGTATAATATATATGTTATAATCAAAGTGAATCAAATTTTATATAGATATATATATAATATATAAATTATGTTTTATTACAGTAGATAACAATAAACGCTCTCTAAATGATTTTGTAGTAATTATACTAATAATATATGATAGATGTCAATATTGTGTTATCTATTAATAAATAATAAATCATGATATTTCATTTCAATATTAATGAAATTAGATTTTATGAATAAATATTTGAATTGAAAATATACACAATAAATATATCAGTATTTGTCATCAATTCTGAACGATTTTTTCATGTCATAAAGTTGAAATGACATCACAGATTATATTGTAATTCACATAAATTGGATTAATTAAGAAAAAAAAATTAATAAAAAGGATTATGAAAGTTTGAAAAGCGGCGGTCATTCGTGGGCGTGACGTTCGGCGCGCGATTTTGATTGGCGCTTCGGTGAAACCTTAAAACGCTTCGTAATTACGTTTAATTGCAATTGAATCGTAAGGAACAATTTTAATTACGTACAATTTCACAATTTGAATACGGCGGCCCCGCATAATTACATACGCTTATAAAGAGTTATAAAATACGTGATGTAATTATATATATATATATATATATATATATATATATATATATAAGTACTTTTCTTTATTTTTTGTATAAGTACAAAGAAAACGTTAAAAATGCACATTTTTAATTTGATACGAGAACGCGGCTATATTTATAATTATTATTATGGTAAGCGCACACAACACACGAACGGATTTAATAGAATTAATAAAATAAAAGAATAGACTTTTTATACGATTAAAATTTCAATATGTACATTTTTAAATTATTTATAAGAAAATAATTTAATGTCTTATTTGTATCCGCTGAAAATGGCGATTTTTTTCCCTTCATAATCAATTATAAAAAAAGTGTACGCGAATCATAATTATATAGAAAATTATTTTTAATTATAAATAAAAATGTATTTTATGCACATTATTAAAGTCTAAAAAGTGATTTATTATAAGCTAAGACGTGAAATTTACGACGTAATAATTTTTATTATTAATAAACGTGAAAAGTATTAAAAATAAAAAAAAATAAACAATGTTATTCTTTGTATAGTATAAAATAAATATATTAAATAAAATATTTTTGCTGCGAGTCCGCGTTTTTTTTTATAGTTTTATCGGACTTTTAAATATAACTGTAATATTAATTTTAAATTTTAACGACAATTATAAATTAAAAGTTGAAATAATATATTAGTGATTTTATTGGGATTCAAATTCGCTATTCAACGTAAATAATTATTTTAAAAATATTAATTATTATTTAATAAAAATGTTATTTTCATTTTAATATTATATATATATATATATATATTATTCGTAAAATAAATAACGAAAATTAACAATAATCGTCTATCTAGTGCTATATGTAGTGTAACATTGACGCATATATAAAGAGCGAGAAAAAAAAAACGGAACGGGGAACATTGTGGAATAACTTAAGCCGAAGCCAGACGACGAGCGGAAGATTCGTTAGAGAAATTCGCAAATACGAGCAAATAGCGCGTTCCAATAATAAAAGCGTAATTTATGACTCGGCAAAGTTATTATATTCGCATGGATATTAGAGTCACCGCAAAATGCGAAAAAATATACGCGTTCACCATACAGGATGATTAAAATTTTTTAACAATATATGATTATAAATTATTAATAATAAAAGTATCAAATAATAATTATATACATATATTTCTTTTAAAATATAAATTGATAGATGTTCATTTAGTTTTTAGAAGTACGTTGATATATGCGAATTTAAATATTCAGTGAAATATACTAATATTATTATATTTAAAATATATAAGACGAATTGATCGATATGTGTATATATTTTTGAAGTATCCTGTATATAATATATATACATATATATATATTGTATGGAAGAATTCGAAGAGCATAATAAGAAAGTGGCTTCTGTGGCCGCGTTCTCGTAATAAGCGTTGCGTAAAAATTGATTTTATTCATGTGACATCGCGTAGGCGGACCGAATGTCAAGAAAATCTTCGACAAAGCTTTTCGGGCTAATAAATCTGTTTTTCCTTTTATTTTTCCTCTCTCTCTCTCGCTTCTTTTCTTTCTTTCTTTTTTTTTGTCTCTCCCGCCGACCATAAGAATGCCCATTATCCTGTACGGTCCATTGATTTACGAGAGTTATTACCCAGTGCACGGTTCTCTATCAAGGGCCAAGGAACCGTTCTAGGATAACAGGAAGCAATAAAGGACCCCCACCGTATGAGTGAGGTGATCCCCCGGCAAGGACCAAAAACCCAATATCGAACGCAGATTTCATATCGACGAAACGCAATTAAAAGTTGCTGAAAGAGACCTACGTCATCCAGGCAATTCGCACGACGAGAAAATAAAATGGAACATTCCCTTCTAAAAATTCATTATGTACTTATATATATATATATATATATATATATCTATATGTAACGTATTTTCGAAATAGTTTTCGTTTACGTTTCATATAGGGTAGTACATTAATTCCGGTCAGGAAACGATGCAGGCGATTTTATGTACGAATTCCCATCATGATTCTTTTTATTCAAGCACACATCATATAGATATAAAAAATATCATTTCTGATAATTGCAATATTTTATAAATCATATATATTGAAGAAACAATTGAAGAATATGAATTTTAATATAATACGTATACATAATTAAAGATGGGTAATGAATTAATCATATTTTAAAATTTAAATTTGCACAATGATCTATGTCAAAATTAATAAATTACTAAGAAATTAATTATTGCGAATCATTTCATATATAATAAATGCGAGAAGAATAATGTTAAAATTATATCGCTCATAATTATTTTTAGTCTTTCAGAAAGAAAGAATGTTTGAAAGTTGGATTTAAAATTGGCGATTCAATTCCATAATGAAAATAAATCAATCATAAAAATTTCATATATAATCAAATAAATATTGTTTTAAAAATAGTTTTTAGATATCGAAAAAAAAAAAAGTTTTTTTTTGGTCAATTTTAAATTTCACAACGGTTCACCCTATCCTCGTGATTTCCTTCAATGGAGCATCGGCGAAAATATTCCAAGGCATCATCAGTAACCAGCGAACCGATACCCCGATATAAGCCGCAACCGCAACCGGGAAAAGAGAAAGATAGAACCGCAAGTAAGAAATGGCCACCGCATTTCCGGTGGTCGTCGGGGTTGTCCTGGCCAAAACCGCTTTTCCAATCGCGCACACATATCTTTGTACCATCGGCTCATTTCCTCTGCCGCATTACACATAAATAAATATAAGCATATGTGTTCCATAAGCAGCATCCCTTGCGATATTATATACATATATATATATATATATATATATATATATATATATATATATATATATATATATATATATATATATATATATACAGGGATGTAACATAGTATTACACAGACCCATAAATTTCAATCAATAAAGTGCATCGCGTTTATATATATATATATATATATATATATATATATATATATATATATATATATATATATATATATATATATATATATATATATATATGAACATGCGAAATCCATTTCCATTAAGTAATAATATGTACACAGTAATGGCGCAAGTTTGTCCATAATAAAATCTATTAATTTCGAAACAATAACTTAGCGGCCATATTATCGAGAAAGCTTTATGTCTAAGTTCTCAATTAGTCGATAATAATGTTCGCCATATTGCCAACTGATAATATTTTATAAACGTGTTCAATTATTTTTAATACATATTGCCTAAATATTTAAAATTTATAATATACACCAATTTCATATATTTATAGATTTTTTTAAGTATATTTATTATAGTATAATCAATATAACCGATAGATTGTCTTCTAAGATTTATAATTTTTTATAACGAATATATTTATGAATAAAAATAATAAAAAAAGTAATTTTAATTATCGTAAAAGCTTCTATTTTAAACGTTGAAAATTTCTCGTTCGCATCCGCGAACACAAAGGGCGCAAATGCGCCGCGCAGCGAAACGCGACCGCCGGAAATTTAATATGCATTTTCGGCGCTCGGATGAGGATTAATAATTGACGCTGGCGCAAACTGAAATTATGCCCGTTTCTGAATTTATACGCGCGAATAATACTGTAAATTCATTAGGGCCGTTTTGATCGCCGCTAGATACTGGCCGGGTTAATTAAAATTTTCAGGCCTTCTAAACATCCGACGCGGCGCGGCCGATTTTATCATCGATTGTATAAATGGGCAACGTGCGATGCACACACACACACACAAAGCGAACTATTTGCATCGAGCCAGTTAGTTGAAATTTCCGGAATTCACTATTTGTATCAATTTTCGAGTTTGGACAGTGTAATTATACCGCGAAGAATGTGCTAAGATTCGACTAAGTATATATTGCTATTTAAAAAAAAATTATCATTTGGATTCAGCTTTATAATTTCATCATTGAAACAATAAAATGGACTATAGATTCGAAAAACGTTTGGAAGATAAGGTGCTACCGGAGAATGCTAAGTATATCTTGGACCAAATAAGTCGGTTTTGAAGAAAATTAGTAAAATTCCAGAAATATTAAAAATAGTTAAATAAAAAAAATTCAATATCTCAACTGTATCTTGAAAAATTATAAATATCGGCTTCAAAAAAGGAAAAATTCAGGGGAAAAGATCAATTGGAAGACATCAAGACGCATGACTTAAAAGATCTTCTTCGTTGTTGTCAATAAAACTCTTTCGAATGTTTCATTATTCGTATGAATCTCCAACATTTTTAGCAATAAAATAACTGAAGAAGCAATAAAATAACTGAATTTCGATATTGAAATGGAGACTCGATTTTGTAAATTATATTTTGGGTATTGAAATATCGACAATAATTTAAATGCAATAAAATAATATATGGCTTTTTTAATGTATTTCTAGTAGATATATATCTAGGCAGAATTTTGGATTCGAAAGGGTGAACATGGAGTAAAGAAAAAAAAATAAAAGTGGAAAATAGACCGCGTTAAAGGTATGAGTAAATGGAACGTTAGTAGCAATAGTAGTGGTGGAAATAAACCGAAAACACCAAAGGAACCCGGTTTTTGGCGCGCAAAAAAGAAGTCTTTGATGGTAATGCCCAATGCGTAATTTGCAATCCATCCCCCCAGACCAGCCCCTGTTAGTTATGGTTAGTTATACGTGCGGGCTCTTTTGGTCAGAGAGAAACATGGGGGTAAAAAAAAAAAAAAGGGAAAAAGAGAATAATGCCCGAAACCGTTGACCCGTTCTGGGTTATCCATCACTCTCCGGGCAGGGCTGATGCTGACCACGGAGTATGGAGCGGGAGAGACCACCCCGTGGCCCTCCTCCGCCCCGCAATCGCCGCGACCCGTTCACTTCAAAGGAGGACGAGAGTCGCTCCTCCAGAGGCTTTCAATTCGGTGAAAATACGAACAAAAAAAAAGTAAAATAATAATAATATTGCAAGAGACGATTCGCATGGTTGACGCCGCAGAGTGGAGTAGTTTTATTTATTGGATACGTCTTGGATATTTTGCTTGTTTTGCTATTTCATTCCGATATATATAAATACATATATAAATTGAAAATAAATCGAAAAATTTTAATTTATATATGAAATTTTGAAGTATATTAAAATATTATATAATTGAAATATTTTTTGTTGAATTGCTTTGAAATTATAAAATTATTATTATTTTGTTTTTAACGGGCTAAGAATTTGTCAATAATATATAATGAGAAAATAATTCTATACTATTATATAATTTATATAATAAAATTTTAGATTAAGAAGAACTTAAATATCAACTTGTTCATCAGACAATATCAATAAAATGATTTAAAATTTTGATTATTAAGTATGAAAATTAAAAATATATATATTCTAAATAGATAATAAATCTGAAAGATTTCTGTTATTTTTCTATATATATTAGCTAAAGTTGCAATTTTTTTTTTAATTTTTCTATACCCAATTTTTATTAATATAAATCATAAATTAAATCAGATTAAATAGATAGATCTAACACGATTTATAATTGAAACAATAGTCACCGACCGGCAATTCGAATATGAAACTACCGGATAATTGTACATAAAAATGTATTATAATGAATAATCTCTTGATAAATTATATTCTAAAGAAAAAAAAAATAGTTTCATTTAAAAATACTTGGATAGAGTACGGAATCAAAAGGTGGTATATATTGAGGGCACCGGGTATTATCTGTTCGGGAATTAAGCTCGTTCCGGTCCAAAGGGGGTTTTCCAGGCAGCTAAACTGCCTTCCTACGGTCTATTGCCAGATAACGGTCCCCAAGTTCCCTATTAGCCGCTCGGAACTAATTGCTTAGGGCCATTCTCACGTCGACAATAAATCTGAAATAGCCGAAGACATCGACTGGTCGACGAGCGTTTCGCCCAATGTGACCGCCGCCTTGCCTTATTATTACATTTTACGTGCTCAATCCGAAACGTTTCACATATACCTAACCGCTTATATTTAATTATTATTTATATCTTTCATATTATATAAATTTTTTTTAATATTCATAAATGAAAAAAAATACGTTTGGATCATCTTAAAGCCATTTTGAATTAAGCAATTTTGAAATATAAAAAAAATATTTTTTATATTTCAGAATTTTAGTATTTTTTTTTGAAAATGCATTTTAATAAATCATATATAATATTAAAAAAAATGGATTTCAGATATAATTTATCTACAAATGATTGTAATAATATTTTACATCAAAAGAATATGAATGAAAAAATAATAAACATCATACTCTAAAATGGTAATTAATAAGTATAAAACATTTTTTTATATAATAATTCGTTAAAAGTATTGTATAAAGATCAAAATTTAATTGTTTAATAAATTTAATCTTAAGTATGAAAATGATAAGTTTTGTTTTAATAAAAAATATTATATTAAACAACTATACGAAAAATTGAATAGTTTAAAACGTGTACGTAGTATTAAGGTAATATTACATTTTAATTCCTAATAATCCTGAATTAATTTCAATGTTAATACAGTAGAATGTTATGGAACACGTAATTTTCCATTGTGAATATATATATATATATATATATATATATATATATATATATATATATATATATATATATATATATATATATATAGGGATATAATATAATAATAAGGTGGATCGTGAGAACGACGTTAAAGCGACAATCGCACACATACCCTCGATCAATTATTGCGCAATGGTCTATTTGCATTATTGCGCAATCAACGCTTTGCGAAACACGTGACCGAATATCAAAAAGGAGGGTAACGGAAGAAATTCGACGGACCAGGAGACGCGCTAGGGAAGTTTCCGTGTTAAAAGGACCGAATCTGGCTGCCATTAAGAAAGGGCGCCGATACAGCAAACACAGCAACAGGGCACTAAAGTCTGATGTTTCGGGGTTCTAGTTTACCGACGAGTGTCGACCCCGCGGGCGTTTTAAGGGTTGAAGGGTGGTTTTTTGGCGTACAGAAGTAGAGCCCGGTCCGCCACCGTCTAATGGTCTTTAGTGCGCAGTAAACAATTACTGACTCGCAGCTGATGTGCTTCAACTTTATGACCTCAAAGCGTTGCCAATGTGTACGGGGATGAGAAGGTTTCGAGGGTGTGCCATTTTCTGCGATGTTTCCCCACATTTACTATCCGTCCGTCTATTGCATCCGTTTCGACAAAGATGCTTTATGATTTAATCAAACGTTTTTTTTTTTAAATTCAAGATTCAAATTATCATTAATAAATATTTTTATTATTATTCAAAACCTTGATTTTTTTTGCACTATTAAATTAGAGATTATTATATAATAAAAAATTAAATTAAAATATAGTAGAAGACTGTCTATACTTTGCGGTAAAGTAAAAAAAAATAATAATAATATGTAAATTACTATTAAACATCCACACAAAAGAGAGGTAAAAGAATGAATAAGCGTTAACCGATAAATAGAAAAGTCCTAGAAGAGCTTTCTTTTCTATACGGCACGGGTCTCTGAAAGCTTTTAGTGATCACAGAGGGTCCCCAGGGTATACTAAGGAATGATCACACTCCACCTCCCCTGCCCCTCCCCGTCACCCTTCGGGACTTTACGGTCGAACGGTCTAAAATACGATTCGATATTATTATTATTTTTTTTTGTATATCGATCGCCATCTTTGCATTTTCTGATTCTTATCTGAAAAAATTCAAATTAATAATCGAACCCTTCGCCGTTTATTTTTATATTATTATTATTATGCTAATGCGATAATAACTATTGTGATAATGTATTCCGTTATTATTTTATTATAAATTGTAAAATATTTATTATATATATATATATATATATGTGTTTTTTTAACATTTAGCAAAACCCACCTGCTCTGTTCGATTGGTCAATCATTGGTTGTACGATCCTACGCCGCGCATTTATAAACCTGTAAAAAAAGAAGAAAATAAAGGTGTTAGACAAAACGATTGTAATTTATAAATAATATACATAATATATATATAATCAAATTAAATAAATTTCATAGTTAAAATGTACTGAACATGCGTCTGACGCAATGTAAATTAATGTCTGTGATAATATATTAAAATATTGTCACTTCGGGCAACTGTTATATAAGAAATAATAAATTTTGTATTATTATTGTTATTTAAAAAAAATACCAATAATTTAATTTTGTTTAAAATTAATTGGAAAATTTTTATATATATTTCAATATATATTTTTTTATATTAATATCATTTTTAATTTGTACTAAAAATATATACGTATTTATTTTAAATAATACAATTTTATGAAAGTATTAAATATTTATACTAAAAACATTTTTATAATTATTATTTGATTAAAGAAAGAATAAATTTATAAAAAGTCGGTTCTTATAATATAAGGAAGCGGAAATATTTTTAAAATAAACAAATGGAAAAAAAAATATATATAAAAATAAAATAATCATATAAATAATTAACAAATATATAAAAATCATGATCGCTATTAAAAAATATATTATTCAAAAATATTGCTTCATTATATAAATAATTAATTAATTTTAATATATAATAAATCAATTTAATAATTATGAAATATTTATATATAAAATTTAAAGGTCAATATGAAAATATTTTTCTTATTAAATAATAATAGATGAATTAATCAACGTTTCGTAAAATTGATTAATATTGGAATTTAGTAAGAATATTTTAAATTATTTAAAAAGTGTATAAATTGTAAAATTTAAACAATTGATTTTTTTTATATAATTATAGAATTATATTTTTTTTATAAATTGAACATTATTATTATATTGCAAAATATATTATAGTAAATGAGATGAATTGAACGAATGACGGAGGTTCAAAAAAAAATATTTATATATTTTTTATTGAACGAGAGTTTCAAGAGAAGGACGGAGGGGGGGGGGTACGAGAAACAGAAAAAAATAAATAAAAATAAAATAAAATAAAAATGGGGAACGGAGGGGTTCCGACGGCGAAACGTCCCGAACAGCTGACGCGGCGGGACGCCGTCTGACTCGGGCAGATCAATGGACGCCGACGGTGGGTTAACGACCGATTTTCCACCGGAAAATTTAAACCGGTCGTGACGTAATTCCGTGATTTATCCGCGACAATATTAGCCGAAAATAGGAGAAATGAAAAAATGAAAAAAAAAGTGCCACCGTAGGCTATTTTCGGACGTCGCACGTTAGTACGATTACGTTTTACGTATCGTTTATATTATAATATAATATAATTCTATTTAATTTTTTAAATTATTATTTTGTTATATTATTCACAATTGATTGATATTAATAAAAAGTAATTGAGATGCGCATACGTTATATATATTATAACTAGAATGTCCTAGCTTTTTGATAGTCATTTTTCAAAATTATATAAGTAATAAAAATTGAAAAAAAATATAAAGACATATAAATAATTTAAAAAACATTTTGAAACGTATATACAAAAGGTTAAAATTAAAAAAAATATATAATAACACAAAAATGATAATGGTACTCTGAGAGCCTCAGTTTAACCATTTCTGTATTATATATTCTACGATAATACTTTCTATTTTAATATTATTTATTTTTTATATTAAATATAATTGTTTTATAATTCAATAATATAAAAAATATTTTTATAGTATATGATAAAAAATAAATATTTTTTTCTATACAATTAATAGTTGATTATGTGCAATATTGAAACTGTATATAATAATATAAAAATCTTCAAAGTCGTCCGTGATATGGAATGTTGAAGAAGTGTAGGGTGACAATGCGATTTATGTTCCCGTTAAAAAAGAAAATAAGAATATGCACGTGTGAATATATATATATATATATATATATATATATATATATATATATATATATATACATATATGTATATTTTTTAACATTTTCGCCGCGAATATTTATGGAGTGATACATCTGCGATGATTACACGTGAACCGCGACTGTTCCCCGAGGTGTCGTTCGAAGTATCATCTAAAAAACACACACACACACACACATAGTAAAAAATAGCTTGTATAAAAAATTATATAATAATAATAATAATATATAAATAAAAACGAAAGGACTCAAGCAAAAAAAAAAAAACACTGTTATATAATCCGCAACATTATCATAGCGAAATATTCCTTGGGCTAAATGGATAAAAAAAATTCGGAAAAGTCGGAAGAAAAAAAAATATGGCCGAAAACGAGGTGTAGCAAGCAGTAAATGGTAGTTTGTTAGAGGAAAACGTGGAACGTTTTGATTTATAGTCTAATGAAATATGGTTCCTTCTTTACCCCGTTGTGCTCGAGCTGACAGAACCAATTAAAAATCACTATGAATAA
Source organism: Leptonema lineaticorne (assembly GCA_024500535.1). Taxonomy (NCBI): domain Eukaryota; kingdom Metazoa; phylum Arthropoda; class Insecta; order Trichoptera; family Hydropsychidae; genus Leptonema; species Leptonema lineaticorne. The sequence goes on from JANIJI010000065.1 coordinate 10,918,663, forward strand.
TCTAAATAGACATAAACAACTAATTAACATTTACGCCAGACGTTATACATAATGACTGCTGGAAGACGAAGAAAAAAAAATAAAATAAAAAAATACAGATAGAGCAACTTCATTTATACGTATATTAATAACATTGATATATATCATATAAATTAATATTGTAAAATATTATATAATGGAAATATTTCGAACGATCGATCTAGAATTAATAATTAGACCGTAAATGGATAATAAATTTATGATTTGCAAATATTTAAAAATTCTATAAAATGTGTATATTAAATGTATTAACGTAACGTTCGATCTTGATTTTTAATACCGTAACACGTATACTGGGGCGTTTTGTTTGTAAATTAAACGGTTTCAGTAATCAAAATAAACATTTCATCGTATACATTAATACGTTTCTATTTTTGACGGTTCAGAGGTCAAGAGAAAAAAAATTGAAAAAAATTTTGATTTTTTTTTTTTTTTTTGAGTAGAGCGTAGAAAATTTCAATATATTTTAATGATATATTTTTTTAGTTTACCGTTCAAATTTAAAAATTTTCCAATTGAATAATGTTATATATATGGTAAAAAAAATTAATAAATATTAAAATATTTTAATTATGAATTAATCTATATAAAACAGAGGTTTTCAAATAATATTTTCGTGTTTTTTTTACTATGAGATCGAAACAAAAATACATTCTCACGATAGTTTCAGATGTGAACGTCGTAAATTTAAAAGGAACATCGTAAGACTGCGGCATTAGAAATATATATATATATATATATATATATATACTTTTTTTTTGGAAATTGTCGAGGATTTGAGCTGCGGTGCGAAAACGTGCACATGCCACGATTGTTTTCATCGTTGTGTCGTAAATATTCCCAGCGAATATGAATGTGTGGCGCGCGTTTTTCGCGTAAATCGCGAAAAACCTACCTCACCTCCCATTTACCCATCCCCCCCCTTTTCCCCGTTTCTTCCGGCATAAAATAAAGATTCTTCATCCGTTTTCCGGTTAGGGGTTTTGAACATACATACTTACATACACACACACACACACACACACACACACACATATATATATATATATATATATATATATATATATATATATATATATATATATATATATATATACATACCGCAACCGGCTCTTGAATATTATGATTTCGTTTTGTATCGGATATCGCGTTGCCCTTATGAATAATTTCACCATAACCCGTGATAGCGAAGGATTCGGATAGATTTTCACTTCTCGTACACATTTTTATGTGAGAGTCCTATTTCGACAGGGTTTTTTTTTTCTTGCTCTATCTATTCCGATTTTAATCCCCCCGAGGATGCGATGCAATATCGTTGAGTGTTTCCAAAACTTCGGTCGGATCTCCTTTTGGACTTCAAAATAAATATATTACGCTGCATGGCGAGCAAACTTCTACTAATTTATAACTGTTGTAAATTTCTACGAAAACAATGTTGATTTTTCTAATGTTCTTTCCTATACAAGACCATTCTAATCTTTTTCTTCCTGTACAATAATCTCTTGCGGTTTTTGGCTTGGATATTATATGATCAAAATTTATTTATTGAATCCACTTTAAATGTTTTTTTTTTAGTATCTTTTTGTCAACTTTATATTATATATATTTTCATAATACGAAAAATTTTCTAAGGCGAATTAAACGAAAAAAAAAAACAACAACGCGAATGCGAATCAAGACCGTGCAAGAAAAGGGGATGGCGCAAAAGGGTTGTGAAATTATGCGTTAAAATTCATATTAAAATTTTCGCAGTTTTATATCTAGAAAAAGGGATTACATACAGCTGGGGTGGTCTTTTGTGTTGTTTGTGTTTGTACGCACATGCACTCGTATATGACAATTTCAGCCCTTTCTATTGTAATCCCTTACGGCAGGACAACATAGCGCACTCACCCTACGACCTAGGGATGTATTCTAAAAATTGCAAGATTTAAAATTGTATCATCAAATAGATGATGTGTTGATTTGAATATTATATAATTTTTTTTTATTTTATATTTAAATATAAATATACTACTGTGATCAAAAAGTAAGGTGAAATTGTGATTTAAAATTCCCGGGCATTAGAAAAGTAGGTAAATTATAAATTATTTTTCTTAGGTTGGTAGGACTGTCTATAACATTTGCCAAACGTTTGTTTGTCAAAAGGTTTAATTATCGCCGAGTTACACGTATTTCTATAACTCTCGGTTGCTTCATCATGTTAATGCACCGTGTCATATTGCATTGGTTCTTCGCGACATTTTTGCTAAAAAATCGACTCACATCGTTCCGCAACCACCGTATTCGTCTGATTTAGCTCCGTGCAACTTTTGGCTATACAGCAAACTCAAAAGGCTAATGCGGGGACTCTGTTTTGATACGATGGAGGAGATAAAAACCGAATCGAAGAAGATTTTAAGGGCTATACCGGAAAAAGACTATTGCTACTGTTTTGAGGACTGGAAAAAGTGTTACTTTGAAGAGGATTAAATTGATTTGGAAGAATAAATAAAGAATTTACATTTTATAAACAAATTCACCTTACTTTTTGATATATATATATATATATATATATATATATATATATATATATATATATATATATATATATATATATATGTTAATTATTGTTTTAGTATAATTTTAGTGTGTATTATAGATGTAAAATAATTTATCAATATATGTAAAATAGATTTAAATACATCCCTGTGCAGAAGAATGGCGATAGTATAGTCGCGTGGCAGCCGTAGGTTCGTGATTAATGTTCCGACAAACAAATTGCCTAGAAAAACATCGGCAGCGCCCTCGGGGTTTTTTTTTATTATTATTTTTGCAAACGTTGACTTTCGCCCGTAACGACTGCTGGCGCGCGCCACACTTTGACGTTCGCCGGCGATTCGCGCGACCGCCTATATATATATATATATATATATATATATATATATATATATATATATATATATATATATATATATATATATATATATATATATATATATATATATATATATATATATATATATATATATATATATATATATATATATAGCATATGACCCCGTCGTATTGCGCCGGCCATGATAAAAACTTCATTTAGATAAGGGCTGAAAACGCGATGGAGTCCAACGTGTTGTCAGGCGCTGGACTCTATGACCGATTGCGTACTTCTTTACGAGATCAATTCACCGAGGGTGTTTCGCTATCGTTTAGAAATAAATCGGACAACCCTTTCGAAGAGGTCGTCAGGAAATTACTATTTACCATACATTATCTTAGTGTAGATAAGTATTATATTACAAAAAAAAAATATCCTATAAAATTTCCATAATATATTAATCAATTTAAAAATATAATATTTATCATTGAAAAACAATTATTAATACTGCATACGGTTAAAAAATTAAAATTTATGTTATAATAATAATAATATATAAACAGGGGTTAAATGCAATGTTTTGACAGATACTGATTAATCGAACAGAATGTGAATTTTTAATAAAAATTTACATATTTTATACATCGAAAACATAAATTAACATCATTCGACGTCGACACTAATCTAAATTTATAATCGTATAAAAAGCGATAGATATCGGAAATCGAAATAAGCGATGAATAAATATCGATAATATTATACAATCCCCCCCCTTCGTTTGCCCCCCTCTACGATTATATCATATCATATTATACGTCATAAATAAATATATAGTATATAAAGAAGGAAAACAAAGGTGAAGAAAAATAATAAAATAATATATTAACACGATTAACATTAATATAAATTAGCAAAAGCGTGTTAAACGCGTCGATAGACGGACATTAAATAATTACGAAAGCGTTCATATATAATAGATAAAATATGCGTCGGAGATCAGAAAGGTTAAGAATCTCTGGCCCGTCTCTTTGCATAGAATCCGCATTCCTTTTTTTTTCTTCAAAATCATTATATGCTATATAAAAATATAATATTTTATTTAGATTTAATAATATTATTAATATTTGTTCTGCGGATTAAATGTTGAAATTAATACATTTACATATTAAAAAAAAATCGATACTATAGTATATATAAAATAAATATTTTAATATATTAAAAAATTGCATGTAAATAAAATTTAAAATATTAAAATTATTTTTCAATATATAAATTTTTAAAATAATGTCTCATAGTCGAATGAAAATTAATTATTTACATTGACGGTAAATTTAAAAAATATATAATATTTATTAGATATATATAAAACTGATAATTGAACATAAAAATTACTTTAAAATATTTTTTTTAATATTTTTAAGACTTATATAGTATATATATATATATATATATATATATATATATATATATATCGTTTTATATAAGATCGTTAATTACACGTTGTGCGGCTGTCAAACGCACTAGAAAAGATTTCGAATTATCCGTATATTCTCATATATACGGGGTTAAATAACGACTTGTATACAGGGTGGTAACGCAAGTAGCGACACAATTGCATCGGGGTTAGAGCAATCAATATGGACGCGTTTGATGCATTGTAGCTGCATTTTCGTCCCCCCATTTCTGGCGGGCAATACAATGATTTATTGCGTTCAGTATTCGTTTCAATTCTTCGAGATTCCATTTATCCCTCGACTTTCGCACCCACACCCCCCACCCCCTTACTGCGACAATTAGCGATCATTGTGTCGAAACTCGAATCGCAACCCTTTCTATACGAGTTTGCGTGACGCGTTCGATATATAATAATCTGTCATCGGTCGCCCTTATTCTAACGTGTTAATCGAATGTAAATGTGTACGATAAATAAATAATTATTGCGACGATTTTTACTTATAATTAATGAATGATAACGTCATTGTCAGAGTGTTAAATTAATTTATATAGATCACGAAATTAAACCGCACAACTATATATAATATGTACAAATATATATATAGATAAAACTTCGAATGGACATCGGCGCCAGAAGAATCTACTATAATCCGACGATACGTCTTTATTTACCGGACAAAATCCACCGTTTTTTTTTTTTTGGACCTCATCCCTTGGCCGTTTTGATTTCTTTTGTTTCATATATTGAAAGGGGGATCGCAGACGGGCGATATTTTTTATTTTCGGCGCGAAGAAAAATTAACGATCTTAATAATCTTCGACGTTTCGCGTTTATTTCGTCCGAGGGGTGAAAGGTTATAATAGATTCAGCTCAAATCCCACCGATATTGCCGAATGAAATTGGCGATATGAGTTAAATAGGCAATTCGGGGCATTTGACACGTACGAATACCGCCACGAAAAGCTTCGTGGATATGGAGAAAGGAAAAAAAATATATATATATATATATATATATATATATATATATATATATATATATATATATAATAAGGATATAAATGTACGCACTAGGAAAAAAAAGGAGACAAAAAGAACCTTAACCCACCTAGGTGCACCCTTAATGGTCGTAGACTACTAATATGTACGCGGATCGAATTAATCCTTGCGACCCTTCGACAATTTTGAGTACCCTTATGAGATTATACGAGGTTAACTTCGACGTATGTATGCATTTAGAGTTCCATTTAGACATCCTGCGACGTTCGTTTCGTATAAAACGAATGTATTATGTGAGATCTTATGTTCAAATTATGTATAAATAGATCTGAATAATATTATAAGTGATGTGAAATTTTAAAAATTTGTTCTAATTTTTATATTAATATCATCGCGGTTAAAAGGGTAGATTTTTTTTCTTTGTTGTAAATATATATATATATATATATATATATATATATATATATATATATATATATAGGAAGAAGACCTTCGTTGGTTAAGGTTGGACGTGAAAGAAGACGAGGCCGAAAAGGGAAGAGGACTCGTAGTAATCGCGCGAACAGCGGCAGAAAACAGGCCCCGAGTTCTATCTACCCCCATAAATTGTGATTTTGTTTAATTAAGGGTTAATTTGCCCGGTCGGATCGCACTCCTCGTCCTCCGGCCGACGGATTTCTCGAGAAATATCCGAATTCGCGCAAGCCTTAGAAATGGAGAACGAGGGTTGTCAAGGAATTGAAATATTTCTAATATCAAAATTTGAGCAAACGTATAATAATATTAAATACATCTTCAACGTTTTAACAATAATATAGAATATTCATAAATTACATTAGTTTACGGAATTAAATTACGGTTTAATTTTCAAAATATTATATAAGATGTTTTAATATTACAAATATAATAAAATTATAATATTTTCCCATGGAAAACGTATAAACATTTATATCAGGCATGTAAAACTCATATCATATTGCGGACCGCATGAGCCTGTGTGTACTAAGTTATGAGTCGCACTGTTCAAAAAATTAATAAAAATGATTATATCGTATTTATTATCTTTTTAGCATGGAAAGTATAAATATTTCATATATATATACATAGTAGCTAGTTTCAACAAAAAATTCAAACATTCTAATTAAAAGCGTTACAACAAGCTTAATAATCAAAAAATCACTTGTAATTGATAATTTGAAATGCACATTACAACTTTGTATGGAACTACATACAAATAAAAACAAAATTTACTTTTATCCGCAATTTTGGGCCGCAATTGTCGTATTGTCGGACCGCATGCAGCCCGCGGGCCTCGCGTGTAACATGCCCGATTTATATACACCAATATACACTAGTTTATCTATCATAAATATTTTGAAAGATAAAATGAATTCCTTTCAAAGTCGCACTGTAATGAATTTTGAATCGTTCTTTGGCTCATTTTATATTATATATATTTTACAATTTTCTATTTCAAATTTTTATAGGAGTAAAATAATGTAAGTTTCGTTTTGTAACATTTGAATATATAAAGTTCTAAATAAGATATAAAATGTCTTGATCAAATATTTTACATTCGCAACCCTGAAAGTACAGGACACACACAGGGCCACCGAAAAGGGCCAGGTCACCCTTGTAGCAGAACGTGAGAAGAAGAAGAAGAAATGGGCACGAGTGTGAGATGAGGCAAGCAGAAAAGGGCGGGAAATAATAATTTCCGACCGGGAGGAAACGGGCACAATTATTTTTTAGCAAAAGGCGACATTATGGAAATTAAGATGCGAAGGAATGGAGAAGGAGAGCGCACCTTGAGTGTTTTGTAATGTCGCATTTTAATAAATGCCCCGAAACTCGCCCTTTCTACACGCCCGGAGACCTCTCGGATCCGCCGTTCTTTCTTTCTTTTCTTTATAGGTCGACGTCGTCCCTTCTGGACCTCGCTAATTAATTATTTGATAAAATATTGCAAATTAACGCGCGCAAATCTTAAAACCCATCCCCCCCTACCAACGGTTTTTCCGACTACGAAACGGACGCCGTAAAGGTGTAAAACGACGACGGGTAAAATGGATACGACGCTCTTAATTATTTTGCATTTTTGCATAATTCTCACTTTAAGCATTTCGAAATTATCCGATGTATATTTTACAAACGACGACGACCTGTTTTTAAATTAATACGTTCTAACAAAACACAATAAAAACCAATTTTATACGTACTACTATTATCAAAAAGTAAAGTAAAATTGTCATTTAAAACTTCCGGATATTAGAAAAGCAAGTAAATTGTATTTTTTTTCTAGGTTTAATTATCTCCAAGTTACGCGTGTTTTATAATTATCGGTTCCTTCATTACGATAATGCACCATGTCGTACTGTATTGGTTCATCGCGACATTTTTGCCAAAAATTCGACTCACATCGTTCCGCAACCACCGTATTCGCCTGATTTGGCTCCGTGCGACTTCTGGCTATTCGGCAAACTCAAAAGGCCCATTACGGGGACGCCGTTTTAATACGTTTGAGGAGATAAAAACTGAATCGAAGAAGGTCTTGAAGGCTATACCGAAAAAAGACAAAAGTGCGTTTTATTAGAATGTAATTGATTTGGTAGAATAAATAACGAATTTACATTTTATAAACAAATTCACCTTACTTTTTGATCACAGTGTTATATAAAAAATAATGTATAAAGAAAAATTTTGAATTACTATTGATATTTAATTATATGAAAAGCATAGTTTAATAATACAAGTAAAATATATAGTGTATATATAGGATTTATATATATATATATATACGTATAATATATTCAAGTGACGTCAGTTGTTCATAGAAAAATTCATGAATTCTAGAAATATGGAAGATTTAATCCGAAATTTTAATATATGTACTGAAACGTTACGATATTGTATGAATAGATATGAGGAAAAATTTTGGCGTAGGTTTCATCGAAGAAAGTGGAACGGTCGATGTGCGAGAATCGGAGGTTCAGACGAGAATATACTAAGAAAATGTAGGATCGAGAGGGAAAGCAGTACACCCTAAGAGGGACAACATGAGAGAGTTGAATTATTTAGGCTGCCGTAACGGCGCCGGCAAGGCCAATAAGGTAGTCACATTATTTGACAAGAGCACAGCTCAAGTTTTGGAATGAAGGCACGTCCACCCCGGACCAGAAGCAAGAACAATATCCCTTTGGAAATCTGTGGAAATTGGTCCAGCATCCTGCGGGAGAGAGGCCCTCCTGCTTTAGGGCAGTTTCGATGCGGGGCGCATTCGGTCCTAAATAACGGCTCCGGCTATGATTCGGGCAAACCTGCGAGGGTATGGAGTCTCGAATCAAATATCACGTGCCCGGCTTTCTGGATACCGCCTCCATTGGTGGTTCGTCGACGGTGTGAGGAACGTGTGCAGGCAGGGTCCCTCTGGTCAGTTTATGAGATTGAAATATGATTTGTGCCCTTCGCGCGTGTCCCGATGCCCGTTCGTGATTGGAAGCTCGCTACGGACCGGCCCCGTATTTATTATGTAGATGGAGTTGTTGGTATTCAAGCGGTTCTCTACGCCGCCCTTATTGCCCCTTAATAACGGCCCCGCACGGAACGAATATAATTTGCGAGCAAAATGCGCGCCGACAAAAACCGAGGCCACACTCCCCGTCCCTCACCGCGCTGACGGGGCACGTTTCTTTGCATTGCACGACGGGTCGCCAATGGAAAAAACTGAAAATCTCACTCTAAATATTCCCATATTCGATTTTATTAAAATAATTACAAATAGAAAAAAAAATCTAAACAATTGCATCGCTTTTCAAATGACGTATGACTATTTCGCGACAGTTACATCAAGTGACCGTACTTTTTTTATCATACTTCTGTTTCATTCTAGATAGATCTAGACCGTTCCTGTATCTGTCACTTTTTATACATACACACACACACATATATATATATATATATATATATATATATGATTTTTTGCTTTATTTTAGTCATCTTCTTGTTCGTTTCCTTTTTTTTTTGATCCGGCCAATGATACTCGTGTCACCAGAGACAGCCGAGCTGTCACCGTAATTTATGATTGACATCTGCCGCCAAGTGCTCCGGTGTTTTATGTCTGCACTGTCAAATCTTGACATATTCATTTCTTCTGCGAGTCCCAAAGGATGATTCATAACCGTCAGAGTGAGCCACCGTCGCCGGGAAAAGGGCGCGAAATTTCAAAACAAAAAAAAAAAACAACAGTCATTTCGATTAAAAATTAACCAAAATGACACGACTCTAATATTTATTATTATGTAAAATATTTTGAAATAAATTTATATATGGAATAACATTAGAAAATATCGATTACACGATCATTATTTAAGTCAGTATTTTGAATCATTTCTTGCCTATTTTAAACATGAGAAATTTTTATGGTCATGTGAACCATCTTTTATTATGTAACGTCTCTATATTGGTTGCCAGCTAGCAAACCATGACTGCGCAGCTTTACCATTGACACCGTTTAAATATTTATACAATTGTTCCAATGAAAACATTTTGAAAAGAAAACGTAGACGTTTGATTAAACACTCGAATGTCGAGTGTCTGTTGTTGCAATCGAGTGTGATTCAAATGGGTGATATTTGAAAAATTCTGTTTTTGTCGTCTGTTGTGTGAAAAAACGAAAAAAAAAATATGTGTGATAAAGAGTATTTGAAAGAGACCTGCAATTGTTCTACGATAATTAAATAAATATATAAATAGTGTTATGAGAACGAATGAATGTTTCATGTCACACTAATGTCATATAAAGGACGTTGAGAAACTGCATATTTTTCTTATGTAAATATATAAAAAAATCTTATTTTTATAATTTCATAATATTGTATATAATATATCATAAATTTTCATATTTTGATTTATTAAAAATTTTATATGATATTATATATATATGACTTTGATTAGTATTATATATATGTAGTAATCTAAATATAAATTTAAAAATATTTAACTATATATAATATAAAGAATTTTATCATCAATCTTCAGACATATATATATATATATATATATATATATATATATATATAATGAAAAAATATCGATTATGATATTTTATATAATTACGGATGATAGAAGCGTTTAATTATTCGAAAAAAAATATGTTTAAAAAATGTATTAAAAAAAACGTGTTTATTTCTAATATAAATACGTATCGATTCAATATATATCGAAGTCACAAATGTGTTTTCAATGTAAATATTTAATTAAAAATATTACAAAAAAAAAAAATGATGACATTGAAAGTCAAAGCAATGTTTTATTATAACGTGTATAATTTTAATATGATATTTTTCAATCGTTGGAGAAATTATGATTTAATTATAGCAATGACAAATGTTGATGTATAGCAACATATGTACGTAGTCATTTTTCGACACGCCAAATTAGCAGGATTAGAACTTTTATCCCCATCTCTGTTTTTACACTATTGACACCCGTGTAAAAAAGTGTATTTATTTCTATAATCCACCCTTTTCAATATCGTAAAAAAATGTTCGTATGTATTCGTTTATATTCAAGTCAATAACGGTGCTTTTCAATATTTTGATTATATTTAATATCATGTTTAGAATGTCATATATTTATTATTTTAAATATTAAATAGAATTTTATTCAAAATATTAAATATTTTTGGTATATAATTAAATATCATATATTAAATTTTACCGAAATGAATTAAAAAAATCACTTAAAAATATTGGAAAATAATTTAAAAATAATCGAAATGATGATTATAGAAAAAAATATTAATTTTAAAATCGTATATAAAATAATATATATACAATTATGATGAAAAGTATAGTATATCACGTTAAAATCTAAGCGAAATTGTATCGTAAATGCTGAAATATTTTATATGAAATTATATAGTAATAACTTCTACATGTCAAGGATTTTGAGTTGTAAGATAAAATTGTGATAATAAAGTTACATTTGATGAATAAAAAAAAAATACTATATCACCATAAAACTTGTACTTACCATATATGATATATTACATCGATTAAGTTTGTATTTAACAAAAAAAAAATGAAATAAAATTCAGAATCACTGGTTCACCGATTTCATATTAGGCAATATGACGTATTATATTATATAACTGTTTGTCGATCTGGCGTCATCAGGAGTCGAAGACGAAGAAGTCCTTCGACACTGGCGACCCTTTTTGAAGGGATGGCGTATGGTGTCATTTGGCAGTTATGGCGTCGGGTCAAATACGTGCAAGGGTCAACCCCATCGTGAGACGGTGATAATGCCGTTTTGCCAGACGCGGTCCCCGTCATACAAACGCTAGGGGTTTGAGAGTGCCACCCTCTCATTACCGGCCGAGTCGCAGCTCTTCACCCCGACCCCACTATGGCGGTTCGAATGTTGTACGAAAGGGCGGACGGTGTAATTTGTAAGCCGCACGGCGACAGCTTGCACCCCGTCGACGACAAATCGAGCGAGTTATGAAGATTCTGTTCTCACTCTCTCACTCTCATTCTCACTCTCTCTCTCTCTCTCTCTCTCTCACACACACACTTTTCGAGTTTATTCGAAATGAGAAAATTGCGTTCGCACAACGCTATAAACGTTTTGTTTATTTATTTGACCGCGACTTCGAGGGTAGTTTCCATTGTTTAAGTCGACGTTCGACGATCGAACTTTTATAAAACTATTTTTTTTTCCATTTTCAATTATTAACTAATCAACACAAAACGTTCAAAAAATAAATCACGATAACACAATTCGACTATAAAATCTCACTATTACACAAATTGATAAAAAATTCTATTGAACTTGTAACAATGAATGTGTATATATATATATTTTTTACTATTTATACAAAATCAATTGAACGTTTCTAAAGATGATTTTATAGAGAAAACGATCGTCTTTTATACAATAGAATAATAAGAATTAAAAAAGATCAAAAATAACGAGCGAATCGATCGGTGTTTTGACGAGTACCATACAATAATATATCATCGCGAATGTACGTCACACTTTTCACACCTACTTGTGAATGTTGAAAGATATTTTATACATACACACACGTATAATGTATATATATATATAAATTTATAATATAGATACATATATAACTTAATGTACTAATATTAATTTAATTTCAGTTGGTAATGAGCCTGAGTGATGTTGTTTTAAAAAGCTTTAAGTAGCAAGTGACGTTTGTAACATTTTCTAATTTAAAATGAAATAAAATTCTATTATAGTTGTAAAAAGTAAATTATTTGTTAAAATATTAAATTATATATATATATATATATATATATATATATTATAAATTTTTTATTATGAATATGAATGAAATAAAAATTAAATGCTATCTAGATTAACGAGCTTATTTTCGGAATACACAAAGACAAAAGTTGGCATTGATATTATGAGAGAATATATTGTAAATAAAATGTACTCGAAATGCTTTGTACATTATCGAAATTTGATAGATTTTATTGTCAATAGACAGTCACTAGTGTCCGTTTTTTTATTATTAACATATTATAGTTCATATATGTAAAACAAAAAAAAAATATATAATAATAATGTGTAACTCTTAAAATTCCACAACCGAACAGATTCAAGTGAGCGTGTTTATAAAAATAAAATAAAATTGCTGTATAAAAATCTAACATTGCCAAAGTATACAAAACGAAGTGCTATATATATATTTTTTTTTTTTATTTTTTTTTTGATTTTCAATTATATTTCGCACTCTGGAAAGCGAATGCGAAATAGTTCTGGAGAGAATCATGACTAATAGCCGCGTATTATTCGGTTATATACACTCGGGACGGGCAGCGTTGTTATTGGTTAGAATTAAAACAAACGGCTCTCAATCCATTAACAGTAACACACATACTCTTTCTCCGGATCGGAGCCAAAAACATGCAAAATTTACATATATACTATATATATATATATATATATATATATATATATATATATATATATATATATATATATATATATATGAAATTCAAACAGAGATATTTATAATTAGAACACGCGATGCGTATACATTTGCGCGAATTATGGCGTAAACATCGAATTTGTAACGTAACCAAAAATCGCGTAGGAGTTTCGACCCCGTAAACAACGGACTCGATCTTTATATTATATTATATATATATATATATATATATATATATATATATACGTTGGTACGTGACCGAATTTCGTGAAAAGTGGAAAAATCATAATAAATCGACGGAAAAACGGCGATCTGTATTATTTCGATTGCGGAATGCCGCGCGAAAAGCGACGGGAAATTCGCCCGTATATATATATATATATATATATATATATATATATATATATATATATATATATATATATATATATATATATATATATATATATAATTTATACAATTTGCAAAAAAAAAATATTGAATTAAAATCTGAACTATATTTAATAGTATATTTTTAGATTAAAATTAATAATTTACACTTAACAATATTCTAATGAATATTATAATATTTATAAATGGAAATATTTTTCTACTTAATACTGTGATGTTTGAAAGTTAAATTTTGAAATTTAATTTGATACTCTATTTAAATATAATATAGTATATCAGCAATAAATTAATTGATAACGTAATGTTTTCGCACAAAATTCGAGTGTTAAAATATCGTTAATATTATCAATTAAATTTTTTTATATAAAACGATGATACATGATTATCTTTATAAATATTTTAATATTAGGAATTGAATTCAATATTTTTCAAAATCTTATACGTAATTTAATTATACTTTTATATTGGAATATAAAATTGTATATTGCAGATTTGGAAGTATGATAAATCAAAATATTCAGCGTACAATATATAATTATATTTTTGTTCTTGCCGCGGTACATTGAGAATAATTAAACATTTTTCGGTTATCTGAAAGTCGAAATCGACGGGAGCGTAACACAAATGTAAAATACGGTAATTTCGATTGTAATTATTTTAGTGAGAGGGATTTTCTTTTGAAATCGAATGACGATTTTACACTTTCCCAAGAGGCAAAGAGGGTTGGCCCCGTTGAACGAAGCTCACACCGTCCCTTCCTAGAACTAAAACCGGGGACCATTTATCAAATTAATGATTTCGGGATTCAAATTTTAAAGTACGCACAACACACAGAGGAAACTGTCGACGCGACGGGGAACGGTCTTGCGCAACGGACAACCAATGTTTCTCAATTATTTTTATTATTTTTTTACCTTAAAATATAATTATTCACATATACGTATTATTGGCAAATTGATAAATCGACAATTTAAATTTTATATCATTAAAATGTTTTATATAAATTAATCGGATGGTTAAGCATTTTGTTACATCGATAAATGACGTTTCCTTATCAAGATTTTCGATTGAAATCGAACCTCAAAATAAAATTCGAACAATCGTATAATAGCCAAAAATAATTCGAACGCATAAATCGAACTATCCGTCGACAAAAGCGCGCACATTTTTTCTTTCATTTTCATCCCTTTTTCTATAAAAAAAAAAAAAAAAAAAATTGACCCCCTAGCGTCTCGTTCGTATCTCGCCTCATTCCGTTTCCGGTTTAATTTCGTCCTATTTTAACGGCGAAAAGGGATAAAATGTCGCGACAATAAGCGGTTTTAATACTGGCGCGAACGTTTGGGAACCTCTCGCATTGTATAAATTGAACCGGAAAAGCGGAATTCCGTAACGAAATTCCAGTAGCGAATGAGCGCCAAGTGTGATATAACTATTTTCAAATTAAAACCGTGCGACGACGGATTTAATATAAAACGGAACAAATACAATATATATGTATATTACGAATGTAATCCGTTTAAAATGTAATATTCGCGTACGGAAAGTAACACATATAAATCATTCTATATATATATATATATTAAAAAATATATATCATATCATAGGTGATAACAGGAGATATTATATTATTTTTAAAAATTTCAACAATGTCCACCCACATTTTCAAAACGATTTGAGACCTTTATTTTTTCATAAAATAAATCGATAATTAATTGAAACGTATCAGAAAAAAATCGAATCGCACGCCGCTCAATTAACCTCTTAGACAACACAAAGGCGTGAACGGTAATAAATTAGATTTATTATTTTATTTATTATTATTATTATTATTTTTAGTTATTTTATTGACCGGTTATGACCGGAGCCGTTGTTGCATTGAATTCGGTCAATAATGGCCAAAAACCGAAAACGGCGCGCCATTATGCGGAAAAAGCGTATATAAATCAATTTTATTATTATATTGGAGCTTTAAATAAATTCAAAGTCGCGCCTCGATTGCACTGAAAAGAATCGTATATATAAATAAACGTTGAATTAAAAAAAAAAAAATTCGCAATCGTACTATATTTTGTATCCGTTATTGGCAACGCTTTCGTTTTTATATACTATTAAAAAATGATGTCAATCTTAACAATCAGAAAAATTTCGATATATCGTGTCAAACTGTATTGGTTCTTCGCGACGTTTTTTGACAAAAATTCGACTAATATCGTTTCGCAACCACAGTATTCGCCTGATTTGGCTCCGTGCGATTTCTGGCTATTCGGAAAACTAAAAATGCCAATGTGGGGATGCCGTTTTGACACAATTGAGGAAATAGAAACCGATTCGAAGAAGGTGTTGAAGGCTATACCGGAAAATGACTATTCCGACTGATTCGAGGACTGGAAAAATCCATGATAAAAGTGCGTTTTATCGAACGGGAATTACTTTCAAGGAGATATGAAATTGATTTGGAAGAATTTAGATTTTATAAACAAATTCACCTTACTTTTTGATCGCAGTGTTATGAATTACGAAGAAATAATATAAATATTATATATAATTTTCAGTAACATATATTTCTGTCAGCCATAACGATGGATAATGAAACATAATTGATATATTCTAAATATAATTTTATATATATTTTTTTCATATTAGATTACGTTCACGATATACGTATATATAATATATAATTATGCTTACGCACAAGTATATAAATTTTACTAGTTAAAAAAATGGTCGAAAATTATTACTTGCTATTTTTTATTATTATTATTAGTCGACTTCGAAGATCCTTGGAACAATTACTGTGTTAAAATAGAAAAAAAATATTGTGCGGAATTTTTGCATACAAAATTCAAACTAATTTTACGTCTAACTTCCTGAAGACTGGAAAAAAAATTCACCGCTTTGTGATATATGTGTATATTTTGCAAAAATCACTATAAATATCGTGTGTGTGTGCATTATTCAACGTCAGATGTGAATGTTTAATATCGCGAATAAGATGTAAGATACGATTTTTACACGAATTCGTTCCGAAATTAAATAGAAAAAAAAATATAGAAATCGCCGCAAATATTACTGGCATAAATTATAGGCGTGAAAAATATAATATTTATATATTCAGTGTTTTAAAATTATATAAATGTTTAATAATCATATAATGTTTCTATAATATGATAAATGTATATATTATGATTTTTTTTTATTTAGAAAATAATTTTCACCTGAAAAAATATAATATGAAAATTTGATATAATTAAAAAAATTGATATAAATAAAAAAAATATTTTTTTTTAATTTATTGATATTGTAATACTTTCATAATTTATTAAATGAAAAAGTAATTCAAAAATTATCATCATAAAAAAAAATAATGTTATTCAACAAGATCATAATTCACATTTTTATAAACGCCCTATTTAAAAATAAATGTAAAATAATTATATACGTTCTAGTAATAAACTTAATCTGAATTAGAATCGTATTTTGAAAAATAAAAAGAATAATATTTAAACGGATTTTACACTGAACAATGATTGTAATTACATCTATTTATTGTTGTAAATTTTACGCGTAATCATTTTTATTTATACGATGTAGATAGATAATTATTTTTTCACCGAGAGCATTAATATATATATTTTTTTAAATAAATAACGACGATTTTTACAACACGATTTTTTAACGGTTGCTACAAAAATACTAATTTTTTAACAATCGCATTACTATAAATATCTTTTACGACTCGCGTATGCTGTAATTATTTTTCGAGTTGTGAAGGGTTCAAAATTCGTTGAAAACAATTTGAAACAGTCAATTATCGGTGACTTTATGGCGAAATAAAAAATAAAATTAGATCATATAATTATATTAATAAAAATCAACGTTTAATTTTTACCGATAACATAATAAATGTATTGTATATGATTCATTGCATCGTAATTATGATATAAATTTCGATTTTATTATAAACTAGTTGTAATAAATTGCGTTTATTGTGTTATGTTTCTAATTAAAAATCTGAACAAAATAGGCAGTTTTGATATATCAAACACAATTTATTAATGATCAAATGTATACAATATATCAAAATTAAAATTATCCCTACATATATGTTACCATAGTTACACTTTTAACAAAATAATACTAATTAAATGTTATTTTGATATTTTTGAAATATTTGTTCGAGTGCACCCAGAATCCCAACTCTGATTTTTAAAAATCTTTCCGGAGATATATATACCTAATAATTTTCCAAATTTTCACGTTGATTGAATGTACTATTTTTGAATTTATCATACACACACACACATTCATTTATATATATATATATATATATATATATATATATATATATATATATATATATATATATATTATTATAATACAGATTATATACAAAAATATTTTCGTTTTATAAGATCGATCAAAAAAATATATCAATCTGATGAATATTTATATATAGAAATATTGATGAAAATTAATATTATATAATTTAAAATATATTTTATAAATGTATCAACTTGCAAACGTTTAACACGTCACGTCATAAATTTGTATTAAAATCGTAATACCGATTAAATAAAAATATTATATATATATATATATATATATATATATATATATATATATATATGAAAAATAACGAATGCAAAACATATGTAGCTCATGATAAAGCGACAGGGATTTATCAGTACGCGATAGGGGTGCTGCGTTTTTGTTTAGCCTATCGTGGGGTAACGATCTGGTCAACCCTTTCCTGACCATGCGGGGTTAAAATCGGACATTCGCATATTATATTTATATATATATATACATGAATTACCCTTAGTATATATATATATATATATATATATATATATATATATACCGTCACACGACTACGTGACTGTGGACCGCAATATGAGAGATTAACAGATAAAACACTCATTATATAAATATTGCGGAGGCGTACGAAATCTGGCGCGCATTTAACATGCAGATTAGTTTCTGAAAGTCCAATGAAAACGCGCTGAATACATACGAGTTTACACCGCAAAGCCGCAAGATCGCCCCCCCCTCCCCCGCCCCCGTTTCACGGTTTTCAGTCGAAATTTTCAGCGCACTTTCAGAACGTACGTAAAGTATCGTTTTGTACATTGGTTTCGATAATGTTTACAATTTCTATTACGGTTTTACTTACACAACTATTTATTACTCGTGTGAACGATTCGCGTTATACGAGTGTAAAATTGGATTTTACTATAAAAAAATATATACTATATGTGTGCAGTAATTACATTCATTTATCAAGACATTTTTTTTAATGAAAAATTTTCAGTATAAACAGTATATATTAAGTTCATATAAAATTAATTTATCATTGATTTGATTAAACAGATCGCAAACGTCTGATCAGAATCCGTATATTAATTATTGATTAAAATATAATCTATTTACTTTCGTATTCATTTTTTTTTATTAGATTGCCAATAGAATTTCGATAAAAATTTTTACTGGAATAAATTGTAAGATTTATGAATGCTGGATTTTTGATGCACAAAAACGGTAGTAAAATTATTGAAGAACAGAAAATTTCAAAAATAATGGAGAGTACATTTTTCTACAAAAAAAATACAATTTTTTCCTTGAATATGAGGTATCATTATAACACGTAAATATTCAATAGATTCTAATCAATTTATTATATAGCAAATTAATATATAATATATAGACTGTCTATAATATATTTTGAAAATTATATGACCATTTGAAGAATGAAAATTTGTTATATCGAATAATTTTAAAATATGAAAAGAATTGAAATATCGTTAAAAAGACTTTTAAATGTGAAATACGATATTTGCGCCCTTCTCGTCCCGCTTTTCAACTATTGATCAGAATCAAATTTGTTTTTAGTACATTGATAACGTGTGCGCGCTTCGCAAAATTAACCCGAAAGTGAACGAAACCGTAGTCGTGTCGATCGTTAACCGTTACGGGTTTCGAACAGTTTTAAGGGTTTCCGAAACGCTTTCTTATAAGTAAAATCGAAGGGTGCGGACGGGCGATTCTGTTGTGCCACCGGATTAACCCTATAATGTCCGCAACCCTTCGGCAATAACCTCTAAGCGAAAATTACACGGGAACAGATGCGAATAATCGCCACGGAGCAAAAACCGACCAACGGGAGACGGATAAACCGTGTGTATTTTATACCGGCGACATTGAAAGGGTTTCAAAATTGATTTCTGCGCGCGCGGGATTCGAACCCATCATTCGTGTTAAGCAACGTGTAGTATATATATATATATATATATATATTTATTTATATACGAGGGCGTTTAATTGCAACGCTTCCTGCGCAGGAAACGAGAGGTCCCTCTTTGGCCGCGGACCGCGCGTTTAATTGGCCTGTTTATCGGCACTGGAAGTCTTCGTATCCGGTTGTTGAAAGTGCGCGATTTATATACGATCGTTTGCGAAACAGGACTGTTCAATTTAAAAATACAATTTATTTTTTTACTACGTAAAATAATATATAAAACACTAAATATAATCAATAGATTATTACTAAATGGCTTTTATATATATATAAAAAAAATCTATAATAAAATATGAATAAAAAAACGGTCTAAATGGCTTTTTTTTGAAGCCTTCAAATAGCACTTTTAGCTATGATGTAATTTTTTTTATTCAATTTAATTTTTTTAAAGTCCGAATCGTCGACGGTGGTCAATCAAAAAATTCCACAGTTAATAAGCAATCGTCGTCGTCGTCGTAATCGGTAAAAAATAAAAATAAAAAACGGTAAGATGTCGGCTATTTTACAATTTCTGTAACGAGAGCGAAACGTACGTAAAAAAAAGGTGTCAATTTGCAACACGACGTGTTCGGATTTATATATATATATATATATATATATATATATATATATATATATATATATATATATATATATATATATATACGACGTATTCGGATTTATATACACATACAAAAATTATAAACCGCACAGGGAGAAAAAAAATCGACGTTAAGAAAAAAATATATGACTCTTGAATTATTTATCCGCGGCGTCGGTTCTTTTAAAGACGAAAAGCGCGAATTACACGGTTTTCACGCGATTCGACGTATGAACACTTTTGAATTAAGTATGAGGATGTATCGTCGGTTTTTTTTTCTGTTTCTGTCCACCGATATAATCTTGAAATAATTCAGCTTAAACCCGTTTTTTTTAAGATCTCAGAATTGGTATATATGTGCATATAATTTATTTCGGTAACACATTTCGTCCATATTCAATATTGAAATACATTTTGAATTGATTCATTCCAGTATTATGCAAGCGAATTTAGTGTTTGTGACACTTATAAGGTGTATATTTGGCGGTATCTAAATAGCAGTTTTGATGAGATGAGTTATCGAACTTTAACACATTTGAGTGTACCAAAGTAATAACTTGGTGAAGGAGATGGAAATTGATCATTAGGCAAGGATATAAGTGACTGGACCGAAATGACATCGTGCAAAGGAGTCGTAGACCGATCTTTAGAGGGGGACGATACGATTTATAGAATGGGAAGGAGCTCGACTGGAGGCAACAGAAGGAGGAACCATGTGGCCATGTTCACCGATGGTCATTAGTCACGGCCTAACATGACATGGACGTAGGTAACAAGTGAGGGCCGCTGTAATTGCGCCTATTTAAATGTACCCGGTCAGACGCGAGGGTGTCAAGTTGGGGTGAGAAGGTATACGGTAAAATGGTTCGGTGAGAATTTTAATTACAAAGTTCTACAGAATCGCCATCAGCCTATTAAAAAAAGAAAAATAATAATAATAAGAACGGATATCTAATTCAACGTCGAGTTGAACGTCTTACGTTTCAGTATTATTTTGTATTGGGTTCAATTTAACTTTTCGTCCTGCGAACCCAGATAGCGATCCGTAGAAAGGACGAGTAGATTTGAAAAATTAACCCCTAAATGACAGCGGCTAATTAACGAAATGTTCTTCCGTTTAATTTTGTCTTATCTTGAGACGTATATATGTATATATATATATATTTACAATTCAGTACGGCGACAAAACGTCGCGGCAAAATGTCAAATTTTTGAAGCGTTTTCAAACGAGTTCCGATGTAAATGTTGCCGCGTTTAATATCGTCATAGTTAATTTCAAAACGCAGGTGTTTTAAACTCCTAATTTATACTCGACACGAACGAGACTTTTCATCGCTAAGTGCATTTTCGCACAAGAAATATTTCAGAGATTGTCAAAAATATAAATAAAAATCGATAATTTAATATTTAACACGTGTAGTAATAATTATTCGACGTCAGAAACATATCTTTATAAAATATAGTGTAAATGAAATAAAGGTGGTCTTCGAATTGTCAAAAGGTCACTAAACAAGAATATTAAACGGTCCACCCTCGGGCTATATAATAAAATAAAATATAAAATACTTGCAATATCATAAAAATATTAATCGAGAATAATAAATTCAAGCCAGTTATTATTAATACACTGCGAATATGCAAATTGAGAATATGCAGGTGGTTCGAAGTTGACAATTTTATTGTCACAACGCAGCGTCTTTAAATTTTTATATGTGTAAAAACATAATTTACAACATGCATACATACGTATAAATTAAATAAATTATAATTAATGTGTGTGCGAATTGTATAAATTATAAATAGTGTCTTTTTTTGCAAGTATAAATCAGAAATTAGAGCTCTCCTCTTAAAATTCGTAACAGGTGCGCTATCATTTCGCTTAAAAAAAAAAACACTTTCATAGTATGAGAATATTAATTATGGCAATGCTTTAATTAATCTCCGGTACGTTGAGGGTTAATATAATATTTATGTAAGTGTATATGTATTGTGTATAAAGCGCGTTGCACCTGTGAAGCAAGATGGCTCCCGCGGCAATAACCAACCCTTTCTTCTCGTCATCTGGCGATAGAGAAATAATTAGTGTTGGTTGTGAAAAGCAACACAGAATACGAAGAAGGGCTGCTGCGACCCTTCGTCCACAACCCTCATCCAGAGTTATTTTGGGTCTCCTGCGCCACGCTTCGCTGATGATTTATGGTCGCGGCCAATAACTATGGCGCTCGTTGCCCACTTTCCGTTGTCGTGTTGATGTTGAATTTGTTGGTTAGCTTGTTTGTTTGTTTGTTTTGTTGTTGTTGTTGTTGTTGTTATTGCCGTCGCTTTACTAGTTATTGTTTGCGAAACGAATATGGCGACACTCTTTCGCATACTAATTCTGGAAAGTGCATTTAAATTTAAAGACCATATAACGATATGAGGTTGCATTTTTGACGCATATAAAATATTAAATAAATTTAATATTTCATAAAATATATTCATCTATTAAAATTTTATATTAATGATACTATGAATAAATCACGTGACTAATTTCAGTATGAATATTATGAATAATAAAACAAGCATAACAATTACCGATAAACGGATGCGCAAATCCCAATTAAACGCACATTGTGCCATTGTGCATCAATCATTCAAAGACGCAAAAGGGTTATAAAACCGGAACGATGCAACGGTCCGAAGGGGTTTACAATCGAAAAACGTGTAATTATTCCCGTCTTCGATGAGGGGGTGGGGGCTAAGGTTTGGGGATTGAAAGGATGATTTCGCACGGGACCCGAGCGAATGCGGTCCCTAAATGGTCAACCCTTTGACTTCCATTAACGTCCCCAAAGTGTGATGGACTCTCGTCGATTGGACACGAACGAGATCATTATATTATACGCACGACGTCGGACCGAAGGGGTTGAAAACACCAGCGAAGATATCCACTCGGCAGATTTTCCTCATTTTCCCGAGTAAATGAGATATTCTGGCGCGAAGCTGATACGCCCGACGGGGCTGCAATATCAACCCCTTCTCTGCCTTAAACCCTCACGACTAACCCCTTTTCCCCGTTTGATAAATGGCCAATTACATGCTACATAGTTGCGTTTCGTTCGCACATACAGCCTTGTCCTGTTCGCTCGCACCGGTGGATACCTTGTAGCTTTTCGTGCTCGAAAACGCACGTGTATATTTATAAGGGTGTGTATATGTATCGTGGAAAATGCACGTATATATTTGTTGGTTCTTTGTTTTCGCATAAAAGTTAAGGGTAGGGATGAATTTCTGCAAACAACGAAAATAATTCTAGAACAAAACAACCGCACAAAGGACTCCATTGGGTAGATTGCAAGACTATTTAATTGGTCTCCTACTAAATTTACATCAAATTTTCCATGAAAGAAAAATGCACTATATATTATATATATATATATATATATATATATATATTTTTTTTTTTTTTTTGAATATATTTCAATGAATCAATTTATATTATAAATATTAAACGTTTTGCGATAAATAATAACGGTAATAATTTCAAACAAAAAAACATATAAAAAGGCGGGTTCAATCTACTGCCGCGGATTACACATCTCCTTAGGGATGATAAATGGTAGGAGTTGAACTCGGGCAACCGAAATATATATAAAAAAAATAATATTTAGAATGAGACCTATTTAAATTTATATGGAAAAGGGAGTATTTTTTCGGAAGGGGGACGCGGGGATGCAACGAAAACGGGATGCCTTTTTAGGGGGAGGGGCAAGACGTCGCCGCGGGGGTACGACAGATTAACCGTTCATGTTTTATCTCTTCATTTTTATAATTGCCTGCCATTTTTCGGGATTACTTTTTTTCATTTCATCTTGTTATAGCATTCATTTCTCCCTAATAGTCTCGACTACACATCCCCTTATTCTTTGCAAAAAAATTTTCTATTATTCTCGAATATTGTACAATATTAAATTCGTGTCTTTATAATTTATAATAAAAAAAAAAACATACCTGAATAGTGGATATAGAAATAATTTGAAATAAAACATCGCGAACTCACCTGAAAAAATAAAAATAAAATATTATAATATTTAATAATAAATTAAATTAAATATATATTAAAATAAAACACTGCGATCAATCGGCGACATATTGCTTACTTTATATTTTATAATAAATAGTTTAGTTAAATATAAACGCAGTTAAAAATCGTCAAAAATTTCGTATATAAATATAAAGAGACCGAGAGCCGTATAAAAATTACGTTATGTCAAATTAACCTTTTAACTGCCGGCTGCTATACGGTTATCGTACGACAAATTAAAATTTTTCAACGTCGTAATTGGATTAACGGTCGCACATACACACTTATTATAATCCGTACGATGTGCCGGAAACGACGCAGCAAAATAACAAATATATATATATATATATATATATTTAAAATGGCCGAATTCTATCAATCGAAAGACAGGTGAACTTTTCGCGCTTCACCTGGCGAATTATCGAATGTGCGAATTTTTTTTTAGATATATATATTTTTGATCGTAAAGCTATATTATTATTATGTTAATGCGAATTCGTTACTTTCTTTTTAAATTTATATTTATAATTATAATAAATAAAGAAGGATAGTATTAAACATCGGAAATTCGATATAGTTTTGTATACAATTTTTAATTATAACACTGTGATCAAAAAGTAAAGTGAATTTATTTATAAAATGTAAATTCTTCATCTATTCTTCCAAATCAATTTCATCCTCTTCAAAGTAATTCCCGTTCGATAAAACGCACTTTTGCCAACGCTTCTTTCAGTCCTTGAAACAGCCGGAATAGTCTTTAATAGTCAGAAGTCGCACGTAGCCAAATCAAGCGAATACGATGGTTGCGGAACGATATGAATATAGTTTTTTAATAGACGCTTGACAAATATTATATAGACATTCTTACAAACTATGAAAAAAATTACAATTAACCTTCCTTTCTAATGTCCGGGAGTTTATATGACAATTTCACCTTACTTTTTGATTACAGTTGTATGCATATTTTTAATGATCGATCGATTTTATGATCTGAGATGTAATAATATATAATATAAAATCAAGATGTTTACCGCCTTTTTAATATCGTAAATATTTTTTATTCCAGTTCAAATTTCCGTTTTATAATTGGCGTACAGAACAATATAAAATTTCAATTCGGTCGTGTGAGTTGCAGATAATGATAATGGTTAAAAAGTTTTTCCGGGGTACCGGCGGTTCAATCTACCCCCCGTCAACCCTGAAAACACGGAATCGGAAAAATGGAGATGGGGTTTTTCGGGTTGGCATCCGCGGATTTACTTTTTTAAGTACTTCTCTCTCGCTTCAGAAATGAAACGTACTACAAAGATAATTTCATTTCTTTCTTTCTGCGCGGCTCGCTTTTCCGTTTTTCAGCGTTTCTCTTCTTTTTTTTTTATTCTCCCGACGTCTTCTCTTACCGATTTTTTTTCGTATTATTTGTGCTACCGCCTTCGCTTTTCTTTTTCTCGTTATTTTTATCGCAATAACTTCGTCGTGAGAAGAACGCCATCGTCTTACCCTCTTTTCTTTTTTTTTTCCTCCCCTCCCGTTTCCACGGAAAAACTCTACCCCGAGTTCTCGTGCTCACTAAATCCGAATCCTGCTTCTTCTGCCTCTTTACTGTCTCTAAATAATTCATTTTGAATTTAAATACGAATCGAACTCCTGTGACATATATATGCAAATTTACATTTCGATTCCGGGGCGAAAAATATAAAAAAAAAATATCTGAAAATATACTATGCATACATAAAAAGATTATGTATTTAATCTGGAAGATATATTTTTTTAGAATTGTAAAATTATAGTTTCAAATATCAAAAGTTTATCAAGGAAAATGTATTATTTCTTTTTTCAAATTTTTTATCTCCCCATTGTTATTAGGGAACAAAACTGGAACAGGTCGTCGCCATCATAAATATCGACGAACGTCGTTCGGGTATTTTCCGGGTACTTTTCCGATGGAAAAAATGGACGATCCACAATTTTTCCTTTACATCACGAATGGGAGAAAAAATATCTAAAATGAAGAAGTAATTCCGGCTTCAATTTTGAAAGGGATTTTTGATTTTTTTTCCACAATGCGACACGTGTATTTTTTTTACGAACAGTAAAATAGTATGAGTAAAAAAGTGACCGGATTATAATAATTTTCTATATTAATATATATACATATATTTTTAGAATAAATGAATGTTTCTAAAATAGTTACGTATTGAATGTCAAGGTTGAATTCCGGTAACTTTTCGTGTCCATTTTTCATCTGCAGATATGTATGTTGGTCATATATGAATATATATATTTATATATAGGTGGTAAAAAAAAAGAAACGATCGGTCACAATTCGAATATAAATCTCGAAACGGACGGCGACACATAAGCCGTTTCTGATTTATATATCGGACAGGGGTTATTAGACGTGTTATCGACTTTCGGGGGTAGTTTTGTACCAAGTTTCCGTTTGGTGGGACGGGTTGTCGGTATAGTCTAGGTCTTACAGGAAATTGCAAAATGCACTTAAGACGACGTCCAATACCTGATGGGTAATATAATATAGTGGATTAAGGCCTCGGCCCGATGGAGTTTTGTCGCTATCGTAGACGGCTAAGTCTCACTATGAAGGCTTAGCGACCCGCAGATTTGGAAACTGTGGAAAATACGCGCTCGCGTGCCGTTATTATTTCGGATTATAATCGTTTTCGACACGATTAGGCGACGCTATTGAGGATAATTCGACATTTTCCCTCTGATGAAAACTTCCAATATTCACGTAAATAAAGCCTTTTTATAAACACGCTTTTAATCTATTTAAAATATAGATCATTCAATTTTCATATAATATATATATTTTTTTTAATATTAAAATATTGGTATATTATATACCATATATATTTTAAAATTATTCTATTATAGATAATAAAAATTTGAAATGGAAAAATGTAGAGAAATATATGGAAATTTTTATTAAAGCGGGCGAAAGCCAATTTAATCGCAAGAGAGGTTGGTTAACTGTTTGAAAAAGAAAATTGTATGTTATGGCCGTTATATATATATATATATATATATATACGTACAAGTAGACAGGCATTGTAGGAAAGGTGCCCATACAATGTGCATATACAGGCGTGTACGTAAGTACGTAGCACCGTTCACGTAAATAGTCCGGCGATCCTCATGTAAATTTTCCCACATTTTCCATTTCCTGCTGTCCTGAGGCGGCGATTCGTTTTCCCGCAAGAAAATGGATTCGTTCGCCAAAACGACGAAAGCCCTTTCGACCAAAAATTCCGGCCCCATTCCAATATCTAGAATCGACCGTTTGACCGGACGATATCCAATTCGCTTACCGAATGAACGTTGTTCAATAGATAAATTAATTAATCATCGATAAATGTACAAGAATATTCTGATATTTTTTTCTTTTAAAAATAAATAATTTTTATCGTACTTATAAAACGAGTGAACTCTTTATATTTCCATCGTTATGAAGTCATCGTCCTTTGGGAACGCATCCGGGACGAAAAGCGCTAAAAGGAAAAATAGAACGGAAAAATATTACAAATGAGAATATATTTAGTGGCGTCTGCTTTTTTCCTTTTCGGCCGTTTCCACTTTTTTTTTCTCCTCCTCCCTTTTCACTTCTTTTCCCTTTTATGTGTCCGTACGAGTTTTCCCGCGACCGAAAGGATTCGTCGTCTCTCTCTAGCGCGAGCAAAGTCGGCGCCGACGCGCGAAAGAGACAGCCTGCGCTTATAAGGAGGTTTCATCGTTACTTACGACAAGAGCAAGAAGAACAATAATTCACGATTTCTCGTCCATGCGGGGACAATCGGCGAGGAAAACGTCTCATAAAGACAGAGGGACGCGAATCACGAGGAAAAAATAAGGAAAATATAAAAGGGAAAATATATAGAGGACCGAAAATAAAACCTTCCGAAACCGGAAAATATACGCCGTATAAAAATTTACTGGTACAGAAGTTAATTGAAATATGAAAAAAAAGTGGATTGATTTAATACTCTTAATCTTATAAATGCAATTAAAGTCATAAAAAATAATTTATAATTATTGCAATAATATTAAATTCAATGTTATGAACGGTAAATAGTCATAAATTTTATATTAAAACATTAAAAATTAATAAGTAATATAAAACACAATATAGATTTAAATTGTCTATATAAAAAGTTCAATAATTAAATGTTATTCATTATTAATGTACGTCATTTATAATATATATAATAAAATAGAAATAAATATATGAAATATTATATTAAATGATATAAAAAGAAAAATTATAAGAGTTTTTTTTTTGCATAAAAGCACACATCAATTTTAACCAATCTTAAGCGAGATAAACATATATATGGTATATATATATATATATATATATATATATATATATGTATATATTTTTTTTAATAAATACATATTGCACAAGGGTACACATTTACGTATATACACGTACCGTCAAGGGGTGGTAAAAAGGGAAGATTTGGGGTGAGTTAGTCCTCGGTTTGAGCCGTTTTTAAGACCATCGACACAAAAGCTCTGCGACTGATTTATTGCCCCGAAGGAGGACGGATAAAAGTAATGCTTTCATAGTGGTCGCTGGAAATAATGCGGTATATCCTCTATGTCTAATGCTATACACATATATATAAATTCTAATCTATATATAAATATATATATATATAAATATATATATATATATATATATATACATATAGAAAATATACTAATTCTATATATATTTTTTTTATATAAATAACAACTCGCGCTAGGTATGTTCCAGTTAGCATGCTTCTTTCTAGGGGGTTGAAACCGTAGGCGGGCTGTTAGAGCTTTTCGAAATGATGTTTTTGTCAAAGATGCGAAATGGCGAAGGACAAAAGAATGCTTTTCACTATATTTATTCGTATATATATATATATATATATATATATATATATATATATGTATGTATGTGTGTGTATGTGCTCTGAAAACCCATATTTCATGAGCCGGTCCGACCGCTATACAGGGGTAGCTCGCTATTAGATGGAATGGATAGTTGCCAGTATTCTCATACCATCCCTTATATGTTATACACGGACGATTCGCGTAAGCCGCACACTTTTCGGGAAAAAAGTTGTTTGTTACCATCGAAGGCTTTATCTGAAATTTCTATGGTGTCGTTAGAAGCAAAGCATTAGACAAATATTGCCGATCTCGGCTAATGTCGTCCGTTATGCGTAATCTTTATAACGTTCGACTAAAAAGGCGAACGTTCGATGAGGAAAAACTAATATTTAGTTGTAAACATAAGCATATAATAATATATATATATATATATATATATATATATATATATATATATATATATATATAAAATATTTTTTAGATTTTTTTAACATTAAAAAAATGCTAACCTACATTTCAATATCGATACTAAACATACTACTGTGATCGAAAAGTAGGGTAAAATTGTCATTTAAAACTCCCGGGCATTAAATGGAAGGCAGGTGAATTTTATTTTTTTTTCCTAAGTTGGTTGGACTGTTAACATTTGCCAAACATCTGTTTAATTATCTCCGAGTTACACGTGTATTTACAACAATTTGTTCCTTCATCACGATAATGCACTATGTGCATATCATTCCGCAGCCACCGTATTCGCGTAATTTAGCTCCGTGCGACTTCTGGCTATTCATCAAACTCAAAAGGCCATTACGGGGACGTCGTTTTGACACGATTGTAAAGATAAAAGCCAAATCGAAGAAGGTCTTGAATGCTATACCGGAAAAAGACTATTCCGATTGTTTCAAGGACTGGAAGAAGCTTTGGCAAAAGTGCGTTATATCTGACGAGGATTACTTTAAAGGAGATGTAATTGATTTGGAAAAATAAATAAAGAATTTATATTTTATAAACAAATTCACCATACTTTTTTAATCACAGTATTATAATATGTAATGTGTTACTGAAATAAATAAAATTAATAATTGAGTATATAACTAAAAAAATATATTTTATATGTATATATATTAATAAATGAACGAGAACACTTCGTGCAGTTCGGATTAATTGCGCGAGGTCGAGCTTTTAAAAGCGACATTTTTTTTACGATTTTCAACGTGTCGAAAGTCGCATCGAAAGCGTTGTTTGTTTCCGTTTTTTTTTATTTTCGCCCCATCACTTACGGTTCTTTTTCTACTTTTTTTTACAATATATATATATATATATATATATATAGAAAAAAAGAAAAGCGCGAAAATTTTTGCATTTTTTTTCCCATCAATTCAAACGGGCGAAACATGTGCATTTGTATGTATTATATATGAGCCGACGAGCAAACGCCGGAAAATATTTTAAAATTTTTATATAGTCAGTGAAAATGTGTAATTTTATTTTTGGAAAAATATTAAAATATTCTGATTAATATTTAGATTTTTTTTATAAAATAAAAAACAATATATTCTTTTGCCATATTTGAAAAAATATATTATGTATAAAAAATTCGCGTCTTTCTATATATGAAAAAATATTAATTTTTAGTAGAAGTCACTTGAAAATTGTACAAATTTATAACAAATATTATAAATATATGATTTTTATAATGAAAAAAAAATATTAAAAAATATATTTATATATAAATATTGATGTTGTATGAGTTTTTAAATGGGAAAATGGACGCGAAATTTTCGTACGCGTTTTTTTAAAACATGGCCGCCAGCGCACTCACTTCAAAAAATCGTTCGTCGTGCATACGCATACTTTAAATTTCGCATTTTATTTATTTTTGCGTTATTTTTTTTTTTTTTTGGAAAAACGAAATAAAATGGACGCCACCCAAAACAAAACAAACAAACAAACCGACCAAAAAAAAAAATAAAAATAAAATGGCAGCTATGTGGACTTTTATACGTCAACGTGTAATGCACGAACCGCGCACAACGAATCGTGCCAAATTTTTAATTGTTTAATGGCGGACATCCGACTCCATACCAACCCCACGGAACAGAAACGACCAACGGGCGTCAACGGGTTAAAAAAATAAAATTGAAAAAAAAAAACCGCTTCCCATCTCTCGTTTTTCGACCTCCTATCCGTTGGTCTAGAACGGTGCTCTCGTTTTCTTTTTTTATAAATATTTTTTGGTTTTTATTTTTATTATTTTTTTTTTTGCTATTATTATTTTTCGGCAAAGCCGCAGCAGCAGATAGGCATCCCTTGTTTTCGTCGAGGCTATATTCCACGACAGCGAAATAACCAGCCAATTTATTATATGCGCTCTCCAGCTTAAAATTTATCTGCAATTCTTTCATATTATTCCACAATAATGAACATATTAAACGTCGATTTCATTAAATATATCATTTTCATATTTGACATGTAAAATATTAAATAATTTCATATGTTATAAACAAAACATTTGCTCAAAAAAACTGAATATAAAAATGTGGAAAATTCACAGAAAAGAAAAATGAATGAAAATTTTTCCACTTTTTTATTTTATACCTGAAAAAAAAGGACGAAAATACCGGTCGAAGAAGGAATGCATCCGGACAAAACGGTTTTCGCAAGCAATTATCCCGATATTTATGCCGGTTAAATAACGAGACGAAAACGG
Source organism: Leptonema lineaticorne (assembly GCA_024500535.1). Classification (NCBI taxonomy): domain Eukaryota; kingdom Metazoa; phylum Arthropoda; class Insecta; order Trichoptera; family Hydropsychidae; genus Leptonema; species Leptonema lineaticorne. The sequence goes on from JANIJI010000065.1 coordinate 10,950,902, forward strand.
CCACGAGGACATTAGCACCGATTTAATTCTAGTAAAAACAAATTAAAAGGGGGCAAGATGGCGGTGTTTGGACAAGCCGAGTGAAAAATATTGGCCAATTTATATCGGGGGAGGATGGATAATTTCCCGTTTCAAACACCAAAATCAACATGAAAACGTGTTTTTAAGTCTTCGGAATGAAACGATAGATGAAAAAGATTTTTAAGAATTTTCATAATAAAAAAAAAAAATTCTTTCATTTTTGTCTATGAAATAAATTTAAATATAATATTAACTAACAAAAAAAAATTATGAAATAAAACCGGTTCAAGTTTTACCGGCGTCATTTTCTCAAAAAAAAAAAAAAAAAACAAGTCGTACTCGAGTTTTGCGTTCCGTTTTCCTTTCGGTTTTCTCCGTTTTTTCCTTCCGACGCGGTTCGAATCCCGCCCTTAGGCTTTTGTCGAGGCGTGGGCGGTTTTTCCTTCGCATTCTAACCGTCACAAACCCGAAATAAATAAAAGCGAAACGCTGAGCCGGTCGTGGAATTCGAAAAAAACCGGACGAGTTTCGTTTACCTTTGCGCCCATTCCGCCCTACCTAGCATACAGATGAAGCCGCCCACTCTTGCAAGGTTGCTCGCTCACACGTCGAAAATCATACACACAATCTCTAATTTATATTACGCACATTAATAAATAAATGTAATATATTTTTTTCAATATTTCAAAATTACAATTCTTTAAAAATTTACACTACATATCGAATGATAGAATTTTTGTACCTTTAAAGGTTGAGGTGAATATGAAAATTTGTATTATAAAATGGTTGATATCATCTAAATGTACTTTTGCAATAAACGATACGGATAGAATTGTATAAGGGAGGGAAACGGGTTAATTCCGTTTGTCTACTTTTAATTTTATATACTAAAAATATATATTTTATTGAGTGAATTTGTGATATATCAATATTAATATTTTATTACGAATATATTATGTATATTAATATATATATGTAAGAGGAAAAGAAAAACAATTACGTTTATCCTTCGGCGACTAGGAACTTTTTCGGTCAAAGTACGATGCAGTACACTTGAGGAAAAGCTCGCAGCACAAAAAAAAATAAATAAATAAAAGCGAAACCGCCTTTTCCACTCCGAGGATAAGAAAAAGCGGAAAAAAAATGAAAATAAGAAACGCGCTGCGAATCTAAGGAAGAAATACGAGTACCCTTTTCGCACACACGAAAAGACGTAGAAAAAAAATATATATTCTATATATATAAATATAAAAAAAATAAGAAGAAAAACAAAACATACACACACGCACGAAATAAAAAAAAAATATACAGGATGACGAAGGGGGTAACGCGGTATGAGGATTGTGGAACAAAAGAATCAGCGCGTAAAATTGGGGTAAGACGTATACGCACGCGTGCCTGTGAAATAATCTAACCGAAGATGTGTGCCCGTATAAACAAAGTTTCAAATTAAACTCGAAAATTATTTACGCACAGTACCTGTATATATTATTATTATTATTATTATTATTATTATACGTGAGCGTTATAACGCGACGCAGATACGAGAAAAACAATACGCGGAATAATAATATGAGGAGCGCGTAAGCGAAGCGGCGAGGAATTAAAAAAAATGCTCGCGATATATTTATATACAGGGTGGCAGGCAAATTCGCGTTTATCTGCAAAGTCGACGCGATCGCTCGAAATTTCGGGAAGTTTATTTAATTCGATTTTTTTTTATCATATTTAAGCGGAGAAGATCCACTAATATTTATCGCGCTATATATATATATATATATATATATATATATATATATATATATATATATATATATAAATATATACAGGGATATTTGAATACGTGTATAAATCATAATATTGATACGATGTCGATTTTTAAATTCGTATCGAAATCTACACACGATCGTATTTAAAAATAAAATGTATACATTATAGGCAATTTATTTTTTTTAATTTATTTTGATAATTGTTTTATATTATATATTATATATATATATATATATATATATATATATATATATATATATAATATGTTTATTATGATTTAAATTCTAAATTAATTTTTGACATATAATATATAATAAAGTTGATTTTTCAATTGTTTAAATTATATTTTCGTATTTTATTTAATATAATAATAAATATCGATTCTATTGAATTAATATTAGAATAGTTTGATATAAAATGAATATTAAAAAAAATAAATAAAAATATTACGAATACTGGATTATATGTTCAAAATATAGTATAAGCGCGTATCGAATTTGACAATTTGTCGAACTTTGCTAGCAACACAGCCACTTGTACAACATAGATATTTATGCATACAGTGTGAGAATCGTAGAAGGGTGTGCGTGCGAATAGTATGAGCAGAGTCTCACCAAATACATATATATATATATATATATATATATATATATATATATATATATATATATATATATATAGAGAGAGAGAGAGAGTGAGAGTGAGAGAATGAGAGAGAGAGTCTGGGGTTATACGCTTTTGGCACACCAGCTAGCAGCGAGCACACAGTATGGAAATGTTGGTCAAATATATCATCCTGGCTTGACAGGCCAATTCTCTTATCTCTCTCGCCGTAGCGTACTACTGTCGAGGAATGGGTAGACACGGACCACGAGGGTAAAACGTACCGAATAATAAGGGACGGTCAGGGTAAGCGGGGGGGGGGGAGCGGAATGGGAAGGGGAGGGCCGCGGCGTAGCGGTATGAGGCCAAAGTGGGGTTTCGCTAGGGAAACTCCTACGAAATCCCGAAGGTTTGAGGGGATAGAAAACAGAATCCGGAGCGGGAGATAGCGCCTAGTCTGGGATAATGCCTTGCTGCCGTAGTTTATCGCGCAAATGTTTTAATGATTGTTTAGCGCGACCGGTTCGCTTGATTCGCTTGATTGATCGACCGAACCGAAATCGAGACGAGTTTTATCTATTCCTATTCCATTTTCCTTTTTTTTTTTTTAAATATATATCACTCTCTCAAGTTTTACATTTGAGGGTTTAAAATTGCGAGAAAATCTAAATTTGATCCGATATCGAGTTTAAACGACTTTTTTTTTGTTTTTCAATAGCGATTAGATAACTACGCTATATATCGATAATGCATATTAAAATCTATATTATTACATAAATTAGAATATGATTTTTAACCTATATTAATATAAATGTAGATTGTCTTGTAAAATGTTTAAGAAGCACTGTATGATATAATTAGGTTCGTTCTAAACATTGGCATATTATAGAGCGCTATTATCCCCCGATTAATGCGGATAATTAATCCGCCGATATTACCGCATTAATTGAAATCGCACTAATTTAATGCGGACGGATTAATATGTATTCGAAGAGCTTAAAAGTTTTAACGTTATATAAGTCATTTTTTTATTATACGTTAAAAATATTTTAATCTTTATTAATTTATGTGTCTGTTAAAATATAATTGTAAATTTTATACAAAATGAATATTTTATTACAGATAAATATGTAAACAATATTATGAAGATTTTGTATTATGGTTTGATATAATTAAATCGACGATTCTCAACATTTGAATTAAAAAATATTATAAAATATTAATGAAATTTATTTACAATGTTGATAATTATAAAAAAAATATTTTTTTTTATAAGATGAATTTGTCTCTTTTACTCAATACTGATATATTAGATAGAAACAGTCGTATATTATTATCACTTAACCTTGATTGTTCGTATATATATATATATATATGATGACCTTTCGGTAATAAAACGGTTAAATAAGCATTAATCACAGTAGAAATCCGTTTAACGTCAATATATACAAATTACGACGAATCGAATTATTAAAATGGCGGAATATTTCAACGTGTGTCAAATATTATGTTGTCATACGTGGGCGTGTTTATAAATAAACAATATAAGGTTAAAGAGGTCAAAACTAATGAACACTAATAAATGTCCGACTGAAAAAAAAATATATTAAACTCGTGATAGACGCCGATAAAAGTCATCGACGTCAAAGGCTAAATTGAAATATTAACAAGGCATGATCGTCGTAAATATGTATATAATTAACAGTGTCGTAATTCGAGATATTTTTTTATATCGTTATAATATGGTGAGAGATTTCGCAAAGTTTTCGTACACAAAAATATTGTAATATATATATATATATATATATATATATATATATATATATATATATATATATATATATTTAATGTTAAATAAATTTGTTTATAAAACTATGTATTCATAAATAGTAAACATCTGTCAAATGCTGTCACATTGTTTGCTATTATTTTGTATAATGATTTACTATACATCATTAAAAGCGCGTATTATATTTTATATATATGAAAAAAAATAACATATTAATACGAAGCCTCTCAAATTGTTAATAAAAGTGCGCATACATTTCTTAATCCTTATCATTCTGTATGAAAAATAATTCAACTTAATTAGAAATTCTAAAAACTCATTAATATTTATAAATTATATTCAATATTTTTAATTATATATAAATTTGAGTTCTATTTCATATATAAATAATTCGTTAAATTCACTTATCTGCATTGAATCGTTTCGAATTAATATTGTCATAGCATATTAAATTCATAAAGTGAAGTAATTGTAATATTATTGTAATACTATTTTACATTTAAATGTATATTTGAATTTGAAATTGTATTGAAGATTCAACGAAGAACTAAAGACTCGATTTCAAATTTTCAATACTATATATATATATAGTTTGTAAAGCACTCGTTGAATAATTAGAATATTATTTATGTAAAATAAATAATTGATTTTGATTTCGGTCATTTTATGAAACCGTCGTAAAGTACAAAGTATTATTATATTAGCATAAGGTATTATATATTTGAAAGCGATCCAAACAAGCGATAACAACAACAACAAAACACGGTCGTACACAACAACAAACAACACATCGAACAGTTTTGTTATTTCACCGAAGCTCTGAGTGATGCTCGAGCAAAATATGAACGTTAGACGAGGGCGAGTTTTTTTCTTTTTGTTTTTTTTTTTTTTTTTTTTTTAGAAACAACGGGCGGATAAATCGTTCGATGGGTATGAGACGCGATTTTCCCCGGGAACAAAGTTTTCCCGGGGAAAACTTCGCTTCGAACGGACTTTCTTGGACCGGAGAAAGGGGTCGTCGGTTTGTGCCTGGTAATTATGATCCAGGTTTAAATCTTGACGTGTTGCCCGCGGCATTGTTTCATTAATCGCAAAGTTTTTCGCGTCGGACAAATTACCGCGGAAAAGTTTGCCATTTTTATATATATATACATATAAACATATATATATATATGTATATATAAAATTGTGTACAGGATGCTCTGAAAATATATACACACCAACAATAATGATATATATATTTTACAATCTGTCAATACAATTTACTAACAACAACTTGAAACTTCCATATATGATAATTCGCAATATCGATATTGTAAATATAATTTTTATCATACATATATTATTTACAATTGAGTCACAATTTTTTTTTTCATAATAGATTCGGATTAATGTATACGTTTTTCGGATCACTCTGTATTTTTCGAAAGCGTTTCGAAGCTAACGCGCCTAACGAAACCGAGCTTTTACACTGTCTATAATATTAATATACACGGACAAATCCGAATAACGAAGAGCCGCCTTCCCCAGGGCAACGAAGTGCTCTCCTTCGTCAAAGGTTCGCCACTCCTGATAATGGAAATTACCTGTCCATTTTTCGGTGTAATTAAGGCGAAGTCTTGAGGCCCTCGAGGCCCCAATGTACCCTGTCGAAGTTATCGATGGCAGAAGACTCGAAAGTTCGTTTATAAAAATTTATATTATACGAGTACACAAAGCCACAATATATTATACTTATATATATATATATATATATATATATATATATATATGTATATGTATATACAAAATCTAAATGTTTTTCTTTTGTACTTGTTCCCTGTACACGTTGGAATTAAACGCTCGCGTAGCCCGCGGTGTTGTTCAGCTCACTAATTTGAATGTGGAAGACTCGGAGATTACGCACGTAACCCGACAAATATTTACGGTGTAATATATCTTATATGGGTAAATTATTTACCGGTAATCTCGGAAAACGTTTGCGCCATGTTTTACCGAATAGATCGGTGCCGAAAATCGTATCGCAACGCCGTCGAGGCGACGCAAGAATTATGCTCAACGCGTGAAATTCTTACCGCATACATAATATATATTTATATATATATATATATATATATATATATATATATATATATATATAATATTTTTAATAAAAATCATCTAAATATTGTTTGTAAAATTTAATAAGAAAATAAAAAATAAACTTTTAGTAAAAAAAATAAAATTAGAAATTAATTAATCAATCCATAGTAATGAAAAAATCTAAAAACGAATTAAAAAGTTTGTAATGGTATTGAATTTTTAATTAGAAAGATTTTCAAATTATTAATTAATTTTAATAATTACTTAAAAAAATATTTAGAATCGCTGGTCTACAATGAAGTCATAATTCATTTTATATAAATTTATATATATATATATATATATATATATATATATATATATATATATATATATATATATATATATATATATAAATAGTAAATTGTAAGTGATATATATAATAAGAATATGAAAATTATTACATATAACATATATTTGGCAATAAAAATCAGTGCAAAAATTATATTTAAACATAATCATAATATTGTAATATAATTTTTATTTTATATAAATGGCATATTTATTTTATATAAATGATGTAGAAATGAAATAGAAATATATATATATATATATATATATATATATATATATATATATAAAATCGCATTATACGGTCGTTCAATAAGTGCGAGCGGATAAAACGAAGCTTTATTACGTTATAATAAATGCGCGCTCGTTCGGCAATAAATAACGCACACGACGCAACATGCGTTTAACTCGTGTTCGATTCCCGAAATAAAATTCTCTAAGCTTTTAACCGGCCGTTAAGAGCGTTTAATCGATTAGCCGTGTCGTTGACGAGATATATATATATATATATATATATATATATATATATATATATAAATGAAGAAATGAAGTATGCGGATTTGAAATGCGCACGTAAATATGGTCGAAAAAAATTCAGATAACGACCATAAGGCGTTGTCATCGTGCGAATAAATAATCGTTTGTATATTTGATGCGATCTTACTATATATAAGTAAAAAAAAAAGATATCATTAATGCTAAAATAGATAGAATTTTATACATATAACACTGTGATCAAAAAGTAAGGTGAATTTGTTTATAAAATGTAAATTCTTTATTTATTCTTCTAAATCAATTTCATCCCCTTCAAAGTAATCCCTGTGTGATAAAACGCCTTTGAGACCTTTGATTCGGTTTTTATCTTCTCAATCGCGTCAAAACGGCCTCCTCGAATTAGCTTTTTGAGTTTGCCGAATAGCCAGAAGTCGCACGGAGCCAAATCAAATGAATACGGTGGTTGCGGAACGATATGAGTCGACTCATAATAAATAATATCATTTTTATAATGAAGCAATCACATTAAATATTTATATAAATTTGTCAAAATTTTGATGTATAAATATCAAAATTTTGTATTTAAAACATTTTAGATATGGATTAATTTTTTACTATATTTTTTTTTATTATAATATAATTTAAATAATTAATATATATATATTATGTGTATAGAATAGGACTAGAATCTAAAAAAAGACTCTCGGATTTCATAACGGTTTTGAACTATCTCTATTGCGCTTATATACCTTTTGCGGTCTGACAGCCCCAAATATACATTATGTGTATACATTATATATATACAGGCCCCCCTAGAAAGTTCCCACACTGGCGAATATAACCGCCTCGAGGCCGTGACGCGCCGTGTCAAAAGTTATCGCCGCAGAACAGTTCTCCGTCATTTCTCAAAGCTTCGGGTACTTGAAAATTTCCATACTGGGGAAAAATCCCTTGAACCTCAGCCCTTTTCCGCCTCTCTCATATGCATATTATGTTTGTGAAGATATTGCGCGGAAATTTTCTACTCGCTCCCAGTGCAAATTTATTCTGCCAGATATGACTGTTTAGAGAATTTTAATTAGACCGCATTCGAAGTTTTGCACTAATAACGTGTAATTCGAATTACACTGTCCCCCCCCCTTATACCGTCTGCGGAAATCGCAATTTTATTAATAAATTATTATTAGAAGTCCCTGGATTATCTATTTTATAAAATGTATTAAAAATATCATATTAAACATTAATACTAAATATCCATATTAGAGTAATGCAATATTTTTATAATCCAATATGAAAAATGATATTGGAATTTGATCAAATATTTTAATTAAATATAATTTTTGAATTAAGGATTAGCATTTTTTACACTGATCAAAAAGTAAGGTGAATTTAGGAACCAAATCTGGCGAATACGGTGGTTGCGGAACGATATGAATCGTATGCAGTATGACGAGATAATTAAACCTTTTGACAAACAGACACTTGGCAAATGTTATAGACAATCCTACCAATCTAGGAAAAAACATTGCAATTTACCTTCCTTTATATAATGCCCGAGAGTTTTAAATTTCAATTTCACCTCACTTTTTGATCACAGTATTATATCATATGAGTCTTAATAATTTGATTGTAAAAAACAGAAATGGCATTTATTAATGCCAAAAAGCAATATTGAAAATTATAATGAACGGTATTCGCGTCAAATTTCGAACGAGAGACGTCACTCATAAGCGCGACAGCGGTCACAGTATAAACGTTACGCAGCAGTGGCATATATAATATTTACGACGAAATCGCATCTTTATGACGTCTAGGTACAAATAATAAGCGTTCGCGACGTTTGGCCGGCTTTTGCTAAGCGCATAAATCAAAACCGTGGAAACGTTACAAAATTCGAAACGCGGATAATCCAACGGGACAAGTTTATGCGACAGATAAGCCGCAAAACGTTACGTTTATACTATTATATAACCGGGTAAAATGGCGACGATAGCGGAAATTTAATTCGGATGTTGATTGTGTACTCGACGTACATACGTAATGTATATTTTATATGTACGTGATTGTGTTACGATGCGGCATTTCGATAAAGCGAAAAAAATATTAATATATATATATATATATATATATATATATATATATATATATATATATATATATATATATATATATATATATATATATATGTTATATATAATACAACAAAAAATAACTAAATACAATATCGTTTAATCAAATAAATAATATGTCAATAGAAAAAATATTTGAGAACATTATATTATTATTGTAGTCGATTTCAGATCAAATCTTCGTATCCAATTTAATTTTAATTATATCATATATATAAACAATTTAAATTTATCCTTTAATATATGTAAGACTGAAAATAATGATTAAAACGACTTGTATAATGACAATGATTGATAACGATTTCATATTTTTTTTCTAGTGATATTGATATTTATTTATTACATTTTTAATATATATATATATGGTATATATTTTTATTAAATTTAAAATTAATTTCATAAAATTTAAATAAATTCTAAATATTTTTAGTAATATAAAATTATATCAAATTACGATCGATTTATTTTATCATTCATATTAAATATAAATAATTAGAAAAAAATATATATAATATTAATTTATGAAAAATTACATTAATAACTCTAGAATAATATAAAATTAAAACAAAAAAATATATATTTTCCTACAAGCTAATACCGAAAATATATGATATAATGCGACAAGCGTATAGATGATGTACGTTCATTTTCAGCCTTTCAGAAGAAGAAAAAAAAATCTCGACTGAAACAGGCTGAAATTTAACATGATGAATGTATATATATATATATATATATATATATATATATATACAGGGAGGCGAATTATAGTGAGACCGATCGTCGGCACATCGATACGCAATAAAGTTTCGAAGGCTCTATACACTTTATATATAGGGCCGCATGTGGGTGTGTCGAAGGAACGGCTTGCAGCCCAAACTAAAGGCGGCTCTACTCTTGCGTATCCCATTTATAACACTTGCTAAATGGACCATATTCGCCATTCATTCCGCTTCTAAATCAAATGCGGCTTTTCCATTAGCCTTCGGTCGACGAAGTCTTCAGACAAACATATATATATATATATATATATATATATATATATATATATATATATATATATATATATACGAATAGAAATTCGCATATATATATATATATAGGTACAAGTGGCTGCCGAAGTGAGTCCGTTTAATGGAGTGACGCTACACTATTTATTCATTACAATATGAATCGACCGAGTTCTGAAAAGCGGATAAAATACGGCCAGATATCGTTGAACATCGACTAAATTCGTCGTCCTCAAGAGTCACGTATGAAGTTATAAAAATAATTATATAAACGAAAAACGACAATATTATATATAGGGAAAACCCAAAAAGTTCATAGCGTTTGTATATTTATTAAGCGTTTCGATTAAGTCGTTTATATTGAATTTAAATGTTATTTTAATTAATGTTCAAGACGATGTGAATAATTATATATATAAATATTTGTTTGAACATTTTCAATTTTGAAATAAAACAGTACTTAGAATTTTAATCAATATAATTTGTATTAAAAAACGACAGAACTTTAACGATTATTTTGTATAAAATAAAATGTTTAATTTTTGATAATTTGATATACAAATTTTAGAAAATGATTATTGAAAAATATTAATGTCTTAATGACGAACGGCACTTTTATTTAATAACAACCCTTTAGCAATTTTTTGATATCGATATGTGCCGATAACCCTTAACAGGGTTCAAAAAAAAAAATATATATATATATATATATATAAATCGGAGACCCTCGACATTCCAGAATCGGACATTCTTCGAGTGCAAGTCTTCGGAGATCATGTGCGGTGTCATCGTTTGTCAGCGCATTTCACGCATTGTTGAATAATAAGTTAATGCCATTGTGGCCGGAACATCGACGTACAAATCTCGACAGTGCGCGCATAACGACGTATGTAAATATACAATGCGTCGACGAGCGGTTCTCAAACATTCACTGATCGTATTTCGAAATCGACACTTCGCCTATTTATATCAGACACTTGTTATCTTTTTTTTTTTAATACACTATGAATTCATTATATGAGTGTAACACACATACACACACATATATTAAAATTTATTCTATTGTTCGTCATAATGATATTTACATCGCGGAAAAGTAACATAAATATCCGTTATTTAATTTTTCCATTTTAATATAAAATAATATATTTTGATATTAATCCTGTCAAATATTAAATTTTAAAAAGTGAAATGATCAATATTTAATCACAATATTATATCGATACGAAGTTTGAGAAGTATTGTAAATGCGGTAGAATTATCTGTGAGAAAATCGAAGGCTAACAAGAAATATGCGCACGTTGATTCTTCGAGCGTATTGAAACGTCATCTTAGCTTTTAGTCATCGTCTTCTTCATATAAATATATATATAAATAAAAAATAATAATATAATAATTTAAAGTATAAAAAGTTAAATTTGATATATAAACGAAAGATTCTTTGCGAATTCAAATTTTAACGCTAATAAATAATTGACGATTCATATATAATAAAACGAATATTTTAAGTAAAATTGATTATAAACATACATACTACTGTGATCAAAAAGTAAGGTGAAATTGTTATTTAAATCTCCCAGATATTGGGAAGGCAAGTAAATTGTAAATGCCATTTTTGACAAAAATTCGATTCATATCGTTCCGCAACCGCTGTATTCGCCTGATTTGGCTCCGTGCGATTTCTGGTTATTCGGAAAACTCAAAAGGCCAATGCTGGGACGCCGTTTTGACACCGAATCGAAGAAAGTCTTGAAGGTTACATCGGAAATAAACTAAACTAGTACGGGGATTACTATAATTAGAATAAATAAAGAATTTACATTTTTCTAAACTAATTCACCTTACTTTTTGATCACAGTGTTACATCGATATGCATCTAAAAAACCAAAAACTCAACGTTCAAGATATAGATTTATATACGAAATATATGCGAAAAATTAAAAGTTAAAATAAAATAATATAAAAATAGTGAGAGGTAAAAAAAATGGCGCTATATTAATCGTTATCGGCGTATAACAGTACAAGTGCCCCGTTGGTGTTGTTTATACAGAATACCGCGGTTGATTGATTTAACGGCCGGTCTGACTGTTAAATCCCATGACCTACTCGATTTACCTGTCGGCAACTAATTTATTTACGTTTTTTCATATTTAGGATGGTGTTGTATGTGTGTGTGTTGTGCTCGCGTACATGCACTAGAGCGCGGATATGGTCGTCATTTCGATCGTTTTCAATTTTTATTATTTTCTTTACTAAGAATCGTTTAGTTTTTCATTTTTATTTTTGTTAAATTCGAATATTATTATTATTATTATTATTGTTGTTGTTATTTATTATATGTAGATCGTTTGATTTTATCGTCGTTCGCTAGTATCGATTTTAATCGCCGACGGCGTCCATTTTTGTTTTCGTTCATATTCATCCATTATGTTTTCTAATTAATACATAATATTTATATAAATTAAATGTGACGTACAGTCGTAAAATGTTTTTTAAAAAATAATAAAATTCGCAATTAAACATTTTTAGCAATATATTTAAATATGATTATAATTTTAATATATATATATATAGTATATTTTTATCAATATTTAAACCATTATATCGAAATCTAAATTATATATATATATATATATATATATATATATATATATATATATATATATGAAATTTCATTTTTCCATATATAATTTTATATTCTATAAAAAATATACAGCATGTAAATTTTTTTTTTTATATATAAGATAAATAACAATTAAAATAATATAAAATATAATATTTTTTACAATTATTAAATATCGTATATAAAATGTTCGATTCGAATGAATTAAGATTTTAAATAAAAAATAACAAAAATATCAATGATTCTAAAACGATTTATTTTATATGTAAATTTGAATATTTTCTCGATGTAAAACCGATTCATGAATTTAGAATGAAAACAAAAAAATCAATCGTTATTTATAGCGAATCGTAAAATATTATTCATTTAACGTCGTTCAAAACCGTTAATTTATGCGACACTTACTTGAACGTTAATTACGCTTCAGCGTAAACAAATATGTCGGAACGCGTAGAACAATCGACTTACCTGTAACGAAAAAAAAAAAAAATAAACGATTAGATTAGATTAGAAAACGATTATCGTCCGAGTTTCGGTCTCGTTAACAAAATTAAACGTGATAAATGTCTTTAGATTGAAATATAAAATGAAAAGATTTATCGTGACGAAAAACTCGGACACCTTTACGATTAACGCGAATGACATTTAAACCATTTTTTTTGAAGGACTTGACCCAGAGGTGACGTTTATATATATATATATATATATATATATATATATATATATGCGGTCTCATCACCTGAGGCGAACAATAACCGTCTAATTTGTATATGGAATGAATACTGGTCGTTCGACACTCGGGAGGAGTGAAAAAAAAAATAACATCTTTCATATACACGAATAGATATGTGCGTGAAAATATACGAACAAACGTATAAAATATACAGGTATGTAACGAACAACAAAAGGCAGGTGTATAATGTTACAATACGTGAAAAAGACGATGGTTGAAAAAAATAAATAAAATAAAATAAAATAAAATAAAACCAGTATGAAGTTTTTGTCAGCGAAGAGAGACCAAAAGTATTACAATGAAACGAAAAACTCAGGTAAAAATGTGTGGTATGTCCGCATTTTCAATACCAATATATGTATATATATATATATATATATATATATATACAAAAAAATATAATTTTTTATGGTATATATTCTAAAAACGATCTTATTGTGTCGTAATTATACAGAATTGTATCTATGCACTATAAATAAAATAGAACTATAACATTGATCACACACACATACACACACACACACACATATATATATATATATATATATATATATATATATATATATATATATATATATATATATATATATTTGTATATAAATAAATTCGTTTTAATATATTTATATCAATACAATAATTATATATAAAATGTACGAGTAATTGATTATAAACGTAACAATTACCGTGTCGACATATCGGTTAATTAATTACCATTAAAATAGTGAACAATGAACGATATATCAACGGCGGACAAATTAGTAATTAACCGATGTTAAATGTTGCACCGTTAAAATAATTCTAAATGAACTTGTAATTATATCGATGAACGTGTATATTTAAAATATTTTTTTTTTTATCTATTTATAGTATTTGAAAATCGTCGATGCACAGATAAATGTGTAAAATTTAAGTGTAGAGTTGACTTATTGATCCCATAAAGAAATAGATTAGTGCAATGAATCTCTCAAAAAAAAAAAAAATCAGATGTTGCAGATTTGTAGAATCGTGGATTTTTTCTATTTTTATTTATGAACATGATATTTTATTATTTTTATAATGCAAATAAGATATGAATGAAAAATTGTATTGATGTATAAATATGATATATGGATTTATATTAAAAATATGAATTTTAAAATTGCGAAATCGCATACAATAAAATGTCAAGCTATTATTCGAACGTGTCATTTGAACAAAATGGCTCATAATAAAAAAAAAATGTCAAGGACGATCCGTTAAAATAAATAATTATATATATATATATATATATATATATATATATATATATATGTATGTATTTTTTTAATACTTATATATTATATTTTTATATATCGGCGTTGAAAACTTACGGTATGTACAAAAGGAAAGAGAGACATGAATGCATTGAGTGAACGTCGAGCCATTGTGACTACGAGCCAGTCCTGCCTTTTTCGTGTACTTCGAAAACTAAGCTCGTCAAAGAGGCGTAATGAACTCACAAATGTACATAAACGAGCATAAACACTCGCGCAGCCGGCACACGGTCACATTGAACGCGATTGCGAAACGGCGCCTTTTGTAAAATCGCAATCGAGCCGATGATGAACTTATCGATGAGAGTCGCATTTGACACGTGAAAGGAATCTGCGACAGCTTTGATTATCATTATTATATATATATATATTTTTTTTTTAATAATCAACTTATATACAAGTACTTTTACTATTATTATTATTTATTTTGATTTGTCACGATCGATTAATTCAATATTATTAGAAAAAAACATTTCATTGTGTGACTATATAACGATATGTTATATTAAAAATTAATGTCGATTTCCTAGTATGAAAAAGTATAATTTCCAGAGGTCAAAAACAGGGGTCGCACGGGGGCTAATGACTGTCTGTCCCGTCGATGAAAAAAAATCGACTTCAGACATGTCTGAAATTCGCTACGACGTCGTGAAACCAATTAAGATATCGTAAGAATGCAATATGTTGCAAAAAATAAAAATAAAATAAACATACACACACACACACACACACACAATCTCATATACGTAAATTGAATGTTGGAAGAAGAGAGGGGAGGACAGGGAGGGTCTGGCTTATGAAAATTGCATTCAAAGGTCAAACACATTAGTTTTAAAATAAATGAAACTATTAAGTTCATGGTTGTTGAGTTAAAAAGTTTTTACTATTGAAAATATCATGAACGCAATAAATATTTATTACTTTTTTTTTTTGGTTTTTCATGGCGGAAATGGATTTAATGTTTAATAGCGGCATTATTTTTATTACGCGGCGCGTAAAAAAAAGCGACGTAATATAATTATTTCCTTTTTTGTTTCAATATAATAATTATAATATTAGTGCCAATAGTAAAATTGTTATTACTTTGCCTAAGATGTATAATAAAATATTATAACATTTATTGTAATGGCATTGAAAGTGAAACTTGTATATTAAATTATTATAATATTATATAATAAACAAAATATTATAATTATTGATATATATTTTCGCATTGCTAATACATAAATCAAATTTTTATAATTTACATATTAGAGGATATAGAATATTTTAATGAATTAAAAATATAGATATTGAACTAGAAATTCTATATAATATGAACTTTTATATATGAAAGTAAAATGTTAAAGAAACGATATTATTGATTGAATTTGAATATTTTTCAATATGAATCGTTCGAAGAAAGCTACCTGTATATTTAACGTTCATAAAAAGTAAATAAATAAAATACAATAAATGTAAATAAAGCTCATATATAATATAATATATACGAGTTCGGTATTCGAATTGCGTAATGCATATTACGTACGCACTGACATCTTGACGAATTTATGCCTGTTTAATATCGAAAAGAACACCCACTGATTTATTGACTCGCTGATCTTTCAACTCACTGATATACGCCATTGATCTTACCACAGTCATGTCGCAATGTTTGCAAAAAAAAAAGAAAAGAAAAGAAAAAAAATGGCAACGGAAACAACAAAACAGCATCGATAACTTCGACATATCGGCTTATACACTAATTTATATCAAAATTTATAATAGCGAATCGTGATTATATTAAGACGGATCTGTCGGACTGTTTTATATATGTTACCGGCAATTTGTGCAGTTTAATCGTAACGATATATATTAAATACAAAAAAAAAACAATGCTCAATTCGTGACGAGCGTTTTAATAATTCGATATAAGAATGCAATTGTCAAATTTTTTAACATATATATATATATATATATATATATATATATATATATATATATATATATATATATATATATATATATATATATATATATTGATATATAATATATACAGGCATATATATATAGATATTATGAAAACGAAATAATGTTACGGGTCCATAAATCAGTAGGAAACGGTCGTTCGTGAGACCTCACATACCTAATTAATATGCATATTAGCCTTTCGAAATATTCACGATTGTATTAGTGACTTTTATAAATACATATACGTGAATATATTTATAAATTTTAAAATGTATATAATGTGAAAACAAGATTGAAAGGATATTCGTGGACGTGTTACAAATCGATCGATTACGATTTTTATAGACTTAAAAACTATGAATGTATTAAATTATAAATACGAATGTATAAAATTTATATATTTAAAAGCTCTACAGTGTTCCGTATTTAATAACATTTGTGAGAGTTTAGTTAGTTTTGTTAGTTCAGAAAAAAAAAATATTTATAACACGTTAAAAAAAATCATAGATTTTTTTTAATGAAAAGATCAATTATAAAAACAACTATAATGTCGTTTTTATTTAAGATATAATTATAATAATAATCATTTATATACATATATTTTAATAATATTTCAAAATGATGCTCGTTTTATCTTTTTATGCGTTGATATTTTCTTACATTTAAAATAATAGTAGATAATTAAGATTTATTGCATAAATGTTTATCACGATGATAAATCGATTGAATCTTTATTGAAAATCAGAAACTATTAAATCACACGATATATTTATATTACTGTGATTATATACTGTTAAAAATCATCAATAATAAATCATTCGTTATATATTACCAATAATATTTTATATAAACACAAAATAAATTAGTATTAATTGTGAACACATTTTCGACTCACTGAAAAATATATAATGAACGATGTAATATATATATATATATTTTTATTATTTATGATTTTACAAATTAAAAATTCACACCGCACACACGAATATATTAAATACGAAGCTTTTCTTTTTTAATTAGATTATATTGTATTTTATTTTTTACCGCATCGAGAGCTTTGCAAAAGTTAAAAATTCCGATACGTTTTTATGTTCGTTACGTTTCCTATGGGTATTATAAATGAAACATGTCATTTTTATGAACTCCTTTAAAACGCGGCAATAAATAACGACGAATAGCCGATTATATATTAACACGTTACACATACACACATACACACACGATGCGTGTATTTTTAATAAGAATTCGACATTTCGTCCGTGTTAATTTGCACTTCGTTTCTCTCACAACTGGCTCCTTTAAAATTTATATATATATATATATATATATATATATATATATATATATATATATGTATAAAACACAAAAAAAATTTCATTATGTATTACGTAGGTATATATATATATATATATATATATATATATTTATAGTTCTATAGATCTTAAAAAAAATCTATGTCGGATCTAGAATACCATCTGAATGTGGCGAGCAACCTTTTCGGTAATTAATAGCAACACGAAAGGCATTTCAACGTGTAAGACACGAATTTTAAATATCTTCACCGCTCATGCATATTTATCGAATTCCACGTGTTTTTCCTATCGAGATTTAATTTTTACAGTACAAAATCAAAAAAAATAAATAAATATATATATTGAATTGAATCCGTAACGAATGAGAAATGTGCCGAAATTACTTAAGCATATTTTATTATCAATCAACGATCGAATAGAGAGGAAGGTAAAAAAAAAAAATAATAATAATAAAAACAAACCGCGTCGAACATTAATTAAAACGGAATCGTGTAAACTTTAATTATTTACGTGATGTCGATTAATAGAAGATCCCGAAGGTGCGCGCGCGTTTAAAGTATGCGCTATACAAGTCAGACAATGGTCGTTAAGAGATTCATTAAAAAACAATAACATACGAGTAGAACTCGGGCGCTCGGTATACGAATAATGAAGTACGGAGCATTAAATTACGTACAGACCTGTATATATATATATTATATAATATAAGACGCCATACGGCTAAGAATCGAGAAGGCAATTCATGAATTTAATTACCAAAAATGTATTTTTTTTTAATTCGTATATTCGAAATTCAGTGTAACATATATAATTACATATATCAGAGATTGTCAAAATATATTAACTTTTTATTAAAATTTTATTTAGATATGTATGAATTTTTTTTTTATTAAAATCGTATTACGATTTGTTCAAAACAAGCTCGTTTAGTAATTTATATGAATTAAATAATATCAGTAGAATATAATGATATTAACAGGATTAAATATTTAAATAGTTGATTGAAAAATCAAAGGTTTAAATCTGAAATTACCGATTCGATTATTACACAAATATTAATTTATGATGAAAAATTGATAATTATAATAAAATATAATAATGAACGATACTTTTTTTTATACATGACATATATACTAGTATATAAAAATAAAAATAATTTCTAAATAAAATTAACAATTATTTTAGGAAACATATGGCGTATAAGGCAAAACCATACGGAATATAGCAATATATTAATAATAAACGACATAAAAAAATAATTAAAAATTCTCTTAATAAAATTTATATTGTAAGCATATATTTTAATATTAATTTATTGCAATAATTAACAAGACAATGGAATAATTGCACGAAAATAAATCATAAGTCGGATATTAATTATAATGCAATATTATAATACACTATATATTCGACAAAAAAAAATACGATACATAATCAATTTAAATATTCCGGTTTTATGATGTATTAATTTTTTTTAAATAATAATAATAACTCGAAGCAATTTTCAGATCAATAATTGAAATCAGTAATATCGGTATGCGTCGTTTTACGGTGTCGTTCGTAAATATCGTTGTTAATGTGTCGTGCGATAAATTCGAACATGTGTACGAGGTTTTGCGGTTTTCCTTTCATTCTTAATTAGTTTCGTGTGTGCGAACGCGACCGGGTTCGATTCCCGTATTATTATTAATATTATTATTACGCATTATAGGTATATTAAATTAATCGATTGCGGTGAACTTGTGCACGCGTTGCGAATTTTGATTTTTACCACACGGCATTCGTATGAAACACGAAAGACATTATTGTTTCATATCGACCGCTTTTTATTTTATTTTATTCTAAATATAATATTATTATTTAAGTAAAAATCTGATTTTAATTTCATATTTATAAAATCGATGTTTTATTACGTTATTTTGCTTTTAATTTTTTTTTCTATATAAATATTTTGATTTATTGTATCATTAAATGAATAAGCTTTAAAATTTATATAATTAAAGTATATAATATATTAAATAATCGCTTAATAAATTTCAAATCATGAAAATAAAAATATTTATTTATATGTCGGTAAAATAATTGTTTAATACTTGTCATATAATTAAAAAGTTGTCATAAATGAACACACATTGATACTTTCAAGTTACTTATAATTTTCAAAATATTTATTATAAAAATTATAAATAATTTTTAATTTAAAATATTACATAACTGTATTTACTTGAATGCATCAGAATTTAAAATATAAAATATACTATATAAATTAATTAAAAAAAAAATGTTGATCACGGCAACAAAGTCGAACGATAATATGACAAATATGTACATCCAATTAATTTGTACAAATTCACTTATTCGACTATAATTAATTATATATAAAAAGAAATACATACATATATATATATATATATATATATATATATATATATATATATATATATATATATATATATATATATATATATGGTATACACATATGAGAAGGAAAAAAAAGTTTAATTTAACGACAGGTGTGTCAATTAAGACTCGTAATTGCGAGTAATTTTTATTTTTTTTTCATTTAATACGTTACATACTCGCGAAATACATACAGCATTTCCTATGTGTGTTCTGTTTTCTTTTTACTCTTCTCGTACATTTTTAATCGTCGCCTTTTTGTTTCAGAAGACGTAGACTCCACCCAATGGGTGGAGTTTATTTTCCCCCCGCACGCGCCGCCCCTTCGCCTCCCGCCCCCTCCCACGGCGCCGATCGCCCGTTTGCGGGGGCGGCGGCTCGCGCGAAACTATTCATCTCTGTCTGGCGCGTTTGACGCGCGTCGCGCCAGACGGAGACGGATACAGGCGCGAGCTGACCGGCGCTAAATCGCGAGCGGGTTTCGCGCCGCCGGCCAGCGCTTGTCAATCTTCGCGACGCGTCACGCCGACGCTGCACCTCTCTTTATCTTTTTACCTTTTTGTTGCCCGTTTGGACATTTTGACCTTTCCCAACGTGCATTTTACGCAACTCATGCTAACTTTACACAAGCATACTTGTTTGTATTATGTCTGATATGGCGCGTTAATTGTTCGTATATATATATATATATATATATATATATATATATATATATATATATATATATATATATATATATATAGTGAAGATTCAGAAGATGAATGATACAAATGCATCTTATGTATTTTTCACAATAACCGTATTTATTTATATAAAGGAAAAAAAAATAAATCGATTACAAAATATTGTTATAAAATTAAATCATATAATATACTTTAAATAAATTACAATATACTTATATAATCGTCATATATTAATATTCTTGTGTATTTATAATATAGAAATATTTTTAATTATCAATGGAATTTTTTTCGATTATAAATTATCAATATACTATAGTAAATTAGTATAAAAAAATATTTTTTAAAAGTAAATTAATTAATTTTTCAAACTTTCTTTACAAAATCTTTTCCGTGTTTTTAAGTAAGTACAACATTCTTCAAATAAATATAATATTAAGAAAATCGTCATACATTAATATTTTTGTACATCAAATTAATATATATATAATTTTAAATTATCAATGGATTTATTTTTCGATTATAAATTTCAACATACTTATCGCAAATTAAAAAAGTAAATCAATTTTTTTTAAACTTTCCTATCAAAATATTTTCCATGTTTTAAAGTGTATTTTTTATTTATATTTCTAATCGAATAAATCATCAGATTGTTAGCCTATCTTTTAATTATATTGATCATTTTTGAAGTATTCGATTCATCATTATATTTTTTTAGTATTTCAAATTGTAACATAAATGTCTTCCAAACGTTTTTCAATTAATATTATAATTATATTTTATTGAATTACGACAAATAATATATTAATAATTATTCGAATTCCTAATTTGACTTGTACGAAAAAAATATTAAGTAAAAAATGGTAGATTATCAAAATTTTATCATTGTATTATAGAAATATTTTTTTAACAATAATAAATAAAATTAATTGAACAATAGCGAGAATATAATTTGAAAACATGTGTTTTTTTTTTAATATTATATATTGTATAAAAATTAATTACAATAATAATATATCAAAAATAGCACAACTTGATACGCTGTATAAATAAATCATTTTATTATACAGTTATGTTACGATAATGATTTCAAAGACATAAATAATGTGCAATTTAATTAATGCGGAAAAATCCAATCGTAAATTTTCCCCATTGAAACACGCGTTCATATCACCATTAAAAACAATAAAAACGCATATTAATTAATGCCTTACATCTATTTAACGTTGTTTGTTTATGTCACTGTCAAATATTCACATCTGAGAGTGAAGCAAAAAAAAAAAAAACAACATACACACGAGGGAATTAAATAACAAACTGGACACGACGCGAGAAAAGATGAAAAGTCAGATATGATTGTGAATGTTAATTTACTGCACAAAAGTAACGCCTCTTGTTTATTTAAACATTGCCAAATTTATTATACGCGTTTAGATTGAAATCAATATATCAATTAAGAAGATAGTCGAACAAAAAAAATATATATACATATAAAATTGCAATAAACGTTACACAATTATAGTATGAATCGATATTGCGCAATAATATTGTAATAGAAAAAAAAAGAATAAGAAAGAAATTCGCAATAAATCTTCGCAGTTCGCATACCGCGTTTTTTGATAAATGGCCGAGCTCTTGATTTGTGAAAATTAATCGTGTCGAGCATTGGTATTAATTAATCAAGCGATTAAAAATAATAATTAAAAAAAAGCGGCCGTCGTTTCGAAAGTGTATTTATAATTTATTTTTTCGAGTTCGCATCGATTTCCGATAACATTTTTCGAAACGATCTCACGTAATAAGCAAACATTGCATTCAATTTATTATAAACAATATCAAAATCTACTATGTATTTTTATTAATATCTATCAATCGAATTTAATTAAAGAAATAATAAATTTTATTGTTCTGATTTTTTTAATGATAATTTCATTATATTTAAAATAAAATAAATGTTTTTATTTAATTTTCAGATTGAAAAGAATGTTTAAATAATGAAACCGGATATAAAATACGTCGCTTTCAAACATTAGCAATTCGGTATATAAATCGAAAAGACGCGAGAAATATTTAAAATACGAAACGTCCTTATATATTTTATGGCGTACGAAAGGACGAATGTCCTTTTTGTGCGAGAAGCACCTTCTTGGGTCACAGACGGACACACCGTGGGAATATAATGACAAAAAATGCAGTCCTCACAGGGAACCCGAGGCTCGTTTATACATATACAAAAATCCTTTCTCGAGCCAACACTCTGAGGCATCGCAAGGATTAAAAAAACATATTTTCCCTTTTGATGGGCACACACGGGGTTTAAGGGATCGCGATCCTAACCAACCGAACAGGCCAAAGTGAGTGAGACTCACAAAAATAAAACAAATCCAAAAAAAATAAAAATAAATAAATAAATAAAATAAAATAAGAATGTACACCGACCAGATGGAAGAGGACACTTTATTAAAGGAGATGACCATGGGCGCGCGTCGAATTTACCATAATATATTTTTTTTAATAAATGACAGATTCATTTGCTGGATACAACCCCGCTGAGCGAGAAATTTTTCAATGCGCCTTATACGGTTAATTATGAAGGTAAAAGACTCGTAAAATTGCTTTTTATTTTTTTTTTTCATATCATCCACTGAAAATCCGAGTCTTTCCCTCTTACATTTTCGAGTAGTGCGGTCCTCTTAATTCGTTATTGTGGCATATAAATTTTACGCGCGTGAAACGATATAAAAACGTTCAAAACTGCAACGGATTTAATTATAAATACGGCTAAGTGCAAGTGTCATTATGTCATGAAAATCAATCAAAGATTGCGATTAATGTGCACGTTTCGCGTTAAGTATTATCTATATAAAGAATTACCTTGAAAATATATGATCATATTTGGATATCGATTTACATTATATTGTAAAAAAGAAAAAAAGGATATTAAGATATTTTTTTATATATAAATTATAAATAAAATAGTATAATTAAAATTTATTGAATGAAATATTAATATATAAATATATATATATACTTGTCCATATTAATCATGGAACAGTTTATTTTTATTATAATGTATGGACAAAGGTCAGATATGAACCATAGACTTAAATATGCGACAAAATGCATTGGTGTGATCCACCACTGGACTGTTGCGGCGACAAATACCACAAGTCCAAAGCACAGGTGTCCGTCGTTGGGGACAAGAGAGGGATTTGGAATAAAAAAAAGGCCCACGATCATAACTCTGACGGTGGATTCTTTTGTTGCTATCTAAGACATCTCGGACGACATTTGTGGATAGATTTATCGTGAACATAAACACAATTTAGCCGAGTCCGTCGGTTCCACTCGTTCTTTTAATATGAATATATATATATATATATATATATATATATATATATATATATATATATATATATATATATATATATATATATATATATATATATGCGTATATACAAATAATATATAAACGTCGACACTGATACCGAAACCGTGGTCATCTTTCATGCGGAGTATTTCATTACCGAGGACCATCGAAAAATTACGAAATAACGAATCGGTATTCATATAACTTATTATATTACATATTTTATATATGAGCCACTCAAATGTTTGTTTTATTGTGTTAAAAACTATGTTGTTAATATATAAATGTATAAAAATAAAAATTAATATTAAAAGTTTGATATTCGTCGAATTATTTTTGATAGGTATTTTATTGATAATGGAATTTATATATATGGTAATATATATGATTGATTCTGATAAATATTCAATATAAAATAATATGAAAAATAGTTTTATATTAAAAAAATATTATTTATTTAATAAAATATATATTTAAGTTAAAAAAATATATATAAATATAATATAGAAAAAACAAAGCAGATCGTTGTAAATAAAACATTATTGTCGAAGGCGGCGAAGTGCCATGTAGTACAAGCGGGTCGTTTCGGTGCTACGCGGTCACGAAAAACAAACGATTTTGCTTTCGTTTTTTTATATATATTTTTATTTATGACGGGGGCACCGGAAGTGGGGGGGTGCGCGGTTAAATTATCGCTGGCATAAAACAATATTGGCGGAAAGATAGGGCGCGCAAAGCTGACATAACCTCTATGGGGGTCGTCTCGGCCAGGTATTATAAACGAAGGGGCGGTTTCGGTTGCGGTAACGTTACACACTTTCCGTAAGAAAGTTTCCCAAACTCGACCCGTTTTATATTATAAATTTATCAAATATATACGCATAAAACCGTAGTGTAACTTACGACATATTGGAATAATCGTTTTTGATTTTTGAATCTTTTTTTCATTGTTTTTCAAATTTAATATAAAATATTATCATTATTTTTTTTTACGATTTTTATTTCTATAGAAAATTAATGTATAAAAATCGGATTGTAAAATGTGGTTAAACGGATGATTTTTGATCATGGAGATGAAAATTAGGATAGTGTACAGGATCACGGTAGCCCGTACCACAGTTTGACAATCGCCCTATGGGACGCGCGGTCATGGAAAACGCGAATTTCAGCCCCGTTCGGCACGCGAAATTTATGCGCGCGGTTATGGAAAATAAACAAACGGACGGATAATGTACGGTGGGGCGCTCGCCTGAAATATCGCGAGAGATAGCGCCCTGCCGCAGAACGGCCCTGAATAATGTGCCGGCGTCAATCGCAACGACCGACGGAAAAAAAAGACTCGCTAAAATAACGTCGACGCTAATTTCTATGACGCTTTTTATTATGAGCGTTCAACACTTTGTTCTTATTCTTCAAAAAAGGCAACTTGTATTTTATATTAACACTCGCCGTGCAATCTATTTAGTATACAACATATTGCAAAATTCGAATCTTCAAAATTATAAACACTATATATATCGTTAATAAATTAATAATAATTTTAAATATAAAAATTAAAATATATATTTAATATAAAAAAAAAAATAATTGCAAAAAAATGTAGTGTTATTTTAAAATGCCTATAGCGATTATCACTTTCGCACGGGCGATTATTATTTTATATTAAATTTGCGTGTACGGGTCGCCGACGATTGAATTATAATCGCGTACCGTTTTTTTCGCGTACGTCGCGCGAAATTTAAATATTTACACAAGTGAAAAATCCAATATGGCGCCACGACAAAAATATGGCCGAACGTATGGATACAATTTCCCTGTCGTGTCTATCGTTTTCGTAAAAAGATATATATATATATATATATATATATATATATATATATATATATATATATATATGTATATATATAAAAGAAAACGTGAACATTCAGGGAAGAGACGAAAGAGAAACACGTTGACAAGCGCCATATGTTTATTTCGTCCGTGAAATATAAGCGTTTCTTTCCTTTCTCTCTTTCTCTTTTTATACGACGACGAAATAAATTTGCAAAATGTAATAAAAATAATGTAAAAAATACGTCAAAACATGAACGGTTGAGGGGCACGTAATGCAATTGCATAACGCGTCATAAAATATTCATGCGAGACCGTGTGCATATTGCGCGAGGGACATTCGATAAGTATGCATCTATTATTCGTACGTCACTCATAATTTGATAGATTTTTTTATAATTAATTAATTATTTTGATATTTTTATCGAAATCTTTTCACACGTCCATACCTTAATAATATTAAATAATTTTCATATATCGTTAATATAAATAAAATGTTCTAAATATAACCATCAAATTATTATTATTAAAAATATTATAAAAATTGAGAGAGCGACGATAGCGAACTATAAATTGAACAACAGTATTGTAGATAATTTTTATTATAACGTAAACAATATAAGTGTGATTTTTAGAAATGTTAATGGGTCGCGAACTATTTGTACGCTCCTCGAAACGTTCACAAAAATACATATTGTAAATTCGTAAACGTACAAGATAGACCGAACGGATTAAACAAATAATTATGTACGACGTTCGAAATAAATATGGTGCTAGTTGATATAATTAATCGCCGTTCGGACATAATTTATGCGACGAACTGTTGAGAAACACTCGTAAACATTATTGTTGTAAATATATACGTGTGTGTGTGTGTGTGCAAATAAGAAAACTCGGACAACTTTTAATCCGATACCGTTACGTATTCGACGTTTTATATATGATACGTTTTTTTTTTACGCGAGTCCGTGAGAAATAGAAAAGTGAACGACGTACGAATTCGGACATAATTTATTCGTCATTAGTCAAAAGTGGTCAATATTCTTGTTTACGACGCTGAAAAAAAAAAGTAAAATAAAATAAAACAAATAATAAATTTCGATATTGTAAAATCGGAATCGCGAGTCGAGATTTATTATGTAAAAGTTTAGTAGTAACGAGTCTTTGTAAATTTGAATCTTCTATTTTTTTTAAGCATCATCTATTCTATAAATATAATATATTACGTGTTTTTTGTCATAATTAGATGATAATACACATACTTTAAAATACATTTCTAAGCTGTTATTTAATGTAAAGAATAAATTTATATATGCAACTCGAAAATGAGATTCAAATTCAGAAAATTTACTATGCAATCGATTATTTTTTGATACGAAATCATATCATTAATGTATGAAAAATAAAAATATATCATGTATTGTAAAATTAATAAACAAAATTTTGATGTGAAATATAATTTCAAAATCAAACATGGCGCCGTTCGAACTCGCATTATAAGTGAATGAAAAATTTAGAATTCTATTAAAGATCAAAGTTCACACGTCTAACGAGTCACTAGCTGTGATCAAAGATTTATATGTCGTGTTTTATTAACGGTTAAAATGCATTAAAATAAATAAAAGTTTACATTGAGCACAAAATCATTGTTGCAAAATATACAACATGGTTTTTTTTTTAGAATACATTAAGTTTTTTATACATGAAAATATATATTTCAATGCTATTAAATCACGACGACTTACTATTATTAATTTGTCGTATTTAGTATGTTTTATATTTAATTATTATTCATAGAATTTTATTTATAATATAATATAAATGTTAACCTATAATTGAAAAATTTGATATATTATATTTGTTTAATTATTATTATTATACAATAGATGATCATATAAATACTGAAATAATACAATATTTAAAGTTATAATTCATAGAAAACGTTGAATTGTTATTAATAAGAAATCATTGGACAATCTTATAGTTATCATTTAATATTGACTTTATTTATAAATAAAATATTTTTAATAGATGTATAAATAAATAATATTTTAATTATTTATATATTGAAAACATGATAAATGAATAAAAATATTTAAAAAAATGTAAATTATATATTTTTGGTGATATTTTATATAGAAAATGAATTATGAATTACAAGATCGTTTTGTGAGATATTAAAAAAAATTTTTTTTATTAATATATATATATATATATATATATATATATATATATATATATATATATATATATATATATATATATATACAGGTCCTTGGAAAAAGGACATGAACACACGTCTACGCGTTTACACATGTAAATCGGTGCGTGAGACAAACGCGCGTGAGTTATGATGGAAAGTTTGCGTCGACAGCGTGGAAACAATGCTCGCGAGATATACTGCCGTCTGGGTGATTTACATATCGCTTCAGAAAATTCACCCTGTATATATACATATATATAAAAATATATAAATTTGAATATATACGCGAGAAAATGCACGCAGCGGCCGCGCGACGACGAGAAAAATGAAAACAACGACAACAAACAGACGAACGGAGGGGTTTCAGAAAAAAAAGAGGTTTTTCTTATTTTACGCATTTCCCTACCAGTTTCTTTCGCATGTATATATATATATATATATATATATATATATATATATATGTAATTTTTTTTTCGTAGCGAAAAACCGCGACAATTTTAATTGTGCGTGAAATTTATGCGTATCATGCGCGTCCACGTTCACGTACCTATATTGTATGCGAAAAATATGGAAAAATTTCATATTAACCGAAAAGGATGAGGTTTTTTTTTGAATGTTAGCTTTATTTATATTGTTAAATTGGTTATTTTATGTATATTTTATATAAAAAAAATATTAAATGTGATGTCGGAATGTTTGAAAGTTGATGTATAAACAATATATACTTTATTAATATTTTTTTTATAATATTGGATTATATTAAATATATATAATAATTTTGAGTAAATAATAATATATATATATAATAAGATTATCAATTCAATGGACTCCACGAAACGCAATATTTTCAACGTTCGAATGAACACATCCGAAGAGTGCAAATGGAAAATTCGGCATTAGAGGGAGGCACAGCGAGGTTCTCGGAGGCAAGCAAAGTGGGGAAAAAAAAAATAGAAAAATACACAGAGAAAAGGGGTAAAAAAAATGGCGCCGTTGCCGAATGAAAATACACATTAAAACGAGAAAAACAGACGTGGGAGAATGTATTTTAATGTAACGGGAAGACAGAGTCACTGAGGAATGCCTGGTGATTTATTTGTTCGCTACATCTGCTCCCTCTTCCTTGCATTTTCTTTCCTTCTTCTTTTCCTTTTTTTTTCTGCTTTTATATTGTGTACGTGTGCGTGTGCACCGTTATATAAATTTATGTGTGTATGTGTCGAAAGAAAATCTTCAGGCTGAAAGAAACCTTTCATTCCGCTTAAATGTACGCGCGCACGAGAAAAACACTCCCTTATTTTTTTTCCGCTTCTACTTCCATTTTCAACTGAGTATTTTTTATTTTCGTATTTTTTTTTCTGTATTAAAAAATAATGTAAAACGAAAATATTCGAAACGCGTTACGAGTGAGCGACTCCAAGTACATGTAGGACTATTTAAAGAGTAGTAAACACTTTTAAGGAGTCGTAAAAATTGACTAAATTACGGTTTAACTTCGGAGTTTACTCTTCTCTTTTGCCGTTTTTTTTTCTCTCTCTCTTCTCACACTTCCTTTAAAAAACTTCTTTTATTATCTTCGAAGCATACGTAGAGTCGTAAAAATTTTAAAACCGCTCTTTTTTTTTAGTATCGCCAACGTAAAATCGTTATATTAATATATATATATATATATATATATATATATAGAAAATAAAATGAGGCGCCGTAAAACGCGAACAAATTAAACGCGTAATCTCGGTTAAAAAGATATTAAATCGAAAATTCTTTCTACGATTTTTGTCTTAATGTATCTGCTTTTGGCTTCGCATGTGTGTATATACATTTTTTTTTTATTGTCGCTAATTTAGATTTCGGTTTAAAGATTTACTAATAATAATAAAAAAAAATGTTCGCGAGAGCTTTGAACGTAATTTAGATGACGTTTTTAGTGCGCTTTACAAAGTGAAGCGAAATTAGAAAAACGATATAAGATAAAAAAAGATTTTCTTAATAGACATTTATCGATCGTTTTATTACTAAAATTTGATCATTTCTCGTTTATATTTTTATATTGAAAAAATAATGTAAAATTTGCTAATTTTAAAAACATCGTGGGTGGTGTAAATTATTAAATCTTACAAGAACTTATTTAATCAAATTCGAATCATTTACAATAAATTGATTTAAAATAACATATAATGCCATATTGTAAATATTTCAAAGAAGTAAATATCATATTATAGTAGATATTATTAACATTATAAAAAAAAAACCATCGTAGAATATCTAAACAATGCTAATTTATTACCAAAAAAAAAAAAAAAATGTTTTTAGAATTTTTATACATGAAACTAACACTCCAACGATAGCTACATAAATAAAGCTGCTACTTTTTTTTCAAAAAAAAAAATCTGTATAAGAAAATAAACATCAATAAAGCGTAAAATACGCGCGAGGCGTATAA
Source organism: Leptonema lineaticorne (assembly GCA_024500535.1). Classification (NCBI taxonomy): domain Eukaryota; kingdom Metazoa; phylum Arthropoda; class Insecta; order Trichoptera; family Hydropsychidae; genus Leptonema; species Leptonema lineaticorne. The sequence continues at coordinate 10,981,965 of JANIJI010000065.1, forward strand.
TTTACGATTAGTAAAGAGATACGTAACACTATTAACGTATGCATTGTCGCGATAATAAAACATCGACAACGTAAAACGTAAACGTATACACACAAGAGCGACACGTATAGAGTGGAAAAAAAGGTGCAAAAAATTTATATATATATATACAAAATAAAATAAACGCGAAATTGGAAGGTGAAGGGCGGCAGCGAGGGGGCGGCATGTGGCGCCCTGGGGCTTTCGCCTCACCCATATTTTATTGTATCGCACTAACAATCTGTTCGCGTAAACAAATATATTTTTTGTGAACATGCCTGGCGTATTTTTGTATTCATATTGTGCAGAGGCGCCGGTCCTGGCGGTGTTTACAGGGCCGCATGCGGCCCCTTATTCTTTATTCTATCTAGTTTTTTTTCTTTTTTTTTTCGTTAGCGTTTTTCGAAAACCACCCCCTTGTGCTCTGAACGTCGCCCTTGTCTCCAGGACCGACCCCAGCCTCCCATACTCCTAATGGGAATTATGTACGATTTTCTATAACACCTCGTGACAGCCCTACATAAATCGAGACGAAAAAAAATATATATACGCGCACGTTTAAACGCTGTTTCTCAAACATTTTTCATCTCAATTCTTTCCAGAGACAATTATGTAATCATTGTATGTAATAAATATTTATAACAACATCCGTGACATTCACATAATATATACATATCATAGAAAAAAAATCGTATAATCTTAAAACAGTTATATTACAAAAATAGATCTAGATAATCTTGTATTATACATATATATATATATATATATAGAAAAATATTGTTAACAATTTTATCATTTAAATTAAATTACGCTATGAACAAAATTTTAAAATACAATATACGCTTGTTCTCAACATGTGTGTTAAAACCAAAATTGAATAAAGACAGAAAATGACAATGAAAATTATAAACTCCACCCCCTCTTTAGAAAAGGTCTGTTATAAACGCGGATATTTTTTCATTTTATTTTTGCATTTTATTCAGAGGACAACACACGTGTCACGGATGCCGTTCTAGATGTAAATTTTAACACTTTTTTTGAACGCGTGTCCGCAAGCAAAAGCGGTTGTGTAGATTTATACGTCGAAAAAATAAAACGTCGATGCGACGCTGAATATAAATCGTTTCAGGATATTTTCGTCGAATTTATTCGCGATCATGATTTTTGAATTACGAGAAATTATATTTCTAAATCGTTAATAAGTTCAAATTGAACGACAAAAATTTTTGAACAAAGGTTAAAAATTGTTCAATATGCGATTTTAAAATTTTATATACATATATGTGTGTATACATGTATAGATAATGGATAATTGAACGCGTGGGACGACCGGCTTGAAAACAGGACAAGTCGAGCGAGATAAGCTCGAATGAGCGATGAGCGCTCAGCGAACAGATTATGGCATGCCGATGTTAAAAAGGTCCCTTCGTACACAAATCGACTTCATTAAAACACGCGCGTGAAATAATCTACAAGCCCTTATCTAGCCGATGACCCCCAAGAAAGCGGTCGCCCGTTTACAAATAAGCGCATATATATATATATATATATATATATATATATATATATATATATATATATGCGACGGTATGGGCTAACGACCGATACAGAAAAAAGGATACGACGTCGGGTATCGAACCCTGACGAAGGGCACAGTCACGCGATCGGCGAACCCTTTGCATCTCGTTGTAAAGGCGGCGAAATGATACATTCAAAGGAAAAAAAAAGAGATCGTCCAGAAGATGAAAAGTCGGTAGAAATCGCTTCCAGTCACGGGCTGCCGACTCGTCTCGTCACACGTTCGAAATATATATAAAATAATTCTAATAAGAATTTCTAAATCAATATTATGTACGAAATATATATTTATGAATTTTCGTCATTGCAAAATATATTTTAGAAAATTAATTAAAAATATCAAATTATAAAAACAAAATATGCATAGTTTTTAAGTATAATTAATAAATTTACATAAAATCTATATGAGATTTCATAGAAAATATAACGCTTTATTCAACTAATTAATTAATTATATAAAATATATAGTAATCAATTAATAAAATATTTGTTGACCGGAATTGAATACATCAAAATTATTAACCGGACAAATAAATATACATTCAATAAATATTAGAAAATATTAAATATAAATATTTATAATTATGAATTCAAATATTCGTCGTTTATCATGTATTTTCTTTTTTAATGAAATACGACGATCGGCAGAGATCAATATAGAATCTATATAAATATGACGAAATATATAAACGCGTTCATTGTGACCGTTACCTTATTTATATATATATATATATATATATATATATATATATATATATATTTTTTTTTTTTAAGTAGATATTTTGTGTTCTTTTTTTAGATCGCGTGACCGCGATGTCGGTTCTTCGTTTGTGAACATTCTGCGCGCGCGTGAGCTCGCACGTGCACATTTACGAGCACGAAAACGTATTATATATATATATATATATATATATATATATATATATATATATATATATTCGGAAAGTGGAATAATTGATTCGGGTTCAAATCCCAGATACGAAGATAGGCGGGATCGCGCGTTAAAACCGCCTTTGGTTCGAAACATACATACAAATATATATAGATATATATATATATATATATATATATATATATATATATAAATATATAAAATGGGAACGTAAAAGGGAGGATATAAGGGGGGTACCTATTCCATTATGCGATCCAATTAAAGTGAAACTTAATTTTACGATGTTCACAAATGGAAATTTGTTGCGTTTGATTCGATGATATTTACCGTGTACGACTAATAATGGAAACGTGTTTTCGATATATAACATATATATATATATATATATATATATATATATATATATATATATATATATATACATACAGTATATATAAAGTTTAAAACGATCGATAAATCGATTTAGACGTTGTTAGCTTCTATATTTGATTGTTTTATAGGTTTATTTATTCTAAATTATTTAACAAAAAAAATACTAGTATATATATATATATATATATATATATATATATTAATATAAAAAAATGAGAAATCTTAGATAATGAATTGATTCCTAAAATTTATAATATTATTTACCTTTAAAAATATTTACATCCAAAAAAATGATATTATAATAATTAATGATATTGAAGAAAATTGAACACCCGCTCACAAAGTGTTAAATCTTAATGAAACGAAATTTTTAATATTTTTTTAATACAAAATTGATTAACAAATTCTTATTAAATAATTAGATAATTAACTCGATATATAAACGAAATTGCGATACGAACTTTTATAGTCTATTCAATTTATATTAAGATAAATAAATTAAAGCATATTTAACAAAAAGATTAAATAAATTCATAGAAAAAAAATGTTTATTTTTTAACATCCAGTATATTTGTGGTATATTTTTTCATACATCGATTATATTTTATGATCAATTGCTTATATTCCATTAAATTATTTTGCATTATATTATTATTCATGATATTGTTATCATAATTATAGAACATTGTAATGAATGCGTCATTCGATCCGCTGATAATGAACAAAACCGACCAATATCCGTTTCGATTTAATGAACGCCCGATTGAAAATACCACTAATTGACATTAAAAATAATACTGAAACACGTTCAACAAGCGTAAATAAATTACAGTAACATATACAATGCGAATGTATAATAACACGTATATAATTCGCTTGCGGTTTAAAATGGCGACGTCTAGAGACGCCGTCGAGACGTTAACATATATTATTGACCGTCGAATATATTGTATATTTATTAATGCAACGTGTACAATACGTCGGTGAGGGTGTAATTTAAAATTTAATATTTCATTAGGGTCGCGGAGAAAACGTACCAGACCGCAAAAGCCTCAATAATGAATATAACAAAATCAACTGTCAAAACCGCAGGCGATGACTTCTCGGTACGAAAAACACGACATGCCACAAATGAAAAAAAAAATAAAAATAAATAAAAAAATAATAATAAAACGGTTCTCGACTTTCGAACGATTCGCTTTCTGATATATCGGTACGATATAACCGTATTATTATTAGATTTGATAAAATTACTAGTAATAAAAAATAAAATTACGATAGTAGAAGACCGGTTGACATAATATAAAGAACGAGTTCACCCTATTCATGTTAAATTTTTATATTATCATTAACCTCAACCGCCCCCGTTGAGACCGCCGACCGCTTGTTTAGACAGGGCAGGGTATTTCTTCTCGTCGGTTAACGTTATGACAATTGTTTTCAACCCCTGTGGCCTTTTGAATTATTCCTTACATAATGGGAAGGGTTGAGAGTCAACGGACCACTTTGCGGTTTCCATTTGTTTTCACCGCTTCTTGTGCGGAAATATTACGCAAAAAGGGTGGTTCGGTATATCTGAAGAACGGTAATACACCTTACCCCCCCCCCTTTCCACCAATTACAATAATAACAAGAAAAATAATAATTGAAAATTGGTCGTAAAATAAAGGGTACATAACATATTTTACAATAACATTGCACGTTGATATTTTCTCACTGATATTAAATATTAATACAATATTTTCATTACATATAGATGACTAACTGTTATATAATAATAATAATAATAATAATATGAATCTTAGTTAAAAAATCTAAATTGAACGACGTGCTTTTCCTAACGCTATTGTCGTTAATCTGATTGTAAATAACGCCTTATTTTTTCGAGTCGATTAATCTCGTCTTATTTCTAGAAAGGAGGGATGACACACCTCGGTCGTTAAATTAACGAATTTTTTCACGGCGAAAGGGCGTCTAAATGAGCCCTTTATTTGTGTTTAGATTTCCGAAAGGCGAGCCATATCATAAAGTGGCATCTGTGAAATAAACGACCGAAGCAACGGCGAAGATATGAGACCTCGTTATAATCTCGATCCGCCGTTAAAACATCTCGAATGATCAATGCAGTTAGTTATATTCACACAAATGTGAATATGTTGAATTTATCATGTAAAAACTAACGTCGTAATGATTGATTTTATCTATCGATCTTATAGCTATATAGATTTTGCACGTCTAAATGTAATTTGAATTTTTAAATATTATCCGAATATGATATTAAAATATATATATTAAATTGATAAGATAGTTTTATAAATGAAAAATAAAAACATGTACCATTATATATCATTCGAATAGCGAATTTACACAATTCGAACTCGGTTTCCGCGCAATCAGCATTATTAGCAGGAAACACGCACGTCGCTTTTTAATAGTCTGTTAAATCGGTTTTATCACATTGTGAAAGTTTCAAAAAGAGGAAAAACGTGCATGAAATTCGAAAATGATAGTTCATATATATCTCTCGACGTGTATACGTATGTATATATATATATATATATATATATATATATATATAAATATGCGAGCATATATCATATATTTGGTGGAGAGTCGCGTTATCCGGGTCGCGGATACATCCACAGGTATATTTCCGTTGGGAAGGATGCGGTAAATTTTCCGGTTGCCTTACCAATGATTTCCTCAGAGACCGCCGCACAGCCTCCCAAAATATACTGGAATCCGATAGGGTGGTTTTACCAACCCATATACGCCCAGTCACCCTTTTGGATTCACCTCTGTAAAACCTCCACTGTGTCTTTTGCTGTCTCCGAACATTTATTACGTGTTGCATATATAAATATCATACTAAAACATATTATTTAATACTCGTTATTTTCTTTATAATATGAAAAAAAATATTTAAATATATATATGCAAAAATATAAAGGATTTAGAGGGATAAATATCAATTTACAGAGAAGAATATCATTCACGTGGTCCGAGATAAACCGTCATAAATAAATGTACACACAGAAAACACGGGGACAAAAAAGTCGAGTTGATACCATTTCAACTTTTGTCGACCTGTCCAACTTTGACCGGCGACATTTTAAAACTATTTCGTGCGAAACACGACCGTTTTGTCGCACGAGAAGAAAAATTCACCCCATCGTTTGAAAGTTTTACGTGCGTTGGCGACCTTGAAAACTTTACGATTTTTTTACCACTTGTCCCTTTGCGATTATATATATATATATATATATATAATCTTTCCTCATACGTTGAAACTGTATAAAATCGTCGATGGTGAAAAACATGCAGAGGGCGGAATAAAGAAGTATGAGAAGGGGAGGGATGGTAGGAAGGTTAAAAACAAAAACACAATATATTATTGTGCGTAAAAGCTGCGAAAAGTACAAAAATCCTCGAGCGAAAAAGACCCCTTTTTCTGTCGGAACACCCTCAACTTCGACGCAAGAAATAGAAGAAAAAGAAGTGGAACGGAAATGTTTATTTCAATTTAGTGCAGCGGGCGTATTCCCGGGAGGGTCCCGGGAAACGTCCGGGAATGCGGGAAAAACGGATGAAAAGTCCGACGAGAAAAAAATAAATAAATAAAAATATACAGGAGCGTTCAAGTTGGAGAACCGCTAACCGTAATATAAAATGATTTCGAGAGAGAATTTCTACGAAAGCGGGAAGAAGACAAACCCATTTTACAAACTTTTTTTTTTCTAACTACAGCTACTACTCGAATATTTTATTATATATACATATAAATAAGTCTAAATAATAACGTCATAAATAAATATATTTTTTTATATTAATATATATATATATATATATATATATATATATATATATATATATATATATAATCAAATATCAGAAAATTATAATTACAAACGCGAAGATTGTGTATGGATAATATTAACACGTTTACAATAGCGCAAAACGAACGGCGATACAAAGTTTTACTTGGTAACTTTTCATAATTAGATTCAAACAACAACAATAGTTACAACGGCAATAACGCACACACAGTCAAAATATTTAACGCGATTAAAATGATAAATCCGAGACGAAAATAGTACTCGTTTTAATTGTTCTCCTCCCCGCCCCCCCCGTTTATAAATGTAGCGGCGGGCGGTAAACTTGGACAACAAAATGGCGTACGAAATTGCATGCGAAATTTCGCACCTGCCCTTCAGAAGAAGAGACACCGAAGAAAATTGGACGTGTGCAAATATAAATTGATATAATGCCCGTCAGTTTATATAAAATTATATAATAATATGTTTAACATTTATTGTATTTGATCATATATCGTGAAAACGTCGTGTATATAATTTAGATTATTGATTGATATCTAACGTGCATAATTGGTCACCATTTAAAAAAATAAAATTGTATAGTAAAAGCCAAACTAATATTAAAATATATATATAAAAAAAATATTGAAAATAAAGAAAAAAGATTGAAAAACACTTTCAATTATCGCGACGCATAAATTAATTTAATTGTGTTTATAAATTGCGGCCGTTAGATGGCGCACTTACAATGTCCGCAAGGGCCCTTAATAATGAACCGTTTCATTTTTATTTTCGCATTGTTCACAACATTACTACACCATCTCGAATTAAATGTGCGATGTAATAATAGCACAACTGCCTTATTTGATCGCATAATAACGTCCCTTTTTTTTACGATACAATAAAACACGATATAACGTATAAATACATATTACGCAAAATATATAGTGTCACGTCGACTATTAAATTTCCGCCATTTTTTTTTTGTTTTTTGCATATTTTTTTTGCTACGGCGACCGTAAAAATATAGTTAGCGTAATTCGAAAAACCGCAAAAGCCGTAATAATACCGTAAAAACCGCTTCGCGTTTAACCTCTTGACGCCGGTCACATTGAACGCGTGTATCGGTCGAATAATTACATACGTTTAAACGAAATAATAATGAAAAAAAAAAACACGAATGACACTCTCGTAATACGCATTATCAATTGAGTATTAACACCGACAGATTTTTGATGCGTCAGCCGGTTCGAGAAAAATTATCGTGTTTACACCTGTCATTATCGATATTTTTTTTTCCGGTCCATACAATACTTTATTATATACAATGTACCGTTCGTTTTTTTTTTTTAAATATACATTTCGTTATAAATGGTCGTATTGAAAATTCGCGGAAATGCAATTCGTATTATAATAATACTTTAATTATGTTAAAATCGTTGGGGGGGTGTCTATTTTGCCATTAATACTGCCACAGCTGTAATAAAATTGAGATATTGTGTTTAAACGAGTCGGGGTAATTTTTGATGAAATATTGTTTCAATTTAATATCGTAACAATGTTGCTAATTTCCAACGGTAATATTCTTAGGTGGGTAATTTTAATCGCGTTAATAGTTATATATATATATATATATATATATATTCACTAAATTACGACTAATACAATCGGATTAATAATTACGAATATTTTATTACTATATTATATATAAAATAAAGTTTGTTAATCAATAGATTATTGAGTATATGATTACTTTTTTTTTAAATCATATGGATTTATTTGAAAATTATATACATCAATTTCAAATATTTATTTTTACATTACAGATAAATGAAATTTCTAAATTAGTATAAGTATAAATAATTTAAAATAGTTATAGCATGTTTGAACATAATTTGAAGTTTTAGTAAAAAAAAAAAATTTTTTTTAACTGTTCATATTTAATTCAATAGCATAAAATCTAAGTAATATGGATTTGTTTTGTTCATTTTATGCTTAATATGAATTAAACAAATTTTTTTGTCGTATTAAAATAATTTATTTCAGGATATTGCCGTATTGTTATATCGATAATAAACGTGTATAATACGTTAGATAAGTCAAATTTTCTTAAGTGAAACGGTACGATATCGCCTTTGAGAATGTCTCGAGCACGCAATGTGAATTATTATATCCTTTTGATTACGGAATATGACCTAGGCGTCACGTCTTCGTCGTCCTGTAACGAAACACCGAAGACTTATTAACCATATAGTCCTCCGGTCGTTATTATAGTCGTCGAGGGCAATAAAGAGCCGACAAAGACTCACCAAGACCACGGACCTAAGGGCTAAGCCGGTATTAAGGGCTCCCGAGACCGCATAACTCGCGCAAGTATTCTTCTTTATCCCGGTATGGACCGTTCTTGCGCACATATTTTATATATATGTGTATATATTATAAATGTGTGTGCGCGCGTGTCTGTGTGTGTGTGTATGAGAACGAGATATCAGCCTGTTTGATCTCTTCTCCTCATTGTCAGTGAAGCTTAAGGCTGTATATCAAGATTTAACTACAATCTGACGGGATTCCATAAGCGTACCTGAGCCGGGCCGCGTATATACGATCGGCTTAACAGTGAACCGATGCACAAAGAAATCTACGTTTTTTTTCTTTTTTACATATATAAAAATAATACAAATATATATTAAATACGGGATTATGACAGTTAAAATAATGAAAAATGTAAATCTCCATATATATATATATATATATATATATATATAATATACATCTAGAATGCGATCGTCTAATGTTTAACACTTGAAAAGTGACAAGAAAAAGTTAACATAACTAAATTTGACTATAGAATTATTATTGAATATTTTTTGCAACACACGAGATTTGATTCAAAATATTATATAAATATATTTTGAAATGAATTTTAACAGTATAAAAATATTTTTTTTAATATACGTTGAGCGCACACGTATTTAATCGTATTATACATATTCAACGCAATAAAAATATATATATTAAAATAATAATAATAATAATATATTAAATTATACATTTAAATAATTTTAAAAATAAAAAAAAAACGCAACGATAAAATGATAAGATGCGATCGATCGTCTTTTAACGGCGATCGAATTGTCGGATGTGCGCGCACAATTTTTGCACGCACACGTCGTATATATGTGTGTGTATGTATATAATATATAAATGCATAAACCCTAGTTTATTTTGCGTGCGATATAATATGGCGAAACAATGGCCGACGGCGACCATTGTTGCGGTTCAAAAGTTAATTGCGTCGGCGTCGCTAAGGCCCGACAACGACGTATTGTCGTGAACTAGACCACCCTCAACTTAACTATATATATATATATATATATATATATATATATATATATATATATATATATATATATATATATATATATATATATATATATAACACCAATCAAAATTCACCTGAAACACGCTAAGCGACTATAGGGGTTGATGGATACGACAGTGTGTTACATTAACTGCTTTTAATATATAATATTTAACAGTTAAAAAAAATCGGTTAAATTCCGTTTATCGTAAAACGATAATTATGTGAAGAGTGTTTTAAAATTATTATATAAAAATTAAAGTATGTTTTTATATTTTAACATTTTATATATCTCTGCTTTTCAGTGATTTTATATAGAATATATGGAATTATTAAACAAATTTCTAAATCGAAAAAAAAAATTGTCACCATTTCAGATTTAAAAAAAAAAATAATATATTGATTAGCATAATCATTTTATCATTCCATATTTATAAGGATTAAAAATTTTAACTTTAGTAATCATTCTGATAATATTATCGAGTTTAAATCAAAAAGAAGTTTCAAAATTTTAATACCGAAAATACAGTTCGATTTGTGATTAGGTTGTTGCGAAATAATTAAAGATAAAATATATTTTTTTTATTTAAAAGAATATTATTTTATGTTTCATAATATTATATTGAAAAAGTACGGAATTTTTTTACAAAGAATATAATATAAATAGTCATTGCTGCAAATCGAGTTATCGTATTAATTTAAATGGTGACTAAACAGCACTTCTCGAGTGCAAAATGTTTAATGTGAACTATTAGAATCAACGAAAAAAATTATTAATTTAATCCTATAAATGATTTGGTATTTATCAATAAAAAACTTGATCATTAGACTGTGACATAGATTATAATATATATATAATATTTGATTGAAGTAAAAAAAAGAGAGCGAATATAAACAGAATAGATTAATTATTAAAAATAAAATTACTAAATAAAGACAATAAAATGAATAATAAAAATCTTAAAATCTTATTGTATAATTAATTGTAAAATTGAGAATTGAGAATAATTAAAATTGTTTTAATCGTAAAAATAATTATGAATAAAAATAGATGATTTTTTTAGAATGTCACTAAAATTTAATTGTTATCAAATGTCGATTTAATTATATAAAAATATATATATTTTGTTATTTAAAAAAAAATAGAATAATATATAGTATATTATATATGCAATTCGAAACGCGTATAATAATACTAAACAATCGCTAGCGAATGTTGTACAATCACTATTGCGCGGCAGTTAAGATAGTAAAAGGGTGACGGTACACATTTTGGAACGGTATTAAGGGCGCGACCGAAATTGATACACAATTCCTATCCACAATTACGTGTAACAATTAGATTATCGTCGTAATAACGTGAGCGTGAAATAACGACGCGAACGGCGGGCGCGTGCTTCGAAACCCCTGAAAACACCGCGAAACTGTTTATCACCGAAGACACGAATCGTCGCAAATGCGGGCGCAATTCAAGCGATTCAAAATTGCGCCCAAATTCGCAAACAAATATTGGAAGGGGACGTATGAGGTGTGGGGGGGGGAGGGCGTTGGTATATTTTGTAAATTTTATATTAATAATAATATTAATTTTTTTATATAAAATAAATATGGGCACAATTCAAAATTATGTTCGACGTCCAAATTTCTGAACAAATATATGAGATTGGTATCATATATTTTGTAAATTTTATATTAATTATAATATTAATGAATGTATATATTTTTATATAAAAATAATATTAAAAATGAGATTGTAGGTATAATTGTGAAGAAGTATATCTTTTATAAAAAAAAAATACCAACTATAGATTAGTCTTTGAAAAAGTGAAATATTTATTCATATATATAGTCTAAGTAAATAATTAATAATTTATTATTTCGTCAATTATTAATATTAAAAATTACTTTAGTAATATCTAAATATTTTCAGATTTATATATATATATATATATATATATATATATATATATATATATACATATATATATATATAAATAAATTTAATTTAAATTTTTGTTTATAATGAGTACTGTAATTCATTTGATCAAAATAGTATGTAATTATTATGATATTATAGGTAAAGTGGATGTAATTAAAATTAATAATTTTAAAATATTTATATTTAATACTTAAATTAAAACAAGAAAATTGTCATACGCACACTATATTATTGCGCGTTAGAAATCATAAGGCAATATATATATATATATATATATATATATATATATATATATATATATATATATATATAACGGCTTGTACAATGGTAAAGTTAATAGGTAATATCGCCGACTAATGACGCAACGACGCATCCCCTAATGCCACCCTTGGGAATCAAAGATTTCGTATTACCCAGACGAGCCAGTACACCTATATCGCGACGGAAAACGGGGAAAACCGTTACGTAGTGTGAGCGAAACGGGAAACGTGCTTCCGGCGAATGTGTGCACGTGCACGTGGACGTTTCGCGACGACGTGTGCGTGAAAAACGCGACGGAGCGTACCGGAAAATGGTCGGAAAAGCGACGCACAATGGGACTCGTGTCTAAGCGCGGAGACGATTAAATGGCCGCAAAATAACCGATTCGCGTAACGCGCTTACATTTATTTTATTATTATTTTTTAAATATAGAAAAACTGCGTATATATATATATATATATATATATATATATATATATATATATATATATATATATAATATAAATTGAAAACTCTAATTGCATTAGTATATAAGTAATAATAATTATAAACGGTGTATGAATATTAACAATCGGTTGACCGAGCGTGCGTTAAGGGTCATTATTGTTTGAATCGTTTTGCGATTTTTGTATGCGTTGTTGACTGTGAATTTTATTCACGGTACGGCGGAAAAGCGCCTTTACCGTTAAAAACCCGCCATACTTACTACGACTTTTCCGGCAAGTTTTACACACATACACACACACACAAAAGCGTGCAGAAAATATATAGATTTTCCTCGGTAGCCGCGGGGAGTCGCGGCTTTACCAGTCTTATATCCTAAGGCTGGATACAGACCAACTTTAATTCTATGACGGTTCTCTTATTTCAAAAAGTCGCTCTTCTTAGACTTTGGCATTATTAGTTTTCTTCGTTATTACAAGTTCGACTTCTGTATTATATCAGCGATGCTCAAATGATATACGATAAATTTTATCGCATATTTAAGATGTTCAAAGATTGAGAATCGCAGCATGAATATCGTATCGCAATAGATAACACGTCGCCGATGGGTAACTAATCATACTGCATAATAAAGAAATAGATTTAACCGTAATAATGAATTCCAATGTTAATTACTAATTATTTAGTCGTATTTGTGAGATAATAGATTTATATATAAGCGTAGCTCGGAGCAATTTTCATGTAAAATGTTAGCATTGAATTCGTTATTAAAATATCAAAGGTCATTATAGCAATTGATTTGATATTACAAACCATATTTAAATCAATTTATGAACGAGCAATTATATTAATAATATGAAAATTACGCTAATTTTAAATTATCAATGTAAAATGAAATGCAAAAATAAAATATTTTTTTTTTTTAATTAATTCGCGTAATTCTTCAATGTGACCGTAGCCCGATTCTCACGTGCAGATTTTGGTCCGTGGTTCAATTCATCACGGGCGAATTTGACGGGCGTCTCGAGCGTCGTAAAGCGGGCGTCGTAAAACAGTTATCGCACACCCAACGGACAGTAACTGCCGATAAATGTCAGATCGAGCCACAAATAACAACAACGGCATTAACAACAACAACAACAACGAACAACAAAAACAACTGCAACCGTCAGCATAATAACAGTAATAAAGTGCGATAGGGAGGCATATTCAAGATTGAAACGAAGTACGAACGATGATGATATAGCTCAGATAATGCACTATAAACGTGTTTATATATTGCTATTGACTAATAGCTAAATCATTAGCTGTATCTAAATTATAATTATATTATATTATATAATAAAATACACGTATTTATGGTCGTATTCATTACTAAAAATGATTACTTATACGATGAACGTATATTTGTTACACATATTTTTAGGATATTGGTAATAAAATATGACATTGTATACAGATGGGTCCAAGATTCAAATTCAAATTTTGTACAATGTTTTACAATGTATCTTATATATTGTTATCATCTTTAAAAGATAGGATATATTTTTAAAATGAAAGTGATATTGAATCAATGAAATTGAGTACGCGCTGCCGGCATATAAGGTATCATAGTTTCGAGGACCCGAAACTGTTACGCAAATAAATTATACGGGAAGAGAGGGCGGGTGGTCTGAGTTTAGTTTTCATCCCTGGAACATCTCTGCGGTACTCCGGCAAAGAGTGTGTGTATGTGTGTGTGTGAGAGAGAGAGAGAGAGGTGGACCAAAACGAGAAACGGGAACAAATAGCCATAGAAGCAGTTCATTAAAGAGGTATTCCGGCGGCTATCTCGTAGGCTATTCGAAAAGGCTCACTATCACTCCTGAGGGTGTCGTTCGGCGGCAATATCTTGTATTTACCCTTCGTCGACGACCGGCATATACGTTTTATGTACATACACACAAATATATATATACATATATAGGTGAAAGTGCCTGCTGAAATTACTTAGGAGAGAGCAATGGTGCGAAACGACCCAGCTTTCAACCGTTTCACTATTTAAAAAGAATGCGTATACATATTAAAAGCACCCCCGGAAACATCTTCTTATATAATATTTACATAAAGTCATGCAATAAATTTCCAATGACATTTTTTTTTCTAGATATATATGGTAGATGTTTCAATTGCTAATTATAGCGTTGACGTTATCTCGATATGAGAATCGACACCCGTCAAAAGGGCACAATTGAAACCGATCGTTTTCATTGTGTATCAAGCGAGGAGGGCGGTTTAAGATATTAGAACGACTAAAAAAAAAAAAAAAGGTGTTGTAGATTGGAACTTCGTCGATGGTTTGAGGGAACGTTGAAAAACTTTCCGTCGAATGGAACGTGTAATTCGGTATATATATATATATATATATATATATATATATATATATATATATATTTTTTTTTTTCTTCATTTTGGTCCTCCTCACTTCTTACTGCTTCTTGTGTAAAATGCAATTATCGCGTAGCGTATCGTGCTTCTTTTCAAATTCAAATTCGACCCATTCTCACCATGGCGGTCCCCGACTTTAATCAGAGGCAATCCATCGGCATCTGCCAAAAAAGGGCTGACTCGTAAATTGGAAAAAATAGCAGATAAGGGGGACACGAAAGGAGAGGCACCTCCCTTTTTTTTAACAGAAAAGAAAAATATATATATTTATATGTACGAATATATATATATATATATATATATATATATATATATATATATAAATGTGCGGAAGAAAGACTAGGGTGACCATGAGTTCGAGGGAAGAAATCGCGTACACACAAAACACGGCAATGATTCGGTGCAGTGAATTCGCTGTAAAACGGGTGCGCCTTCTTTCCATTGCTGAAACGGATTTTCCTGCCGATTTTTCCCTTTTTAATTTTTTTCCTCTGTTGTTCCATTGTTGCTGTAACTGTTTTCTGTTGTCGTTGCGGTTCCGGTAAATATTGCAGAAGGGGAGAATTTTTTTTATTATTTTTATTATTATCATTTTGCAGTATAATTTTACGAAACGTCAATTCGTCATGTTTTCACAAAATAATAATAATAATAATAAATCGTATATATACATATAACACGCGGTATTGTAAATCAGATAAATATTTGATAAAAAAAAATAATATTTTTATTATTATATTACTGTTTAAAGTGTCATATTACTGTAAAAAAAATAATTTAAAATTTATAAAAATTAAATATTTATAACGTATATACACAAGAATGAAATTAAAATCTATATATGTGCATTATTTTTACAGAAATTTATTTATTATATAAATTTAAACTTTTCATATATCATATTTTATATTTTGAAAATTAAAACGTAAATTTAATACAACGAAAATGAGATCTGAAGTATAAACAGTTAAGTTGTTGCAGATTAGAGGGTTTAAATTGAGGTAAAAATATATGTATAATATGCTTATGCTTTATTATAAACTGAAAATGTCATCTCGTTCATTTTGAAAATGGCGTAAGTCCAAACGAGCAATCAAAAATACATTATATCTTAATTAATGTTAATTATATTAATTGAGATAATAAATTTGAATCTGTTAAAAGTTCAAAAACATCATTCGATTTTTAAATTTAATCAAACGCAAAACCCTTCTATATATAGTACATAAAAAATATTTTATTATTATAGAATTCGGTGTAGTTCAGTGGGTTAAAATAATCAAAAACGATCCAAATTACAAAACGTATATATAAAAGCGTTATATAATATATATATTTAGGGATTGTGTAATTCGTATGAAATCTCGTACGAGGTGGCATCGTCATTGTTTCCCTTTTTCATCGGGACAACACAGAAGCGAACAGATAAGGAGGGTCACGGATGCCTGGGAGGGTGGTTTTTCGGGAGGACTGCCGGTGGGATTTCTGGGAGGGTAGGTAAGTGCCAGTCGAAATGGGAGATTGCGAGAGAGGCAGGGAATGCCTGCTACGACAATTTATCATCCTGGGGCTCTAGCTGTATGCGAGGGTGTGAGGGTTAGCAAGAGAGGACTGCGACACTCGTCCTCTTCAGGGATGCACACGGTGAACGTTCGAAAACAATAAATAAATCGAAACGAAGAAATTTTAATAGAAAAAAAAAGAAAATAGAAAAAAATAAACATTATTAAAAAATCCCGCTACGATAGAATGCGCTCGGTATACGAATTTGAACCATTTTAATTAAATTCCGAATCTCTTATTAAACTGTAAATCAATGATTATATACATATATATAAAAATTAAAAATATATTATAAAAAATTATAGCATTATATAAAAAATTATAAATATATAATGTTACATCCCTTATGACAATTATATAGATTTTACTTTGAATATGTGAATAATGTATTCATATGTAAATGGTACCAGGTGAATTTTGTAGATTACAAAATACCAACCACTACATTACATAATATCGGTATATATGAGTATATATATATATATATATATATATATATATATATATATATATATATATATATGGAAAAAATAATTATAAATTAATATAAATCATGTAAATTGTCGATTTTATTCGATAATAATGTTGTGCTTTTATAGTGTCGATGTCACTTCATCCAAGAACGACCCTTACTATATATATATATATATATATATATATATATATATATATATATATATATATATATATATATATATATATATATATATATATATATATATATATATATATATATATATATATATATATATAGCGTGATAATAATGGACACGATGGAAAAGTGCACTTTTATGTGCAACGCGGTCAGTTCGAGTCGTATAGGGAAGTTTTCCCGAGAATTTTCAATGGAGAAACGTATAAAAATTTTCACGAAAAAAAAAAACAGAGAGAGAGAGACAGAACACATAAAAGGCGACCGAGCGAATTTCCATTTCGAAATGGGGATTAAGTATTAAAATCGATTTATCGAACGATCGTAAAGTGTACGATTGTTTTAACTGTGGTCTTTTGAATAGTGAAAAGGTTGTGAATACGAAATTGTATTGGAAATATTTAAAATTTTCGCCACTAAAAAAAAAAAAGCGACGCGTGACTAGTTCAATTTTTTTTTTAATAGCGATTATGGCGAAATGAAAATTGTGCGTTTTTTGTCGTTGGTTCGTAATTATGCCAGGGGTGGTCATTACGCGGACGGGGCGCACGATCGCGGCACGGGCGCCGTAAGACATTAAGGAAATTAGAGACGCAGATGTGCAAACAAAATCGCCCGCCGCCCTCGAGGCTCCTTTACGCAGGACGAAAAGGACAACAGGTCGACATTAGAAGGACGATTTCGGCTCGACTACTCAAAGGAAAACTTTCCAGAAATTGGAACAATTAACGTGAGAGGCAATAAGGGAAATAATGAGTGAGCACACACACACACATATATATATATATAAATACACCTGTATACTCATATCAATGACGATAATATATATAAAATTAAAATATTTATATAAAAAATGATATAAAATAAAATTAACAAGACCATAATGGGTGTGAATATTTTGAATACAACACAATATATACGTGAAATATTATATTTTTATCGATAATATTATTTTTTTTTGGGGGGGGGGAGAGTCAAGGGAGTGACGAGATGAAATTAATGTTTTCTTTTCATATTATATTCGATTATGAAAACTTTAAGAAAACACGAAGAAGCTAATGGATTAAGATAATACGAAGGCATGCTAATGTGTCCCCCCACGTGTGATTAATGAGTACGCATTACACGTGTACACAGTGTGTACACGTTGCGCGTTATATTAATCACATTAACGTTAAGGGTAGTAAGTGGTACACAACACAACACTTCGATATAACAAACACGAGTGGAAAATACGATCAAAATTATAATTTAGAATTAAATTAAAATTATTATAATATATATATATATATATATATATATATATATATATATATATATATATATATTCGTAATATAATATAATAATATGATAAAACATAAGAAACAATATTATAAAGAAAGATTTTCCATTGTTCTCACGTTAATAAAGTGTTAAAACGCTAGTATAATTAAATAATTAACGAGCGAGAAACGTTGAAATTCTCGACGCCCGTAACGTGTTAAGTCAAAATTTCATTTTATCGCTCGGATTAAGCTGTCGTCAAAGTGTTAATCCCCGATATATTTATATATATATATATATATATATATATATTTTTTTTTTGTAACGGCTAAAATGTAAAATATTTTACCTGTCGTTATAACGGACTATTTAACGGGCGCAAAAATTACGAAAGTAGTACTCACCTGAAACGAGAAGAAAGAAAAAAATAAATATGGTAATTAGATTTGTCATGAGATAAAATTTAATTGACATCGAAAACAATACAATTGTTACGTATTCGTGTATAATTAAAGTTGAATGTTAAACACGGACGTTTTATATGGTGTATCGTATAACTGTAAATTTTGTTGTATTTGAATGAATGGGAAAATTACATCCCTGGTTAAACATTATTATTTGATAGGGTTTAATTCTTACTTTTTGTAGAAAAAAAAATATAATAAGTTTTTTTAAAGATTCATAATGCATCAATTTATATGAGTATATAATGTATTTGTAACGCGCATATAGAGGTTTATCATTATAAATGCTACATAAACGCAAGGGTAAAATTATACAAATTGCCCGAGTAATATCGTACAGGTGTACGCGGGCACAATATGAAGTGAATAAGTGAATATTTTAACGTGTAAAATACACACGAGCAATAACATTTGACTCGAGATTACACATACGATTCGCGTTTATGAGTGCAAGACCCATTTTGAGGGGAAATAGACGATTCAAATTTGACGATGCGGCAATAGAACCAACTGAATTATTCCGGCACATTCCTCTTTAGTGTTATTAACATCAAAGAACATACACACGAACGTATATTTATATATATATATACATATGTGTGTGTGTAAGGAAAAGAGACTAAACGACCAGACCGTGAGACACTCGTAAAATGTTAAAGACGACAACTTGTTGAAGGATCCCGATGAAGGTTCGACACCCCATGTTTTATGCGGCCATCAAAAGCGGGTGCATAAACGTCTTCCGGAAAAAGGAAAAAGGGACCAGAAGGGAAATGAGGGTGGAAAAAAAGTGGTACGAACGGTTTAACCCTCGTGGCTTCCGAGACGAGCAAGAAGACTACATAATGGAATGGGCCATCAGCAAGGCGAGACGACAGCCATCATCTGAACTGTTGATGGCGACATAAAGACACCACCAGGTGTTGTATATATATATATATATATATATATATATATATATATATATATAAACCTTTTTGTTATTATGTAATATTGTGAAGAAGTCTGCTAGACGCCGGGGCATAGACCCCGTGAACGAAACGAGCGCATAAAAACGCGGATGCGAAATTGCGATTTATGCAGGGATTTTTTTTTGTTATCGAGAAAAATTTGATCAGTTTCGCGTAAAATATTCATCGATGATATTTTCCTATCGCCCTTTCAACATAATACAATACAAGACATGTCATTATGTTATATAATATAAAACATGATATATATATATATATATATATATATATATATGTTAATGTATTATTTATATCGTAATAATGAATATATTAAATTAATATATGCATTCGTGTTTCATAATGTATATTTATTTTTTTTATGTATCGATAACTCTATGTGTGAAACCTTTGTGAATCTCCTTATGGATTCGATATATCATCAGATGAAACTTTAAATAACGTTGATACACTACATTACAATCAAAATAGATACCGAAATGGATAGCATGTAGCAAGAGAATATGCCATAGGGTTGCACTGTATGATTATATATATCTGTACATGTAGGGGTGGTGTATATGTCGAATTTACGATCGACCTACAGCGTCGTAGATGTCGTAAAACGTCTACGTACGATCCGTAGCCATTGTCATGAGATCCGTTATGACCTCTCCAAGTCAAACTGCAACCGAAATTTCGCACTATTGCCCATTTGCAACGTCGTAAAACGATACGGCAATTGATTCGACACTAATTCGTTTCCTTTTATATATACGTATAATGCAATCGTATATACTACTGTGATCAAAAAGTAAGGTGAAATTGTGATTTAAAATTGCCAGGCATTAGGAAAGCAGGTAAATTGTAAATTATTTTTCTTAGGTTGGTAGGATTGTCTATAACATTTGCCAAGCATCTGTTTGCCAAAAACTCTACTCACATCGTTCCGCAACCACCGTATTCGTCTGATTTAGCTCCGTGCAACTTTTGGCTATTCATCAAACTCAAAAGGCTAATGCGGGGACTCCATTTTGATACGATTGAGGAGATAAAAACCGAATCGAAGAAAAATTTTAAATGCTATACCGGAAAAACTGTTTCAAGGATTGGAAAAAGCGTTGGCAAAAGTGCATTTTATTGTACGGGGATTACTTTAAAGGAAATGAAATTGATTTAGAAGAATAAGTAAAGAATTTATAAACAAATTCACCTTACTTTTTGATCGCAGTGTTATTACGGCACGTTCTCAACTTTCGTACGATGATAAATTAACGCGAAAACGTTAAATATGCACAAACCGATTAAGTCTCTGTGGCTTTTACTATTATTATACGTCCGCAGCGAACGACGAAAGTAAAAAATAACGCCGGAAAAATGAGAGAAAAGCGTCGCTTTTCCGGAAGCGTCTCGAACGCCTTTTGTCGCTTAGCTACAACGACATCATAAAGGAAGTGTTAAACTTGTAAAAACGTAATTTCATACAGTAGAGTTTCATCCTTTTAGAAATAGAATAATAAAAAAAAAACAACCGCAGAAGAATAAAGATGAGCTTTTAAAAAAACACCGAAAGCCGAACGTCAACCATTTTTTTTTTTTTTTTTTTGGTTTGGTTTGGTTCAAAAATGCAACGAATTCGGCATTGCAAGAAAAAAAAACTTTATTGCAAAAAATACGAAAGAGAATCGTTTGATATACGACATCCTTAAATATGCCGGCTCGTAAACGTTGTATAAAATACGCACTTGTGACGTGTATAAAAAAATTGTATATATATATATATACAGAGTGTAATAAAAGGACGTCGTAAAAGTGCAGAGGCGCCGCAACGCGGGGTCGCGGACCGCTCTTTGAGAACCGTCGTCGTAAAATGTGGGTCATATCATTCTCATTCGGCTGATTGTAAAATTACATATTCAAAAGGCGCCCTCCTCATACATTTTTTTTCAACCCTCACCGTTCGGGCGGCAAAAGTGGGCGGCGGGCGATATTTTTTAATACGTAAAGTTCTTCGTCGAATCGACTGAAAACTTCTGAAAAATGCATGAAAGCGCACGATTCTTAGATGCAGATGCAATTTTGAATTTATGCGAGACGAGATGCTAAAGTTTTTACTCGACCAACGTTTTATTATATGTATAATATAATATACTTATTTTATAGATTGTAAATTACAATATTTATATCTAAAAATCGTAATAAAATTTTTAAATTTAAATTAATAATCTAAATGCATAAATTATAAAAATTCAACCGTTTATATATACAAATGATTCATAATAAAAAAAAACACCCTTATTTTTTTATACTACAATAGAAAGATAATTCTGGAATAAAACAAAACGTAATTTTCTCAGTTTATATAAGAGAAAATAATTCTAAATCGACACCCGGACAAAGAAAAATTTAATCAAGCAGTCGTAGCTTTTTAATTTTACCACCCTATCTCTGCATATTTTGCGACGCGTCGTCGTCGTACTCCCCTATTCTACAACGCTTTTGTATATATATATATATATATATATATTTTACATATAAAAAAATCTTCTTTTTTTGCACTCGTCGACCTCTGCGGATATTTTACGAGGAGACCTTTTAAGTCTTACGATTTTGATGGGTCGTTGTCGGGGTCTTAGAGGCGAGATAAGCCTCACTTATTCTCTTATTATGACGTGGGAGGGCCTCCGGTGTCGATGTAATCGGTGCAACGCCCCTAGCTTCGGGTGAAGAAAATGCTGTCTTTTTTTTATTTTACAACCGATGAAAAGTGATTCTTTCGAGTGAAAAGAACAAAAAAAAAAAATCATAAAATCCGAAAAACGTGAACGAATACACTGCATCTTTTTGACGATATAAATTTTTGACGTTCTTAAAACGCATTTTGTATAAGCTTCGCTCGTTTGTTTGTCTGGACGGAATATTGTAATCGTTATTTCTAATACTTTCCGATATACGATTGAACTGAAATTTTGCATATTTATTCACTCTCGATGACAATGCAATAATCAATTAATTTTAATGTTTAAAAAATGATCGAGAGGCGTACAATAATAAAAAAAAAAAAAAGAAATCGAATCGGGTCACCGGCTTCGCATTTAAAATCGCCTATCGCGCATAATAAACGCGTCATAAATTAAGCGTAAGGTCTATATTTTAACGGGTGAATATGTGTGTGACCACCGGAGCTGTACGTTATTAATATGGCGAATGATTAACTGCGAACCGGGTTCAACGAGTCGACTTAGATCGTCGATAATGTAAACGCTGAAATATTGCACGCAATACATTACATCGACGCCGTGTCGAAAAAACGCACGTTATTCCAATACGACGTATGTGCTGCATTTTTTTTTTCAGTTAATACGACACGCTGAAAATATATAGTCGTATCTACAATCCTGTAAACATGGGGTCGATGATAAATTTAATTCGACATCAGTGTGCACTTTTGAATATAATATATCTCACATTTTTTTTCATGAATTTATTTTTAATTTAAAATTAATTCAAAAATAAAATATAATGATATATATGTTAAAAATATGCTTTTGAGTTTAATTTATAAGTGAATCAATATATCATATATAATACTAAATAATGAGAAATTGTAACCGAATTTGATTCTATATTAAATAGTTTCTAATTTATTTTCATTCATATAAAATATTGAAATTTTTTATTAAAAATATAAATATAAATTTAATTATATATAAATATATATATAAAAATATTAAATTTATAAAACTATTAATTCAGTATGTATTTATAATAAAAAAAAATTGATAAATATCAGATATAATCATTTACATTAATATGTTGCACTTTCAACGGACGATACGCGCTAACACAAATATGAAAACACACATTTAATCGTTCGTATATAAAGCTCGTATGCACGATTATATAAATTTATATAGAAATATATATAAACGTGTATGTAGTTTATTAGAAAAGTCAAAGTTTCCGACGGTGGTATTATTGTCGTGCGTTATATGGCGCCCGATGGTTATGACAGCAAACAGGCGCAATAACGCCGTACAACAGTCGAAAACGAAAACCTCTTCGCATTTACGGATTTACAGCTGAATAATTCACCTGAACGCACGTGAAATTTAATAAGGACGACTCTATATGCACTATATGTATATAAAAGATGAGTCATAATATAATAATTCGTAACGATATTCGACTTATATATATTTTTTTTTCGTCCATTATATATTTATATAACACTGTGATCAAAAAGTGAGTTGAATTTGTTTATAAAATGTAAATTCTTTATTTATTATTACAAATCGATATCATGTCGCATATAAAACGCACATTTGTCAACGTTTTTTCCAGTTCTCGAAACAGTAGGAATAGTCTTTTTTCAGTATAGTCTTCAAGACCATCTTCGATTCGGTTCATATCTTCTCAATCGTTTCAAAACGACGTCCTCACATTGGCCTTTCGAGTTTGCCAAATAGCCAGAAAGTCGCACGGAGTCAAATCGGGCGAATACGGTGATTGCGAAACGATATGAGTCGAATTTTTGGTAAAAAAAAGTCGCGAAATATCAATGCAGTATAACATGGTGCATTATCGTGATAAAAGAATCGAGAGTTGTAAAAACACATGTAATTTTGAGATAATTAAACTTTTTAACAAACGTACGTTTGACAAATGTTATAAATAGTCTTATCAACATAGGAAAAAAAAATTTACATTTGAAAGTTTGACAATTTCACCTTACTATTTTGATCACAGTACATAAGTATAAAATGTTGTATTATGATAAATTTATCGTTCGATTCTATCGAAAATATCCATTTCTATACTAGAACGATATAAATAAAATTTAACTCAATATCGAAATGACACAAAATAAAAACGTATTTATAAAAGCGTAATAGAGTATGTTGCGCGTTTCGTTTTCAAAACACCACACACCAATGAGAGTAAAATGTTGAATTGTGAATTTTTCATCGTTTTTAAATATTCAATAAGTGCCTATACAGAACTCGAAGGATAAATTGAACATTTCGTTGAAAATGCCTTATTCTTTATTTATGCCTCATAAGCGGGCCTAACGTTCGATATACACTGTATAATGTGAATTTTGTATTCGATACATTTATTATGCATTAATGTATACGGAAAAGTTTCATGAAACGCTCACACACAAAAATATATTATATATATATATATATATATATATATATATATATATATATATATATTGTAAAATGTATTAATTATTAAAAAAAATATATATATATATATAAATAAGTTGTTGAATTATTTTTGGATTTGATGGATTTCGGTTTTCGGAGATCGACTCGTCAATTATGCGAACAGTTTTGAACTTTGTGTCTTATTTTGTTGTTTAAACTAAACTAGATACGGCCAACGTTTGAATTAATAATAAATTTTGTATTGAATAATCGTTCTTCGAAATGTCGTGTATCAATGTTTAATTTTATATTAAACGATTCAATGTTAATATTGAAAGTTTATTCGGCGTGTGATTTTAGACGATTCAAAATAAAAAATAATAAAAATTTAATATTTAATAATAAATTATATATATATATATATATATATATATATATATATATATATATATGATATATAATGATTGAAAATTTAATGTAATTTAAAATATTTTTATATAGAAATTGAATTGGTAAAATGGTGATGTAAAAACGACAAAGTAAAACTAGGAAGTGATATTATTTAATTTCAGTGTTATTATCGACAGTTTAATAATTAACTTTCACATTAAAAATAAGAGTTTATCTTTCGTTTATACACAATTACTAATAAAATTTATTAATTTACGTAGAAAATAGAAAAATATAATCGAAGATTTACACAGTGGCGTACGGTATAAAAATAAAATATAAATGAAATAATACAAAGTTATACAGCGTGATCATAAAGCACATAATATTGCACATCAGTACCAACGGTTTCCTTGTGATTTAAATATTCCGAACGAAGCCGAATATAAATCGACGAAAACTGTTCTCTCTCACTTTAGAATACGTTTTCACCGTTTGAAATACCACCCCGTGAAAATGGTGGTGAGAGGTTTGCAGGTGTCGCCAAGCCCGTAACGTAGCCGAGTCTTCACCGTGTGCAATAATAATATGTGGAGATATATGAAAATAATGGCGTCTCATATTCAACGCCGGAACACCCTGTGCGTCATTTCTACCTGTGCATATATCGAGCATAAAATGGCAACGTTCCTTTTTTTTTTCTATATAAAACGGACAACGTCGGAAAAGCGAATTTTCACGCTCTTAAATCGACAAAATGTACGTTTTCCACAAAAATGACACTTTATATATTATATATATGGCGTATGAAATAAAATAATTTAGTATTAAAAATATTTTTTTTAACATCGAAAATCGTACATTTTCATTTTATATATATATATATATATATATATATATATATATATTCTATAATATTATACAATCAATATATTAATCATATATTATATAATAATTTAAAAATATAAACTATTACAATTTGAAAAACAGTATAGACGCAATAAAACAGAAATAGACACAAAAACCGTATATAGAAAGAGCTACGATGGGAAAACACAAAGAAAACCGAGATGCGCGTTAATATTGTACATCGCTGTATATATATATATATATATATATATATATATATATATATATATATATATATATATATATATATATATATATACGGTTTGTTTGTACAGTTTCAGCCAATAATCTTGCTAATGTTTCCCCGCACTTGCTATACAT
Source organism: Leptonema lineaticorne (assembly GCA_024500535.1). NCBI lineage: Eukaryota > Metazoa > Arthropoda > Insecta > Trichoptera > Hydropsychidae > Leptonema > Leptonema lineaticorne. The sequence goes on from JANIJI010000065.1 coordinate 11,008,738, forward strand.
AATATATGTTGAATTGAACAGGGACGGAAACGGGAACAGAACGAAAACCGAACAACGTGCACATGTACACGTGTACGTTGAATAAATTACGATCCACCCTGTATATATATATATATAAATATATATATTCGGTATCGATTTTAAAATGTAAATTCACAATTCTAAAAATTAATCTGTAAATTTCGATCGGCGATATCGACTCGATTTTAATATATGAAGAATGCTATTCAAACAACGATATCAATACTATATTAATTTATTATACAATATAAGAATAATAAATTTGTTAATATTATTCAATTTTTTAAGTGTTAAAAATATACATCAAATGTTTTATCAATAGTTTTTTTTTTATAACGTCGCATAAACGTAGCTATAAAATGGGATACAAGTAATGATGTCGTCGTCTTAACCAAAGGACACAAATGCAATAGTTTCACAGCGGCGTAACGTTAGCGAACAAAGAACGACACAATGCTAGGATAAAACCCGAATCCGGATCGAGTCATTGTCTCATTATCCGCGCTCGTATATCGGCAAATAGATATACATATATTATAATAATAATGCACGCGGAATATCCATCCCGTTTCCTCGGGGTTCGAGTCTCGATTTTCGTAATAACAGAACGTGGAATGTATACGGAGACGGGTAGTAAATCGAATGTTTCGCACAAAAGAAACGAGATTCACGAATCTATCCAGTGTAACCGAATTAGCCCGCGAAGAGAGAGGTATGCTCCATTGTCTGTCTGCTGGTAACGCAATACCGGCTCCATTGTTAAAATGGTAACATTGTGGAAACCGCAGCCTCGGGGAAAAATGGGTGAAGATACCGGGAGCGGGTCCTTGATTAACTGTATCGGGGCACATAGAGCCCTTCTGGTTGTACCACGAAAGACTTGCCACGGATAACGATGTACCGAATTTGAATTCGAATACGTTTTGTATTCAATTACAGTTTGAATAATGCGCGCACTTTGCATAAATGTAATCGTTATACTGTTGTACAAGTATACCGGGTGTGTGCCGCCATTCTACGTTATACACACACCCCCTATTTCTGGGACACCCATTTACCCGGGTTAGATTAACGGCGATTTTATGCGAGAAAACTAGATATACATACATACATACGGACCGAAAAAAAATAATCGGAAAAGCGTGATGTTTGATTAAAAAAAATATTATCATTAATTAAACCTTATGGTTTTTAACTTCTAACATCGTATATAGATTTCTATTATTTATACAATATTAAATTTAAAAATATTTTTTAATCCAGATATCTTTAATCTTTTTAAATATATATGTATATGATGGAATTGAAATGATCTGTAAAGTATTTCAATCATGCGATTCTCTAGTACATTAAAATAAGATATTGTGGGAAAAGCCGCATATTTCAGAGCCGCAGTCCGTTCTACTTCACACCGTATTCCTGTCAGAATCGGTCGTCTTTGTTCTCGTAATTAACGAACGAAACAAATCCGATTTTGGCCGGCGGTGAGTTTGCGGTAATATTGGAATATCCAATCTTGAATTACGATATCGAACCCCTAGCACAGAATATTCAAACCCCTACTACACTCATCCCTTATATGAAATCGGATGTCGAATTGATTAATTGCCGTAATTACCGATCGACGAGGGACAATCGCGTATCTAGATGACTAGTTACACGTGCATAATGCAACGTTGCTATTAACAATTAAACGATACAAGTGAATATAATATAATTTATTATATATTTTTTTTTGATAATTATATAATAATAATAATAAGTTTTAAAAATATTTTTAAACCGTATATCGGTGTACTTAAAACAAAAAAAGAGTATGTAATTTTCCACTCTACAATTGCAGGTATATATATATATATATATATATATATATATATATATATATATATATATATATATATATAATAGTAATATATTTATATACAGGGGTGGTACAACAGTAACAACAACCCGGTCCTAATTAGATCCTGTCCCCTCGGATTGCTGGACGGTGTCTGCAATACCAACAACAAACACTCAATAGACAATGAGTTAACGCAAATGTGATTAGCTTTTGTTCGTTGCAATGGGAGAACCGTAGACGTTCCCGTGAACAATAGGGGAGAAATGTGGATCCGGCTTAATGCTAGTACGCCCCATAGATCGTGGTGGTTTTTTTTCCCTCACCCCCTCCCCCTCGTGTTCAATTGCGAATGACAGTAATGCATTAATATTTAAATATTTAACGATCATTATATTCGATAATTAAAAAAAAAATATATCACTTATTGTGTCCTATATATAATTTCGTAATCATTTTATAACATACTCAAGTAATGATCGTCGCCATAAAATCAAACAGCATTCGATATACGACCATCATAAAAATACCTTGGGCGATGAATGATCAACTTCGCATATAATAATGCGACGTTAATTGATCCAAAAGTTGTAACGACCCACGTTTTTAACGGAGGTAATTGGCAAATTTGAATCAATATATATATACATATGAAATATGTATATATTTTTCTTCTGCGATGCCATATCCGTTCTCAATTTTTTTTTTTTGAAAGGTTCGCATTGTTATTGCAAAGTTTCGATTGTTAGAATCGCGTCATAAATAAAATGAAAAAAATCACTATCTAATTCCCTATTGAGAAAGTTCGCCAATTAAGACGGATGAAATCGCATTTTTAAAAAAAAAACAACGTTTAGTGCGAATATAAATTTTGTATTATGTTTGTTGTGATTCGACGATCATAAAAGTTCGTATTATAATCGTAAATTATGATATATGTGGTAATGCGCACGTTCGTTTATCTGAAGATTGCCGATTTAAATCGCATATTGTTCATATATAATATATGATGTTTATAAATAAATTTGTTATAATGTGATTCCGTTTGTATTGGCAGCAATGGTTTTGGGATTAATTACATGAAAAAAATCAGAATGTACGATATGAGCATATTTTTATGGAACCCCTTGTGGCCGAATTCGTTAATTTTCGTCGTCGTTTGATGGAAAGTCAATAGACTGTTCGTCATCCCCGAAGCAAATATGTTTTGTGTACATATCCTAGAAAAAGCAAGGGTTGCAGTAGTGTTCGGTGGCGAGAAAGAGCGAAAACAACCCTTAGGCTCGCAGGGCAAACAAGTGCCAGTATTGAAAATCTCGCGGGAGTAATTTCGAAGGTAAATATTTTATTACTTCGGCGGTAGTGTCGAGATTTATTGTGTTAGCACACAACATTGTACTGTGTGCCTCAAAGCTTCCACTCTGTAATTGTTTCTGATGCTCAGACCAACCCTACATACCGTACCTTCCACCCTCTGGTTCCACCCTTCGACAACGTTAATGGATTATGAATCTCCTTGTACGGGAAAAGGGTTGTTGCTGCGATGTATTTTTAACAATTTAAAAATTGTACCCCGACGAAAAGGGTCCAACGCAAACACCTGATGCCCAATATCAATTTACTAGACATTATACTTATAGACCATTTAAATCTTTTATATATATATATATAAACGATTAATTCAATAGTGAATAATATCTGAAAGTTGAACTCAGATCTAAACAGAGAAAAATATAAATAACGATATTTATAGAGCATCGTCGTACGATTAAAACAATTCTATTAATATATTAAAAATATATATCATAGTGAAAAAAAAATCTAATATAAACTAAGTAAATTCCATTTATTGTACTGGTCGTATTACAGTAGACATCGTATAAACGCATTACACGAAAAAGAAAAAAAAATTTTTTTTTTTTTTTGGGGGAGAAATGGCGGACAAACGGCAAATTGTCGGCGGGATAAATCCCCGTGGAATCTATCCGTAATCCATTAACAAATATTTTTATACAAGCGTGTGTATGTGCATTATGTATACATTTTTTTCCCCCTTCAAAAACAACTCCCGAAGTCCCTCTGAGCCGCTTCTTACAGTATCACGTCCATCGCAGGAAAATCCCACTAAACCTCCCTCCGACGTTCGATTCTGAGACGGCGGAAAATTTTCTACGTGCAATGTCGTATCGTGTGTATTAAATATTCATCGGATCCTGTATAATAGATTTCTGGATGATTTTGTATCGTTTTATTTTGATCGGGGGTCATTTTTCTATATTTCGATTGTTGATATGTCATATAATATATATATATATATATATATATATATATATATATATATATATATATATAATGTTGTAATAAATAACAAAAAGATAAATCGTCTAGAAAAGGAATACGATATTGGAAAGTTTAAAATATATTATATGAAAAATTTTTAAATACATAAATTAGAAATCAAGTTCTAAAATCATATAAATATAAATATGATAATCGCGAAAGATCATATTACAAATTTTAATTTTAGATAAATTTAAAATAGTCAGAGATTCAAAGAATATCTTAGTTTATATAATAGTATATAGTAATTGATATGGAAAAAAAAATTAATATACGAATGATATGTATATAGATTGTTATATGTATATATATATGTACACACACACGCGTACTATTGGAAGTCTTCACAAGTCAAAACGGCGACGAACGATATCTGAAGCCCATTGTTTATCATTACATTTCGGTATCAGAACACTAAATCAAACGGGCATTGTCTTCGTCGGCGAAATGTGTTTTTGAGCCAGTTTCTCGGCTTATACACGTACTAAGTGTACATAATATAAACATAGCGAGTTCCCTTTTAATACAAAACGATAAACACTGTTCGTGTATATTATTATTATTCTTATTATTATATACATGGTGTACGAGAATCGCGTTTCTGCTAATGTTGTCATCCGTTGGAGAGCTTGTATCCGATATTTGTTATGGATATATAAGAGATTCCGAGATGCCTTTTTGGCCGTATCAAGAGTCAAACATGGACACCCGCTGAGAACGAGTCCTGGTGGCCGATTCAATATTATTATTGTAATAATATAAATATATATATATTATATTATATACGTGAATGCAAGAAAGTGCATTTTATTAATTTTGCAAACGGTTCGTCGAACTCGAAGCGTTTATTTTTATTTTTTTTTATTAATATGCGATCAAAAAGTAAGGTGAGATTGTCATGTAAATTGTAATTTTTTTCCTATATTGATAGGACTGTCTATAACAGTGTTTCCCAACCTTTTTTAGGCCATGCCCCACCTTAACATTTCTAAAATTTTTATGCCCCCCTACATAATTTTTAACCTTCAAAAATTGTTTTGTTCGTGTCGAGTCCATTTTAAAATTGCCCCCCCTTAACTATCAAATTGCCCCCCTGTGGGGCGTGGGCCCCACGTTGGGAAACACTGGTCTATAACATTTGCCATGGGTCTGTTTATCAAAAAGTTTAATTATCTCTGAGTTAACTCTTGGTTCCTTTATCACGATGCAGTATAACCATATCATACTGCATTGGTTCTTTGCGACTTTTTTGCCAAAAGCTCGACTCATATATTGTTCCGCAACCACCGTATTTGCCTGATTTGGCTGTGTGCGACTTCTGGCTATTCAGCAAACTTCAAAGACCAATGCGGAAACACCGTTTTAACACGATTGTAAAGATAAAAATCGAATTGAAAAATGTCTTGAAGACTATACCGAAAAAAAAAATACTATTTCGACTGTTTTGAGGACTGAAAAAAGCATTGCCAAAAGTGCGTTTCACCTCACTTTTTGATCACAGTGTTATCTCAATAAATATGTGATTTTTATCAAAAAAAATTGGTTATAAAATTATTATATTAATTAAAATTATTATTCAATGAATTCATACATATCATTCTAATATCACACAGTAATCACGCTCACCTAGTGACGCTTCTGTTTATATATATATATATATATATATATATATATTTCAAGTCTTTTCTTTTACTATATTTTATTTTCAAACATGGCGACGCACGTCAACGCTTCAATAAAAATAGCGCAATTGCGTCAAATTAAAACAAACACGACATATTAAATTCTTATCTAATTAAACGTACGACGACTGATTAAACTGAATATATATATATATATATATATATATATATATATATATATATATATATATATATATATATATATATATAATAGAAAAAATTGAAAGAATCGGACGTAGAACGAGAACCGATCGCCATTTTTTACGACGTCGCTTCGTCGCGTGGGGAAAAAATTGCGCAAAAATAACGACTCGACGTCTCCGGCGGCCATTTTGCGCGTTCGCCATAATGCGACACACACACACACACTTATATATATATAAGACAAGTTCGAATAGAAGTCGCAATCGCACAATAATATATTATCGCATAATTTCATGCATTTAACGATCGTTCGCCATCTTTGCGATTTCCATAGATGAAAAGCGTCATAATATACAGATATATATATATATATATATATATATATATATATATATATATATATATGAAGAAAATGTGCATTGCAACGTTTCGCGGATTCGATATCAACACGTCTTTCGTGCGATTTAATCGATAAAATAACGCACTTTATCGTCCGAATTGTAAAACATACACGAGAATTTTATATTCGTGACATGCGACGTAAAATTTGCGATTTTATTGTGCGTACGATAAAATCGCCCGTTTGACATATTGTGCAACAATTAAATGCTATCGAATATAATAATTGTTGCTATTCGTTGTTTTTATAATCTCAAAAGCTATGTAATATGGCTAAATAATAATAATAATAAATAAGTCGTTCACTCTACAATCCGTATAGAACTGATACTCTTTCAAATTTCAATTATTCGATAATCTATACAGGATATAAAATATATAAAACTATATATCGAAATTAAATTTAAATCAGTATTCACAAATAGAAATCGAAAAAAATGTGTATAGAGCTGTTTAAAAGTTGAGATATCATTGTATATAATTGAAAAAAAAGTGATAATCCGAGAAAACTTTAGGTTTATATAGTGTATCGTTATTCAGGAAAGCTTTAGCAAAGTTCAAATTGTGTTAGTGATGGTCAACGTTCCGGAAGGATTCAGCAGGACGAAATTTGAACCCGAAACCCGCAGTGTGGTAGTCGAATAATTAACCACTTTGTCATGCGAAAGTAACATAATATATAAATTATAACCATTTTATGTATCTATTAATTATTTTGAATTAAACTAATAAAAAATTATAGTTCGAAAGCATTCGAAAATTATACGAAAGTGAGTATGCACTTACATATACATATTTAAGTTTATGGATAAAATTTAACGGTCATCCGTGGCTAAATCCACAACACGAAAGGGTCAACGTATTTAACGACGAACTTTTACGATCTAAAATCGAGCATTTTATAACGTAAAAGCGTCACCTTAAGTGCACGTTTGCGTGATTTACGTCGCGCGCTCACCGCGTCACGTCTCACGGAAAGGGTTAAAAATGCATCTAAAAATTGCGTCTGCGGAAAAAGACGCGTATAATAAAGCCGTCCCCCCTCTATACCCTTCCCACCTAGTTTTACGCGAAATATAAAGTGCAACATAAACATTTTTAACGGTATATATATATATATAAACTTAATATATGTGTGTGTGTCGTTTGATATCTCGTTACATTAGCGACGTAACTTATACGACGATGTAATTTTCAATTCGTGTGCATTTGTGTCTGTTGACGTTTAATACGCGACATTAATTTTTATTTTTCACGATTTTATTTGAAATTAAAAAAAATATTTTAATTCATACTATTAAATAGATTTGTGATAACGTATAAATTACAATATGAAAATTCTATAATATTATTTTAATATTTAATTAATAAATAAACACTAATTCAATCTGATGATTAAATATATAATTAACGCATCGATTATTTGTTATGATAAATTAACGTTTTATATCAGTTATTTTATTATTGATTTATTAAAAAAAAATATTGAAACTTATTTGCTGTCATTAAATGTTTTCTCAACGATGAACTTAATTATATCGGTTTATTAACGATTCATATATAAGATGAATAAATTAAATATATAACCGGTCTTTTGTATTTTAAAAAAATATTTTTTTTTTTTAAGAAATCATACCCCTTAATTATAAATAAATATTTCGACTTACCAATTATTAACTTGTAGTATCGTTAAACCGGTATCTTGCGCTAATTGTTTCTTCTGGTCTTCTGAGGGGTACGGATGCTGTAACAAATAAATAAAAAAAATATTATATATATATATATTTATGCATTTATACAAATATCATGTAAATTTTGAGCAATATATGGAAGGGTCTATTTTTTCAGATTACGAAGCCAAAATTCGAATAGGGTTCGTCGAACGACGTAGAAAAAGCTCACGAAAAAAAAAACTTTCTTTATTTCGCAATTTTCCGGAACGTATTCGGAAGAAAAGTCAGTGATTCCGGGTCGATTTAGGGCTGCGTAGAGAAAACCGAAGAAGAGTATAAATCGAAAATAAATTTGTTTTTTGCACCCTTGTTTTCTCTCCGAGGGGATGAAAATCGTTCGGTCGGTTCTACGAGTATTCTTATTTTCCATCTATTTTTTTTTTACTAGTTCCCGTTTAACGTATTCAAACATGTAGAAAAAAAATATATAAATAAATAAATAAAAAAAAATTATTTCGAAATAAAGAACTATTTTATAGTACGTTTTAGAAAATGGCGACGAATCAACGTGTTTTATTATACAATGAAACCGAAACAGTGGAAAAATATATATTAAAACAACCATCTCACAACTGAAACAAAGCAAAAACCATGAAACTAGTTGCGGTTTACGGACTGTACATATCGGTTTTCCCGGTTAAAACCGACACCATACAGCAATAGTTCAGGGTTGAAACGGCTCTATTTTAAGAGAGAAACGGGGTTAGAAAAAAACACACACACACACACACTCGTCTCGGGTGAAACTAAACCGAGTATTTTTGAACGCGAGAGTGGTGTTTTCGTTTTATTTAACCGTAGGCCGCAAAAAAAAAAAAAAAAAAAATAAGGAATCAAAGCTTCGTCCCGAGGCTTTTCGTTATGATGAATAGTCGACGGTGCTCGTTTAATTATTGCTAAAAGTCGAACGGAACAGATTTTAAGACGGACACAACATGGCAACCGCCCGCTGTTCGATTTATGAAGATGCGATGCGGTAGCGGATCGTGTGGGCATCGGCCATATTTATGCGAACGGTAAATCGTACTACGGCATAACAAATGTCATAACGAACCACGCGAAACTCAACGTTTATATGGCCGCATGTAAAATATAGAGCACGCATAAATTTCGTACCGGACGAGAAAAATACAAGAGACTAATAAAATAAACAGTCTCTTGAGAAATATATATATATATTAATGTGTGTGTGTGTGAAAAAGATCTTTGATTTTTAAACTGCAACTTTTTATATAACGCACTCTAATACAAATATTATCATAACTCAAAAATAAAGAAGCACATTATGATAATTATAAATTCATTTTATTCAGTTTAAATATTTGAATAAATAAAATTACAAATAAATTATATTATAAAATTGAGTTATGATATTATTTATATATAGCATAAAGGATATATATGGTATATAGATCGATTTCAAGAAAAGCTATTAAATACAATATGAATAAAAAAAAATTGTTAGTCATCAGCTCTATAATCAACCAATATTTTTTTAAATATACATATAACTTTTTCAATATTTAAGAAAAGCTTTTATATTAAATAAAAATATTTTTACTATTAGAATATTAATTGGTAATATTTTTTTTTCATTAATGACATTAACTAAATATAATAAAATCGAATATCATTCTGAAATATTATATATATATATATATATATATATATATATATATATATAAGATATAAATTAAACGTTAGAGAAACGGATTAAAATAACTTACGTATAATTTTCGTCGGATTAACGAATGTGCGCGAAGCTCACGCGCTAGTTAGTCAGTACACGCCCGTTCGTACATAACATAATAATAATATAAAGCGATATTTATGCACGCGCGAGACCGTTTCGAGATTCGAGACACTGATTGGTGTAAATTATGAGCGGGCCCCGAATTCGTCGCATATTCGAAATATGCAAGAATTCGCACGCGAAGCGAAACACTCGCACCCTTAATTAAATTATTTCGAGGCGAACGATTGGCTCGATTTTGTATATTTTACGCGTGCGATATTTACGTACAATACTATATATATATACAATCACAGCGTAATTGATTTGATATAATAAAGAAATAATTATGATATAATAACACACATGGAAATTTCAAACTATGCTGTCGAACACATTAAATTTATTGCAGATCTTATGAATGCGAGTTTTTAGCAACAAAATTCCCGTGCAATAGGAAGGCAGGTAAATTGTATTTTTTTTCAAAAGGTTTAATTATCTAAAAAAATCGTCTCATATCGTTCCGCAACCGCCGTATTCGCCCGATTTGGCTCCGTGCGACTTCTGGTTATTCGGCAAACTCGAAAGGCCGATGCCTTGTGTTGATATAAACCGAATCGAATAAGGTCTTGAAGACTATATCGGAAAACAGACTATTCCGACATTAAATTACAGATATGACACGGAAAGCAAAAGAATAAGTCATTTGACATCGAACAGCGAGAGGGTTAAGTAAGAAGTCGCATTTTTTTTTTTTGTTCATGGCAATAGAGGCAGAAACGTACTCCGCGAGTATAAATTATTCAGATTGGCGATCGTTGTTCCTCACTCAGCGGGGGCGACCTCCTCTTGTGCGAAAGTAGAGGACCCATTTCGCGCGCGCCGTATCAAATTTCATTTCGACGAGACACGACGTACCCGCAACGCAATAAAGTCGGCGATTTGTTACGTCGCCGGAGTCGCGAGATGACCATAAATTCGACGACGCAAAAATATTTCTCGGCTATTATTATTATATAGGCGTCGTAAATCGAGGATATCTTTTACGCGCGCGAGAGAAATCGTTTTATTTTATTTTTTTTTTTACTTCAGAAATCGGATGGTGTTCGAGTGATGATTGCTCAACGATAGATCTCTTTGAGATCATATATTGAAGATTGATACAATATATTTAACCTCAAACGACAATCGTAAAATTATTATATATTATTATAAAGATAAATCGTTTGAATTCAATTAGTAAAATAATTGTTAAAATATACTCCATATAAGCTGATATATTGAACTAATTATTCGACTCTATTCAAATACATAACAACTGTATTTTATTTCATTTATTAATTAGATATTTATCGATCTTTTTCAAGATTTTTATCAAAGATTTTTTAACTTCACATCTGCATATGACACACACACACACACATACACAAAATAAAATATACAGAATGAGCCATCTCTTAACAAAAAAAAAAAAAAAAAAAAACGGCATATCGAAAATTTTTGAAAATAATAGCGTTACTTCCCAACGCATCGCAATATATACAGTCGGGGACGAAAAAAATGCGCACCGTATAGTCGTATAAGTTTATACGACATAACGCAGGTGCCTCTATAACGTAAAAGGAGCTTATAAATCATACTTGATTAAAGCGAAAAGACGGATCATTTCGAACGACGACGTATACAGGTAATAATATGGCGTATACATTTGCGACGAACAAGGCGGCCATATTTTTTTCATTCGCATATATATTTATTTATTATTATTATTATTTGTAGATATGGAAAAAAAATTCAAAGATTAACTCGCACACATACATGAGAATAAACGAGTTCGAAGATGATAATAAAAAAAAAATAAAATTGAATTTTTGAAGAAAAAAAAATCGACGCATTAAATATATATATATAAATTTAACTCGGGGGACACATAAAATAAAAATAAATAACTTCATACGAAAAAAGAAAAAAAAACGTACGAGTCAAATGGTAATTCCTTTCAGCGAAAGCTTTTTGAAAACGTATAAAACGCTATACGGGAGGTCCGAAACCCCCTTTAATATATGTGTATTATATATATATATATATATATATATATATATATATATATATATATATATATATATATATATAAATCGAAAATGGTTATTCGCCACATGCATTATGGAGTCCGGCCTCATTTGTTACTAATGAAAATCGGCATCGAAATGCATTTTATAGATCAAAAAAAAAAAATCGGCACTTTTATATACGGCGACGAGTACATTACGAGTCAAAAAAAGAGCGAGCCGTTTACGATAATGTCGTATATATTATTATTACTCAATAATAATAAACAAAAAGTGATGATGTCCATATAATTTTACAGTAAATGCGGTGACAATCGACATGAATCGCACTACATAAATATATATCATAAATTATTTATATTGATAGAATGAAGTATATAAAATCAATTTATATAAATATCTAGGAAAATCTATGTAAAGTGACTACTATCTGCAGATTATTTATATAAGAGAGGATGTTATTGCAGGGAATGCATCTCTGGTGCAATATTTACGTCAAATGCATTAAAGACTGTCTCTGGGTCCCATGTGTGTGCATTGTGCAAGGATGTAAAGCGAATTTATTCATAAGTACAATATGGTGCAATTTTATATAACGATTCAATATATCTACGGTTCATATAAATAAACATGTGCCGTGTATAAATTTCTCTATGATGTATAAAAATATTTTTACGAATATAAAGATGACGAAAATTCGAATAATGCTAAATACAATTGATGATATCAAAATATACGTCAATCTGAATATCGATAGTAAAATTTAAATACATATTTTTCATATAATTTTATATGAAAAAAAATTGATAAAATTATTTATATATATATAAATGAGAGATTTATTATGTGGTAACAGAAAAAAAGTTTGAGAAGCGCAGTAAATCGGCAATGACACAATGCACGTAGGCGTATCGGACACACACATATACAAGGTGGTGCAACAACTCAATCGGACCAAGTTAAGACCTTTTCTAGATTCTCATATAAAACACGACACGAACGGATGCATTCAAAGTGCCTCATTTGCGACGACCGCAATGCACGTACGAATAAAGTAAAAAAAATATATATAAATAAATAAATAAATAAACAAACAAACAAACGACAATAGGAGGGTGAAGGATAAGGGGGAGAGGGTGTGGGGGGGTGGAAAATTCGACGAAAAGCCTTCGCGAACGACGGCGAGGGGAGGAGGAAAACGACGGAGGGGATCGTGTGCATAATGCAACTTACGACTTTGCACGTAAGTGCTTTTAATTCCGCACACGGCGCCATACAAAGTTGAAACTAAATCGCGTAATAAACTATTCAACGAGGATACACTCTCATTGAAATTGTCGCAATGCAACCGTACAGTGGTATCACGCTAAATGTCAAAAGAAAAAAATACGAAATTTTGCCAGCAAATTGAGATTTTACACACTTTTATACAAGTTTCCACTTGTCAGTTTGTACGGGTGGAATTTTATAATAGATTTTTTCGAATACTTTTCGACGTCAGATCGAGCTGAAATTTTTCATATTTTCTCACTATAAATGACAATATAAGAATCAATTAACATATTTACACTTAACATTAGAAATATCTATATATTTTATATAAGTAAATATCGAATGTGTAATAAAGCGGAGTTCCACTATTTCTAAAATATATACGCGTATTTTATATAACGTATGTACATTCGGTCGATGTCCGGAGGGTGCTGTAAAAATAAATTTGAGAAGCGCCACTAAGGTGGAAAAGGTTACATTCGCGTATGTGTCGAACAAAAACTAGAAAAGGGGTTTCTAGCGGGCGTTAAGGGGTTAGAAATGCATTTTCTCGGAAGCGCTATGATCTGTCGCGGGTGTCGTAAAAATCACTATGCTCGGCCGTCAAGTGGAATCTAACGAATATATTATTACATTTCGTCCTTTTGACAGGTGTCAACAACATTTTTTTTTAAAAACAATTTTTTTTTTAATTTTTCGTGATCGTTAATTTTAATATTTTCCACGGCGGTGCACATTATTGCAATTTTTATTAAATTGATTTTAATATGTAAAATGTTAACGTCGCTTTCGAACGATTCGATATTAAAATATTTAAACTTTAATATATCACAAAAAGCTTTCATATTATTGAATGACATTATAATAAAAAATATTTTTGTAACTCAATGTTCCATTAATATTTAATGTAAAAAATAGTTTAATAAATAATTTAAAATGAATATTTAAAGATTAATAAACGTTGAAGTTGAGCAGTCAACTTTTTATATAGATATGAAAAATGCTATAAAGTAGATTTCAAATACTAAAATTGTCAAACTTTTCTAAAATTGTATTAATTTTTGATTTATTTTTATCAATTAAATTTTAATTTATATTTAAATATTAATTTGGAATATTCATGTTGTTTTTTCTTATTTCAGTAATATGCTAAAATATTATGTGTTAGTCATTCGGGATTCTCTTAACATATTCCATTTGTAATAATAATATAAAGATAAGAAATAGAACAAAATATATAAAAAAAAATTGAAGTAGTAGACAATTGAATTACTTATACATATATAAAAACATATTTTACGTTTATTAAAATTCAAAGGCGTTCACTGTGCAAAAATAGAAATTGCATTATGTATGCGAGGCAATCTAAGTTTTCGATATAAATTTGAAGTTATTTCCATTTCGTGGAGAGAGAACCGACTGAATTTCTGGAATGAGAGAGGACGACCGACGACCAGACGACTTCGACCGATCGTCCGACCAGAAAAAAAAAAGAAGGAATAATATAAGAAAGGAGAAGTCGAAAAAAAATATGTGAAAAAAAAAACGCCGGTTGACTATCCCTGCATTATATCTTCACCGTGCATATTGGCAATTTTATACGTTAACCCTCCGGGAATAGGAAAAGAGTTTTACCTATTCCCGGTGTACGAAGAAAATACCTACATGGCCATATATATGTATAATATGCGATATAACTGCTGTATGTATGCGAAGTTATTGTTGTTGGAATAATGGCGCTTTTCGACGCACTTGTAATATAAATCTTGAACGACGAATGATTTTTATTGATATTGAAAAATAGATCTAATATTTATATTATTTTTTTTTCATTTAAAATAATAAATTTCATCGGTAATTAATATCAAATGCAGTTCAATCTTTTGATACATAAATATTACATATAGATTTGATGGTAATAGTAAAAATTAAATCAATCTTTTAAAATATCTAAATGTTTATTCGGATATATAATCGGTTATTTTTGTATTTTTTTTTTATTTGATTATTTGTAGGTAAAATGTAATAAATTTTTAGTTTGTTGCTCTCGTACACGTTCGTTTGTGATATGAATCGACGTTTTTAGCATAGTTTTAAAACAAAACAGCACTCGTAAAAACGGCATACAAAAAGCATCGCGATAAACGTCGCACAACACGAAACACCGTAAAATCAACACGAATACGACAACATAAAGCGTATCATTTAAAGACGAAGAAATTCGTCGACAATTTTTCGTGGACCCCCGCAAACGTCGACGGCGATATAAAGATGCGGAAAATGAGGGTTTCGAACGTTGCGTACGTAGCATAGTAAGGGTTGCAAAATAGCGAAGAAACAAGAGAAACGCATGACTTGTGCGGCGGCGGCGGCGATGTAGAGGTCGTTTATTTAGCCCGTGAGACTCGTAACCCCATCGTTCTCAGTGGGGCCATCGGGAACCCCCCAAAAAAAAAAAAAAAAATGCCACTGAGGAAAGAAGAAAAGGTGGAGCGTCGTCGTTTCAATACCGAGCGAAACACTGGTAGTTTTGTAGTCGTATGCTAATATAATGGTTATACGAGCCACCCGTTTACCGGTAAGGCTATCTGTTTTCGGGATCAAATCTTCGAAAATCATGAGACCCAGGACCCGGAGCGTAAGTTATTGGATGAACGGGAATGGATGTAATCTCTTTGCAACGATCCTCGAGACCGCAAACTGCGCCTACTAGAATGATTTGTAGTATATATATATATTTTTTTTCTTACATTTTATATATATATGTATATTCTTCTTCGTTCCTGTGTTTTTTATATGTAAACGATTTCAATGGTTTAAGTTAGGGTAGCACAGATAGAACGGAAAACAAACGATTCGGAAAATCAATCGAAATCGCACGTGAAATACGCATTCTATCCTATGGGAGAAATGATTTTCTATTTTCATTCACATATCTAAAAAAATAAATTTTATATATATGCATCGAACAAAACACTTACGCGAATCATATAATATTATATAACGAAAATGACATGAACGCGTTGATGTTTAGCGAATGCATGTCGCGCAACACGGTTTGATAATAATCGCATCATACCGATAACAATATTTACCGGGTCGTGATTGATTTAAAGTGTACACAATATTCTGCACTGATTATATGGGGTTGCACGTACTGTGTTCGTGAATATTCGACGTCATACGAAGCTGCAGTGTCACCTCGCCGCTCATACCTAAACATCGACGATGATATATCGAAAATGTTTGCCGAAGTGCAACTAGGCGATAGTTACATACACACACACACGAAACGTAATTAATTGTTTGAGCGCCTTTATCATCGTTGTTTATTGTGAGCGCAAGTGCTAGATCGTTTCGGGCAACGGTCACAGTGATTAATATTATAATATTTATTATAATTATCGAAATTTATGAGAGAGAGAGAGAGAGAGAGAGAAATAAAAAACGAAATATGGAACGGTGAAAAAAAAAATAAAACGGCACCTGTCATTACTTATATCGGCCGAATTTAATACACTTGAAATATCGTTTGCGATGTTTAAAATGCGTAAAATAACGACGACAATTATAAAACAGAAGTGACGTTCAATTTATGACGTGAACGCTTGTCTGAGATTATCAAGCAAATTGGAAATGATTTTCTCGAGCGCTTAATTTATCGTCGTAAGTATAAATATATATGTACGCGTATATAATGAATAATAATTTATATTATAATAAAACATAATCGCGATATATAAATATAGCACGAGAATATTGATAAAAATATTTTTTTTTATGAAAACAGAATTTTGAATCCGTTTCTAAATAAAAATATAAAAATATGTATTTATCTTATTTTTTAGTGATTTAGAAAATTAATATTATTTAGTTTTAATAGAAAAAATAAATAAATAAATTCGTCTACATTTGTATGATTTTTTCCTATCATTCATTGACTTCTCAGTAAAAATCTCGACTATATCTCAACAGTAATTGTAATAATCGTTATAAAATTATATATTTCTATAAAGATAGACTCCATAGATAATTTATATGAACATTATAATAAAAAAAATGATTTAAAAATAAAATAAATAGTATGTATATATATATATATATATAAAGCGGGTCGAATAAGAAATAACGTATTCGTCCGTTATAAGTATATTATATGTTAAGAGCGAACAAAAAGAGTATCGGGCTACGGTCTTATTAAAGCCGGTTTGATCGATGTGTCGGAGTGTAAAATTGCGAATTTTAAGCGTCGTTTTGGTACGTGGGTGGCGTCGCGACGCCTGTCAAGCGATCGGGGCATCCACGTTGACGTGCCGCGTCCAATATAATTTGTCGTCTACGGAAAAACGGGGCGGCCAGATTACGCCACTTAAGCGACGACAATTTAAAATAAATAATAATGAAAAAAAAACGAAATTAAACAGGGGGAGGTGGGGCGGGAGCGAAAAAAGAGAAATCTGGATTAAAATCTGTATATTGAATTTGATATCGTTTGATATAATAAATTAGTTTAATTTCCTTATTAAATTATTTTTATTTTATCATTCAATTTATAATGCTATATTCGAGTCGATAATTTTACATATATTATCTTGATAGAATATATAAATTTTTAGTTATTTGATATTATTTATTGATTGAAAAAAAACTAATGTGTATTTTTAATATTTTGCACTCGACAAGTGGTGAATTGTTTTTATTCTAAACTTAAAATTATTATACCAAAAAAAATACGTTTTTATATTTTAATTGCTGTTTAGTTGGTTTTATATAGAATATATGGATTTATTGAACATATTTTTAAATCTAAAAAAAAAACAGTTTTAGCCACCATTTCAAAAATATTCTTAAAAAACAATATATTGAGGACAAAATAGTTGCGGACTATTTAAAAAAAATATAATTTTATACTTCATAATATTATACATAAAGAGTATGGAAATTAATTACAAAGAAATTAATATAAATAGTCATTGAGTTTTCGCATTAACCTAAGTGATTGATCAAAATGTCACCTTTCGAATGAAAAAGATTAATATAGACGCGCATAAATTTAATGAAAGAAATTTTGATTTTTTAATATATATATATATATATATATATATAATATTTTTTTTAAATAATTTCCATTCAACGTATAATAATAAAACGACGTTCTTTTTAATCATATAAAATAGATATATTTTTTTTATATGGTAAAAATTCCACGGATTAACATCGCATAAATATACGCGTATAAGGGAAGAAAGGGTACGAGGGAGGGGGGGGGTGTAGAGGAGAAGCGGTATAGGGCAAGGGAAGCTACACGCACACCGGACCACGCGAACGAATATATATCATCGGCGCGCTTAAAGGGTTAAAAAGGGACTCCGAAATCTGAATGCGAAATCGGCGGCATTGTTTTCGTGCGTCAACATGAAACGGCCGGAGTCCCGGGGAAAATGCGGGGCACTTGTCTTTCATTTTGCTCTCGTTTCGGCTTTTCTGCGGCCCTCTCTCTCTCTCTCTCTTTCTGGTAGTTGTTGTTGTTTGTTGTTGTTGTTGTTGTTGTATATTTTTTTAAAATATTTTTTCGTTTTTCAGGGACCGCAGCAACGGGCGTCCCGTTCTTTCGACCGTTACGATTCCCGAGAATCTCTCTCTTTTTATTTTATTTTATTTTATTTTTTTGTTTTTAAACGAAACGAATCTAACGTAGAATTTCTATACGTATGTATGTATGTATGTATTGTACGCAAAAAAAGAAGGCTTTTTTGCATTTTATTTTATCATAAACCTTTTTCTAGCTGTGTGCGTATTTTTCACAATGCTCGAGGATTGTGTATGCACGATTTATTTTATTTTATTTATTTTTTTAATCAGAAAAAATATATTTTAATTCATTTAAAACATTCTTAAACACATACACAAAAATAATATATATATAAAAAATCAATTTATTACACACTTAAACCTATAAAAACAACTACATAATGAAATTGCTCAATTAGAAACGCCTTTTCGAATTTACGAACCATTGTCGTTTTACTATGAAAAATGTAATAAAGTACGTTTGTTTTATCGATATTATATAATTTATATGTTGCATTAAGTTTATTTTGTCCGACTTGAGAATCTTTTGTCTTGATTCGAATTTTATATTGCATACAAAAGTCGTTTTATATGCACTGTCAATTCTTATCTTTTCTACTAGCATTCGCTATTAACAGCTGTTTTGCAATATTCGAATATATACAATATATTGATCGATGAATTAAATTAAATTACAAGAAAAAATATCAATTTATAATTTTCTACATATATATATATATATACATATTATAAATTCGATTTTTATCATTCGTTACTTAATGTAATCATTTTTATTAAGTACATTAATTATAGTGCTTTTCGAATGTTATCTGATTTTTAATGTTGTTCGTGCGACAGAAAATTTAGTAGTAAATTAATAATGAAACATTTAAATCAATTTGTAAACAAATTTAAAACAGTTATAAATCGACTATAAATAATTGTTTGTATTTATTTATTTATTTCGTTTGATTTGATTTATAAGACGTATTAAAAGCTGACTTTTATCTGTGGAAAGTTTAACGTATGACAATTTATTATAGCGCTTTTAAATATTAAGCAATTAAATATTCGAATTTATTATGTGCAAAATATTTTTCTATATTAATGTATATATATATATATATGTGTGTGTGTGTGTGTGTGTATGTGTGTGTGTGTGTGTGTATATGTATATATATTTTTTTGAATTAAATCACATTGCAAATCGTTCGTGTGCGAATGAAAATGAACAAAGCGTTCTATCGTGATTTCATTGAAAATGAAAGAAAAATAAAAAAAAATTCGCCGATAAATTAAATACATAGAAAAGGATGTCCTTTATATAATCGCATATTTAAATATACATATATTCGCTTTTTTATATATGAAATATATATATATATATATATGTGCAAAACCGAAAAGAGCGAGCGATGTTTACACGCATCGTCGTCGTACCAGAAGCAATCTCTCCGCGCGTATTATAATACGACACGCCGGTCTGAATACATGAATAGTAACTAGAGTTGAACCCCGCTTTTCCCCCCCCCCCCTCGTCCCCCACCCCGCCGATGACCTGCTCGTGGTGGAAAAATCCCGAAAACCCCAACCCATATTTCGGACTGACGATATGCACGCATGACGAAAAAAAAAAGTGGATTTTTTCGTCCGAGAAATTTTCATCTAGTGGCGTATAAGCCAACTGAAAAAACGTATACCACTGTGATCAAAAGTTAAGGTGAAATTGTCGTTTAAAACTCTCGAAGCATATTAGGTAATTTTTTTTTCTTGAATTGGTAGGACTGTTTATAAACATTAGCCAAGCGTCTGTTTGTCAAAAGAGTTAATTATCTTCCTTTATCAGGATAATGTATAAATATATCATACTTTATTGGTTCAAAAATTCGACTCACATCGTTCCGCAACCACAGTATTCGTCCGATTTGGCTCCGTGCGACTTCTGGCTACTCGGTAAACTCAAAAGGCCAATGCGTGGACGACGTTTTGACACGATTGAGAAGATAAAAACGGAATCGAATAAGGTCTTGTGAGCTATACCGGAAAAAGACTATTCCGACTGTTTCCAGAACTAGAAAAAGTCCTGTAAAGTTGATTACTTTAAAGGGGATGAAATCGATTTGGAAGAATAAATAAAAAATTTACATTTTTACAAACATATTCACCTTACTTTTTGATCACAGTGTTATGTACATGTAAAATTTAATATATATATATATATATATATATATATATATATATATATCTGCGTATAATATTATGCGGTATGCACGCCAAAGTCATGAATTAATTGATGCACTTTGCATACGAAGGCGGACGAATGTGTGCATTCGCCAAAAAACAAGATCAACACGATCAAGAATATCATGCGATCGCCATATTATAACAATGGCGGACGTATAGTATTGTTTACCAATAATAGGCCTGTTGAGTGTGGGTTTTGAATACAATCAACAATTGCCCGTTTCAGACTCCTTGCATCATGCAAAATAGGCCGTACATAAGTATATATGGTATTTGTCTGTGTTACATCGTGTATGTATGCGAGGAATGTACGAAAAGTTCGCGACTTTAGCTATTTCAAAATATATATATATATATGTATATATAAAAAGAAAATATTACAATATTGAATAAAATTATATTAAGTATTTGAATCTGAAATTTAATTTTCAATTTTTAAAACAAGTTATTTCTAGTATAAAAATATCATTTATATATATTTTTCAATGTTTTATATATTGAAGTGAAAATCTTTTTCTATATTAAATAAATATATTATTATTGAAAATAATATCTTATACATAATATTTATATATATATGTATTTTTTTAAATTGTTACGAACTTATATATTGTTAAAATTTTAAATGTCGATATGTAATCAATAGAATGATTAAAATGAGTCTATTAAATAAATAAAAATTAATAGATTTGATGTAAAAATGCATTCTAAGATTGTTTTCTTCTATAATATTATACATATATAGAGAAGTTGATGATTTATATATAAAAAAAAAAAAATATTTTTATACATTATAAAAATAATGTGTAATATTTATTTTATATTATTATGATTATCGATAAATGTATATATTTACAACGACATCGGTCTCGCGTTTTACTGAATATATATATATATATATATATATATATAATAAAAAACGCACATGGAAATTTTTGCAGCACGCTGTATATATACACGACGGTTATATTGGAATATTCTTGTGCACGTGCATGTCACGTACGTTGAGTGACATGTGTGAAATTGGTTACATGCAATGCACGCGCTCCAACAGCCGCAAATGCCTCCTGCGGGAACTCAAACCACACTATCTTACCTTTATTTAATATTCGTACCCGAATCGAAAATGGAATTGCGAACGAACATACACACATAACGGACAAGAAGAGCACGCGAATAGAGAAATATTGTAAAAATCTATTTTCTATATATTATTCCGTTTATATAATATATATATATATATATATATATATATATATATATAGCAAATATGCTACTTTGTTACAATGTATGAAAAATAATAGTATTTAATTACAGTGGATATCGAATAAATACATATATATATTATATATAAAAATGATAGTGTTATTAACGATATATAGATGGCATTGCGTGCGTCAATAGAATGATATTTTATAATTTTTATTTTTATATGATTGATAATTTTAAATCATATATATATATATATATATATATATATATATATATATATATATATATATATATATATATATATATATATATATATATATATATATATATATATATATATATATATATATATATATATATATATATATATATATATATATATATATATATATATATATATATATATATATATATATATATATGTATGTATAAAAACAAATGATTAAAAATAAACAAAAATATTTTGATAAATTTTCATAATATAAATATAAAAATATAATTTTATGAAAATGAAGTGTATTTATGATTGATTATAATATAAGAATATCTATAGATATATTATAAATATTACACTAATATATTATACGAGTGATTTTGTATTAAAATTATATTATATAATATTTCAATTAACTATTTTCGACATCGAATTTATCAATTTTTTTTATATATCGATTAAATATTATTGAAAAAAAAAAATATATATATATACATACGCGTTATGGACGCAAATTTTTATACTATTTTAACGTCGGCACATTTTTCTATTTTTCATAATGAAAAATTTATATATATATATATCGCGAATTTTCCATCGCGAAGGGTGACGAAGCGGAGGAAAACCTCTTTTCCGATCCGACCCCCTTTCCCCCCGACACCCTCGCGATTGAACCCCTCGCACCGCCCCCGAACCGCCCGCTTGCAACCGGGCTTTTATATAAATCGAGGGTCAGACGAAATTCACACAGATAATTTACAACGGCTTAGTTTATTCTGCGTGTAACGGCATAAATAACCAAACAAATTTTCCGAGCGGGTAAGACGAGCGATATTTTATTCACCGCACATTTTTTTATTATTATTATTATTTTCATACACATTTTAATATCATACATAGGGGTGGGGGGGGTTGATGTGAAATTATAAAATAACACATCGATGAAAATATTCATTTTAAATATATTAAAATAGTACAAACACGTCGATAAGTTGTGCAACATTAAACTATATATAAAACAATATCTCGAAAAAATAATTCTATAGGAAAATAATATATATTCATCTTTACGTAATAAATAAATATATATATATATATATATATATATATATATATATATATATATATATAAATATATATATATATATATATATATATATATATAAATATATATATATATATATATATATATATATATATATATGTATTTTTTCATCGTTTTTAACGAGGCTGTATATCGACGCGAAAAGCAAATAAAAATATTTCGTTCGCATTTAATAACCGTTTCGTGACTGTCGGATCGTTTTGTTTCCGATTACGGGATTCGTAATAAAACGCTCACCCTGTATATATATTCCTATACACACACACACACACACACACATATATATATATATATATATACGGTAAAATACGCAGTAAAAAATATGAAAAAAAAGAAACGTATAAATAAAACAACGCACTGGGACAAAAAAAGCGATCATACTCCCTTTTTGTCCGATCAAAATTGAGAACCTTTTCCAATATTATATGAAAATATCGAAATACTATTTTTTATATTAAAAAAAATCTAGATTATATAGAATATTTTTTTTATTCAATATAATAATAGGAATAAAATCGAAATATAATTATCAATGAAATATATTTTTTTTTCATTCAAATGCATTTTCATATTTGAATTTTCCGCGAATGCACAACTGTGGCTCGCGTACAAGAATAGAACTGAATAAAAACGAGGGCGAAAGTGTCGCCCGTTTTCCAAAATTATTTATTCGATAACGTTACACGTGCGTTTGTGGGTGGTGGAGCAATTTTTTAAAGGTGGCGAAGATGGCGTATTTTTTTTATTTCTATTATTTTTTTTTTTTAGGAAAAACGGGGTGCCGGTACACTTCATTACATCAAACGTGTACCAAACGCACCCACCCTCCCACCCCCAACCAACCAAAACGCGCACCTTTCACACTACACATTTTCGCTTTCAATATTTTTACCCCGACTTTCATATATCAAACTACAAATTTATGAATATGCACATGTCGAGCGAAAGGGACGGTCAATATCGAACGCGCACGACGGAATGAAAGGGATGAAATTTTCGCACCCTTGACGGAATGCTTTATTTTCGGCGAACATTTCGGCAATAACTTTTGCACGTTTTATCATCCATAGCATAAGCTCGCTCACACATTGATATAAAATAAAATAAAAAAATATTTATATAATTATAATATAATATATATATATATATATATATATATATATATATATATATATATATATATATATAAATATTTTATTAAAATAATTCATTTTTTAATGATTAAAAAAAATATATAAAAATAAAAAAATAGTCGATCATTAGGGATGATACCGATACATTTTTTGACATATATATATATATATATATATATATATATATATATATATATATATATATATATATATATATATATATATATATATATATATATATATCATTTAATCTGTTGTCCCGAGGGGACACGACACACTTCTTCCGTGTCATGATCTGAGGAGGGCGTGTTACCCGTTTGACCCGAAGGGGGCTCCGCCCCCTCCGTAACGAGCCCCCGAAGCCAAAATCATGCCGTGAATAAAAAAAACTGATGCGTCACGTTCGACTCTCATTAGCATGGCACGAACCTATAATTTCTTAGAAATCGTACGCCGTGCAAAAATTGTGACGATCGGCAGAATTCAATCGTTAAAAATTGGGCGTAATTCATCGCAACGCGTCCATATTTAATAATAATAATAATCGTGAACGTGATTAAAAAAATTTTTTTTACGAAAAAAATGCGTGTTAAATGTAAATAAGCATCGTTTAATACAAATCAAATATTATTATAAAATATATAATATAATCTATTGTTGTAAATTATAAAATTTATATATATATATATATATATATATATATATATATATATATATATATATATAATATAGTATGAAAAATTAATAAGAATGTATGAAAAAAATGTGAAAAAGGTGAGTCACCTTTGAGTAAGGGTTAGAAATTGACAGCTTCGTAAAGGGATCGTTTTCGGGAAATATTGCGAAAGAAAAAAAATTGAGAGGTTGATTTTGTGTCACTTTTCATTATTTTCCACTTCATTTTCGTACCTTTTTTTATATAGAAATATCTTCATATATATATATATATACATTTTATATTAAAATAAAAAAAAGTACGATTATTACAAAAATAATATACATGTATATATATTGTGTATGTATGCAACGAATATGTATATTATTTTTATGAAGTGGGAAAGGTCAGCTTTCAGAAAATTTGCTCGCCATTGAAAAAATGAAAAAAAAATCTCTGAAACGTAATTCATTGAAAAAAAAAACCAACAGTGGAAGAGAATCAAAATCGCAAAGTGCAGGGTCGTTTCAGGATGCCAGACTACAGAAATTTGACATTTTGACAGGCGTCGTGTGTTGACGATGCCTGCGCCACAGGCGATAGGATAAACCCCCCAACCCTATATTTCATTTTTTTCACCCCCCCCATTTTTTTTGATACACACACACACACACATACATATCTCCACGACGCGCGATTTTTCTCTTGACTTTTTACAGTTTTTATGCGCGAAATTTTCCGCGGAAAATCGCAAACTGAGGCGCGCTCGAAAAATTCTCGCACCCCTTAAACGTGTCCGCGTCACATTCAATTCTATCCAATATAACGACAGTTTTCATTTTTTAATATTTTTTCATTTTTTCAAGAATTTTCACGTGTCGCCTTCGCACAAAGCGAGCTTAAAAATATGAATAATTTCATACATATATAATAATAGTATAATATATAAATTTTCATCTCATAAAGTGTATCGCGTGAATATATTTCAAAATATATAATAAATTGAATATATATGACTATTAAAAAATATCACTATTATTATTAAATAATTGCGGATATATATAACAATAAAAAAATCGTATTTTAATTTGAAATGTGACATTCGTGTATTTTTTTTATTATTATTATTCCTTTCTTTCTATGTCGTTCATTGAAAGCCATTATTTATTTCTCATCATCGTCACCGCTGTTGTTGTGCCCGTATAATGATACCGAATGACAGGTAAATTGAGAAAATTGAGACGGGGAAAATTACCTGCGGAAAATTGTCCGCAATGCTAAATTGGCCGTTTCTTATTTTACATTGCGTTTCTCTCGTACTAAAGCGTATTTACAATTAATAGAAGCGGCACGCGAATCGCGCAACGCTGATTTTTCCGAATTTTCATTTATAAATAATATATAAAATTATTATTTTTTTCAGTTTAATTCTTGATTTTATATATCGAAAGTACTACTGTGATCAAAAAGTAAGGTGAAATTGTCATTTAAAACTCACGGGCATTAGAAAGGCAGGTAAATTATGTTTAAGTTACGACTCTTAGTTTCTTCATCGTGATGCAGTATAATCATGTCGTACTGCATTGATTCTTTGCGACTTTTCAGCCAAAAACTCGTCTCATATCGTTTCACAACCGACGTATTCGCCCGATGTGACTCCGTGCGATTTCTGGCTATTCGAACGCCGTTTTGACACGATTGGAAAAAGTCTTGAAGACTATACTGAAAAAAAAAAACTATTCCGACTGTTTCGAATTCACATTTTTATAAACAAATTCACTTTACTTTTTGATCACAGTGTAATAATGTAATAAATAAAAAAAAATCTTTACAAATAAACGCGCACGTCGAAAGGGCAACAATATAAAGGTATTTATATTATATATCGAGAATGGGCTCGAATTATCGTGTACCTTTTCATTGGGCTCACACGAGCATTATTACAACAAAAACCGTACAATAATTACAGTGTTTATACAAAACGTTCATTGTACGACATTATATAACACACGTGTATATATATATATACATACATGCATTATTATTATTATTTATAGTCGCGCAAGTACAAATGCAAAGTGGATCTCCCCCGCGTACTGCCCCCCCCCACACCAATCACCTCTCGTTCTTTTACAATTATAATGGAAGCGGCGTTATGCACGCACGCACACTCGTGTCGAGCGTGAATATTTGCGATTGAAAATATTCAACGGCGATTTCCATAGATGTCACGTTAAGCGGTCGGACCTCTTTGTTACGAGTGTGTTTCAGAGGACTTGTTGATACCGCCGAAAGGCCTTTGTGTCCGCTAATTGGACTGATATTTGAAGTTGAAAACCGCCCAACCCGCTTCCCTCCCGCACCTCATTTGTCCCCCCACGTGTAAATAAATTTTTCGGAAAATTGATAATAATCGTATTTGTGTCGTTATTGTCCACGAATTTGTACATATCGTATAATCGATTAATATCATCATTATTATATTGATAAAAATATGAAAACAATAATAATTCATAAAATGAATGATTTGTCTTATGTAAAAACATATAGAAAAAATTTTAAATTTTGACTACGATTTTTCAAATATAATATATGCGAGTAACTTATAATTTAACTACGAACGATGAATACGTCTGAACTGATAAATGAGAGTTTAACAGTATTTTTTATCATTGATATATATATATATATTTCAATTTTAAAATTAATAAATTATTATTCAAACATTAAAAATAAAAAAATAATATTTCTAATGACATGTTTCTTAAAAATGAAAAGCAATATTACACAAAGACGATCAGAAACTAACTATATATTATAATAACATATCACAAGGAAGTGAAACGACTATGCGATGATCTAATAATATAAAGATTTAAACCCGTGACCTTCTGCATGTTTAAAAAACACACTACCACTAAGCTAAGTGTAAAATTCAATTCATAGAAATGAAAAAAAAAAGCGGTATAAATTTCATAGTAGAAGCAGCTCGACTAACACGAAACTTGAAAATAATACAAAATTCAATTGAAAAAAATTCAGTGTAAAGCAATTAGAGGTGCATGACCGTTTTTCTTAAACATATTTCGTGTAAATTTTTACACTTATAAAAATTATATATATATATATTTACATATATATTGTATAAATATATAATCGACACGCATAGAGTTCGAAATGTAAAAGCGCATTTGAATAAGAAACATTATTCATGCACGATATACTAGTTGAGTGCAGAAAAAAAAATAAGCAAAAATAAAGGATATATGAGGGATGGGGGGATGGGTGTGTGTGTGTAAAAAATAGCCATGAATAATGGTGAAAGAAAGCGTTATAATATTAATTTTCTGTCGTAATTAATAATCACATTATTAATGAACTCGCATAGATTGACGCTTGATGTTAGCCATGCGTTAAATACACGTAAATATAATAAATATTTATATATAATATATATATATATTTTTGAATTATTATACGATGTATTTTCGTGTAGAAAAAAATATAAAATATTATATAAAAATATTTTTTTATGACAATGTTCACAAAAAAAAAAAATTTGAATATATAAGAGAAAAATATTATAATTTTATATTATAATATTAAAAAAATATTTTTTATTATTTTGGAATATTTCAGACTTATTTATATTAATAAAATTTAATATTATGATCGATTTTATATTATGTAAAATCGGAAAAAAATTATGTATTACATATCGAAAAATATTTCGCCGTTAAAAGGCATTACTTTCGAGTGGAAATATTTAATATTATTTATATATATATATATATATATATAAAGTAAAGTTTTATATATGTGTCGTATTTTATGCATTCACCTGTACATAATGGTCTATTTAAAGCTGGGTTGCAATGAGTTAAGGTAAGCAACAGACCTTATCAATCCATATTTACGATGGCGAACATTCGAAAAACGCGATTATTAAAATCGAGAAAGTTTATTGTTGCACATATGCAGAAAAAAAAAAAAAAAATATATATATATATATATATATATATATATATATATATTTCAAATGTCGTTGTATTTTATGCTAATTAATTCGCATGAAAATATTTCAACTTTCCCTCCTAAACGATTATTTACAATGTATCGTGATGGAATTGTAATTATTTTCAACATTAATCACGTATGAAAAATTATCAATATGCGATTTTAAATATGTTTGGAATGAAACTGTATATATATATATCACATTATAGAATTAAATATTTTTAAATTATAGCTGAAGAAAAGATAGATAATTTTAGATACGAATTTTTAACATTACACCTAATATTTATATGGAAAGATAGATTTATAAATAAAAATAAAATATTATATTGAAATTTATATATATAAAATATTTATATAATAATGCTGAAATAGCTATGAAGACAAAATATCGATATCCAAGAGATGCGAAACAATGGCGATGGGTTCGGAGCAAATGCTTGTCCCGAAACCGCATCCACTCGTTGAGATGAGGCGAGGGCTGGATGGGCGAATTATGTGGAAGAAGAGTCCCTCTGGCGGGTCCTCGAGGAGGAAGGGGGGGTTGGATCCTCTCAGGAGGAGTCTCGGAATGAGGGGATCCGCCCTCGGAGCCCCCGCGAATTGTGGCCTCTCGAGGTATCCTCACGGACGGGGACTTTGCGAACCAATAGCATTTGCTGCACCTGCCGCGACTTTCTATTGATCACAGATTCTCAAACTTGCGATTTAGCACGGTTCAAAATATAATTTATATATTGTAAATATATTCAATAAATAAAATTATTATAATTAATATAAATCTGTACGATGATTGAATATGATATAAAACCATTCCAACTATGAACTACATTCAAAAGCCTTCATTAAAATATTCAAACAACAATGAGACAGGGCACAAAAGACCGTTTGTTACAAACACACAGACACACATACGTACACGAATAATAATAATAATAATAATATGACATCATAAACGTGTGACGAGGGTGCTTCGCAATGGCCCTTTGAGAGCAACAAGACGTGACAACTGGCCAGAACCAGGACCAAGATATACACGTACCGACAACGTATCGCTCTGGCCCACGGGGTTAAGCAGCTTACCTTACTTTTGATCTAGTCCTGTATATACGAGCAATTCATATAATGTTATAAACGCTAACACATCAAAGGGAGAGAGAGAAGAGAATCGTTCGAAAAATTAAAAATGGTCTTCGCCCGCATTCGGACCCCATCAAAGCCCACGGCTTTCTCTATGTGCTTTTGACACGTTAATAAATTAACGACTCGGATACGTACTATATTAAATGTGTATATACATTTAGAGGTAGGTAAAAAGTGAATTGTGTAAGCGATATTGTACATTATGCCGTATATTTATATATATATATATATATATATATATATATATATATATATAAATTGTGCTGAAAAGCTTCTGAAGTGCTAGACAGCTGTCATCGAGTGCCGCTGAAAAGCTGTCCGTTGATCGATGAATATCGTTCGCATTTATGTCGCATTTATTGCAATGAATTTATTCTGTAAATAGATCGTTTGTGCAATTATTTGCTAACACGACGTGCGCTAATAATATATAGAAACAGTACATCTTCATATAAAATTATATAAATAAGCGTTTATTACGAAAAAAAAATTTTTTGTAAAAAATCAATCGATAAAGTTTAATAATGAAAAACAATTCGCATACAAAAACGAAATATCGGTAACGAATACGTATATATATATATATTTTTTTTTCTGGTACATTCAATGCAAATGACCCGATAAAACTTTCAGCGCCGCTTTTTCACTCACAAATATATATATATATATATATATATATATATATATATATATATATAAATATATTATATATACATGTAAGTAAAATAAGTACACGTACATTATTTTCACCGACGCATTTTCATATTTACGACGATAACATCTGGCGGTTGAAATAGCTCAAATTGTGCGCGCCTTTAACCCTATGAATGCCTCCGTATCGCCCGATGAAATCTTTTCAGCGCAACACGCCTTCCTGTATTTGCGCCCGCTTTTCATGCAAAAGAAAGGGTTTTTCTTCCGTGATTTTTTTCCCCCACTGTTTTGTCGCGTTAAAAAAAAACGACTACAATAAATCGAAATGTACCGTTTTTTATTCATTACGCGTGTGCGTGCGTGTGTGTGTGTACGGTTTGATTCGTTCAAAATGAAATATCGTGTATGACGTCGTCAAATATATAAGTTACAATACAGTTTTTGTATAATGTGCATTGAATAAATTATTGCAAAATAAGAAAAAAAAAAAAAAAAAAAAATATATATATATATATATATATATATATATATATATATAATATGCTATAAATATATAGTGAAATGACAAAGTAGCAAATAAAGAGGTTTTGAATAGTTAGAAAAATTCTAAATATACTGAAAATGGTTAAAATAAGATAAATTCAATGGAATTGAGAAATGAAAAGGTTTCTTTTGATAATTTTAAAAGGAAAAGATCGATAAAAAAACGTCAAAAATCAATAGAACTTTTTTGAACGGCTTTGTCGAAAGTTTCGCAATAATCATATAAAAACAAAGGACTTTTCTTCGCATTTTACTGACTTTAATAATATATTTTTTTAACTAAATCGAATTGTTATGTCTATGGTCAGTGTATAAATATTTATGCTTTCTAAGAATTTTTAATATACGCCTAAATCTTTTTTTTTGCACGACATTTTTATACACCGTTAAGAATAAATATATCTTTTTGCACGATTTTTTTGTTTTAGCACGAATCCCTAAAATTTTTATTACACACATTTATAAATTTCACACGTCCGTTTGTCTGGGTGAAATTTTATAATCGATTTTTTGAACACATTCCGATATGTGATTGAGCTGAAACTTTGCATAATTGCTCACCCTCGATGACGATCAATTTACAGATTTATAAATGTGAATTTCATTATTATTTTTTTTTTTTTTAGAAAAATGTATGGAGTTTTTTTTCATCGTTCACAATTTTTTAAAATTGTGGAACGTATATTCAAATTTATCATATATAGTAAACATTTATTAGCACGATTTTTTTTTCTAAACGTCTGCTTAGAAGAGTTGAGTATATATTGACGCATTTTATATCAAATTGAATATGTCTATAAATATTTAAAGAATGGAATGAAACGTTTAAATATTCTATATATTTTATATTATTTAAATAATAAAGTGTAGTATCATAAAAATACACACATATGTATATATACATATATATATATATATATATATATATATATATATATATATATATATATATATATATATATATAAAATAATAATTAAATTGAAAAATAAAGGAACAAAAGAGAAAATGAACAACAATAGAAAAGCGAACCGGGATTTTAGAGGCGGTCGCCGTCGGAGCGAATGCAATCCCAAATACAAAAAAGTAAACGCGACATACCCGACTCCAAACCGTTTCCCCCCCGTCCCCCACGCCCGTCCCCCCATGCGACTCCATTTCCGACTCCGTTCGGGCACGTATTAAACGGACCGAAAATATCCCCTGTGACGAAAGTGCTCCAGAGGCGATATTGCCATAGAGAGTGCAACGCGAGATCGGTGTGGGAGTTTTTGTCTAATACCGCGGGTAAATGCTGTTTTCCGATGGCCGTGTACCCGATATGTCACTGTCAAAGTGTTACCGTCTTGCTTAAGCGCACCGTACCCACGGCAAGTGATACTCAACATTTTGCGCGATCGACGTGTGTATGCGCTCTTTTGAATCGATATCGTGTCGGCGACCATTGAACACATTTCTTACATCGTCGTATAAAAACATTACATTTATATTTTATAATTTAAATAATGACAATATTGAACGAGTGCCAACGAGTTTATTTGTTGTTATGTTTAATAATATTTTGCATTAATAGTAATAAAAAAATATATTACACCATTGTATTATCGTCAGCATTATCAGTGGCAATTATATCGTAAAAGCGATATAAATTAATTGCCACTAATTGGTCAATTATTTTGTAAATCTATTAATTGATTCTTATATTGTCATCTAGAGTGAGCAATTATACAAAGTTTCAGTTCAATCTGACATCGGAAAGTGTTCTAAAAATCGATTACAAAATTTTATTCAGACAAACGGACAATTTATATACAAGTATAAAATTTAACTTTGTAAAACGATATTGAGCGTTTTCCACGCCGATGTTCTATTAAAATAATAATAATAATAATAACGATTCATCAAACGAAATTGAAACTTGTAAACTGTCGGCCGGTTCCCGATTTCGAATGTAAAAATTCGTATATTAGAAACACATATAAAATGTGACAAGACTTTACGAAACCGGCGTCATGATTCAACAGACATTCCGACGTTACAGTAAATATATATTTCGTCTGGACGCCTTTCAACGACAACTTTCAACGGGCGCGTATTTACAAACACACCACCCACCCACCCACCCATCCCCCCATTTTATTTTATTTTTATTTTTATTTTTTTTTATTTATTTTTTTTTTCATTTTAACACTCTCCACTCTCCGACGTGCCGAGAGAATTTTACAAATAAACTTACGCGCGCATAACGAAATAATTATAAATAGCATCCGACTAAACTTCATCGTGATAAAACGAAGAATAATCTGGGTACGGGGACATCATATGCTCGACAATCTAGAAATAGAAACGGCGACATGCGTGCTTTCCCGCAGTAATTTAAGAACTCTAGAAAGTGTAGGTGGTTAGATGGATTGTTTTCTTTATATATATATATATATAAGAACGTGCCTATTTTCTAATTTTTTTTTATTCATATATATAATATATAAA
Organism: Leptonema lineaticorne; assembly: GCA_024500535.1. NCBI lineage: Eukaryota > Metazoa > Arthropoda > Insecta > Trichoptera > Hydropsychidae > Leptonema > Leptonema lineaticorne. The sequence continues at coordinate 11,042,949 of JANIJI010000065.1, forward strand.
AGCGAGATACTTTATTCCGCTTCACGCATAATTAACTCAAATTTCGATATGTTAACGGTTCGGTTTGAAAATTAAAAAAATTCAATATATATCTTCTAAAATATATATTACTGGATATTAATTAAAAAATGACGTATGAAAATATCTAAATGTGATTTAAAATAATCTCGTTATATTATATTGAAATATATGTATTGAATGAAAAAAAAAATACGATATTGTTTATGCAATAATTTTAAACGTGATATATAAAATTAATAACGTATATTAATAATACAATTTTATCAATGAAAAACACTATGATGAAATAGAATGATAAACGTGCGTCGAATTAGAAAATTAACAACGTCAGCGATAATATCTTACAAGAAGACAGGATAAATGAATCTAGCAACATAATGGAAGACTGCGTTGTTGTTGTTGTTACATTGTTTCTGTTATAAGTGTTGTTGTTGTTGTCGTCGTTATTTTTTTTTTGTTTTGTTTTGTTTTTGTTACTGTTGTACTTCCAAAAACGGGTCTTGAAAACGTCGCTGCCAAACTTCCCACATAAGATACACGTACGAGAAATCGCGCAATCTCGCATTTGTCATTCGAAACAACGAAACTAGAAATTTCAGTCGAACGTAGAAAAAAAAACGAAAGACAAGATTCACAAAAGCCAAATAAATTAGAGAGAGAAAGAAGGAACAAAAAAAAAAGAAAGAAATATAGAGAGATATAGATAGATAGAATCGTAGATTCGAAGTCGATAAATGCGAGAACGAGTGCAAAAATGATAGAAGAAAAAAAAACGAGTCAAAAATCTACCAAAAAACCCGAAACAAAGGCGAAGTTTATCAGTATGCTAATGGGGACAATTGTGTTTTTAAAATTTATTCCGTTGTACTCTTTGCCAAAAATTACCGTTCCGAAAGACGATTCGAAACCTGATATCCGGTTGAAAAATGCAAATTCGAGTTATTTGATTAACGGCGTCTCGTATAAAGTGTAAAATGGAGAGCTTAAAATTTCGTTAAAAATTGATAATTTCATAAGATCAATTCTAAATTTGGATAAAATAAAATTTGATGTTGCAACCATTTCTATAACTGTATGACATTGTTGAAATACTACATGTTTCAGTTTGTATTCGTTATACAGAATAGAAAGTTGAACTTTGACTAGAATCACATAGAGAAGGATTAATGTCTTTAGAATGTGGCTCTGTAGAAAAATATTGCGAATCTCTCATATCTAACGTGTAACAAATTTAGTAATACTTTTTATAAAAAAGACTCGATATGTTAAAAAAAAAATTAATCATATCATTTAATATAATCGATTTAATATTATCGACACAAATCAAAATGTCAAAATTTTCGATCGCGTGAATGAAAATACGACTCGCGCGTTCACAATATATATATATAGACGTCGAAAAGTGCGAGAAAAAAAAATTTTTTTTTCTTTCAGCCATTCGACGATTTTTCATGTAAATGAAGCCTTTTTTTGCGCGAAGATAGCACCGGCGAGATAATAAGATGAATGGAGATATAACGAGTGAGCCGCTCCACAATTGCTTTGTTGTATACTTCATTCGGTCCGGTGTATCGTCATTAATCCTCGAGAGCGCGAGAGGGAAAACGCACTGAACAAAACAAAACAAAAATACACACACACACACACACACATACAAGTAGAAAAAAAAAGACGGACAATATAAAACAGAGCAAGATGTGCGAAGGATGGAAAATAGTGGCGGAAAAGGAAAAAACGACGACGGGAAAAGCGCGCGAGGCGTATAAATCAAATCGCTATATATATATATATTTTTTTTTTTTCTCCGCCAATTTTCCTCTTCGTGAAAAAATAATTTTCTTTTTTGTTTGCGTTACGGAATTTTTCAGTAATGCGAATAGCGTTATGCGTTCGTTTCGTTATTTTTGTACATTTTTCTCACATTGTTTTTTTTTTTAATTTATTATCTATATTTTAAAATATGAAATAATAATAAATATATTTTTTATATCGGAAGTGTTGAAAAATGTCACGATTAATTTTCAACTATTTTTCAATAACGCCCGTTTACTTAAATTTGTGCTTTTTCAAGAATTCGTTAGAATTACTTTCGGGAGCTTTTCTGGTTAAAATAAACATTTTTTTTACAATATTCTTTTTTTACTATGATGTTACGAATATATTAAAAAATGTAAGAGTATAATTTTTATATATTAAACATTTTAAATGAAATTAAAAATCATATCAAAATTGACTTGATATTTGATCTCGAAATCTATAAGAAAACGAATGAATATTTATTTACAAAACATTCATAAAATAAATTAGTGATAATATTTAAAAAAAAAAATAGTATATAATAATATGAATTTTATAGTTTCAAAAGTAAACATTGACCGCTCGCACCCGTCGTCCCGGAGCATGAATCGGAACGGAATCGTTTAACAAAGCGTCGAGTTCCGCTCCGGATACGACCGTTTTCGAAAATTCGTCTAACTTTCGAAAACTATACGTAAACATGGTTCCCCGTTTTCAGTGGGCGGCGGGCGGGAGGGCGGCATAGGGTCGAGGGGAAAGGGCGGTGGAAAATTTGCAGGGGTTTGCGGACGGCGGTCCGCGTACATATGGCGGCCTCGGCGATAAATAACGCGAGAGAGAGACCGGTCCGGACCGCACACCGCGACCGATACATCACAACTATACGGTCCGTCGCACACCGATTGTTTGCGAGCGCCGCAAATGAGAAGAAACGATCCGGAACCGGAACCGGAACCGTGCCGAGCTTTAAGTCCGATATTGTGAAAGTTTAAAACTTCAATTTACACGGTGGATAAACTGCGTTCGTAATCGCGCGCAAAACCATTCGATATTCGCATATGTGTTATCCTTTTTTTTGTACGATAACAACATTTGCAATTTCAATTTTATATTCAGTATATATTATACAAATATTTTAACATTCATAGAATCGAAATCAAGATATCAAATATAATGTTTAAAATCGTCAATACATTTAATTTACGTTATAAAAACTTTAAAATTAATTATTTTAAATAATTTCAAAGATTCAAACATATTATTTTTATATGAATATACGATAGAATATCAAAAGTTTTATTTAATATTTTTCATTACAGTCATAAATTTAATTGAATACGTGCGATTTAATACAATTTGAGAAACACTGCAAATATCTAAATATTTTTTTTTAAATATAATATATCATAATTTCAAACAGATTTATCTATGAATATATCGTTTTGGTGACATTTTTTTTTGTGACAACCACATGGGAATAAGTGCAACGAAACGCGCGCAATTCTATACACAGTTTGAGAAGCGATGATGCTACGTCCTCGTCGTCTCTAAAACATAATTGTCGTCTCGGAAATGAACCACTTACACTGATTGAAATGTCTTCGCAATGTCACACCTAGATCATTATTCATCTCTACAGTTACTCGACGAGAAGCGTTAACGCCAACGACGTTTCACGTATAAAGTATTATAGAACGCTTCGAAAGACGAAAAAAAAAAAATATATATATACACATATATATTCATACATATATAATATATTAAAAAACCATCGCATACGTATAATGTAATATATATACAAGCGGAAAATCCACTCGCTTTTCGGCGTTTCGAATCCATATATCTTCTTTTTTTCCCGCGGACCGAACGAAATTAACAATTCCGAATATTCGCTTTGAAAATGCGGAGTCGAGAGAAAATAGGCAAGTACAGAAAAAAAAACCAGCGCTCGTCTACTATCTAAACGTTGAATCGAGCAAAAAACAATATTGTTCTCGTGAAAAAAAGTATGAAAATATTATATTATAGGCGTACGTGAATATGACGATTTTTCATACGTTACCAGAATTCGACGAAGATGTGAAAATATAAATATATATATATATATATATATATATATATATATATATATATATATATATATATATATATTAATAATGATGACTCACCTGAAACAAATAATAAAAAAAATATTATTAGATATTACATACAATTTAACACAACAAAAAAATATATAAATTCAACTATAGTTATATAAAATATTATGTTTCATATACCATATATAATTGTTATATTTAAATTTATGATAAGTATTTGTTATCAATAGCTCGTTTCAAAATATCGACGAATTCATACAAAAACACCTGAGATATCGTTTCGAAAAGTCGAACGTTTGTAAAAAGAAAAAAAAGGCGGTCTAAGATCGAAATTTTTCGTAAAACGAACAGTACGAAAAAAAAATACGCATAAAGGGAAAAGAGAGGATAACAAAAAAAAAAAAAAAAAAGAGTGAGATGGAAAAATACGCTTTTGGAGGAAATTCATTTTCGCGGGAAGGTTCCGTTGCCCGGACCGTTAAGATTGCTATCTTAAAAGGCTATATATACAATCGAATAGAGGCTGTAAAACCGACTTAAGGCCCTTAGACCGCCGTATAAACACCCACTCTAATAGAACTGCCTCGTCGTAAATGTGATTTTCGACGATTATAAGAGTGTGAAAGGCGATTAAAAAAAATGAATTAAAAAATAACACCCATCCTCCGCCCCCCCCGCCCCCGATCCAATTTTAATAATAATTATGAAAATATACATATATATATGTATTTATATAATTTATATATGGAATTTTTTTATTCATTCTCGCGATGTTTCCCATATCAATATGAATTGCTTCGCACGTCAAATTATTTCTAATGTCACGCCTTATTTTTCCACTCAAAGAATTTTCATCGTATCTCGTGAAAAAAAATGTCGTATATTTATTTGACGTATTCCTGAATTGATACAATAATATGAATATAAATATATATATATATAATATATTTATATATATAACGATCAAAAAATGAAAAATTATCGAAATAAAATACGTCTTTTATATCGGTTTAAAATTGGACATACGGATAACTATCATTTTTGTTCGTGATATACGTATATCAAATTAGTTCGTGATATACTATATATAGATATAAAATTACAATTATAAATTATGTTTGTTTTACAAAATAATAATAATAATAATAATTCACGTATAAATTAATGTATCTATTACATATTTTAATTCATCAAAATGTCGTATGTTGCAATGTTTGTGCTGTGAAAGCTTTTAAATTAAGATATTTAATATCACATTATTATCTATTATTATTATGTGATATTAGCTGTTAATAAATTATGTATTATTTATAAATATATATATATATATATATACTATAGAAATCGTGAATAAATTCAAGGAGTCGATGATTTCCCAGAATGCGAATATTTTATAGTAGTAAAGGGTTGATCCTGAAGGACTAACTTCCCCAGTTAGCTCATGTCCTGCGGTAATGAATGAGAGTTGAATTTTAAATTTTAATGGCTTTATTGAAGCACCGGAGGAACTGCTTCGTCGCCATCGCGGCAGTCAGCGTTATAACAATTTGCAAATAGCGCATATAAAGGGAGATCCCTTAGGCGTTTAGCGCTAGGGAGACACATACTTTGTGCGCTAGTGAGTTTCAAGGAATGAGGGGCGCAGACCCGCGGGCGGGGGCTGCGCCCCTCCCCGAGGGATTCATTCCGGCCAACTCTGATGAGCTCATTCCGACGTGTAATTATTTCGTTTAGGCGATTGCAGATGGAGCTCACCCCGGAGATTTATGACCCACTGAAGGGTTGAAAGATAACGCGAACCGTTGCGGGCGCTGTAGGGTTGGAAAGCGCGGTCGCGCTTAACTGCTTTTTCAAAGGGAGCAACTGCACGAAAACAACGAGCACAGTTTTATAAACGAACGTTGATAAAAAAAAAAAATACCATTCTGATGAATTACTTGTCCCGCGTGAAATATTGCGTAACCCGTATTGAATAATCTAATGATTGAACTGTTCGTCACATTGATTATATAATATGTGAATTTGATTTAAATACTACAATCAAGTTCAATATAATATATATATATATATATATAACACTTTTTTTTTCATTTAATAGTTAATTGAATATAAATTTGAAGTTTCCCTTAGATCATCTTCGAATGAACTTGACCGAGAACAAATTAATTCGAAACGGCATCGATTTGCCTATCCGATTAACCGGACAACGTAATATACAATAAATTAAAGCAATGGTGGCGAGGGCAAATCCCCAAGGTTTTAGAACCTGGAGAATGAACACAATCTGCGGTCACCTGTCAACAAGAATTAAAGGATGACCCCACAGAGGGATTACCGAAAAGACGCTGGACGTCCAAGGCGGTGGTTTTTTTCTCTCTCTCTCTCTCTCTCTCTCTCTCTCTCTTTTCAGTACATAATATGGTTTTAATGCGATCGTTTGTTTGCACGTCCAAAAACGCACCGTAACGTATTGCTGATAAAATGGTGGTTGTATGCACTTTGAACCGGACTAGGGTAAGACTAACTTGTAACGTGTTCGTCGTTGATACGTCGCATTAGCAGTTGCCTCATGAAACCTTATAAATATATAGATCAAGAAAAAACAAAGATGGATATAAGAGATCCCCGGTAATATCCAGGGATAACTCCGGGGCGTATCTTTATTTAGAAGAGAGAATTCCGGCTGGCGTAACCCTTCTTCGCATCCCAGGGGACGTTTATATTAGTGTTGAATTTCTCCCTTATCTTCGTGTCGGAATTTAAAGTTTATTTTTATTCGAGATGAGAATAAGATAGGTTGTTTCGTTCGCCCCGGTATGTATACATATTTATTTATTTATTTGTATAATCTGATAATTGAAGTTTTGCTCGTGTTTGCTGCTGGAACAGGCCTTTTCACCTGGCTCCATCGTATGCCCGCACTCTTTGAATAAATTAACGCTTTCGGGAAGTGAAGTTTTAGAAACGCTTTATCGGCGCTCCTTTTCTTCTTCTAGGATAAATAAATCGTGTCAGATAAAATGGCACGGTTCGTCTCCTTTTAGCTAACGGACTTATTCCCATGCTGTGCTCTTCGAAGGGCACAATCTGCGAACGCCGAGCATTATCGCGATGTCGCGCTGATATCTTTGTAATTAATTGCGAAGTTAAAATACGAAAAAGATATAAAGATGGTTGAATCTTCGGAAATTATATCGCGCATAATTTTACATGAAGAAAATTAGACGTGTGGTCGACGAACGTCTTCGGATATATAATTTAATATTTCAATCACTTCTAATACGACAAAATGTATTAAGATAATAAAATGTGAACGAACAAATTCTGAACTGCTGGCAATAATAGGAACGTTTAGAAAAGCGTTTTAAAAACAATAAAAACGTTGGTATAATCGGTGATGGGAAACCGCAAAGACGCCAACGGGATTCGTAGCATTTGACACGAGCCAAAAAGGATAAATGCCACAAGAACGTGGATGTGTCTCGAAATCCCATTCGAGAACATTTTGCATGTTGCCCATAAGGCCATCATCGTCCCCTTTTGAGGCTGTTAAGATAAGGAGTTATACGTCCCGGAGGTTCCCTGTCCAGGCTGCGGTGAAAGCTTCTATACCCTTACCCTCGTGGGGATACGACGTAGACCAAGATGGACCCACCGATGGAAATAAATTATTCATTTGCTCTGGACCGAACAATTCCTGACAATTTCGTCGCAGATAAATCTTCATGTACGCCGAAATGGATATTTACCAGAGGACGTGAGACGTTTGCTCTTTCGACTCATACCGCCGGTAACTAGGACAGATGTGTTAAACTCGTATTCGCGCACCTTATTAGTTTACCACACGCGCATCATTCAAAATATATAATTTCAACTATTTTTGAAAACTAATGTATTTTTTTAAAAAAACATTTTAAATCACTAATGTTTTTATTTTATTTTTCATAATCTATAATTATAATGAGTCATCGAAATAATATGAATATTATATTTAAAATTTTGATATCGTTTTTCTATTAAAACAAACTTTTATTAGCTCTACTTTGATACCTCTGATCAAAAATTTTCAAGAATTCTCCTCTTGTATTTTATCTACGAAATCTATCAACCATGTTTAAGTTAATAAATCTTAATAGAGAGATCACTTCGATGCTTAATAGTAAATACGTCGTTTAAAAGAAGTTACATTAGAAAAAAAAACGATCGATAGCAACCAGTAAAAGATATATATATATATATATATATATATATATATATATATATATATATATATATATATATTTATATGACACAGGTGATATCTTATCGGACTAATTATAAGAAAAAAGTACGACGATACTTTGATATAGCGTTTTTCAATAAATAAAACCTTAAAACGCAATAAACTAGAGAGTGAACCGAAGATAAGAGACAGTTAAATTTTCCACTTTAAAAACTACGAACGGGCTTCGAGTGGACAAAGTTTTACAATAAAAACGTGAAACTTTTTATTTGTACACACTTATTCTCGACGTGTTTTTCCCGAGTCGACTTTCATTAAATACGATTTATTCGCGTTACACGCAAACGCACATACAAACATACGCACTCATAAATCTGCGTCGTAATTAAAGCGAAAGACATATATATATAAATATATATATATATATATATATATATATATATATATATAAATCGATAGATGAGGACAAAAAAAAATATCGTTTCGATCGAGGAAATTTGTTGTTTCAATTTGAAATTGATGAAAAATCAAATACCGTTACTTTTATAACGATTATCATAATTAAATGTACATAAAAGAGACAACATTTTTTACTTAACATCAAATTGTCTTTAGATTATATTATTAATAATGTTGATAATTATTTTATATTTGTGAAATGCTTGAGAACAAAAACGATAAATCGTCAATTGTAAAATGTTCGATTTTACATGAAAAATATTTCGTAAAAAAAAAAAATTGGAATAAAATAAAATAGGAGAATCGGGCTTTGTTCGAGGGCGACGAAGGGTTAAGGTCGCATATCGACACGAAGGGGGATTTTCGGTCGAATTTATATAGAAATTGTCAGATTAACCGTGGCGCGCATAAATAAGCAATTTAATATTGCGCGTCAAACCAACTAAAGAGGTATGAGAAGGATAGGGTCCGGGGTCCGGTTTAGGCTCCGGTGTGAATTTATGAAAATTACGCAGCCCGAATTCGAGCTTAAGGTCCGTTTGAGGATTACGTACAAAAACCTAACCGGTCTGAGGGGTGGTGTGGGTCGCATGAGACCCCCGGTACGTGCCCGTGGGTCACTCTTTCATCTCACTTTCTGTAAGCTTATTCCATCCCTTTCGACCAAGGCTAAAACATATCATGTGTACCCCAAATATAAATCGGTAGTACCCGGGAGGTGAAAGGTTGTACCTAGAGATACGACCGGTGGAAGTTTCAGGAATGAGCTCCTATGGGTGGGTTATATGGTGCGGTCATCATTCCCTTCCTTCGTACATCTGACGGGAGGGGGGGGGTAGAAAAGGGTGTTTTCGGCTGGCCGATGACCAACCGACCCCTCTTTGGCCAGTTGTGGACAAAGATACGTACTTTCCGTACTTCGGTATTGGATATTCGGAAGGTTTCTAAACTTTGGCGATTAGGATACGGTTTAATCGTTTTATGCTCGTTATCGCTTTCGCATATTTTTCAGAATGGCATTTTACATGGTGCGCTTGAAACTGACAAACGAACTAATGTGAAATAATAGTCGGACGTTTGAAGCTAATTCTATTAAATATCCAATGACTACAATCGGTAAATTCAAATTATATACCTCATTAAAAATATGTATTAAAAATATTAATATAATATATGACATAAGGTGTTCTAGCTTAATAGCTTTGTAATGGATATAATATGGATGAACAATAATTATTAGAAATGATAAAATATGGAAAAATATCAAAGATATGATGTAGTTTGAGAATCATCGTCGTCATCCACATGACATACACACGGGTGCTCGCTATCGGCACTGGATGGATGTTTGAAAAGCGCGGCGGGCCGGCAGGGTCCAGAGACAGGGGTTAATGAGTCGTGCGCCCTAATCCCGGGGATCAGGGAAACGGGCTCCGGCCCTGATACGCGGCTGCCCTGCAATCCTCAATGATATATTATTTTTTATACGCCCGTGTGTCTCTAGATAGCCCGTGTAGTCATGGCAACCGCGAACCACCCTTCGCCACCCATGGAAAATCCTGTACGCCGCCCACATTTTGCGCCACCCTTCAGTGGACGCTTTATGCCCGAAGAGGTATTTAAAGGGACGAGCGGGCATTATGAAGAAAATGTATGCAATTTATTATGGCCGAGATCAGCAGAAGTCCAGATCGAGGTGCGCGAGCAAAAAAAAAAAAAGACAAGACTACCAGTTTTGCTTTAAAGTTTGTTCGATTAGAACATTAGAACACTCTTTACATTTTCATCAAGTGATTTACCAATCAAATATAATGATTATTAAGAAAGCGCACTTAGATCGAATAGAATGAGTAAAATCATAAATCGTATAATGCAAGTCAAACCATCGAAAACGTTTCGTTTACAATAAATTCGACGCAATTAATCCGAATTAAGTGCGTCAAAAGAGAAGATTAAATCGTGCCGATGAAAAATGTCTCCGAGATACGACGCTACACTAAGTTCATAGAACACACAGTACACGTACACCTTTTGTGCGATGGTCAGTGTGTAATAATAAAAGGCGGAAAGAATAATATATATATATATATATATATATATATATATATATATATATATATATATATATATAAATATGTGTATATGAAGAAATCGATATTGTACAAGGCGCGTATAAAACGTTTTGAGTGATGGCAGCGCTTGTCAAAGTGTGAGGTGCGGTGGTTCGGTATCGTCTTACGACGAGTCCCTAAGTGATTCACTGGACCGCTAATAGCTAATATCTAATGGCCTGCGGATTACTTACGCAACATTACACGCGGTTACTGGGTACCCACTCGATCGACTCCTGAGGATTATCTATCAAAAGCAACACCATACATATAATAATAATAATAATAATAATATAAATGACTAATGACGAAAACCCTGAGAAGGTCGGAAATCGAAAATAAAATCGCCCTAATGAAATTATCCGTATATAGATATTGGATTCGACTGTAACCGAATTTCAAAAAAAAAAATGGACCCAAAATCATTTTCACATTATACACGTATCTATAAGTAAAATGAATTATAATTAAAATAGATAATGATATAAAAAAAATATACATTTAAAAAAGGACTAAAATTAATTTTTGCCTCCAAACTGGAATCCTTCGATTCCTAAAAGTGTATATATATATATATATATATATATATATATATATATATATATATATATATACACGTGCAATATAGGCGACTACGGTTATAATCCGATATCCTTTTAAAGGCTAAGTGATCTCCGGGAGCCTGCAGCTCTCGTCTTACCCCTTTCAATAATAACTTCATCACGGTGTTAGATGTCGTCGTCGTCGTCGTCGTCATGGGGTCTTTCATACCCCGAAACCTTAAAAGCTTTGGCCTACTACCAAGTTTCGTCTTTGTCAGACTTAACTTAATGGAATGACGCGGTACACCGCTACAATAAAATGTGTACTGCATTTAAGTATACTTCTAAATGCAGTATTTAACCCGTGTAAAATATAATCGCTATTAATATATATAAAAATTACAATAAAAAAAATATTTCAATATGTCAAGTCGTTTTATGGTTAATATAACGACGTATAATTTTTTTTTTAGTATTATATATATATATATTTATATGTAACTGAAACTTTTCAAATTCGTTCGATAACTTTTTTAATCGTTTTTATTTTCCCTTTGTCGTATTGATAATGTTGAACCACTTTCCGAAATTTTTTTTCCACTTTGGATTTCCATGATTTTTTTCCTTTCAAAATCGTGATTTATTCTTTGAACTTTTAAATTTATTGCAAGCGACTTCAAGTTTAAACACGATAAAAGATCTGATATAATAATAACATCATTATGAAATAAATAATATAACGGTATTATTCGAATTGAAAAATAAATAAATATCGATCGTTTTACATAAAAGCATTATGTAAAATCCTGTAAAATGCAAATCGTAGAACATTTGTAAATGTATTAAAGGATATTTATATTTTCGCAAAAGACACTACGTATTTAAATATTCAGCGTAGAAGCAGTTAATTTCTTTTAACCCTTTATTTTTTTTTTATCCACTTTTCAACCGGCACGATACTTATTGGACTATACATTAACACTTTATACGAGAGCATAGAAGGGGGTCGAGCTCGTAATTCTTTCTTTTCTGTTTCTTAAGCACAAATAATGAGACACAAGATTTCCGTTTTAGCGAAAAAGATGTTCTGAAACGCCAACCCAAACCCCATTCACTTCGTTATGCCGAGCGTACAAAGAAGAACCAGGAACCAACGCCCCCCCCCACCCCCAATACAACCAACCCTATGATTTTTTTATTTTATTTTTTTTTTACGGAACACTTAAGCTAGCCGGCCACCTATTTTTCTAGTTATTTTTACGTTTAGTTATGGCGAGACACACAAAAATGTCGGCGTTTCAACACCTACTTACTACTCAGTCGACTTTTACAAGTCTTTCCCTTTCCAAAGTATACGTAAAATCTTAGGGTAGGTTTTCACCCCTTAACCGAGACCCCAGGGGTGTCTAGAGTAAAGAAAAAAAATATAGCGCTAAAAATACCCGGTACATGCATTACGGAACGGTGTTAAGTCTTAAGACTAAGTAACGACCGTATAAAATGAAGTGAAAAGGTGGGCCGACTATGGGGAGGCAAAACGGAGAAGGTGCGCTTTTCCGCGGAACGGGAAAACCCGAGCGGGAAGGAAAAGGCGGCCGTTTGAAGCGGCCATATATATTCGTGAAAATTCAAATGAGTCCTGGCTGCCGGCGAGAGTTACCGCCGAATTTTCTTTACGAGAATAATCGGCTCACTTTTGAACCTGGCGAATTTTACTCGACGCGATTAAACCTGAAAAACGTGAGCGTCGATTTTTTTTTTCACTATCGTGGAATTTTCAAATTAAAACGTAATTACTCCTATCTTGTTTGCATACATATGAAAAATACATACATACGTTATTATTCGTCATATCGTATTATTAGTGAAAATTGTATTGGTTCAAGCGATACAATTAATTACTATTAATTTGGTCGATTATTTTGTAAATATGTTAATTGTTTGTTGCATTGTCGTTAATATTGAACAAGTATACAAAGTATCAGCTCGATCGGACATTGGTAATTATTTGAAAAATCGATTATAAAATTCTACCCAGACTAACAGACAAGTGAAACTTATATAAAAGTGTGTAAAAATATAATAGTACAAATTTCGTTTATCTCACATGTGTATTTTTATTTTTTTATTGATATTGTTATGTTATATGTATATAGTTGCAATCAAATTGAACTTTTATTTTAATCAAATGCAGCGATATTCCATTCCGGGATTCGATTTCGCGGATCAGTCAAGGCCGAAAGAAGGATCCAGGATTTCGATACGGTATAGGCTGCCGTAAGATTTGAATAAGGTATAAATCAAGCGGGATTTCATCTATCTTCGATTGTGATGCGAGCGGGTAAAGTAAGGATCCCTCGCTTTCTACTCTTGCGGCGCTGGTTCTCCCCTACGGTCGCCCCTCGAAAGCCTCCGCGGGAGTACAATTTTCCAGGCTCGGCACCCTTAACACTCCCCACCCCCCCCTCCCGCCTCCCGTCAAGACGCACCGTTGATTTATGTCCACGGCGCTAAGACTGTAATGAAATTGCAACGTTAGCCGGAATTTTGCCACCTTCCTTCCGAGGTCTTCCTTAGCTACGAGGGATTCTTCCTTCTTCTACACTTACTTCACTACAATATCATAAGGAGTCAAATATATAAACTTTCATTCGATATTATAAACACTTTTCTACAATAAATTTATATCAATTTTTCCTTTTCATATATAATTTTTTTATTGAAAATACAAATTTAATTAACAACACTAATAAATTACATATTCAAAAAAAATATATATATATATATGTATACACCATATAATTCTTTAATGAATAAAAATAAAGACGTATAAATCATTGAAAACACGCGCCGAATAATCATTAAATTAAAATAATTAATATATATATATTAAAAATCTCGATTTTTAAACGAAATGAAATGAAAAAAAATCTTTCAAAAGTTTACGACGCAACATTAACGCTTTGAGAATAATTTATCACGTGAAATGGTCAAATGAAACCGCATAAAAATATGATATAGTGCCAAATTAATTACGTTGATTAGTCGGAAAAGTTTATTCGACACGGGAATTTATATATATTAATATATATTTATCATATTTTTAACACGTGAATATTTTGTCGGACGATTATTATATATATATTTTTTTTTGTCATATCGAAAAAAAAATATTCTTCGTACAAATTGAAGAAATAAAATTAAAAAAGTAGCAATAAGCTGGTATATATATATATATATATATATATATATATATATACCGGATATAAAAAAAAAGAAAAACGAAACGTTCCGGTTTAGTCCCTTATGGCGTTGTAACGAGTCTGCGAGTTTAATTAATATTTGCAGGCTTATATTTATACTTGTACGTAAGATTGTTTCTAGCACGGTTGTTATAACGAGAATAAAAAGGTCCCCCTCGATTCCGCTGTGTCCTTAATACTGACTATTTTTTCATGATTAAGGAAATCTCCCAAAATTTCCATACGTAGTGGAATTTTCATTATCGAGCTCCCTTTAACATTCATAAAATGCTCGTAAAGCTTTCTTCAAACGCGCTCCACTTATATATCCGACGATTAATACTACGGTTTACTTATTGAGAACGAACTTATAAATACTAAAATGTGACCTTTAGAAATATTTAAATGCGATATTAGAACCTTTTGCGACGATGAAAATGGTAACACACATAATTATGATGCAAAAATTTTCGAATAAAATTCAAATATTCTAATATTTTAATTTTTAAAATTATCCCATAAATATTGATTATACAACTATAATATAATATATTTTATAATTCAATAAAATTATTTTATTTAAAATTTGATTGTAAATATAAAATTAATATTTAAAAAAAACTCGTAATTAACAATGCAAATAGGAAAAAAACCGGTGACAAAATGAAAATTTTATTATTATTTTTTTTTTTACGTAAAAGAAAACCGCGTATCGTAAAATAGGATTTAAACCCAGGAAAGTCAGATAAAGACGGCCATGTTTTTCTTCGTTTTATTGAGTGGGTTTTCCTCACCTGCCGCTCTCTACAAATCCTGGACATTTTTTTTCCTTCTAAAGGAAGCACCAGGATATCCACAATCGTGTACAAAACGTACGATTTTTTCAACATACATACATACATACATATATATATATATATATATATATATATATATATATATATATATATATATATATATATATATATAGAAATTGAGCTTCGGCGCCGAATCGCTTTTATAGATCATCAATTCGCCGACGTAGGTTTTCGGTTTCGTCTCCTATTTCCTGGTAGAGCCGTCTATATTTCCTGTCCGGGGAACCTTTCCTGGATATTCCCTCATCCCTTTTCCGCGGTTCGAACCCTACGTTATACCTTTAGAGAAACGCATATCCCGCAGATTCCAGTACGGGAAATGACATCCTGCCGGCAGACACGCCAATAATCTAACACCGTGAAACCCTTTCGATATTATTATACCCGTTTGTTTCGAAATAGTCGAAAATTGTGTCGTTTCTGGAGATTGCATATCGTAGTTGTCGAAGATGATTACGAAAATGTCGCAGATTAGTCCAATATGTGTGGATTAAACGTTAAACGCGAACGTTAATCAAAAATCGCACGAAAATCTTTTTTTTTTTTGAATAACATAATTTAATATAATGTAATTATTTAGTTACCATAAAAATAACAATGCTAATCGCGGCAGTGAAAATAATTTTTAACATTTTTTCCGACATTTTTTTTTTTTGCGCTCGATATAAAACAACGAATCCGGAACATCTGCACAATGTTAAATCGTTTAAACATTGAGGTCGATTAAATAAAATGCACGAGTTAAAGAAAATCTGAATCATAAATATTTGAACACGAAAAAAAGATGTATTTTTTCTGAAAAAAAAATATTCTATTATTAAAATAAAACGGTAATCGTATTACTATAAAAACGACTTTCATACATTAAAAACAATGTCTTAATATTTATTATAATACACAAGACAAACATTAATCGAAATATACCATATCTAATTTTACAATAAGATTTTTTAACAAAATAAATCGACATATAAATTGTAAAAAATATTAATTTTCATATATATATACGAAAATTATCGCATAAAAGCGCACATTTAAAGTGAGCCATTAACCGACGAATAAGTAATAAAATAATAATGAAAAAAAAATTCATAATGGGCGCCGCTTCATTTAAATTAATTAAACGTTTAAATGTCGCGGCTGAAAAAAAAAATTGCATACGTTTCATATAATGAGAAATAATCGAACCAAAATGTTGCAAATAAAAAAATAATAATATAAATATACACGTACAATATATAAATATATATGATAAGTGATATCATCGTAAAAAAATTCATATATAAATTAATTTAATATTTTTTTTCAACACGTATATCGTGTGTGTATGTATGTATGTATGTGTATATATATATACATGATTGCGATAATATTTATTTTATTATTTTTTTTCGAGGTTTTAACAAGGATCGCTTTGCATTTTATAATTGCGAGCGGCTTCCGAGCAAAGCGAACGAATCGCAATAATAAATATTTAAATTAGCGCTTAAAATACCAAATGAAACACATGGTGCCTCCGCCCACCGAAAACCACCTTCCTCAACCCCCCGTTGGGGTCCGTTTGTACCCCAAAAATTTCTCAGTTTACCATTAAATATAGCAACACCCCCTCAGTAGAGGTATTCTCACACCATACGTTTCAGTGTCACTGGAGATTTGTCTCTATTTGGAAGGATTTCGTACTGAATGTAAATTTGCGTACTGTGCGTGCGTGAGGCGTGTGTACGTGCGTGCGTGCTCACGCACGACAGGATTAAACTGTAATTATGATTATTAAAGTCGTAAAAAAGTCTTATTTTTACGAGTACAATATGATACCGCTCGAATGAAAAAAAAAAAGAAAAACTTTAATCGTATAAAAAGAACGATGTTTCTCAAAATATTCACATCGAAAAGTGAAACTAAACGTATTTTAAAAATGATAATAATAATATATAAATATAAATATGAACGAAAAATATTTTAAATATTATTAAATAAACATCATAAATTATTCGATATAAAAAATATTTAATTTAATAAAATATAAATATATATTATTGACGACTAGAAAACGCCTATAAATCATTTTTAAATTATAAAATTATTATAAACATTGTTACTAAATCATCGTGTAATAACAATAAGCCGAAAAATTCTCGATGACGAAATAATGCTCGTTTATAAAAACAGCAATAAAATCTATAAAAATATTGAATACTTTCTAAAATGTAACAATTTAAAAAATACGATATCAAAAAAAAAAAATACATAAATACGCGTGTCGTTGAACAGGTTAAAAATTAAACAATAAATCAACGTGACCCACGATATATTACAATGTAATAATCGTAATGAGAGCAATAATTTTATAGAAAGCGGTAGTTAAGTAGATGTTAAAAAAAATAACATAACAAGACCTTATTATATTTATTAACAACGACTTTTACATATATATATATATATATATATATATATATATATATATATATATATATATATATATATATATATATACATATTAATATATACGTATTATTGATGATTAATCGAAAAATTGTTACGTTATAGAAAATTGCGCTCATTTTCATCATTAAAATCATTATTTTCGCGATGACCCGATTTCGAATCACCTTACGAGTTTAATTTAAATATTAAAGACTTTTCGAACCCCCCGAAGCGACGTTCTCCTTTTTTTCCATTATTATTATTATCATATTTTTTTTCGATGTATATTTTTGCGTCGGAATCGCATAAAACTTTTCGCGTTTCCGTTAAATTTTCGCGCGCGCAATTTCAAAATCCATTCTTTATGTCAATCGAGAGGCCATCTCGGTCGAAATCTTTCTCGACAATTTTCCAAACTTTTCTCTTACTCCGCTTTCGTTCGACGGTAATTTTTCGTTTAGGGACGATGTGTCGGAGTCCAAAATGTCGACTCCAAAATTTTTTTCCAACCGACTTCATATATCGTGATCATTTTTAATTTTTAATATTGATCATAACAGTATCACTTCTACAAAGATTCCAAATTCTATAGATTTTCAAAATTATTTTATAGTATTGAATTTCTAATTGAAATACATCTGTATTTATCTGAAATTGTTCATCTTTTTTTTTTCAATTTTAAAATTTAAAATAGATCCAAAAATTTATTCAAAGTGTCTAATGACAATAAATTTAATCGTTACTTCTGTCAAATTAATAAATCATACTAAAGCTCATACAAAATCAATTATTACAAATATCATATCTATATTATGAATATAGAGATATATTACGATTTAATCAATTATATCGAATTGAAAATCGAAGAATATTCGTGCACCCCTAGATTTCACTTTACAGTTTTATGGGTCCGTTGTTCGTATGTACGTGCGTAATCCATCAGCATCAGACCTGGGCTTCGGTAAATTGGTATTATTTTAAAGTATTTCTCATCGAGAACGGGGGGAGGGGGGACAATGGCGAATTAGCCCCAGAGCCCCCCCCCCCCCGCAAAGCCCCCGGAGCCTTCGCCCACCTGAGTCCCCGGACTCGACAAGGGCGCAATATCGGATCGTCAGAACGGAGAAAGGGCCAGAAGGGGGAGAGGGGGTGGTGAAGGGGGGGATTCCCGTTAACTTTTACGTTGTAAAATGAATTTTACGACACTTGTACGCTTTAAATTGATTACCGGCCAAATTGAGAGTAATCACCATAAATTTCCAATCTTTAATTTGTTTGAAAAGTCGAGCGTAAAATTCTCGGAAAGGCGACGGTTCGAGATCTTGAAAAGCGCGCGCAAATAATAATAATAATAATAATACAAAAAAAAAACGAATTTTCCGATCGTTCGACAAAAAGACAATTAATTAATTTAACGATTATTCACTGAATAAAATGAAAAATTCTGTACACTATATAAATTATTAGACTTACCGTTAAATGTTGAAAGAGCCACGCTCTGAGGATATTTGTGGCGACTTTCGGGAAAATTCCTCGTTTTTTCTGATTCTTTTTTCCATTCGTGTCGTCGTCTTCTTCTCCCGTGCCTTCACCGCTGCCGATACTTGCATTACTCGCATCGCCTGTACGACAAAAAAAAATAAAAATTATTTATTATACGAAAAAAAATATCGACAATGATATAGGTCAAAATACTAAAAGAAAAAATAAAGTTTAAAAAATAAATAAAATGGAAAAATGTCCATGCATGATCAACTCTATATTGATATATGAATTTAATCATATTAAAAAAAATAATTATCGATATACAAATTTTATAAAAATAATAGTGCTATAATAGAATATTTTTTTTTATTCTACTTTTATGAAAAAAAAAAAAATATATATATATATATATATATATTTATATAGTAGAGTTGGCACGACCCTCGTGAAGGCATCAATAGTATGAACCATTAAGATCGGTGAGGGTTGTTACCACACCTTTAATGATTGTTTCTTATCGCATTACGGAATTGCTGTGCGCTTTGCATTTAAAATGCTGTTTTAACTAATTACAACAGATAGCGCTCGTTCCACACAGACAACCTAGGCCAACGCAACTCAAACTGCACCAAAGATATTTAAATATTAACGCGCAAAAAAATATAATAATCTTTATAAATAAGATGTTTAAAAATAAAAACGAGCACTTCGAGGTTTTTTAATGGAGTTCGAATAGTAAAATATTTTGATGGGCCGTAAAAGATCTTTATGGTCTTTAAAAAGAATTATACGTACATCATGTGAATTATTTCTTTCTAATTGAAAATGATAATAATATTAATAATATGCCGTTTATTTTATCGTATATTTCGTATGAGAATACGTTTTAAATTGATTTCAAAATTCGCAATATCGCTAAATATACTAACTATATAATAAAATTGGACATTTCGGCGGTCGTTTCTAAATCGATTTTTTTTTTGTCACGCAACGTTTGAGAACCGCTGCTTCGTGAGCACCTAGAGTGGCACAGTCACGTCTCGCGGCGGTTAATGCTATGCGCCGAACAAACTTTTAATGTGCCGTAATTGAATCTGAGTGAATGTTCACATCGCCGTCTCAGATTTAAAACCGAGTTTCTCAAAAAATTTTCTCTTCGACTACTCCACACACACACACACACACACACACACACACACCCTTCCACCCCTCGCATCCCCGATTGGCTTTTCGTCGAATTTTCGTTTTTTTTTTCTTTCTCTTTATTTTTTTTTTTGAGTCCGCGAGGGAAAAGCAATTTTCGAATGCCGACGAAAACGAGGGACGAACTCGAAAATCGATGTTAGTTCGCTAATTGCCAAAGTTATCGTGACGCCATGAAAAACTTGGTACGCTCGGCTAAATCTAATTTATTTAATTATTCTACATCGTAATGTTGTATGTATATATATATATATATATATTAAATATCGATAATTTTATTATTGCCACGGTTAACTCGACAGTTAACGCGTTAAGTGTAACGGTGTACGATTTTCGCGCGAGCGGTCAATTCGATCGATGTATATTTTAACGATTCATTCGATACACCATTAAATTAATTACTCTAATATAAATTTTATATTATTAAAAAAATATTGATAAGAAATATCGAACGTTATATAACATATTATATATATATAGCACTGTGATCAAAAAGTAAGGTGTATTTGTGTATAAAATGTAAATTCTTTATTTGTTCTTCCAAATCAATCAAATTCCGCACTTTTGCCAACGCTTTTTCATAAATGTATAGCCTTCAAGACGTTTTGTGATTCGGTTTTTATATTCTCAATCGTATCAAAACGGCGATACCGCATTGAACTTTTGAGTTTGCCGAATAGCCAGAAGTTGCACGGAGTCAAATCAGGCGAATACGGTGGTTGCGGAACGATATGAGTCGAGTTTTTGGCTAAAATGACGCGAAGAACCAATGCAGTATGACATAGTGCGTTATCGTGTTGAAGGAACCATGTAAAAACACGTGTAACTCGAAGATAATTAAACTTTTTGACAAACAGACGCTTAGAATATGTTATAGACAGTCGTACCAACCTAGGTAAAAAAAATACGATTTACCTGCCTTCCTAATGCCCGGGAGTTTTAAATGACAATTTCACCTTACTTTTTGATCACAGTAGTATATATATATATATATATATAAATATCGATCCAAAAATGTATTTTGTTGTTTATTCAAATTTATATTTAGACTTAGTATTAAGGGATTTGGTTCCCTGTTTTTCTATCCCGACTTGCACCCGACAGAACCCAGAGTCAATTAAATTAAACCGCTCCTCCGCGACGTTTCATCCTAACGCGCGCAATCCATCAACAGGGAAAAACACATTAGCGTAAATACACAGAAATAGTAATGTACACACACACATAAAATAAATATAATATATATTCGTATAAAATCATCAAGATCCGAAATAACCTAACCGAATGAATAAAAAAAATAAATTCCAATTATACGACACAGCAATATCAAAAATATTCGCTCTAATCTAAGAATGAATCCATTTTTTTTATTAAATAAAATATTTTTTTATTCAAAGTAATGTAATATAATAAAATATTCAAAGGGATGCGAATCGGATATGTGGGGTGGAACGGGTGTTAAAAATGAACCGTGCTTTTTGTATGACGAACAAATCGGATTAAGGCATTTACTCTTTATAGTGCATAGAATACTGCTAAAAGCTGTTTGCGATCAAAAGTCTACAGATACAAATGATATAAAATCAATTTTAATATATTATATAATATATTAAATTCGCAATATAATATTAATTTATTAATATTGAAATTATATTAAATAAAAATCGTATGCATTTATATGCGTTCGATTGTAAGTATTTCATATAAACGAACTCTGGTGCAAGGATAAAGCCAAACGTTCAACCCCCCCATAGTATATACGATATGCACGCGTATTTATTTATATTTACATCCATTTATCCTTTTAGGGGGGGGGGGAGATGTGTTCTAACTGCACATGGCTGTCTCTAGACGCAGTGCTATTTTCCTCGCAAATTTGTCTATTTTTATATATAAAAACAAAGAGATGAAACAAGAATTTCAAATCGTGAACGAATTACAGTATGGAATAAATAATGGTGTTATATTTTTTTTTTTTTTTGAATTTAATTTTTGATGGTTAAAAATGATCAATAATATATATATATATATATATATATATATATATATATAAATAAATTTATTAAAAGTAAACAAATAAAATTAAAAATTTTATTTTTTTATAAATATAATATTCAAATTCGAAACATAATTTATTACTATAGATTTGAATTTTAAAAAAATTTTAAACCGATTCATACAATAAATTGATTAAACATTTTCATGTTTCCATAAGATTATCAATTAATATATAAATAAATTAATGACAGAAACTTATTGAAAAAAATAGTAATACGTGCATATTTTAATTTATATATATATATATATATATATATATATATATATATATATATATATATAATTAAAAATAATAAATTTCTATTTAACTTTCGAATAGAAAGAGTATATAGTAAAATAAAATACTGTTAGTTGAAAGTGAAAAACGATAAGATAATTCAATTCGAACATAGTTTTCGTTTAATTAAAACGACTTTTCACATTAAACGAATGCATAAAAATATATATTATACGTTTATATTTGTATATATATATATATATATATATATATATATATATATATATATATATATATAGATGTTAAAATAATCTACATAAATAAATATGCATCGAATGGCGGTAATTTTCTTAATCTTTTAAGTGCCATTAAGTCGACGCGACAAACAAGCAATAATTTCCATCGAATCTAAATTTATTTATTTTTATATATATATATTATTTTAAGTTGAAACATTAAATAGATAAAAATCGTCTAAATAGCCGAGATTAAATTACCGAAATGAAAGAATCGCAAACAAATTATGTAGAAATTTCCAATATATTATGCGCAACGTACGAAATACGAAAATAGTTCAATTAAGATTATGGAGGTACGAAAAAGAAAAAAAAAGAAAAATAAACAGATTACTAGTAATTCTAATTGCAACTTTATCAAATTACTTATATTTATATATATATATATATATATATATATATATATATATATATATATATATATATATATATATATATGATAAACGGTGAATTCCATTTTCGTCCAAGTAACAAGTCGTTCCGATGAACGAAATTCGTGCACTTTATATATATATATATATTTCTAAAATAAATAAATAAATATACATGTATTACATATCGTTTTTAATACAAATAATAAAATGAAATAAAATAAAAGATTCGACTTTCGCATTCCAGAAAAGTCACATGTGTTTCATCGGGGTGAACTATTTTTGTTTATGCGCAGCACCGATTCAATTCCCGTACATTATTATAAAATTTAAAAATGGCATCTATGCAAGTGTTAAATAAGAGCTAGAATCGCTTATACGATTACAATTTCGTATGCAAGAAGGGTAGATTCTCGCTAATGTAATGATAGATCACTGGATTAGTTCAAATCGTTCCCCGAAAGTGCACCCTGGAATAGATACATATGAAATTTCCCTGTGCATAATGCAATTTGGTCTATGCACCCTCTGCAAGTTTCCTCTGTGCACACCATGTATATACATTTATATATATATATATATATATATATATATATATATATATATATACACATATGAACCGTAAGTGACTGTCGAGTTGATTGATTAGTTCCAAACGCATACATATTCGTAAATGTGCACGTGCACACATATGAGAGTGCACGCGTGTTTAGTGCATAGGAATGGATTTCACGGGGTGCAAACCGAACACAGATATAAAGGCTGAGTCTGTTTGTTGGCTCTGTAACGCGATAAGAGTAATAAATAAATTTAGAGAAAATCGATACTGGATACATTCAATATCAATAATACGTTTTCTTAGAAATCTTGTGTGTGTGTTTTTTTTTATAATATTTTCAAGTCAAATTCATTTATAAATTTTAGAAGTAAAGAATTAATGAAAATGAAATAAATATTAAATTTATAATAAAACAATACATTAACTATAATAATGTATTACTAAGAAGATTTTGTTATTAGTATAATAGTTTGTATTATAGAAGCACTTTGAAATAAAGATTCTCAAACTTTTGATATTAATATTTTTTTTATTATTTTATATAAATAAAAATCGATCTTCAACACGGTTTTAAAAATGTTTTGAATGTGATAAATTAATATCGATGTTTTAGATATGTTCATCAATGCTAAATCTAGCTATCAATTTCGTACAAGGATTTTTATTTGATCATTTTCATGCTATTTCACAATGAAATGTAATAAATTAGCAGCGTGAATTCGTTGCGATTTAAATCGAATATTAAAAGCACGACTTTCAAACGAGCCAAACCAATTTGCGGATTAAATTCATCAAAGTCTACCACGGTAATTGGATTTTTTTTTAATTGACGTAAAAATTAGATCATCATAGTAAATGTCATGAATGCATTCACATTGCGTGTTGTGCAAGAAAACGATTCGTTAAGAATATATATATTTTTTTTACGTTTAAATCCGTTTTCATTTTCAAATCGGAAGCGCGTCAATACGGAGACGATCGACGACGCGACGGATTCCATGTTTTATTAATAGATGGCGCTGTTTCGCAAGCGTGAAATAATTTACAAGATTCGAATCAAATATTTGTCACCGGTTGTTTGGTTTGTGACGAGTGAACCGTTCTCAGACATATAAACCGCACTCCATCTTCCATTAGTGGGGTTTTTTTGGGGTACGACCACCCATTGAATCGACACCCTCTTCGTTCTCGGAGCTATATTAATATCATTAGGCACTGTTATGCAAACATTTTTCTATGGGGGGGTTCCCCTTAATTTTCGAGCGAACCTCCCCCCTCCCCTCTTCTCGAGCCACCGCCGCTTACGACCCCCCGTAATGGGAGATTATGAGGCAGGTCGACACCTATTTACATTTCGACAAGTTATTTTCATATTTTAATGAAATATATTTATTCATGCCGAATTAATTAAAAGTGCGTAAATATACATATATAAAATATAATCGATTCTACAACATAATGGCTATAAAATTTGGGGATTTTTAATCAAAATTGAATAGATTTACATCCATTATTATTGAATAATTCAAAAATAAAATTTAATTTATTTCATTATTCGTTTTACAAATCTAAATATTTTAAAATGACCTAATGATGTTGAATAATATTTTAGTAAAAATAATAAATGATAATTGGTCAAATGGTTACCCTAGTTGCATCACCTCATAGAATCATAACTGACACCAGAAAATAACATAAACTCACAGAATGGGGAAATAATGATGAAATCACCCCTAACTATGAAACCCCGTAACCTAAAGTCCTGCAGGCGCGTGACTCATTAACTTTCAAACCCCACCCACGTATTTTAGAGACCGATAAAGAAAAACGATGCAATGTCATAAAGAAAACGAGCAAAACCAAATATTTTATTCTAGAAGAGAGGCATGCGAGTGACATCCACGAAGAAAATGCGAGAAATTATAAAGATTTTTTTTTTATGAAGGAATCGACGTCGTTGCACTAGATTGTACATTATCGACACCTATTAAAATAGGGAAAAAATAGAGGGTGAAACGCCAGAGATATGGAGAACGGATGTCCCGAAAATTATGCACTCTTTCCCTCCCTCTGACGTCGAAAAACGACTTTTAACAAATGAGTCGCCCTACGGAGGGACACGGCGAAGGTTCCGAGGGACCGACGGATGAATGGATGGATGGATGGGGTTTTGTCGGTGCAGTCATTCGAGCATTGATTTTAATTTAAAATTTAATTGTAGTTTATTCCGGTTGCCGTCCGAACGAATACACTCCCGTGGGGTACCAGTGTACCCCCATCCCCACGAAACTGGAATCACCGATGTGTAGTTAATGGCGTTTTGTCGAGTCAAGGGGTAAATGTCTTTAAATAATCAAAAAGGGCGATGCGTACAGTTCGCTTTCAACCCTTGTGTCGAATCCGTTTTGAAGAGACGAAATTTATGTAAATCCCTGCGACTATGCGAAACAGGTGATTCGGAATTAAATACTCGCGAATAAACTTGCCAATTAGTCAATGGGAACCGAGGGTTATTTATTCAAAAAAACCGGGAAGCGGGGGAGAGGCCACTATTTTTATGGTGTCATTAATGCGGTTAAATCTCATCAAATTTGCATAAAAACCACCGTGACTTTTAATCTCGATTCTACATGGGCGAACGATATAAAAATAAATGTATTAAAATTCGTATTAAACTTAATCACTATTTAACGATATTTAAATTCGATAAAATGATCTAAATAGGATCTAATATTATTGACATTGTTTTTTATATTACTTTATGCACGTTGAAAATTATATAATTTTTATGAAATTTGATCTTTAAATATCGTTTATAATCGAAGTATTTTTTTTATATTAATAAAAAAAATCTTTTGTTACGAATAATTATGTATAATAAAAAATAACGTTAATTAATTATATAACAATTTTGAAATAATAAAGAAAAGAGCAGAGCGTAAAAATGCAATAACAATAATAACAGCAATAAAGAAGTGCACGCAATTGTCGCAGGGATTAAGGGTAAAAGATTTATACGTCGTTCAGGTGATCAAATCGGCACGATAACTCGAATGTCTGGGGGGTAAAAACGAGGGATGTCATCGTTTTTTAACCGTCAATCCGGCAACAATTACGACGCCGTTTATCCGGGAAAAGGGAAGAAGAAGACGACGACTACGCCGAAGGCATCTTCGGCTCCAGCATCAGTCAGAATGAGACCCGTCGAAGAAAATACGTCCCTTTCTAACGTTCGCCGTGCATAGTTTTCTCCGTCACTTTCGCACCCCCAAATTTTCCATCCCTTACACTGCGTGAGATCAGCCCGAACGCGGATTTTATTGTTACGATCATTTTTAGTGGCACTTGCTTTTTACGAGGTGGCTTCCTTTACGCAGCACCTCCCCCCTTGGGTCTACGACGATATCTCGTCTACGAAATTCGACCTAATCTCGTCTACGAAACCAGACGCGAAACTCGCGGTGAAATTTGTACGTTCTAAATTTCCACCAACAAATTTCTTCTCGCGATTCGGCGTCGATCGTTCGAGAAATTGCGTCGAAATTTTGCCGCGTCACCTCCGATTTCGTACATTCAAATTTTCACCGACGCTTCAGACGTTTTCGCTATGGCAAAACGCGGGAGAAACTTTGTGCGGGGTCCTCGATATTCGCGATTTCGCACATTCAAGTTTCGCCTAAGCGGATTTCGCTTGTAAAGTTTACGAGACATCGGTTCGGATGAAAGGAAATGTTTATGTAATTGCCGGGTCGTTGCAGACAAGGATCAGACGGAACGGTTTAATGGGTTAAGATTGCCGATTTGGATTTCAACGATTGCCACGAGGACAAGAATGTCCTTCTTTGTCTCTGACGCAATAAAAATGAGTATCTAGTGAAAATTGTGCCACCCTTCAATTGTACATCCACAACGACTTTATTCACTTTTATTTTATTTTTTTTTATACCGACAAATGCGAATAAAATTGACTGTACTTACTTTACGAATTATGCAATAAAAAATATATTATATATTATAGGAAAACCGTATGTTCACTATTAAATATTGAAAGGATAAAACTGAAATGTCGTGAATAAAAAAAAAATCGAAAACAGTCGCCGAATAAATTAATAACGATATAAAAAAAACGTTACACGCATACGGAAAGTGAACGCACATAAAATTATATTCATTTTTGAATAATTCTAAAATATCTTATGACATTTTTACAACCGATGCATACACGAATTGAGCAATAAAACGGAATTAATTGGTCAATAAAAAAAAAACGAATTTAATCGAATCGTAAGAGTTACACCGTTACACGCGCGCAAACGGACGCGAATAAATCGTACGTACGAGTATTAAAAACGTCATTCGGTAAGATTAGATTTTTTTTATTTTATTTTATTTTTTTTTTTCGAGATTTACGCACTTTAAAGTGAGCGCTAATTGAACGCATAAATCACGACTTTTTTTATAAGAAGAAAAATATATAAATAAATAACTGAGAACGAAACGTGAAAGAAAATAACAAAATAACAACGACGACAAAGAAGAGAGAATATATATATATATATATATATATATATATAAACGTCGACAAACTCGCGACGAAAACGTCGAATAATCCTTAAAATACTCGACGTTCAACAAACGGCTTTCGAATGTTGAAGATTTAGAGACGGAACGCGAGTCGATTTGAAGAATTCGTGGAATATTCCACGACGTCGAAATGAAAAATTCCAAAAAATCCCATGTCTAGTAGTCGTATATACTATATATATAATATATATATATAAATATATAAAAATATACGAATAATTCAAACTGGTCTGTCGCTGTTTTTTTTACATATTTATTTTTTATTTTATTTTTATTTTTTTTTGGTACCGGAACAGTGTCGTGACTGAATCGAATTTTATTTTAAATTTATTATTGTTTATATATTAAAAAAAAATACAGATATATCCCGATTATATTATGTTAAAATTTTTGATATTTTTATACTATAACAAGATTTTTCTATATGAGAAAAAACAAAATACATATTAAATATGATCGGTAATTAAAATTGATCAATATTAAAAAAATATTATTGTACACAGTTTATTAAAATTAATTTGAAATATTATAAAAGTAATATGTAAAAGTAAAGTGATATTTCATATATATATATATATATATATATATATATATATATATATATATATATATGATGACGTCAGCGTGAGAGCGTGAGTCGTTCGGCGCACGACGGCGCTATCATTTAATACCATTTCTAAGCTCAACATACAAATTTATTATTAATATATATATATATATATATATATATATATATATATATATATATATATTATATAATATATCAAATTTAAGTGAATCAATATTAGCATGATCCCGTTGTATAAATCGAAACACATTCATATATAAATTTTTAACGAGATATTATATATATATATATATATATATATATATATATATATATATATATACGTAACATAAAAACGTAGATAGATAAGTTATGCAATTACGAAACGTTTCATTATTTATTTATTTTTTCTTTTAATTCGATTCATGTCCGCGGGAATCGAATTCGGACTCTTTCGATATACCAAGTGGATTTTTAACCACTGTGCTATAATAATACGGTTCAGTGTTTACTTCTTATGAAATATACCATCTCGTAAATCACAAGTGCCGAACGATTTCAAGTGTTCGCAGTGCGTTATTTTCATTATTATTATTATTTTTTTTCATTTTATATAGTATCACTATAAACGCTATAATATCGTTCAATATTTTTTTATTATTATTATTATTTTCGAATACGAGAGTATAATTTCGTTGAATTTATATATATATATATATATATATATATATATATATATATATATATATATATATATATATATTTCGTTTTCGATATTTTAATTTTACCTCTCGTCTCGACCTATTTTCGGAATCTTATCCGCGCATTAAAAGGGTTAATGGATTTTGAATCGAGTACCGCATAAATAGAAATAACGGTATCGTATCTCTGACGTTTACACATTATACACGATGTAATATATATATATATATATATATATATATATATATATATATATATATATATATATATATATATATAAATATATATATATATATATATATATATATATATAAATATATATATATATATATATATATATATATATATATATATATATATATAAGAAAAATTCAAGCCTTTATTAATTTATTTTATAATAATTGTAATAATAATCGATACGGTTGAGAGAAAAAAAAAACACCCCGATGAAAATTAACACATTCTCCGATATGTATCAATAGACTATTTTCGATCTGAAAAGAAAAGCTCGTAAAATTTTCACGCGAGATGTGCGGAAAAATCGCGCGATAAACTCGCTTTTACAGGTCGTAAAAGCGAATTTTTACGATACGCAAACTCATTTTTTCCGCTATAATAATAATCGATCAAAAATAATATACATATATATATATATATATATATATATATATAAGTATGTGTGTGTGTAAATATGCAATATTCGCATATTATTATTATAAAGCGAAGCATAGTTGAACTTGAACGATAAAAATATATATGTATATATCGATAATAAAAAAAAACGGTCATATTATGATTTATTAATGCACTAAAAGTATTCGGATATTATAGAATATATATGTAATTAATATAGAATGGTTGAAAGTTACATGTAGAACTAGTGACTCGATCGAATAAAAAAAAAACTAATTAACACTATAACACTAGAAGATTTGTATTATATTATATTATATTATATTTAAATAAATAAAATAATATATGTCAATAACGCGATTTCTAAACATATCAATGTACTTTTGTGTTCGAATATCGTACGGTCGAATTTTTACGCAAACACTAAAAAGTATCGATTATAATAACCGGCGATCATAAGGCGCACAAAACAAAACACACACACACACAAATGATAATGCAATGTTGATGTTTATTTATTTGTACGTTTTTTAACGGAAGCAATTTTTAAATCGGTTGGTGGTCTGGCCACGGTCAGACCATACGTTTGGTATGTAACATTTGCTTACACTTATCCAAATACATTATTATTAATAATATGTATATATATATATATATATATATATATATATATATATATGTGTATGTATAATCTATAAGCGACTTGTTT
The DNA here is from genome assembly GCA_024500535.1 of Leptonema lineaticorne. Classification (NCBI taxonomy): domain Eukaryota; kingdom Metazoa; phylum Arthropoda; class Insecta; order Trichoptera; family Hydropsychidae; genus Leptonema; species Leptonema lineaticorne. The sequence goes on from JANIJI010000065.1 coordinate 11,074,087, forward strand.
ATTTTTTCGAAAGCTCCTGAAGTGCCAGAACCGAGCGTAGGAAAATATATATATATATACCTATTAACAAAATACATATATATGTATATATATATATATATATATATATATATATATATATATATAAATATATACATACATAACTAATTGCATATTTTTTGACTACTAGATATAATATTAAATGATTGACAGGTCCACACAGTGGGGCTTTGGACCCCCGACCACAAGTACCGAATTCAGAAATAATCGTGATTGATGAACAAAATGCTACCGTTTTACTTTTTTCGATTGCGGAATATGAATATATATATATATATATATATATATATATATATATATATATATATATATATATATATATTTTAAAATGCATACATATTTATTTATATATTTTTATTATTTTGATTAATGTTCGCTTATTTGTTATTATGTTGTTTCGTACATATTTAGCGTGAGTTATTATTATTATGACACAGAAAACGTGATCGTTATTATTACGACGATGAGTAAAAATGATAATTAATAAAATGAGACTGGATATATGCGAAAAATATATATAATATATGGTATATGTATATATGTATTGAAACGCGTGAGAAAATTAATCAAAACGGCCATAATCCCGTGTCGATATTGAGTCAATTTATTTTTTGAAGTTTCTCATTATTGAATAATTGCCGAACGGTTATTTTTTTCGATAATATGGTAGTTAATATAAATAATAATAATTATATATATATATATATATATATATATTAAAAAAAATTGCGCTAAATTTTTAATTAATAACGAAAACGATCGATTCTAAATAGATGATACGTCAGAGATGTACAAATTTTACTATATACTAATGTGATCAAAAAGTAAGGTGAAATTGACATTTAAAACTTCCTGGCATTAAGAAGGACAGATAAATTGTATTTTTTTTTTACAATTACAATTTATAATATAATATATTCATGTTATACTGCATTAGTTCGTATCGTTGCGCAACCACCGCATTCGCCCGATTTGACTCCGTGCGACTTCTGGCTATTCAACAAATTAAATTACTTTCAAGGGAACGAAATTGATTTGCAAGAATAAATAAATAATTTACGTTTTATAAACAAATTCATCTAACTTTTTGATCACTATGTTATATACAATTAATTAATAAGCGTTTAATGAATATTTGAACCATTAATAAACTATAATTAGATATTGTTGGAAAATATTAGTTATAATGAAAATTATACAATACTGATAGTTTAATAAGTATATATATATATATATATATATATATATATATATATATAACTGAATCTCAAAATATAATTTCATTATAATAATATTTAGTCGGTCAAAGGAAAGTTTGCGCCAAAATTTGATTATATACATTCTATAAAACCACGCGTGTAACTTTTCAGCGTCAAAATAAACAATAATATCAATAGTAATAACAAAAATCTTTATTCAATCGACGTTTACATTTTATAAAAGTGTAAAAAAAAAAAATAATAATCATCAAAGAGAACGTCGTCGCCGCATCAATAAATATTTGTCCGTTTCGATTTAAATATCGAAATGCACATATTATATATTTACATATTAAGGAAAATTTTCCAAAAATGAAAAGTTTGACATTCGCATACGAGTAACATCTGTTCGCTAAATTCCATCCGATGTGCCAAACAAATTTTCAAACCAGAAATAACGTATTCGAATCGAGCAAATAAAGAACGCATAAAGCTGTGATCACATTTAAACATTAATAGTTATGGAACACTGTATAAAAATTCGTGTGTAAAAACGATCGTTACAAAATATATCACATTTTTACACAGATTCTATCATAAAAATAATAATATATTTGTAATATAATTCATATAAATAGTTCATTGATAATCGGTGAACTGTATTTAAATAGTGAACGTCGATTTCTACGAATCATATATATTTTAAATTATTACATTGAATACTGAATTTTCCTCTAAGCGACATTTAAAATCATTATATATATATATATATATATATATATATATATATATATATATATATATAAACAAAGTTAAAAATAATACTTAATATTATGTAACAATATAAATATATAAAATGTGAAATTAATTATTAAAATTTGACTGTAAATAATAATTAATTATTTTTCAATATTCAAGTATTAAATTTTTCATATATTAAATCGTCGAATAATAACATCAATTAAATAGTAAAATATTACATATTTTATTTGTTGTTAAATCTTCGACACTCATTGATAACACGTTCGATACTCGTGATATCACTTTCAAATTAATAATTACAATTATCCATTGCGAAAAGTATCGATTTATTATATATATTACTATAGGCAATATCTTTAATAAAAATATAATAAAAATGGTTGAACGCAGAATTGACGACTCGTTATCTACTTAGATAGACGTTTTAACAAATCGTTATTATTTTTTTAATAACTATATATATATATATATATATATATATATATATATATATATATATATATATATATATTCATATAACCTATATATATAAATAAATATATATCTGTCGACATTTATCCAAAAATAAATTAATCATTATATAAATATTTCAAGCGATAAACTTCACGCATATTAAACACGATCTCAATATACAGGATTATAATACAATATATATATATATATATATATATATATATATATATATATATATATATATATATGTATATGTATATATACATAAAAAAATAAATAATAAGAAAGGCTATACGGATTAATTTTATAATATACATTCGTATACTTGTAATTATGAAGTAGGCAATGTACGCAATTCTCAGAATTTAAATCACATTTAATTGAACGTATAACACATACAAAAAAAAAAAAACACGGTGTATATACGATCCTATGATTACCAAATACGATTCTTATATATATATGTATAATATATACATAGATATAAATAAATATAATATAAAGCGATGGAAAAAAAGTCGTTAGTACGTTGTCAAAAGCGTAAATTACAAGAGCGAAATCGATATAGTCGTCATGAGCGGTAAACGGACATGTCCGACACACGATATTGAAAAAAGCCTACGAAGAATAAAAAAAAAGCCTGCGGTAATTTTTTGAATGATATTTTGTCGAAGTTTCAAACAAAAAAAAAAGAATTACACGCTACAGACGAGTATACAGGACGGACCGTAAGTTTGCGTACGACGGTGAATGAGTTGTATTATAATAGAATATAATTTTTATTAGAAATATATATATATATATATATATATATATATATATATATATATATATATATATATATATATATATATATATTATTATTAATATATAATTAAGTTTTATAAAGTTGTAATATGTAGTTTAAATTAATTATAAGTATTTTTTTTGCATTATCAAACTTGTAACGCTTGTATGATTGTTGAAAAGTTTGAACTTAATATGCATATATTATATATATATGGAATATTTATATTTTTCATGTATTAAAAAAAACTAATAAATACAATATAATTATTTTTTTATATATAATAAAAGTTTGACACGCCTGATTTTATATATTGACAATAATAATTATATCGGTTTTGTGGTAAATTTTCTCTCTTATATGCGAATAAATTAATTAATTTTTAATTATTAATTTATAGCGTATATTTCATTTGAATGTATAAATATATTAAAAATTGAAACAATATATTAAATTTTTGTATCGATATTATTCATAAAAGAATAACGTATATATTGTATATATAATTTATAAATAAAATTGACTATATTCAAAAAAAATATTTTTTTTATATAAACAATATTATAATTATTAGAAAAAAAAAATTATAATAAATATGAAAAATAATAATGTTCGTTAATTTCGTACGCACACCGTATGCGGTGATACGTAAAAAGTATACCGTATCTAGTATAATTTGAGCTTCGGGCTCCGTGCAGCTTGTTTCGGAGCCAAGAGAGACCGCTCTCGCCTACTCCTCCTTCTTCATCATCAGCGTCGGCCGCTGTTGTATGGTCATCGAGCAAAACGGGCATATATGTGGTAATGGGTCACGACCGTTCAAAAAAAAAAAAAAACCATATAGAGCCTTACTTTCCGTTGGCCATTGGTGAACTTGATGGACGGGACCCCTCATTAGAGTTACCTCGGGGCGGGACAACAAAACCTGCCCTATAAAATTATCTACGCCAACCTAATACTTATATATATATATATATATATATATATATATATATATATATATATATATATAATATGCCCTCTTACATACACATCATGTGTACCACCAATGTTCAAATCCTTCTCTTTCACTTAATACCCGCCTCCATCTTTTTTCGTATATATATATATATATATATATATATATATATATATATATATACGCAACTATTATTATTACATATACGTAATTTTTATTTTTATTTTTTTTGTTCTGAGGTCGATTTTCTTGTTTCGTTAATTTTTTTCCCCGTTTTTGTTCCGTATCTTGAATCGTGATCGAATCGGCGTCCATTTCGATTCGCGAACGCTTCACGACGACGCTTCTCAAACTGTTCAATTCAAAAATAATACAATTTCATATATATATATATATATATATATATATATTATCGGATTGTAAAATTTCGTTCATATTATTTTCGATAAATATATTATATTTATACTATAATATTTCTTCTATACTGTATCAAAGGTAAAAATTTGAAATTATCACATATTTTTTATTGTTATATTTGATACTTTTTTCACAATGATAAGATAATAATTTGTCGTTTAATAACAATATATTTAAATTGAAAATGTACCTAAATATTTGACATTATTGATTTATTATTGTAATATTAATATTTATTTGATAAATTATTCATTTTATTTTTAGCACAAATATTAGTGAGACATTTATCATTTATCAAGATTAATTTACAACATATAAAAATTCTGAATATATCGATGTAAATTATAAATACAATAACCCATATTAAATAACATAGTAAATAATTAACTAATTATACAAATTCACTATCATTAGGATTAAAGACAATTAAAAAAAAAAAAAATAAAAAAAATAAAATACCTCGATTCAAACCTGTAACTAAATATATAATAGATATTTACAGTCTGGGGGCGAAAAGTCAGATCTCAAGGTAGATAATGAATACCTTAAATTAAATTATACCTTTACGTTTAATAGGCACGGTTTTTATGTATAAATTACGTGTATATATAAATATACAATATAAATACACACACATATATTCGAATAATAACTCTAATTAATTTAATTGTAGAATGCGAAAAAAGTCGAATTAAACAACGAATAAATGATAATAAAAAAAAAATAATAAAATAAAATTTTAGGGGGCCGCTTCGATATGCCGAAGCGTTGAGACGTGACGTTACATTGACGGTAATTATCGACTAATTATCGATTGCGTATTTTATTTTACACTTATTTAAGAAATCGATCGAAAAAAATATATTTATCTGAACGTTATTATTATCCGTGACGAAAAAAAAAACGAGAATAAATTTAATCATTACATTCGTTTAGGGCGTATAATTGTCGATTTTATTTACATAATTAGATATTTTTACGATCAATTCTCGTTAGGGAAAAAAATATACGGAATTCGTAATATGTATAAAGTATATTTTTATTATATATCAAATATTGATATACTAATGTGGTCAAAAAAAAGAGTAAGGTGAAATTGTGATTTAAAACTCGCGCTCATTACGAAGGCAGATAAATTGTAAATTATTTTTCCTAAGTTGATAGGACTGTCTATAACATTTGATTCCTTCATCACGATAATGCACAATTCTTCGCATTTTTTTTAGCTAAAAACTTGACTCATATCGTTCCGCAACCACCGTATTCGACTGATTCGGCTCCGTGCTATTTATATGTAGCTATTGAGGAGATAAAAACCGAATCAAAAAAGGTGTTGAATGCTATATTGCGTTTTATCTGACGGAGATTATTTTGAAGTGAATAAAATTAAGAATTTGTAAGAATAAATTAAGAATTTATATTTCATAAACAAATTCACTTTACTTTTTGATCACACTGTTATAAACTTTATAATGTGCGATAGTTAAAAATCGAATAGCACGATTAACGACTCCCATATGACACGTGTGCATAATGGCGAAAATAAATTTTATACATATATATATATATATATATATATATATATATATATATATATATATATATATATATATATTTATATTATATAATAATGTACGCCGTGTAAAATGCAATAATTTTGGATCACCGGTTATTATTATGAAATTTTGATATCCGTCGTTACTTTTAGGACGCTATCGACAAAGTCATAAATTTGCAATGTACGCGTATGCATTTTCGCCATACGTTACCATTACACATTGTACACGTTTTATATTATTTATATATATATATATATATATATATATATATATATATATATATATATATATATATATATATATATATTTAGTGAGATGTGAATGTATATATTGCCTTATCGGCGTTTATCCGCTGCCAATAGTTCACGTCTAGTGTTCCTCTATTACCGGCTAAAAGGTTTAACAAATTGCATTTGCACTAACGTTCGCGTTGCTGCATTCGACGGTGGTGCATTAGCCTCATACCTTCGTGCCCGCCACGTATAGTATATATGTATATATCGTTTTTCATATATAAATAGCATCCCGCAGGACCCCCGGGTGCACAATGCATATCGGTGAAATAAACGTGCTAGATTTAACCGAAACGAAAACCGAACCGTGTGATTGACAACCGAGCACCGGAAAACCGCAACTAAAACGCACGCGACAGTTTGATCAAAACGCAGGCGATCGCGCGTGAAAATGCGAACGATAAATATTCAGTAACGTTACGTATGTATAATATTGATGTTCGGTGTACACGTGGAACATTTATGTGCGATCTGAGTGTATAGAAAACGATATTCGATATTATAACACACTATATAAAATGTAAAAAAATATATATTTATTTTTCGAAACAGTCTTTTTACCGGTATAGCCTTCAAAACCTTCGTCAATTCGGTTTTTATCTCCTTAATCGTATTAAAACGGCGATTCCGCATTGATCTTTTGAGTTTGTCGAATAGCCAGAAATCGCACGGATGCAAATCAGGCGAATGCGGCGGTTGCGGAACGATATGAGTCGAGTTTTCAGCTAAAATAACGCGAAGAACCAATGCAGTATGATATGGTGCAATATCGTGATGAAGGAATCAAATGTTATAGACAGTCCTATATTCTATAACATTTGATTTTTCTTGCATATAAACCGCTAAAATCATAATAAACATTGAGAGAGAGAGAGAGAACAAAAGAAGAGTAAAATGCTTCTTTTTTTTTATACAGTCGAGACATTTCTCTGTAATGACGCATAAATTATCCGACGCAGAAGAATATATACACACTACAAGCATGGTGAATGGGGAAGAGACGGAATGGTAAATGGGTTCCGTAAAGATGAGGACCTGTTGAGCTGGTGCGTACCCCAAAGAGTTTGATATGCCGTCAAGATAGATGTATTATACATATATAAGGATCGTGCCCTGAAGCGATGAATTTCAGTCAATTTTGTATATCGACGACGAAGCGCTTCATATGCGGCCCTGCAGCTATAAAAACTCGTCGGCAATACGTGAACGAGTATCGTACAACACGCACACAGGCGCCGGTTTATTTTTATTTTATTTTTTATTTTTATTTTTTTTTTCATTGTAATGCCACATCGATAGTAACTGTAAAATATATAATGTCGAATTTTCACCGTGAGAACAAATGCGACGGCGATGAAAAGATTTGCGCGAAAAAAAGGTTGAGCGCCTGAGACGTAACGATGCATAATATGAAACGTATATTGTGTTAGTTTTTCATTGAATATTGCAAATAAAAATTATCATAGAATTATTCAAATATTTGACATATTATGAATATAGTTCAAATATATGAAAATTTATAAAATCAAAATACACTAATCTATTTATTCATAAGAAAAATATTTATTTATTCATATATAAATAGTGTTTTTTCCACAACAAATTACATAATCACTTATTATTTAACTAAAAAAATTAAAACAATTAAACATTTACATACAACACTAAATTGTACTTTAATAACAAATAAAATATTTATATATATATATATATATATATATATATATATATATATATATATATATATATAAATTAATATTTGCGTATAGAACTAAGGAGTCGCAGTTTCGCATCCAAAGAGCCGCAGGTTGCCGACCTCTGCTTAATGCCTATATATCAAAAAATATATATTTATAAAATATTCGATCGACGACAATGCCATATATCAAGCGTGAATTTTCGCGCGTTTTTCTTTTTCCACACATTTTCTATTTTAACACATGCTAATATTTTTCCAAAAAAAAAAAAAAACGTTTGTAAAAATATTAATAACTCACAATTTAAACTTAACGAATGGACATTTAAAACATATATATATATATATATATATATATATATATATATATATATATATATAAATGAAAAAAAAATTTTTTTTTTGCTTTCTTCGAGCGTTAAAGTCACTTCACGGAATGTCACATAGGCAGCATAAATCACTCGAAGCAGACTCATTATTAGGCGATATTTCTCTTGGGACCGCACAATATCACCTCGGTGGGTGTCTGAATATCATCATCGTCGTCTTCATCTTAGCACTTAACATTTCCAGGTCCTCCCGGAGTACCTAATTATAGTAACTCGCTCTCTATTACAAGACGAGCGTCGCCAAGAACTCGACAGCATATTCACCATATATACGTTATGAATTCAGAACATGTTCGAGTGATTTACAGCATGTTGTAGAAATTGCAATTTTTCAATATTTATATATAAAAAACATTAATTAAAAATAATTAAATATTTTTATATTGATTTCAGATAAAAGTAATTTCGATTTATATTATATCAAATCATAGATTTTGTACGTATAATTAAAAAAATATATGAATTTAAATTAATAAATATTATTATTCAATATATTATCAAAATCTGTAGTAGGTATAATAAAGAATAATGTGTAGAATATATTGAAAATATAATGTTTTATATATATATATATATATATATAGATAATAAAAATTAGCCATGTCATAATATATTATGTAAAATACGATCATTATTCTTTGAATTTTATAGGTCACTCGAAATAATATCTCCTTGAAAAATTATGAAAGATATTTCAACAATATAATACAAATTGTATAATGAGATTAATACGCGATTCTGAATTTCGCATTCGGACATAGCATTAAATCAAAATATAATTTCTCAACTGAAAAGCAAAATAATAGTGTAAATTCGCCGCGACATTTACGCAACATTTCATGAGGAATGCTAGTGACGAAAAATTGGAATCATTATCAAAAAAAAAAATGTATATATATATATATATATATATATATATATATATAATATTTTTTTGGGTCAACGACTATATATATTTGTGACACGTGACGAAATATAGTAATATAGGCGAGCTGCTTCACATATCGTCAAAATAAATAAATAAATAAATGAATACGATAATAACGCTACCACCCTGTAGATAAATATATAAGCAAAAGTTAACGGTCGAGACGTACCTTTTTATTCGTGTTATTAATAAATATGTCCCGTTTATTAGGGGGCGCCGAACTTTGTGCCAACAACCGTAAAACTGTCAAGAGTTACGACGCGTCCAAAGACGTCTTAAAAATCGCGAATTACAATCTCGTGCCAAATGATGACGATGACGACGACGACGCTGATGATGATGCACGCACGAGAGCACGCGCGTAATTTTATCTTACCTCGTACAAAAAAAAATAAAATAAAATAATAATAATAATAATCGAAATCTAGTTATAGAAAAAAATTCGAATACTTTATTATTGTCGTTGGCTGTATAAGATTGTATATTATTAAAAAAATATATATGACACTCGAATAATTAAATTACTAAAATAATTTGAATAAAATTATATTGTGAAATGTACTGTCAAAACTATGAAACTAACATATTTATTATATTAATATTAATAGTTTAAAAACATATATATAATATATATATATATATATATATATATATATATATATATATATATATATATATATATACATATTTATAAAAAAATTATTTTATTTTATTATATGTAAATATGCGAAATCGTTTCATATAAATTGCAAATAAGACAGACGTCCGATTCTTTCATCGTCCAGTATAACGCCAGCCTTAAGAGCTTTGGCGAAATCTCGAGATAAGTAGCATAAATGCACATATAAATATTTTCAATCGTAAAAGATCTATTTGCGAACTTTTGAACAATGGATTCGAAAAACGGCGCAAGCCGCATAAATATATATATATATATATATATATATATATATATATATATATATATATATATATATATATATATATATATAAATTAGTAATACGTTTTTGAATGAAACCATTAAGAACAGTCGTGTGCACCTATGGTTCGCCAGCAAATAGACGATTAAAAAAAATCGGCCTAGGAACGGAGCTGGCGCGTCTAGAAATTATGCAAATTAAAACTAATGCCGGATGCGAAGCGTTGCGCCATTGAAAGATTAACGAAGCAATGCGATAAACGTTTGCCGGATTTGTTTTCGAGACAATATTATTATATATTATTATTTCCATTATATGTTTTGATAATTAAATTTTATATAGTATGAACGATGCTTAAATATATTATGATTTTCATATTGAAGTTAAAACTTTTTAATACGAATTTTTATACTTTCAATCAAAAAGTAAGGTGAAATTGTTGTTTAAAATTTCTGAGATAATGCCGGGAAGGCAGGTGAATTATAAATTATTTTTCCTAGGTTGGTAGGACTGTCTATAATATTTGCTAAGCGTCTGTTTGTCAAAAGGTTTAATTATTATAATTAAAGTTTTGGTTCCTTTATCACGATGCAGTTCACCTTACATTTTGATCACAGTGTTATATTAGATATTTAAACATAGCTTTGTACGCCATTGTAATTTTTGTTTTTTTTTTACTGTGACCGTGGCCTCGGTCGGCAAAAAAGAAAAACGTCGCCGATTGACATTCTAGTGGCAGGTGCAGACGTTTTCAACTCGGTGCGCGTATTGTTCTTTCTCCATTAGCGCAGTGGCGCGCGTTTTGTTTACGCGTCGCGCAAGTGCACCGTCGACCGTGATTTATAACCCCTGAACGCCGAAAGCTCCCGCGGCAATTTAAAGCGCGCTGAGTGGCAAATGGCCGCCACCGACAACAACACACTCGCACACACACAATATCTTCGAAGCGAAGGAGAAAAAAAAATCTACACATTTTAATTATTATTAAGCCGTTACTGAAAAATTCGATATTAATATATCGAGAATAATTCAGAGTTCATCGAACCGATTTTTCCTTATTTTTCTGCCACTATATATATATATATATATATATTCAATGTTTAAATGTTAAACGCAATTCGTTCGCACTTAGCGAACATTTAAACTGTAGTTGAGAATCGAACGAACGAGAAACAAAATAAAACGGCTTCAACAGGTGGCCGTTTCGCCAAATTTATTGCACTTAATACGAGTCAACAGGCGTTAAAATAATGAATGTATTATTATTATTTTTTTTTATTAATATTATACTTGTCTAGTCTACGTAAAAGAAGATTAATATATATATATATATATATAGCCTACAAAGCGAACGTCTTCATCATTCGAAATCCGGTAATCTTTTTAAGTACCGTTTAAGATTCAAAACGAATATTTTACCACTTGTTTATAATCCATTATAGCTATAATATAAATAATATATTAAAAATACATAATAAACCGATCGTTTCTAATAATAGAAAAGTTAGATACTTTGAGTACTTCTATGATATTTCGAGCGCGTATATAACGATATTGCATTTCGCATATATATATATATATATGGTATATGTATATATATATATCCATTGTACAGTGAACCCTTTCGAATTGAACATATCAATTATAAAAGTGAAATATATTAATGTATTTCGCATGTGTGAACCGGAAGTTGTAGCGCGCGAGGAAAACGCTTTTCCTCAAGCGCACACACAAAGCAGGAAAAAGATATTACTTCCAGCTGTTGGCAATTATTACACAAAAGCGGAGCGCGGTTGTAAAATAGAATTTTCCGTATTACATACACACAAATTCATATATGTATATATATGGAATATGAAAGAGAGGGATGCCGTGAAAATATGTACATTTTTACATATCGTTTGCGACATAAGCCGGACCACTTTTCCCGTATTTCTGGTCGTGCTAGCTACGTGAAACGCAATAATATTATAAAACGGACGAGGATTAAAACCGACGTACTTTTTCCTGTTCGTCCTCCGCCAAACCTTCACACCACACCCTCCCCCTCAAAAAATCCAGCCCTTCAACCTTTCAAATAAAGGCTCTTTTTATTGTTATTATTACTATTATTATTATTGTATTTCGAAATTCATATTGTCGCCGTTGAATGAAAAACATCCGTTGCGAATGTGAAGTATTCGCAATACGACATTGCGATTATGAAAAATAAAAAATAACGAATCCATTTAATATATAAAATTGAAGATGTATATATATATATAATAAACAAGTCGTAGAAGACGTAAAAATTAATGAAATACAAGCCGTAAACAAGTAATGCGACGTCGTTTATTCGTTTGATCGAGTGTCGCGAATATTTCGACTAATTTTCTTGGCACTATTAAAATGTTATTGTTTCATAATTAGAAGACTAATCCGTGCGAAATTAATAACGCCGATTGTTACATAAACATCAGTCGTACAAGTGGGACATTATTATTATTATTTTCTATTTATTTTAAATCAAAAATAATACATTTCATTATTGAAACTAATTTTCATTCAAAAAAATCTAGTAGAATTATATTTTATATATATTTTTTTATTATATATGAAAAAAATATATACATCACAATTTAACCGTGATTTTTTATATATAATATATATATATATATATATATATATATATATATATATATTGTATATTGGTATATTGGTAAGTTGCTTTCGTTTCGAATCGCGTTGAAACAATGGCGAAATGGTATTGTTTTTGCGCCGCACTGTAACCACCGAAGTCTTCATCCCCCTTCGGAAAATTCTCCCTCAACCCCCTGCGAAAACGGTCCGAAATAAATCATGACGGGCGCAGTTTGAAATTATTAAAATAAAACGGTGAACAAAAAAAAACACACACACATTCACAATGGAAGAAGTGAACGACGAGCTATAACCGCTGGGGTGGGACCTTTTTTTTTCGGTTCGCATTGAAACCTACAAGCGAACTAATACCGGGGTGGAATGTTAAACAAAAAAAAAATATATATATATATATATATAAAAGCGAAAAACGAAAAAAAAATCGTATATAAAGAGAAATTCCCGCACCCTTGAAATATTTTTCCGGGACAGAACCGTTTTTCCTTCCTTTTGTTGGGTGAACTCGTCTCTGTCCGCCTCTATATCTCGTTCCTCTTTTTCATATATACCTTTCGCTCTCTATCATTCTATGTGTGTGTGTGTGTCTTATCGTTTATTGTGCTAAAAAATTTCTACGAACAACCACCCTCTCGCATACTATGATCTACTAAAAAAAAAATTTTTTTTTTCTTCTGCATTCTCATCCTCTTAAATCCGAAGTATTTAATAATGAAAATATTTCAAGGCACCGAAACGCGTATTCCAAGTTTTACACAATATAAAAATTTAAGAATATGGATACGCAAAAAAAAAATCAGAATTATTGAATAAAACTTTGTTTCGTCGAATATCTTTTTCATAATATACATTATAAATCCTATTATTCCGTTATACGGAATTTTTTTCCATGGAAAAATAATTTCGTCATAATAATTAAGATTAATTATCGTAATACTGTATGCGAAATTACAGCAATGATGCAAAATAAGAACACTCTTACGGATAATTGATATGATTAATCGTAATTACTATAATTCGCCTCCGTATTACATGAATGCCAATAAATAAATAAATGCCCCTTATATATTTTTATGGTAAAATCAAGATGCACGTATAATTACATATATTATATTTTGTGTTGAAAGTAGCACAGGGACTGAAAATATAAGAAATTATAGTTTATAATTCTTAGTATATAACACTGTGATCAAAGAGTGAAGTGAATTTGTTTATAAAATGTAAATTCTTTATTTTTTCTTCAAAATCAATTTCATCCCCTTCAAAGTAATCCCCGTCCGATAAAACGCACTTTATCCAGTCGTCGAAACAGTCGGAATGGTCTTTTTCCGGTATAGCCTTCAAGACCTTCTCCGATTCAGTTTTTATCTCCTCAATCGTATCAAAATGGCGTCCCCGCATTGGTCTTTGAGTTTGTCGAATAGCCAGAAATCGCACGGATCCAAATCAAGCGAATGCGGCGTTTACAGAACGATATGAGTCGAGTTTTTGGCTAAAATGACGCGAAGAACCAATGCAGTATGACATGGTTATACTGCATCGCTATAACGGAACTAAGAGTTGTAAAAACACTTGTAATTCGGAAATAATCAAATCTTTTGACAAACAAATGCTTGAAAAATGTTATAGACATTCCTACCAACTTACTTTTTACTTTTTGATTACAATATTATATGATTAATTATGAACTTTTTAGTCGATATATTTTTATTAAATAAATAAATTTATATGTATTGCGTCAATATTAAAAATTTAATATTTTAACTATATATGTTAAAAAATGAAATTTAAATATAAAATTTCACACACACACACAATTTATTAAGAACAAATGTCCCAACGTTAAAAAAAATAAGCGAGTATGTATATTTATTTTATTTTATTTTATTTTTTCTTTCTTTCGTTTATAAGAAGACATGACCGTGCGACCGCTTAACTTTCACATGCCTTAATGATAGCGGCCCGACGAACAACAACAATGGAGTACATAAGAGGCCCACGTGTAATCGACGGATAATGTACACGTGTGGGTGGTAACGACCCACCTGCCCAATTAGACGCACTTACGGGCCGCATTTGAAACGGCCAAAAAACGAAAAAAAAAACGTCGAAGAAAACCACGTACATTGTGCGTGAACGTTTGTTGTGAATCGTTTCTGGTCGACGCGTGTACGATTTCAATCACCGATTCTTAAACTGCACTCGTTTTTCAAATATTCGATTTCGTGTGAATTAAAAAAAACACACACACACATTCGAAATAAGACACTCGGATATGTATAAAATAAACCAAATGTGTGCTTTCAGATCTCGTTGAAATTTTCAGCTGAATACGAAAAAAAAATTGTGAAATAGACTTACGTACATATATAAAAATTGTATTACGTATACATTTTCTCTCTTGACTCTAATAAAATATACAGTGTGCGCGTATGGTGCGTAGATTCGCTCTGAATTTTCATATGAAATATTTAACGTTGTAAATTCAGCGCTTTTCCTACCCCCGAACGAGAGAACGCTCTAGCTGCCGGCCTTTTGTGACTGTTTCACATATTAAACGAACGAAGAAGAAGGAAACTCGAAAGCAAAAAAAAAAGAAATAATAAAAAAAATACCGAGAGGAAAAACGGAAGGCTCTATTTTTTTTTTATACTTTGAAAGTATGAAAAAAAAACCACGCAGAAACGTAGAGGAAGAGAGGAATCTGCGGCACGAGGGGTGGGGGGTGGGCGACATGAAAAGAAGCGAAAAAAAATTCGGAAGAAATGTTGGAGAAAAAGCATAGTAGACCTTAGAGTCAGCCCCCCATTCGGTAGCCCGAGCTTATATCTACGAAAAGGAAGGCCGTGTGTGCATAAAAAATATGAATTTACGGGTACGGGACCGAACCTTAGTCGAGGGGGAACGGGGGGTTGAGGGGTGTCGGTATGGGGACAAGGTCGGAAAACGCTATATTAAAGCCTTTTTTATTTATTTCCAGCATGCGAAAGGCAGCCGAAGGAAAATTCGCCGACGAAAAACGCCATCCAGAAACTGTGAAATTTATTTGGAAAAAAAAAATATATATATATATATATATATATATTTTACCGTTAGTTGAGATAAAACTATACAATTGCGAAATAGATAAAAATTATTAAAAATAAAAATTCACAATTGATAATAAATAAAACGTACGAAAAATAATTATTCTTATATAACAACGGTTCTCAACTGTATATATAAAAATGTATCCATTTTAATTATTCATCAAAAACATAAACCACGTATATATCAGACGGAAGAATCGAAACAAAAAAAAAACACACACACACACACACAGAATAGAAGTGGTTATAAAAAAAAAGTGCCAGACGATTTAAAAACCGACTCGTATCCGAGCATTTGAGCTGTCGTCGGTTCAATTTTAATTACATAATCAACAGAGTAAAGCTTTTTCCGCTCGATAAATCGGTTGACGCCACTCTAAATTCCGAATGAGATACAATGTAAATCGGGGATGCGGAATTTAATCCAGATTTAAAATAGGAAAATTGTTCCTATGCTAAAAACAAAAAAAAAATACGCTATAAATTCGCCATATTTACTACATGCTGAAATTAAAATAATATATGTATATATTTAATTCTGATTGTTTTTTTTAATTATGATATTATACTGCGCAAATACAATATTTTTGATATAAATGTATCGAAATTCGATCGTATTAAAAATGGAAAAGAATCGTTTTGAAGCGTTGATATTATGATCGCGAGCAATATGTAACAAAATAAAAACGGTCGTGAAAATAAAAATAATAATAAATTAACTCACAAACTCGTGTAATGATCTTACACAACGGTTATGAGTTGAAAAACACAAGGTATCCACATCAAAAGACAGTCAATTTTATACACAACTATAGGAAAATATATGATGGGGCGTTCATCATAAACAATAAGCCGCACGGTCTGTCCCTTCGGGGCGTTTGCGGTCTAATTTTAAACATCAAAAAGAAACCCAGGAAAAATATATATATAAATATATAATGCGAAAAAAAATAATACCACAATATAACTTAAAAAATGTGCAGATGAACACACATATTATATATATATATATATATAAAACGACGAGGTATTTCGTAAAAATTTTGAGAATTTGATAAAATTCCGACAGGGCGTGCATTTTGTGAGGGTAAAAAGGACGCAAAGGTCTCAAATATGTCTCGGGACATAAATCAGTCCATACGATGGGGGTTGAACGGGTCTTTTCACAGGGTGGACAATAATTCTAAACGTACGAACGGACAGATGCTGAAGAAAGTAAAATATCACCAGGTACACGTGCGTAACAACAGGTAAAATTATTGAAAATTATACAACAATATTCATGTGATAAATTATTATAAATACATGGTAAGTTTATTTAAAATTAAATTTGAAATACTGTAACACTTTTGTAGATAAATATCTAGTCGTCTATTTAACTCTACTAATTCAACAACATTTAAATTCGTTCCAATATATAATTTGTTGATTTGCCGCATACAAAAATTATAATACATGTATGTTTATAAAAGCGAACGTAATAATGAAGTATAAATAATTGTTACGGCGAAAACGAACCATTTATACATCATTCAAACGAGCGAAATGTAAAGTGAACTCCCAAGGCAACAACGGCGAAGTTCAAACAGACGAGAAATTATCGAGAACTCGTCGGTGACAAATATTTAACTTGTAAACATTTGTTTAACGAGTCGATTCCGCGGAATAAATGAAAATCAAATAATTAAAAATTATCGTTTAAATCATTTAACGGACCGCATTATATAATAAAAAAAAATATTTTATTATACATTTATAGTGAAAATCTATTGTTATAGAATATACGCACATATTTCGTTTTGAAATATCTTATTTAAGTATGTATATATATATATATATATATATATATATATATATATAAAGTATATATCGCGGTGTCCCTTTCGTTACTGAGGGACAGCCCGCGGGCCGCACGTGAGCACCCCTGACGGGCCGCAGTCTGCAGTTGACAGGTTGGAAAATGAAACGAGCGCACCCTGATTGCGATATTCCTGCAGGTCGCGATACCGTAAGCACGGGAACGAATCCCTTTGGCCGCGATTTTCTAAAAGAAAACCCACCCTGTATATACATACAAAGGTGCGCGTACTCACACACACACACACACACATACGTACGTACACAATTTTGAGGGAGATGAAAAGAAAAGTCGATTTCAAACAAAGTCAACAAAGCTTCGTTAAAACGATATCGTTTTACTACGATTTTTCTATATATATTTTATATTATATATATAAAATAACAAATTAAAAATAATTATATATAAATAAAATATATTTATTTTATATTCATTGTACATTAAATTGATATGCATAAAAAATTAAATCAAATCAAAATATTCATATATATATATATATATATATATATATATATATATATATATATATATATATATATATATATATATATATATTGTTATAAATTTATGTTTAATATGAAAATATAACGCAATGCATTTATAATAAATAAATAAAACGGATTGCGTCGAAGACTATTAAAATCCTACCGTAACGCGTTGCGAAGTAACTTTTTGAAGTTAAAAGCGCATAATAAATCTAAAACGAGCGAGAAGGAAACAAAATGGCAACGGGGCCGAAAGGGTTAAAATACACTCGCATATAAACCTTCATTAGCGTGGCACGGCGAACGGGGTTATGCATTAATTGTGCATAAAATCAAATCACAATAAAATTATGCTATGTTTCATACGTTTCACGTATGAAACAATCGTAATGAGAAAATTGAATATTATATATATATATATATATATATATATATATATATATATATATTCGCATTTTTATATATTGTAAATAATCATACGCGTATCTAAACTCACATTCAATGAATGACACGCACGAAAAGAAAAAAAAATACACAGCTGATCAATCAGCGAATATCAAATATTTAAATTGACAATATATTTTTTTTATTATTATTATTAAATAAAATTATCGAAAAAATTACGAATATTCAGTATACACATATTCACGCATTATTCACACGAAAACACATACACACACACACACACGCACGCACGCACGTTTCGAATACATAATTCGAATTCTTGCGAGTATAACAATGAGCTCGAGATTAGCGGAAAAGAGCCGGCGGGGTCGTCGCGGGTCTGATTGGATCATCCATCACGGTATCGTCTCGTTCTCTTATTATGCCAACCGTCGTACTGATATACCTGTTTTATCTGATGTTGTGTGCGAGAGAGCAAGATTTTTTTTTCAACATTTTCTTATATATATATATATATATATATATTTATATTTTTTTATTCCTCTCTCTACCTTTGACTTTATATATATATATATATATATATATATATATATATATATATATATATATATATATATATATATATATATATTATTCGTCATCCTTTTCTTTTGCTTTTTATTCTGTTTTATTTCGTATTTTTGCCTCGAGATTAGCGGCGAATGTGTGCGCGCAAAACCTTATTCAAAAGGTTGCTGAACCTAATCAAACACGAGTATGTATTTATATATATATATATATATATATATATATATATATATATATATACGACCGGTATCTATTATGCGAAATGTTTTTATCAATTTTACATTGCATTTAAAAAAACAAGTTTTCATTTTTATTCAGATTTCAACGTTCGCATAGCGCGAATAATGTAATAAATTCGTACGAATTTTATCTATTTACTATTATTAACGGAGTGCACGTTTATAATGCGCGCATACGGTTCGAAATACGGTCGTCAATCGGCATTAAGCGTATATTGCAATTGTGCACAACGTGGATACGTATAAAATTAATTAGCATAATTAATTTTTGTGCGAGTGTTGAATTATTTGCGTGTGGGCCGAACGCCATGCTTTATGATCGCAATGCGAAACAATTACGCGAGGATAATACGGTAATTATAAGTAAAATGCAGTAATTCATCCGCGTCGCCGTATTAAAAAAAAAAAAAACGTATTCATAGACTATTTCATAAAACGTACTAAAATCGTTCCGCCAGATAGTTGAAAAATAATTAAATATTTATATATTATTATCGAAAAGAATAATATTGCTTTTAAAAATAATAATAGTTGATTTCAATTACAATTATTTGACATTTTATAATTATAATTATCGTATAGTATTTAACTTTTAGCACTCGAATGTCGGCTCATCACCGACATTGATTTACTAGCGCCATCGCTCATTCGCCAGATGTTTACGTGACAAACTATTATGACTAAAATTAAAATATTAAATTTTGTTTTTTTTTTTATAAAAAAAAATGTTTTTAATCATTTAAACATATTTTAAATTTCTTGTTTTTAAGTAAATATTTAAGTGATAATTATTAAAAGTTTCATATCGTATTCTTATAAGAATCGTTATAATTAGTTTCTTACTAGAATCATCATAATATTTTATAATCATTTATTATAATACGATATATATATATATATATATATAAACAATTACAAAAATGAACAATTTTTCAATATAAACGACAGACTTGAATAATCAAATATTTATTTTCAATTTCGTTATATATATTGACACGATTAGAGAAAAAAAAATTTAAACCGAATGACGACATTAAAAAATATTATTATATAATGATTCATTGAACATATTATTATTCGTACAAGAATCATCTTAATTACATTTATAATATTATTTATATTAAAAATATAAATAAACAATTTTAAATATAAGCGTCAGACTTAACACTTCACTTTATAAATAAATAAATAAATATATATATATATATATATATATTGTGATGTTTTAGAAGTGTCGCAATTCGTCGAGCGGCCGTCGGAATCGTGGCCGTCGGCGACGCCGCTTCATATTGGCGGCGATGCTCGGCGTCGGTAGGCGTGCCGAACATTCGTTGATTCGTTCGTCGGTTGCCATGACGACGGGGCGGCACGTGGCCACACGGCGGTGGTGGGGGGGCGCAGAGAGAGACGGCGAACGCCTGGCCTCTCGTGGCGTCTCTCTCGCTCGCCGTCTGCTCGATATTTCTTCGGCGGACTTCGCGCCGGCGACATTCTGCGCTCGCGTCTGACTAAACTCATTTCTTTTTTCCACTTTATATTTATTTTAATATATATATATATATATATATATATATATATATATATATATAATGTAATCATAAAGTATTTTGTTTATAAAATATAAATTCTTTATTTATTTTTCTAAATCAATTTCATCCCCTATAAAATAATCGGTGTTTGATAAAACGCACTATTGCCAACACTTTTTCCAATCCTCGAAACAGTCAAAAATATCAATACGGCGTCTCCGTATTGATATTTTGATTTTGCCGAATAGCCAAAAATCGCACGGAACCATATCGGGCGAATACGGCGTTTGCGAAACGATATGAATGATAAAAATCGCTAAAAACTAATGGGGTTATTACATAATTATTCTGCATCGTGATAATTAAACCATATAACAAAACAGATAATCTTACCAATCTATGAAAAAAAATATAATTGACCTGCCTTCTAAATACCCGGAAGTTTTAACTGATAATTTAACTTTACTTTTTGGTCATATATATATATACACTTATTTTTTTTTATTCTTAGATTAAAATTTATTTTTTATATGAAAAATATATAATAAAAAAAATGATCCATATATGGCACACAACACATTTAAAATAAAAATGTAATAAAATTATTTCGATCCACTATACGCTAAGAAATCAAAAAATTGATCATTTTTAATTTATTACTATTGACCTTGAAATATTATATTTTTCATTCTATTGTTCTAAAACGTTTGCGTAATAATTAATTATAATAATAATATAAAAAAAAATATATAACGAGATTTAACTTTGTGAATGTCTCTAAAAACGCATTAAAATTATTAATAATACATTAATTCATCGGTCGCTCATGTGCCGAGTGAGCAATAATAATAAATTAACACTCGTAAAAATATGAGTTATTTTAATGGCACGTGAAATGATAAAGCGACCGTTATATCGTCGATATAATAAAAATTAAATTATTGCCGTGCTCGTTTGAAAAACACTTGAATAGTTTTCGTCGATTTGAGCATCTTCTATTTATTACAATATAAGTAAGTGCTCAATGTAATATTTAAATATTGCATACACTAGTTCGACTCCAATTACGACGTGTGTGTATGTTCGCTAATATATATTTTTTTTCTTTTATGCGCATTCTATATCGATGAACGATAAAAATAATGATTTATGAATATAAAAAAAAATCGTTATTAACAACTGTTATATAATAATGAATATGCATAAAAAATATTTTTAATATTAAATTTA
Organism: Leptonema lineaticorne; assembly: GCA_024500535.1. NCBI lineage: Eukaryota > Metazoa > Arthropoda > Insecta > Trichoptera > Hydropsychidae > Leptonema > Leptonema lineaticorne. Next base: position 11,096,527 of record JANIJI010000065.1, read on the forward strand.
TTTATTATTTTTTATTAATAAAAATATTCGACGTTTTAAAAATCATAGATGTGTTAATTTGAAATCGAGTCGAGTTTTGTATATTTTTATATAGTGTCGTATGAATTGAATAGATTATCTATTTATTCCGAATATACATATACTTTTTCAATTTAAACGAATCTATATATAGCGACGTGCAAGCGAACATGTCCGTGAATATCGAGTTAGATCAATTTATTCAAATGCGAATGATCGCCTGGCGCAAAATAAGAATGGATACTTGATTGCTTTGTTAAAACGCGCTCTTTTATTTTCTATACACCCTGTATCGCTATACAAGCGGCGATCGTACAATAATAATAATAATAATAACCACTATACGACAATAATAATAACTGTATTTACTTGTATATATATATATATATATATATATATACTGGCAATAAAGCTAATGAAATGGCAAAAGTAATCTAAAACGCCACAAAACGGGCTCAAATGAAACGAGTCAGGGTTACGTAAACTTTTCAGACCCAATTGAAAAATTGACCTTAAGATTAAAACGATATATATATAAAAACACATCCACTTACCAGGGTATTCGCCGGGACTTCCTAGAAAAACTGAGGAATAAACCCTTCTCGCTACATCTGGGGGTGATGACCATTCCCTTCTCGGACACCATTTTCCTGTAACAATTAAACAATTATTATTATATATAATATATTTTTATTTTACACATACTACTGTGATCAAAAAGTAAGGTAGGTTGGTAAGACTATCTATAATATTCGTCTAACGAAAATTCAACTCATATCATTCTACAACCGCCGTATTCAACCGATTTGGCTCCGCGCGACTACTGGCTATTTGGCAAACTCAAAAGACCAATGCGATTTGACACGATTTTTGATACGATTGAGGAGATAAAAACCGAATCGAACAAGGTTTTGAAGTCTATACCGGAAAAAAACTAATTCCGACTCTTTCGTAGACTGGAAAAAGCGTTGACAAAAATGCGTTTTATCGGACGAGGATTACTTTAAAGGAGATGAAATTGATTTAAAAGAGTAAATAAAGAATTTATATTGTATAAACAAATTCACCTTACTTTTTGATCACAGTATTATGTGTGTGTGTGTTCATTGTATGGCTTTAGGTGAAAAATCGAACATAGTAATATAATTGAACGTTACGGTTTGAACTTTGAAACAAACCTATAATCAAAGATGCCTTTTGGCTCGTACAATAAAATACATAGTATGCGTATATAAACCATAATTATTATTATACACCACTCAATAGTGTATTATATATATATATATATATATATATATATATATATATATATATACATCACGAAAAATATATTACATATGTATATTTATATAATGTAACAAAAATAATAATATATAAATTATTAATTACAAAATTTATAATTATATTAAAAATGTACTGATTTCTATAGCATATTATAATATATGAGAATTTTATTTTATCAAATTTCTAAGTTATAATTAATTAATAATTTAATTTTAGTACGTTTCGAGTACTAAAAATATTACAATATATATATTTTTGTTTAATTATTAAAAAATAATATTTATATATATGTAACATTTTTAACTGTTCACATATTTCAACGACAATGTAAATTTTAGATTAGTGAATTGTCAGATATTTGACATATAGCATACATAAAAATATATAAAATTTCATATAAATATTATTTTTTCTAAATATTCATTATATATATATATATATATATATATATATATATATATATATATATATATATATATATATATATATTGATGAAATATATATCATGAAAATATAATATTTCAATTGAAGAAATGATAAGACTGTCACTAGTCAAGAAGTGTCAAAATATATATTAAAAATATTTTTTTATATTTATATATTATATATGTATATAAGTTTCACGTGTCGTGCGTGTAATAAAAACGCATATATTCATTACCGCGTTTATTGTAACGCGTCACACCCTCAATAAGAAAATATGATATGGGAATGCGAAAGGAAAAACTTCGAGTTGGGAATAGATTGCATTTTTGTCAACCCCTAAAGTGCAGTGTCACATCGGAAAGAGGGTGAAATGTTACGATTCGACCAGATAAAAAAATAAAATAATATATATATAAAACAAAATAGAATTATACAAATTTTCTTTTCTTTATATATATATATATATATATATATATATATATATATATAGAAATTTTTTTTTGGAAAAATAAAATAAAATTTTCATATGCATACGTGTGTGTGTGCGTGTTAAAAAAAAGTGTTCGACGTGTGTATATCCCATGACACGCCTTATGGTTCGGAATAAATGAGAAAATTGTTAATGGTGTATGATATTGCTTTCTCCCCCATCTTCTCGCGACTCCCATCACCTTTTTATCCATTATTTTCTCCGCGAATAGCTTTTCCGAAGATCTACCTAGATGTTGTTATTACACTATACGTATAAAAGGTTAAAAAAAAAAGAAAATAGCGACGATGAACGAAAATAAAGAAAAAAAAATAGAAAGAAAATAAGCGGGAAAAGCGAAAAAAAATGGGGAACGAAAAACGTGGAGAAAATTCTTCATATACGCGCGAATTTCCAATATTTCCATATATATATATATATATATATATATATATATATATATATATATATATATATATATATATGAAAAACGCTATATAAAAATACCTAATGTCGTTAAATTTTAATTTTAATTACTACTATGTAATATAGAATAGTCTAAATATAATTTAATTGTGAAATAATATAAAAAAATTCATATTAGATATAAATAGTAATATGAAATGAATAAATAGATTTTTAACTAATTTATACATCATTTAAAAAAATATTATATTCTTTCAAAATTGTGTATAATTGAATAATTTCACATTTAAAATTCATTAAATATTTAAAAATGATATATTATATTATAAATATCTAAAAAAATATTGTATCTTTAAATATTGATTAGCATCCCCTAGTAACGTCTCTGTATAAAAATTTACAATAATTGAATGGCATTCAAAAAATTCGTATCCACTGCAAGAAAAAAATATTACATTTCAGATTTATACGGACAGATGAAGTAAAAAAAAAGGAAAAAAGGAATGCGAATCGGAAAAAATAAATTTCGAGTTCTGATTCCGATTTCGACCCCAAGGTTCGGCACTTTTTTCCCAAAAAAAAAACAAAAAAAAAACAGAGGTCCTTGCAAAAATTTTCAATCGGCAAAAAGGGTGTTATTGACCAACGTTATACCTGCGTTGCTTGTGTATTTTTTTTATTATCATTTTAAAATTGTTCGTTTTTTTATGATGCGTTTTTTTTCTATCGTAGTGTATTTTTTTTTTGTAATGCATCACCTACACGTTTATAAATGTGTAGATTTTTATTTCGCCGACACATTCCCACAGTAAATCAACTAGGTCGGTCACAAACCATTTGTTTATAATCTTCACCATTATGGTTATTCTTCATCTCGACGGTGTAACATCCTCATTCTATACGCTCACCACTGTTCACCGTGTATAACCTCAGGGGTTTTCAAATAAATACACTACAACAATGAGATAATAATTTTACATTTTTTATTTCTCTCTCTCTCTCTCTCAATACGATTGATTCAATCGTATAGGAATTTAATTTTATATTATCGTTTTTTTTTAAGTTTATATCATTCAATCGAACATTTTACATAATATATGTACTAGTAATTTGTTGAAGCGAGCAAAATTTTAAAGCGCCACACTCACCCTCTACATTTTTTTTTTTTGAGTCGTCCATAAATCATTTCGTTCTTCTTGATTCCAAAACGTAAGGGACGACACATGTACAAGTCGATATGGGCTTTTTTTTATGGTGTACACATCTCTGGCACATTATCCTTTTATGGAGGGCACCCTTTACTCCCGGGCGATCGTTACATTTTAACCACACTGTAAAAACATTTTTAGTGCTTTTTCCTCATTTGATTGGTTTTCGTGTTTCCGCACAGTAAACTAACCCAATATGCATCTTTACGGGCGCATAAAATTGTACGATACAAAATTTCAAGTGTAACCGTCTCGCACATGTTTTCCGTTAAAAACAACTCAATATATTTTATTCGATCGTTGTAATTATAAAGTATACATAATTTGTGCGTTAAAATAATAATGGCATCGATGTAAACCGTTAAATAACGTCGATCGGTAATATTAAAAATACGTCATACTTCAGGGTGGGTATTATAAAATGTTATATGAGACGGCGTATAAACATAAATTTTACGGTATTCGTTTTTGTAATTAAAATATATAAATGTATATATATATATATATATATATATATATATATATATATATATATATATATATATATATATATATGTAAGAACGTTAAATAATAAAAAAAAGCCGTGCATATAAAAATAATAAAAACGCAGCGGGTCGCCGAAATATCGAAACACTGCTGTTCGAACGACCCGGGGTCGTTTTTCGACAAAAATGCCAAGAACTCCTTTGGCACTAAAAACACGGGCGATTATTTTATCCCAATAATAAAAATCTGGCCGGACGTAAAAAAGCACATTCCACCTTCAGGTCCACACCGAGACGAGAAGAAATAATATATCTATATACATATATATAAATGAAGCGAAACAAAAAAAAAAAACGAAGACTTGTGAGAGAGATGAACCGAAGGGATCAAAATAAAATAATATGAAGAAAAAAAAAGATTAAAATAAAATAACATTTAAAGAGAGAACGGTGGATTATATTATAAAAAAAAGTCGAATGGAGCAAAGAAACGCACTAAGAAGAGATACATAATGTACCGTCCCATCTCGGAGGCAAGGCCTGGACCATGATTGGTCCATCTGACACAGCTGTAAATCATAAAGTCGGATGAAGAAGAAGAAAAAAGGAACCAGTTCTCCGAGATTTCTTTCACCGTCGCACAGAGTGAGACGATGGCCCCAACAGTCAGTACATAAAGTACATATTCCACACACAAAACGAGTGATATATGTCGGACGAATGCGTAACCGACTCGCGAGAAACGAAAAATTTGATACTCTCAAAGTTCAAAAATAAAAAAAAAAACTAAAGAACAAAAAAAAAGTAGTAGAAAAGAAGATGAAAAAAAAAACACCCGAGTCGAAATACGACTTGTTTTCATGATAATATTTATACGAAACTCGCGGCGGACGAATAAATTTGTAATGCGACTCCGACTATAAATTAAATATAATTCGACATGTGGAAACGCGACGGTTGACGCGCGCGCAATGTTACCTCTTAACGCGTGCGATTAGTTTGCCGCGTTTGTCAATAGATGGCAATGCCGGTCGTAAGATGCGAGCGTTAACGAGCAAAAGGCGTCAAGTGCATAAAAAATGATTCGACGAAATCGACATTCGAAATCTAACATAAACATATATATTTAATAGTAAAACGTCATGGTTATTTACATATTATTATAAATATATATATATTCATTAAAAAATATTTCATATATACTATATTCTTATATATCTTATACGCTTATATTTAATTTACTATTAGAGTTAAAATAAGTGAATAAACAAATACAAATTATATAAGTAAAAAAATCTATATAAATTAATACCCATAGATGGCGCAGTTTCAGTGTTGACTATCATTTTTATACTTGAAATATAATACTATATACATATATTAATTTTAACAACTGTATTCAAAATATAAAATAAATTAAAACATTTAATTCATATCAGAGATCATTAACCTTTTCCATCATTAATATATATTTACATAATTAGAATATTATCACCGATATATATTTTAGGAGTCAATGTAAAATATGCTGTCACTTATAAATTTTAAAAATACACCTAGTATTTATAATCTAGAGATGGTTTAAAAAAAGTTACTCGTCTCGTGAAATCTGTAAAATGTCAAGATGTGAAATCCGATGCACCGACAGTAGTATAGAATTACCTCAGTGCGCTTGATTTAAAATATAATAATAATAATAATAATAAACGCACATACACACAGTATATATATATATATATATATATATATATATATATATATATTGTTAAATAAGAAACGTGTTTTTTTTAAAATAAAACGGTAAATTTATATACGCGCATATTCGCCCTTATGTAAAAATTTTTGCTCGATGGCAATCTTAATATTGAAAACGCATCGACGAACGGCCGAGACTTGTAATGATGCGTCGCGCATTTTTATGATCAATAAAAAAATATTAAAATATACAATATGAATGATTGACGGCACTCGTTATATCGTAAATTTTTAAAATAATGTCGCTTATAACGGAATAATTGAGCGAAATTTAAAATTCATTTTTAATAAATATAAATCGTCACAAATTGTTTGATTATATATAAATTAATACGTTCGATTCGATAATAATTCAATAATAAATATGCAAATTTTACAATAACAACACAAAAAAAACGCGTAATAAAAATAAAGACGAGAAAATAGATAAAAGAAAAAAAATTATATGACGCGCTACAAATTTGCAATATCAGTCAAATTTGACAGGCACGAAGGTCAAACGAGAGGAGCGACAATGAAAAACGAAAATATTAAGTAAGTATGGGGTGAAAATATGGTTAAACGAGACGATAGCGGGGGGAGGGGTAGAGGGAGGATTGTGCGCGTCCCGAAGCGTGATAAACGAGTTCGAGAAAAAAAAAGGTTAACGACCACTGAACGCAGCGAAAGAAACGCGACCGAAGCCCACACTTCGATTTCGTCATAAAAGTCGATAGAGTTGCACGCATGCAACGCGTATTAAATCTACGTGTTACCGTCAAAGCGAACGTATATTTTTATAATTTATTTATTTTTTAATTATAAAATTGATAAAAAAAAACATTTTTTTTCTCATTATTAATAGCGAGTTATAATTGTAAAAATATGATCGTATATCAAGTTTTTTTAAATAATATTCGATTCAATCTAGAGAGATACAATTTTAATTGTCGAACTGATGATTATTTAACTTTATTCAAAACTTCCATATTTGCTTTGTCTATCCAAGATATTCTTAGTATTTTTCGATAACACCACATTTTGAAGACTTCTAAATATATTTCGATTCTAATCTAGTGTCCATGTTTCAATATTATATGAAAAAAAAACATTTAAGCATACGTATTTTAATTGTTTAATTAAAATTATTTTTTTAAATTACAATATAGACTATTTTTTATAATTATTTTGAGAAAAAATATAAATTTATTTCTTTTATAAAAATAAAAATAATTCGATTTTATATATTAATCTAAATAATATTTGCTTGATTTATATAGTTTAGTATAGTAGCTTTAAATATTAAAAAAATATATGCGTTATATATATATATAAATATATACTACATATTATAAATTAAAATTTAATATCGGATAATGCGATACAATTTCAATGATTGAATAGTCAAATGTTTTATAGTATATTTGCTTTGCCTGTAACGTATACAGAGCGTATAAAAAAAAAACGTAGTGAAGAGCGTACATTCTGACGGAATGGACAAGATAAATCGTGCGCGCGCACAAACAACACACAGCGGCCGCTTTTGCACTAGGTCACGGCCAACGAACAACAATAAATTATTACAATTACGTCTGGCGTCTCGGCGAGCAAAAGGGTGGTTTTAGTACTATGAAGGGGTGGTCGCATAAATTATCGTGTCATACCCTAAAACGCAACCCCCGCCCCGCGCCCCCACGAAGCCGAATATTGCCTCACCCCCCCCCCGGTGCCGCGAATAACGAGACTTTATAGTGCGACTTTTTGCCGTTGACGCAACAAGGAAAATTTCATTGAATCACTTGTTACACACGCACACACACACACACACACACACTTTTATATTATTTATTTGTTTATTATTTAACAAGTGGATATGCACTTATATTAACGTGATATTTTATATATGTGTTGACGTCGGCGTGAGACCGTGAGTCGTTCGGCGCGCGGCGGCGCTAGCATTTTATATACATATATAATATTTTCATTTATACAATATATCAAAATATATACATTTCATACAAATAATCTAATATAGATATTAAAATTAGATTTACGAACATTTCTTATATATCTATTGAAAAAATTGACGATACGCGTTTTCTTAAAAAATCTGACATAATTATAAATTAAATTATATTAGTTTGTGAAGTATTCTTTTAATATATTATAGAAACTATATCAAATCAATTTTAAATATCTTTTGATTGTTCTATTATATATTGATGAATAATTTTCTGCATCAATCCAGAATAAAAATTCAATGGAAAATTACATTAGTAATATATATTACAATAATACTATTTTTAATTTAAAAATATATTAAATCGGTAATTTAAAAGCCTCTTTATTTTTTATTTAATTTTTCACATGATCGAGTCGTCAGCTTTATGTCTTACCTTCAGACATATTTCATTTCTAAAGATATCACTGTAAAATATATTATCAAAAAAAAAAAAAAGATTTTTATACACATTTTATTATTAACACTGGAATAAAGAGATTTTTTCATATATATATATATATATATATATATATATATATATATATATATATATATATATATATATATATATATATATATATTTAGAAAACTGTATACAATTTGAATTTAGTCTATCTGTAAAAAATATATCAATCAAATTTTGCATTCATACTTTTCGATAGTTATAGAAAATGAGCGAACACTTTTCCGACGAATTCGTCGTATTTAATCGACGAAAAATAAGATGCCGTTTTATTTTTATTTTTTAACGCTTTTGAACAAGAAACCACATTTCGGGTCACAAAACAGTCTTACGATCCTTGACGTGTCGTATAATGCGCGCATTAAAATTAAGGTTTTCCGTGTGAAAATAAAAACGATCGTCGACTGACTGACGCACCTGTGAAGGTGAAGACTCGAATATAAATAAAAATACGACAAAAAAAAATACGTATAAATAAATATATAAAAAGATAGCGAAAATTCAGTACACAAAAAAAAAAAAAAACAGAAACATTCGTTAAACCTTCGCAACGCTAGGTAAATATTTAATATTGAATTTATATGGTTATGCGTTTAAATTATAAAATATTTAACGACGCGTCGGTTCTCGTCGAACAAATAATAGACGCGCGTCTAGATGAGATGTGTAAATAATCAGGCTCTTTGAAGAGTATTGATGCATCAAAAGAAGTCAACACTTTTCAAGAGTATTTTTGTCAATATGACTCGAGATACGACGTTTTTGTTTTTTCTCTACTCATCAAGTACTTTCTATATGCATATATATATATATACATATATATATATAAGGAAAAAAAACACTCACGGTCACGGCACACTGACCCGCAAATAAAGGGTTAAAAAAATGTACCGATTTGAAATTCTTATTGGGCTGAATAGTAAGAAAAAAATAAATATAAATAAATAAGCAGAATCAAAATCGAAATTCGTCCAGCATCTGGTCGACTCGAAGTTTCGACGATTGGAATTTCAAATCTTTCTACGTTGCAGATTGAAAAAAATCGTATATACTATATAAATATATATATATATATATATATATATATATATATATATATATATATATTTATATATATATATATATATATATATATATATATATATATATATATATATATATAGGGTAAAAAACAGTTCTTACTGGAATTTTGAACAATTAATTTTAAAATTAATTGTTCAAAAATTAAATTTCACTTTAATTTTAAAATTATTTTTTTTTGTAATTTTTTAATATTTTGTTAATACAAAATTAATCATAATAATATTGTCAAAAATCGTTTAGATTATAATTATTGTTATAAATTGTATAGCTGTCAATTATACAAATTACTAGTCTGTATATATATATATATATATATATATATATATATATATATATATATATATATATATATATATATATATATATATATATATATATATATATAATTGGTATAAAAATAAATTTATGATGATATAATTGAAATATTTTTATATAAAATTAAAAAATACGTCATATATATATAAATATAAAAAAAACTTTTACAGTGAATATACGGAAATTTACGACGCTAAACAAAAACAGACCCTAGTTGCGCTACATGTGCGAGAAAAACGTACCCCTTCCCCTTCCCCCCGCTTCAGAACGGGAACGGGAAAACGTTGAAACGTTTAAGGGAATTACGTGTAATTTAATTTCCCAAATTGAAAAGTTTTTGCCATAACACGGGTAAGTAAGTCTTCTTTCCGGTGGCGTTTCTTTTTATTAGTTGTTCGTTCGTTCGTTTGTTTGTTTGTTTGTTTTTGTGTGTGTGTGTGTGTGTGTGTGTTTTTCGTCGACACACTGGGATGGCGGTATTAAGTTGAGTGCAAGAGTGCCACAGTAAATGTCTCTATTTTAGCGAGGACCCACTATACTGTCGTGTTTATAAACGTATTATTTTATATATACACACACACATACATACATATATATATATATATATATATATATATATATATATATATATATATATATATTTGTGTGTATGTAAGGCCGAAAAGCAACGGCGACAATTCTAATTTTATCCGGTCGAAAGAAAAATAAAACGAGTTGGCAAGTTAGTAGAGAAGTGTATAAAATTCACAGTTAAAACGCTCTCGTACAATATAACGACATACGACACAATTAAAATATTACAAGATAATAAATATTGATTAAACCTAATTTTATTATATATAGTTTCAAGTTCTATATATAAAAAAGCATAAAAAATTTTCAATACAAATATTAATTAATTAGCAACATGTGTTTTGTGTGCTGAATCGTGAGCCGCATTTTTCGTTTACATTCAAATCGCAGGCCGCAAGTTTCAACTAAAAGCGTTACAACAAACTTGATAATCAAAATATGTATCATTTTTAATTTATTTAATGTGCACACTGCAATTTTATTAAACGAAACTTTCGCAATTTTCGCATTAATGGTCCGCATGTGAACCGCGTCCCTCGTGTTCGACACGCCTGATCTATATACCAATAATACTTTTATATATTGATAATAGAATTTAATCATTGATTTAACAATTAAAATTAAATATGAAAAAACTAATTTTAGAATTACTTATATATACAATTGTAAATTAATATTGTATGAAGTGTAAAGAAAACTCTTGGGTATAATTTTTTAAGAGTTGTTCGTGTATTGAAATTAATATGGATGTCAATTTCTAGCAAATAATACTATCTTGACATAACGAATAAAACAGTTAAAACAGTGAAAATACTGCTTTTCTTAAGTGAGTAATAAATGACCAGTTGTAAAGAGTAGAGATAGGAGTGCGCCAGGTTTCATTCCGCAGCAATAAATTAACAATGAAAAGCGTATAGTATTATATATATATATATATATATATATATATATATATATATATATATATATATATATATATATATATATATATATATATATATATATATATATATAGCAATAGACCACTACGACCGCTGTTTATCGTCTACGATAGTAATAGTAAAAATATTAAAGTGTACATCGGTAGGTGGAGAAAAGAGGCTTTGACGTTTGACGTCTCAATGCATAGTCGTGGAACAATGAATCCGCTTCATAAAAAACGCTCATCTCGTATCAAAAATAATAATAATAATAATAAAATAAATCTTACGTAGCAAAAACCCCCCTATAGTGAAGCGGACACCTGTCCCGAAAGTAATATTATAATCGGGTGAAAAAAAAAATTATTATAAATAAAAATAAAAATAATAAGTGTGTCTTGAACGGTGTTTATACGTAGCCGACAAAAGGCGATCGGTTAGTTCGCGTCGACCATGCTCGACATCGGTCTCACTTTAGACCGTTATTACTGAGACGTTAAGGCGGCCGCATAGACGTGTTAGACGGTAGGCGGTAAAAGTGGGCGGCGTCCGTTGAGGTACCAACGTAGTGAACGACACGTTTGCAAGTCATCGTTCGATCATTTTTCAACGATGTAAACCGAGGAGCCTAAGTCGCGGGCGCCGTCTCTGTACTCGGCCGCCCTCCCCCCAACCCCACCCACCCCCCTTCGAGCGGTCGCGAATGTGCCAGACTTGCACGCCACTGCACACTTAACCGGGTCACATATCGATTTTCTTGTCAAATCGAACCTCGATTGATTGTGAACGGGCGGTTCGATGACACTGAACTGTCTCAGGGTAAACTTATATATATATATATATAAAGTTCAAATTTTATATTATTTTACAATATATGTAATATAAAAATTCAATTATCAATATTTTCTATATATAAAAACAATAATATTGAATATCTGTGAGACATTTTCATATAAATGATAATGAAAATATTATTGTTAAAATGTTAGATTCAATATTACAATTACCTAATACAATTTAGAACAATACAATTTAACATGTCCGTTAATAAAAATCGTTTAACCGTCGTCCGCATTATATTATATATATATATATATATATATACCATATATATATATGTATAAATAAACATATTGAAAAATACAAACAGCCCTTTTGTATTCGAAATAAATTTAAAAAAAAAAGTGAGGAAACGGACCTATATACGCATTCAAAATTCAAATACAAATCTAAAATGAAAACAAGGATCACGGAATAAAAGTCGAAAGGCGAACGATCACGAGCCGCGTTCGTTCGGCGATATTGAAGATTTCCTGAGGACGCGATTCGTACTGGAAAAATTTAACCCTCAAATTGCCGTCTTCCGGGCTCACAACGAAAGCGTAAACGACATAATAACACCAATCCCTCTAAATATGTATATTTGACCGTCGTATTCAATGGCGTAATCGGTGAGAGCGCGTGCCCCACATGTTACACATTTATATTGCGCACGAACGCACGCACATATTTTTTTAAAATATATATATATAAATATATATATTTGTATATGTGACAGTTAAAGGCGACATTTTTATAAAATAAACAACGCATTACACGTGCCAAATGTCGCCTTCCACTTAAATCAATGTACATATTTTTCTGATGAATATATTTAATATGTGAATATTGAACATATAAAAAAAATATTTATATATATTGCATATAATAGTGTTTCATTGTAGACAAAACAATTAATATGTAAAATAATGCAATTTTCATGACGTCAATCGGTTTGACCGTGACCAAATTCAATCGAGGAAACGTCTCTTTAGACCAAAAAACTAAAAAAATAAATAAAAAATGTATGCATAAATACGAAAATAAACCAGCAAAAAAAAGCGAGCTCGTTTTGGACAATCGTAAATCATCGACGACGCCGATTTACATAAATACATTATATATAAAAATCGTGAATTATGGATATACATTTTTTTTTCGGACCGCACTGTACAATTGTGATATAATATTATTCGATATTTGTTTTTTTTTGTTATAAAATATAATTTAATAAATAAACGTGTTTTTTTTTATTCATTATAATTTATTATTATATACGTTTTTGGAATGCGAAATATTAGAAAAATGTACGTCGATTTCGACTATTATAAATCAATATCGATCGATACATTCTATCGTTTTAATACAGAAAATTTTTAAAAATAAAATATATTTAATAATATTATATATATATATATATATATATATATATATATATATATATATATATATATATATATATATAAACACTTGTAAATACGAAACATTTTATCATTCAAAAGTACTGAGATTAGTAAGCAACGTGTGACAGACAGTTTTAACCTTGACACTGGATGCGGGGTCGATTTTACCCATCGATAAAAATACAGACGCCTCGAGAGACACGTGTATTTGTGACGCAGACGAAAATACGTAAAAAAAATATAAATTCAGAAAAAAAATATATATAATAAAAAAAAACGGTCCAAAACCTTGACCCATATTATAAATATTCGAGCAATTTTTTAGACGTCGTATAGAAGAAAAACTAACTGAAAATTTGCCACATATAAAACGAATATTTTTTTAACATTATATATATATATATATATATATATATATTTATATATATATATTAAAGAGGATATTTTTAATAATTTTTCGATTTAAATTCACCAATAGTTAAAATGACATAAAACAAGCGATGAATATAAAATGCGAATCATTAATATATATTATATATATGGTTAAAAATTCGATTTTCTACTAAAGCGTTCTCCATTTTGATATTATAGAATTTTTTTTTGTATATATATTTTTTCCGACATATAAAGGAACGTGAGAATAATGAAAGCGACAACGATAACAATAATATTATAATACGAAATAATTCAGTCTTGATGTATTTACAATATTGAAAACAGATGCGGGAAAATTCTAGGAAATCGACGAATAATCGGAATGTATTGCGCCACCGAAATCAGCCTTGACATTCAAGATTAAAATCAGACTCTATTTTTTTTTTTTTTTTTGAGGAAATCGATTGAAATCTTGGTGAAGAATTTAAATTTCAAAAAAGCGAACGGCGGATAGTGGAAAAATAATAATACAAAAAAAAATGCGGGAGACGACGGCCACGTGAATAAATATCCGGGAAAAGATCTAGAAAAGAATGAAAAAAGGAAAATTCGAATCGATTGTCTTCTCTATGCAAATGTATCGGCGTCTGGAAATGCGAAGAAAATTCATATTGATGAAGATTATATATATATATATATATATATATATATATATATATATATATATATATATATATATATATATATATATATATATATATATATATATATATATATATATATATATATATATATATTGAAAAATATGTAATATCTAATAATTTATTGATCTTAGAGAATATTAATATACTAAAAGCTATTCTTGATTAAAAATAAATTATGATAATTTTTCATGTATTAAATTAAAAATTATTTAATACATGAAAAAGAATTAAAGTACAAAATATGTGTATTGAATTAAATATTAAAAATGAAATATATTTATTTTACTTTTTTTTATTGTTTAAATTTAATTAGCAAATTTCAGTAATTCTTTCTTTCAACGTTACTAAACATAATCTTTTATATTTATTGTCGATAATTTAAAATACATTTTGAAACGATGATATTTAACGAGAGTCACAAATAATCTTTCAAAATTTGGATTATTCCTGTTATATAATAAAAAAAATATAAAAGATTATTTATTATTTAGAAAGTATATGATATAAATAATTTTCATATTATAATATAAATATAAAAAAAATGACACACAAATCGAATGATGAATATTTTGAATGAATTTTATTATATAAATATATTTTATTATATTTTGGTGATGTTCTTATATAGTTTTATATATAATATATGTATGATGCAAAGATGAATAGTGATGTGCATGTTGTGTGACCGTGGCATTATAAAATACAGTGATTCGCGCGACCGGGCGTTGCTCCCGCCGCGTCGACAATTGTCGACTAAATTGAACCAAATGGACCCTGATTCGGTCACCGCTTCAATTGGGTGCACAGGGTGACCCAAAAAAAAAAAAAAAAAAAAAATCAACGAACAAAACCGTTCACGGGCGACACTCGTCCAAACGGACGCATCCTTCACATACATCTATTAATACGCATAATATACTGTACACACTATATAAATTCAATTTTTATTTTTAATATATATATTTTTTAATTTTTACTTCAATTTAAACTTTTTTTTATATTTAAAATTTTATCATTCATATATTGAAAATAATAAATTTTAAAAAAATGACAGAAAAATTAAATTCATATAAGAATATGAAATACATATATATAGATAAAAAATTCACAGATTCTCAAAATATAAAAAAATAATAATACATTAAAATTGTAAAAAAAAAATAAAATCCAATCGACGCAATTTTAAAACGATTAATTATAGAAACGTCACGCATAAAATTTATATCGGCGATAACAATAAGCGGCCGGTGATAATTTATTACAGTGTTTAGCGCACATCAACCGGGCGAAATAAATCGCTTTATAATTAACAATAATAATATACGATCCAAAATGTATATATATTTTTTTTTGGCGGCAAATTAGAATGTATATAAAAGTGTCACGTGGCGTATAATAAATTAAACAGAAATAAATAAAAAAAAATTGCCAATACCATGTAGAAAGTGAATCTTTGTATATATATTTCAATTATAGAAAATCACAACTGTTACGAGCTGATGATTTATTGCCTAGTGGGTGTATGTATGTATGTATGTGTGTGTATATATATATATTTTTTTTTCAGTACACTGATTCTTATCGTCCGGTTAGTTACATATATTATTTATTATACGATCTAGTATATATGTATATATATATATATATATATATATATATATATATTAAATATATGCTAAATGGATAGTAGCGCGTCAATTGATCTTGGTACGTACCAAAATTAACAGTGACGTCATCTAATTACGACTGATTTGTTCGAACAATTCACGAGTACTTACTCTACATATTAAACGATGTATACAATGTTAAATATTATTTTAAAATTGGATAGCGACTAGTTATACATTCTTTGATATAATTATATAGATTCGATTTTTATATCCTCAATCGTGTCAAAACGGCGATCCCGCATTGGCCTTTTGAGTTTATCAAATAGCCAGATGTCGCACGGAGCCAAATCAAGCGAATACGGTGGTTGCAGAACGATATGCAAACCTACCTGCCTTCCTAATGTCTGGGAGTTTAAATTGACAATTTCACCTTACTTTTTGATCACAGTAGTATATATTTATATATATATATAAATATAAAATATTTCAGTCTATGTATAAGGCGTCCAATTCGACCTACATTTCAACCTAGTAACGCCACTGATCGATTCGTATAAACCATGATAACAGACTAAACTCGAACATCATTTATAAATAAATGGATATTGGTAATATCTTTTTTTTTGTTCCACGAAACCGATAATACGAAGGGAGCGATTTTTTTTTTAATCGCTTTTAATAATTTTATTACGAGATTAAGTCGACACATTATCCGATAATTTATTTATTCAAAAACGGATGAGGGGGGCGGCAGGAGGAGGTGTTTTGCAATTAAAATTAAAAAAGCAAATTGCGAAACCGTTAAAACAAACGGTCGGCGTAAACGATACAATAATATATAATAATTAATAATCGATAACATTATTATTAAAATATTTTAATATATTTCAAGTAGTAAAAAGCTATTATAATATATATACATATATATATTTGTGTGTGTGTGTAGGCGTTGTTCGCGCATTCAATAACGATACCGGCTTATCTAAGAACATATAAACTCCATTATGACCAATGTTCAGGTGATTTCGAAATCACTTCATAATGGTGTCATTGAAAATTAACATACGCATTATCTTGTACGTAAAAGTGTAATAATGTATATTTGTATTATATTATATTAATATTGCTACATTTTATGCATACTTAAAAAATTGTAATAATAATATATATATATATAAATATTTTGGAAAGTATTCGAACGAGCGCATTCAAAATTAAACTAATGTGGTCAGCGTTCAAAATATACGTATATATAATTTAAACTATTAATGAAAAAAAAATTATATATATATATATAGGCTTTATTTTTAAATGTTAATTTATGCGGAAAAATATCGAACACAACTTCTAAATTCCGACAATATATATATTTTTTCCCCTCGTCACGTTAACGTGATACTTTTATACGTGTAAGTCGTTATAATACGTTATCGCGTTTCAATAACAACGTAATGCTTCGATTTGTTATCGTCAATTTTCCAATTTTTCACATTAAATCACATCATTCGTCGACGCGTATAATTAACTAGATATATTACAATAATGAATACATTATAATAATTAAATTTTATAAATAAAAAAAAAATATGTATATATATAAATATATAGGTATATATTATGTATATAAAATATTATTATTGATATTTGAATTCAATAATTGACCGTTTAGATAAATATTAATCATATAATACTCGCTAATCGTCAGTTTTAAAAATACTAAAAGGATATAAATGAAATAAAAAAAAAATGACGACATTTTTAATCATTTTCAATGACAATATATAATCTCTAGATAATTTATTAACAATAAAAGTCAATCGAATTTTGACCGTAGAAGGTTGACGGACATTATTATTATTATTATGTAATATAAAATAAAATAAACAGCATACATATATATATATATATATATATATATATATATATATATATATATATATATATATATATATATATATATATATATATATATATATTATATGGACCCACGCATTTGAATCTAAGATAATTTTAATGTACTTCTGTGATCAAAAAGTAAGGTGAAATTGTCATTTAAAACTCCCGGGTATTAAAAAAGTAGATAAATTGTAAAAAAATCCTAGATTGGTAGGACTGTCTATAACATTTGTCGTACTGCATTGGCTGTTCGCGACTTTTTCGCTAAAAACTCTAGTCATATCGTTCTACAATCGCCGTATTCGCCATATTTGTCTCCGTGCGACATCTGGCTATTTGACAAACACAAAAGGCCGATACGAGGACGACATTTTGACACGATTGACTAGATAAAAACCGAATCGAAGAAGTCTTGAAGGCTATACCGGAAAAAAGACTATTCTGACTGTTTCGAGGACTGGAAAAAGCGTTGACAAAAGTGCGTTTTATCCGATGGGAATTAATTTGGAAGTGGATGAAATTGATTTGGAAAAATAAATGTAAAATTTACGTTTTATAAATAAATTCACTTTACTTTTTGATCACAGTGTTACAATCGACTCAAGTCAAACGAATGTCGCGGCCGCTTTTTCGTCTATTTTATCGAACCCGCAATATGCCGTTTCGAAACTATCGATATTTTTAAAAGACTAGAATATCTAGATAAATCCGTGAAAATTTAGCACTACGCGGATAAATATATATATATATAATAGATAGACGTATAGACAGACGTTTTATTGGCAATTTCGTAATATATGGTCGATTTATACGAGATAGTTTCTTCAATGTGACAAAATGCATCGCAATTCGTCCGTATAAAAATTTATGTAGATTTAAAATTTTCATCGGTGATCAAAAAACAAAAAATGTCACTTTAGCATATTTTGTCGATGACGTGATATCACGTAATTTCGTGTTATTAATTTCGTTAGCGTTATGTCACGGTTGTTGTGCAGTTATCGATCGTTTAGAACGCGGTTCGTTCTAGAGCTTTTGTCATTAAAAGCTTCGTGCAATTTATGTGTGTGTGTGTGTGGATTTAATTTAACATGAAATTAATTAAAATACAAAGCTACAGTTGATTAATTTATATTTTGACAAGTTTTTTTAATTTTTTTTGTCTACATATTATACAAGTAAATGAATACATTGTTTATTTAACGATATTCATTACGGTATATTTATTATGAATATATATATATATATATATATACAATGTAATAAAATAGTTATTTTATAACGTCTATCTTTAACAATAAAATGTTAACAGTTTATTATAATGTTTAATTTGGATTACATTGTAAATAAATTGTTTAATACGAGATTAAATTACGTGAAATTAAACTGACTATATATCGATTATATATATATATATATATATATATATATATATATATATATATATATATATATATCGGTTCTAATAATAATTTTTATTATGAAATATATATTTTTTCCGTTAACATTATATTTAATTATTGTTTTAATAAATAGCTAATTGATATTGATTTTTATATATTTATTGTGAATAAATAATTAAAAACTGATTATAATATTTATTGAAATTTATACATTCACAAGGATATGATTTAAAAAATATATGAATTTTATTAATTATATATATTTTTTATTGAAAATATAGAAAAAAATGATTTTATATATCATAAATAAAAGTCAATATAATTTATTATTAAATGATAAAATATCTATTATATATATATATATATATATATATATATATATATATATATATATAATAGAAATATGTAGGAATTTTATATTAAGACTTATACTTAGTTATGTGTATATATAAGAGCTTGTAATATAGCTGGGTATGTTCGGTTTAGCCGTATACTCCGGAGGAGATATAAAGCAATTTTCTTAATGGTATCCCGATATCTTCGTAGGAAGTTATGTGTGTGTAACGTATGAGATAGCGGGGCCACGGCCGAGAGAGGAAGCTTTCGAAAGAATGTAATAAGGCTCTCTCGCTTGTGAAAGGCGAAAGATGAAACGGAAACAGCGGAAGACGACTCGGGCGTAAGAAAGAAAGAAAGAAAAAAAGAAGACAGAAAAAAGTAGAAAAAAAAACGAAAAAAGAAAAACCGTGAAAAACGGTAGAACGTGGGGGGGGAAAAAAGACTACGACGAAAAAGAGAAGTGAACGCGCCGCTACGGATGGAAATGCTTTGTGAAATGAAAATTCGTAGAGCGAAAGCTCTTTTTTTTCTCCAGTTCTACGTATATATATATATATATATATATATATATATATGTTGTTTTTTTTTATTTTTATTATTTTTTTTTTGCTTTTTCGTTTCTTCCGATGGTTTCTACTATATGCTATATACATGGTGATATATAAAAATTGGAAGAATTTTTTACATTTTTTTTTTAAACGATAGTCGATGCAGTTTTTATATACTACTGTGATCAAAAAGTGAAGCGAAATTGTTATTTAAAACTCTATATGACTGTCTATAACATTTGCCAAGCGTCTTTTTATCAAAAGGTTTAATTATCTCCGAGTTACTCTTGGTTCCTTCATCACGTTAATGCACCACGTCATACTGCATATCGTTTCGCAACCGCCGTATTTACCCGATTTAGCTCCGTGCGGCAAACTGAAAAGGTTAATGCGGGGACGCCGTTTTGACGCTTTTTATCAGAAAATTTTATTCTAAATAATTTAATCATTATCTGAAAAATAACAAATATGAATATTTAAATATTTCACGATTATTAGTAGACTTAAATATTTTATATATATATAAAAATATTATATATGAAATGGTTTAATCGTCAAACTATATAATCAGATATTTATAGCTTAATGTATTTAAAAATAAAATGTTTTATAGTTTGATGTATAATGTTCTGTATTAATTTCCATCTGCTTCGCGCGTTTGCATTTTGAAATTGATGTATTTTTCGAAACACCATGTATACCTATATGAAAATTCGCATTTGAATATTTTGTATGTACGTTTGTTATTAAAAAAAAAGGTTGAACGTGAAATTCCATATTTATATACGACAACCCTATCTATTATGAAAGTAATACGGTTTTTCTTTATAAATATTTAATCCACATACTCAAAATAAATATACATATATATATTTTTTTTATATTTATTCATAGTTTTAATTATTCCGAAACGACAGCGAAAATGATAAGTTTTTTTTTCTTCATACATAAATCGAGCAGATGTTTTGTTAGAAACGATGTACGATTTTTTTTAAATATTACGTTAAAAAAATCAATAATACATATCCTGTTATTTAATATATTTTAAATAAATATTTATGATAAAAATGATAAATTATTTTACATAAAAAAAATCGTATAGATATTGAACATTTTCGAATATTCGTATTGCGTATTGGTAAAATAAAACTATATTTTTAGTACACGCGCATTGATATTAATAAAAAATATATTTTTTTTACAAAAATATATAATATATTTGTTTCATTTTGAAATTTTGAGAAGCTTTTTGAATATTTTACGCGAATGAATGAAGCCATTGTGAGCGTTATGACGAAGTCGTAAAATCGATTTTATCCCAATTGTAACCGCCGAAGAGAATAAACGACGTTTCATGTACATATAAAATAAAATAAAATTTATTTTAATTCGCGCAAAAATAAACCGATAACAATGATAATAATAATATATATATATATAAATTATATACACATATATAATATATTTTTCGAAAGTTAAACGTATCGCGTAACAAAGTTACGATTGTTATATTGAAAACTATTATTTTATTTTATACAATAATATATTTATAGAATTAGTATGTGATTTATTTCTGATAATATTTGAACATCTATTGTCAATTAAAAAAATATTATTAAAATAGTATGTTTAGTGTTAATTCAAATTTTGATTTTCTAGTGTATATATATATATATATATATATATATATATATATATATATATATATATATATATATATATATATTTATCGATAATCTAAGTAAATAATGAAGGAATACAAATGTAAATCTTGGAATATAATATAGGATGTTTCAGTATGTTTTTGAATTTTTTTTATTTTTTATTTTTTGGGTAAATCTGTGAAATCGCAGAGTGAATGAACCGAGCCGTCGTAGCATCATCCCTTATAACGAGCTCGTACAATCGATTTTAATTGGGCCATATCGTAGAAGGAGCAAAAACTTGCGTAGTATGTACGTCGAAGTGAACGGCGAATCCCAGACAGACTCGTCGACGCCGCGCCGACGCCCTAAACTCCCAATCTATACGACGCTTACAACCCCCAGTCAACGAAAATAAAAAAGGGACGGCAGCACACAAACGAATCATTCAAGTGGGAAAGAGTTAGAATCGCGCGTACGTAACGCTAGAACGGGACGTGTATACGGATCGCGAACGAGATAGGTATAGGTACTTTATAGATCCACCCCCTGTCTTTGGACGCGGGGTGGAAAACGCGCGCCGTCGCTATGCAGTTTCCAAAACGTACGACGCGAAACGACCTAAGACATTGCCCTTAGCCGAGTGCAAAAAACGAACAACGCACCCCGACGCATAAGGGTCAATATCGCGTGCGAAAACTTTCGCGCAGTTTTCAAGTTCAAGCAGACGGTAAAAGGCATTTACATTACACGCCATAATGGCTTTTATGTGCAGTAAAAATAAGCGCGCGTTA
Source organism: Leptonema lineaticorne (assembly GCA_024500535.1). NCBI lineage: Eukaryota > Metazoa > Arthropoda > Insecta > Trichoptera > Hydropsychidae > Leptonema > Leptonema lineaticorne. The sequence goes on from JANIJI010000065.1 coordinate 11,119,468, forward strand.
AGCTCGGCTGCCGTCTACGGCCATCCGTTCCCGTGCGATGACGTAGGCTTTTTCATGCGTAGTGGTGAAAAACGGTTTTTCCGGGATGCTGCCGCTGCGTTTTTCCACCTTCTACCCCTCTTTCTCTCCCCACATTGATTGACAGACGAACGGACCGCGCCCATTCGACGCCACAATGGCGACGATTATTGACAGGTTTATATGCCGTCGCCAATGTCAAGGCTTCTTTTGTCGCACATTCGCAAGAGCTTTATTTATCGCGAACGTGCGAAAACGTTCGGGAAAATCGATGCGCGCGCGTAAAATCGTCGCCTACGTGGAAAAACTCGCGAAAACTGCCGAATCACGCGTCCAACTCAATTAACATCACAGTTTCACGTCGTTTTCTCATCATGTCTATTATAAAACGATTCATTTTTTTTTCTATTAAATTTTTCATTCAATAAACGTTATAATAAAAATATATTGAATGAAAAATTTAAGCCGAATAATAGTTTACTTGTCATATAGTGGATCAAAAGTGTGCTTATGGGAATCGCACATTGTTTATATCGCCGAAATCGTTTCATTATGAGAATAGAACTGGGAAAAAAAAAACACGCGTTTCACCACGCATAAAAGTACGCGGAGGAGGACAAAGGGGGATGATCAATAAAAGGCGAAAGTAGTCCAAACTGCCACCGTAACATTTTTATATAGAGACGCATACGCATTAAACGTATGCCCCACATATATAGCAGTGGGGTATTTTAAGGGTTGAGTAAACTGGAAGACAGATTCCTCAGTCGTAACCCTTGTCCTTCCACGGCCATAAAATGGACTCCGAAACGGCCCGTTGTTTTTATTTTTACGATCGCGCCAATGATGGATATGTGTTTTTGAGAGGGCTCCGGGCCCATTCCTGTGTTCAGAGGCGCAAAAGGACCAGAAAAAAAAACGAGAACTTTTCGTCGTCCCCCTACGCTTGTTTTTCTCCATCGGATCTATATATATATATATATACGTATATAAATGCGTGATCTGATACCGGTCTCGAGTATGAGAATTATACCGAAAGATAGATACCGGAATGGCCTCTGGCACACACTCTTATGGTGTGTTTAACTCGCTGTAAGTCTGCCTTTTATTGCTTTTTTATATCGTCATATTCCGTGCTCATACTATAATCCATCGAAGAGTCCCCCTCGGTCTTGACCCGCAACAGTTCGTGACGTGTTAAATTAAATTAATACATAAACGAAAGAATAAAGTAATATTATTAAAAAAATATATATATTTTCTATTTTTTTTTTATTACGGCATATGCATTGTACTGATTACGCCCCCGCCCCCTCATCAACGCCAGTACTTTGTATAAAATAATATTTTTATCGTGCAATAAAAAAAAATAATTTCCGCTTTTGCGAGCTGGCTTATGGTCGAATTTATTGACCATTATCTACTATTTTAATTCACCAGAATTACAAATACTAAAACACAATATACAATAAAATGATTTTTTTTTTCACTGCGCCTTTTTTTCGGTATTACACTTCCAATGTAACGACTGGAAATTAAGTAGCAAATCTGAGCAATTAAATTGTATTTACATAATTTTCCACTTAATAATCAGATGAAAATATACCATAAAAAATAATAATAAAAATTCAATATAGATTATAATAGTGTTAAAATTTGATTATAATCGCATATATATATATATATATATATATATATATATATATATATATATATATATATATATATAATAAATTTCAGTTACATAAATATTTATAAGAGAATATAGTTCTGCTAGTAAATATGTCATATTCGAGTCATAAAATAAAGGTCCACAACGGACCGTAGTTCTTCCATATAATCCGAGTATTAAATGCAATAATATTTCTTTTTTTAGAAATAAAAATAAATAAATAAACGTTGAATTCATAAAGTTCAACGCTAGCATTCGACTAGTTACATTATTAATGGCGCAATTCAGTCAATTTCGCAAATGTCCGATTACATCATCGTCACACACACACACACACACACATCATTTGTATCATTTATTAATTTCAAGTGCTTGTTTAAAAATTAAAATTTTCATTACCATTTTAAAGGATATAAATATCGTTCAGTATACTTTTGATTTTGTAAAAGATGATTTTTTTTTTTTGAAAATTTATTATTAAAAATTGAATATAAATAATAGTATAATGAATTATAAAACGTGATATGTATGTATGTATATATATATATATATGAAAATAATTACGATTATCGTCCAATCTTTTAGGAGAGTAAACAGTTTTCCATTGACCACCCTAAATACCCGTTTTTAAAGGCCGCCCCGAAGCCTCCGGGAAATGGGGTGAGTGGGGAAGGGGGGGGGGTGAGGAAGAGTCCTTAACGGAGTCCAAAGTGGACATAAAATCCTCTTTTACTTACACAGTTAAACTGCTCGTTTTCCCTTTCCAGTCATCTTATATACTCGACAGGGTCTCGGTTAACTGTCAATACTTAACCCTTACGTGTACCTGACGCGGACATTTTATTCTCCCGCTTTTTACGATCGAACATGTGTTTTGAAGGGTTAACTTTTTTATTACGGCGGAGCGGGGGGTGGGAGGTTTATAAACACGTAAGAGAAAAAGAGACACTTGAACCTTGTTTATTATATATATATATATATATATATAATTTTTTTCTTTCATAGGTATATTTCGTTTTACGAGGACGTTTTCGGCTCTTTATCCCTTAGCACTATATCATTGTCTATAAATGTAATAAAATAAAATAGTTAATATATGAGTGTATAATATTTATAGTTTTCCCTCTACTTTTTTTTTATACGCTGCTCCTGAGAAGGCGTCGTAAAATTTGATATTCGATCAGTTTTTCAATACGTTACATATCAAATTAAATACACATAAATTTTATATAAAAATATATAGTATATATTTAAATCGTGATGTGAAAAATGTCTATTTCATGAGATTTTTCAGTGTAATTATCTAAATATATATAGTAAAAAGGAGGGTTCCTATTTGGAAAAGCTCATATAAGAGACACGATGAAAAAAAATTGAACCATTTTTATGCAATGTCATTTTTATAATGGGTAAGGGTTTGTGTAAATATATATATATATATATATATATATATATATATATTATATATATATATATATATATATATATATATATATATATATATATATATATATATATATATATATATATATATATATTGACGATAACCCTATTGAAACTCAATTCTAGAAGAGCTACACTAAAACGATACGATATAAAAATCTCCATTTCATCGAAATAAACGACACGTTTATATATATATATATATATATATATATATATATATATATATATATATATATATATATATATATATATATATATATATATATATATATATATATATATATATATATATACATATTTAAAATGTTGAAAAAATCCAAAATTAAGACACTTAACGTATTGCTTAATCCGCGTAAAATATACGCCTATGTAAATTCGTTAACAATTATGGAATTTCTTATCGTAAAACTGGAAACGTGTACGTCTAGATAAAATTGAAGTAAAAAAAAAAAATCTACAATAATAAATTGCGGTCCGAGTCGATTAAAATTACAAAAATTTATCAAACGTTTTACGCGATAAGTGAAGTCCGAAATTAGACATCTAATTAGTCGGACGAATTATAATGACTATTAAAGAAAAAAAATTTACATAGAATTAAAAGCGACATATGCAAATCGCTTATAATTCATATTATTAATTTGAGCAATAAATTTATCGTACGATAAATTATACAATAAATGAAAAATAGTGACACCTGCGATAGTCTAATTAGCGGTATGATATATATTTTAATTCAAATATATAATTGATATTATGAATATTGAAAACGAAATCCATATATTATGTATAATTTATATACCAGATCGTGAATGTTCAATATGAAATCTTATTTTAATTATGATTAAATAATCGTATTATTTAATAATAATTATTTTTTTTTATAATTAAAAATATATTAACGTACAGAATTATATATGTAATTTAAAAAAATGCGCAATCAAATTAATCGTTTACGAACACAGGTGTGAAGTATCGACAGTTAATATACCGAAGCGCATACCGTATAAAATAATAATAATAAAAATATATAGGGGGGGGACACAGGGCGGCGGAGACGGGAGGGGGGATGGTTTCACGATAATAATAACATTTTTAAATATCGTTATTCAGCAGAATTCCTTCCGGCAACGAACAGAGTGCTACGGTTCGGCCCTCATCACAATTCAACGACGTGTTTTATTAAAATCAATAACATAATAACATATTCGAGATCCGACAATGTTGCGATGCATCGACCTATTTTATTTTATTTTATTTTTTTTGAGGCTTATTTTTTTATATAATTTAAAATAAAAAAAATAAAATTTTAAAAAAAGTTGAGAGCCGCTGAATGCGAAGATGTGCGAGCTTATGAAAATTTTTGTTGAAAATAATATATATATATATATATATATATATATATATATATATATATATATATTTATATACATTTAAATAATTGTTTTGAAAATATTCTACGACGTGTAAATTGATTGTGCGCTCTTAGAAAATATAACATCTGCCGTATTCTAATTTAGTGTCAAAACACGTGGGCCGCAATTGCATTTTTATGCGGCCCGTTACACTTGTATAAAATACATTTCAATAATTAAAAATCAATATCGAAAATTAAATTGTCGTAATAGAAAAATCGTACGTTCGAATGAAAAGCGTGAAACACAATCTCCAACAATCTCCAAAAATTACGACACAAAAAAATAAATAAATACGAAGAAGAGCACGAGAATTTTAAATTGAGAGAGAGAGAGAGAGAGAGAGAGAGCGTATTAAAAAATATTTGCATGAATTATGCACCCTTATGTCCGGTTTCGATGGCGCAAAGCGTTTTATAAGACACCTTTTTTTACATTATAACCGAACATTATATACTCCATACACGTTCATAAAAAAAAAAGTGCGAACTCACCGAATAATAGAGAAAAAATAATATATACAGATATATATACACATAGAATCATATCGAAAATGGCAAGTCACGTTTTTTATCGTACATACGTATTATTATAGGTACTATTTCTCTACAAAACAAAAAAAAAATACATAAAAATATAGATATAAAAAAAAGGTTCTTTTTAAACGACGGCAATTATTCGCGTGCGATTTTCGCGAACAATAAAATCTTTCTAGCAATCGTCTCTATTATATTATATTATATTACATTATATTTCATGTTTACATACGAATATGTACGTATGTAATATTTTTTTAATACATAATAATAATAATTACCATTAAACACTTAAAGAAACTATGTGCGGTATGCTGACAATGAACGCTATGATGATTTTCAAAAATATATATAAATATATACATATATATATACATTTTTTTAAACGTATGTTGTTATCGATTATAATGAAAAAAACTCGTATTATAAATTATACGTTTTATTTTTAACAATTTCACAATGATACGATGTAAAAATTATTATTGGCCGTTTATTAATTCGCAATTTGAGAATCGTCGTTTATTTTTTTTTATTCTATATATTTATTAAAATCTATAGGAAGGTAACGCAAATTATTGTAAGAAAATTTTATAAATTAATGAAGCCTGTATATGATATTTAAAAAAAATCATATAAAACTATATAATTTCAAAGGTGTTTATTTTGATTATTAAAGTGTTAATGATATTGAATAAAAAATATTATCGTAAAATTTATATATAAATGATTAAGAATTTCTAATATATTTTTAATAAAAAAATATTAATATTTTTTTAATGAAAATTATGAAAGTATATTTTATATATTATGAATTTAAAATTGCCAATGTTTAAATGTGTTTCATGGAATTAGAAAAAAATCTAAAATTTGTTATATATATATTATCATGAATATTTTAGTGTAAATTATATAAATAAAAAATAGTTTTTTTTTATTTAAAGCTTTGTTTATATAAAAGTATCTATCTTCCAAAAAAAAAAAAAATGTCTTTCAGTTTCATAATTTGCGCGTACTTTTTCATTTTTCCGTCGTCGCTATTATTGTTATTATTATAATTATTATTATTATTCGCGAGTGTCCATACGAATTTGCCGCCATATTGGGACGCCATCAAAGATGGCCGCCGCGATATCAGCTGATCTCGTGGCGGGAAACGAGTTCGCGCGCGTCACGAAGATTAATGGCGTCCGAACAGGGATAATGGCTCGCCGCACGTGTTAAACGTTCGCAATTTTTTGACAGCGAAATCTGACAAAAATCACGCACGTACACACGCGCGTGCGTGTACAAACATATATATTTATATATATTTATGCTTTTGCTTTGTTATATTCAATTTTGACATTTTATAAACAACGGTGACACGAGAGAAAACGGCGGCGGCGAGTTGGCAAAAAATTCGACAAAACGAACAGTTAGTTATTTTAACCGTTCGCAGAATGTCACTTTTTTTAACTGTGATTATGTATAAAATATTTATACTATATATATATATATATATATATATATATATATATATATATATATATATATATATATATATATATATATATATTATATAAGTGCCATCACAACAATAATTTTGAATGATTAATAATCATAGCATTTATGTATGTGACTATTTAACACATCATCTGCGGGATCGGTCGAAATAAAATCGATTAGTGTAACAATTTATCAATTGAAAAAAAAATGTTGTGAAGTTTCATTATTTAAAATAATATCTGTAAATAGAACAATGATATAATATTTTTAGAAATATATCATGTCTTTCATCAATAGCGATTTGTATATTAATTGTTAATATCACAGAAAAAAAAACAAAATTAACTAATAATTTACGTTTATTTCATATCAATAATATAAATATTTATATATATATATATATATATATATATATTTCTAGTTTATGACACAAAAATAATTAATATAGCAATACACTTTCAATAATGAGACAATATAATGGAGATATAATCTACATGCAATTCTGTAATTTAGGTATTACTCGTGTTGATTATGTGATTGTAAACAATTCATTATATACTATTCAACTAACCGACTTGTAGTATACGTAGATTTATATATAAAATAATATAACACAAATAAATAAGCGATTAATTCAAAATATATTTAGCTATCAAATAAACTATTTGCATGCGTAATTTTAACAGATACAAAAATAATTGTAGTTGATATTTATAATAATAATAATAATTGTTAAAATATAGTCATCAACCCTTACTAAATAGATATAATATTAACTTAGTGTCAAAAAATATATATTTATATATTAAAATAAAACCCCGTACAAATAGCAATAAATCTCCGCATACAAGAAAATACACACGTTTCTAAATTGTAAATCAATTTTTCCGAACATAATAATAATGCGCGCGATCAATTTTTTATAAACCGCACAGTTAACGACCGGCCGACACTCGAAATGAAATAAGGGCTTTACGGGGGAGGTTTTCATTATTATTATTATTTTATTTTTTTTTTTACAGATAATGAATACGTAAAATTTCGAACTATTTAGAGGGGGGGGGACGTGCGATTAGTATTATTATTCCAGACAAAGTTTTGCGGTTTGGCAATATAAATTATACCCACCCCCAATTTTTTTTTTTTTTGTTTATTTAATTTTATATTATAATATATTTATATATATATATAATAAAATATTTTCGAGAGAGTTTCGACGCTTTTACCGCTTCTATTTCTAAATGAGAGAGCAGTTTAAATAAAACTCGCACACCTGTCAAGTCCATGAGCCGAGTGCCCTATCATTAGACAGTCAATCGAAAAACGTACCTTTTCGAATGCCCTCTTTACCTTTATACATTTATATATATATATATATATATATATATATATATATATATATATATATATATATATATATATATATATATATATATTACGGATGATATTAAGGATTTGAAGAGCGTTTGTAAGCGTATTTTTATAAGCGCGCGAGAGCCTCAATTAGTCACAGGTTTTTGTTATGCTTTGCTCGATGTAAGGTTTAAAAAACTAAGTGAACAGGTGCATTTTGATTCGAGTTCCGAGAATTCGATAAACCGTTTATAATGCGTGAATTTAATATATATATATATATATATATATATTATATTTTTCAATATTAAAATAAATGATTTAATATTCTTATATTTATATATTGAAAATTATATGAATGGAAAAATATCTAATATGACATTATTGCGATTATTCACTATGAATATACAACTGTGATCAAAAAGTAATGTGAAATTATCAATTAAAACTTTAGGTTGGTAGGACTAACATTTGCCAAGCGTCTGTTTGTCAAAAAGTTCAATTATTTTCGAGTTACACGTGTTTTAACAACTGTTAGTTCACCGCAATTTTTTGCTAAAAAACTTGACTCTTATCGTTGCGCAACCTCCGTATTCGCACGATTTGACTCCGTTCGACTTCTGGCTATTCGATTGAGAATATTAAAATCGAATCGAAAAAAGTCTATAGCGGTAAAAAAAATTATTCCGACTGTTTCTAGGACAGGAAAAAGCGTTGACAAAAGTGCGTTTTATCAGACGGGAATTACTTTGAAGAATATGTAATTGATTTGTAAGAATAAATAAAGAATTTGCACATTTCATGAACAAATTCACCTTACTTTTCGATCACAGTATTATATATATATATTTATATATAAAATATTCCATTTTCTTTCACCACATGATATATGAATATATATTCTATATACGAAACAATTTCTATGGAATATATCACATGTTTAAAATCGATAATGACCGACCGATGTCTCGTCAATTATTCAAGGCGGCCAAGTAATGGAATTAATTCATCGCATATATATATATATATATATATATATATATATATATATATATATATATATATATATATATATATATATATATATATATATAACAATAAAATAGCGCATTTTTTTTTTCAATATTCCGTCATACAACGAAACGTCGCAGTTTAGGCTCCGCTTTATCGACGAATAAAAATCTAAAAATAATAATAATAATAATAATAAATAAAAATATCATAAAACGTCCATACTAATCGACATTTAATGAAAGGCGGCGCGTTAATTATTCACGACGACAAAGCGATTCGATAACAGGACAACAAAACGCCGAACGGCACTAGGCTAGAACTCTCGATGCGTATCTGAAAAAGTCCTTAATTATTTTATTTGTTCGTCGCAGTCGGAAATAAAAATTAATTTTTGTGCGATCGCGTGCCACGCGCTTTCCACCCTTGCCGCTCCCCCCCATTCCCCCCAACAATATTTACCATTTTTATTTTATTTTTTTTAATATATATATATATATATATATTTAACCCATTTCGCTATGTATCGATTATCTAATTACGCGCACGTTCGATATTAATTCAATATATACATATGGTCTTATTTCATTAATTGTATTGATAAATATATTTTTTTTTAATTCAAGATGATTTATAATTACTTTACATAATAAAAACGATCATATTTTTTTTGTGTTTTTAATATAATATAAATTGTTTTTATATAGATCTCGTATCAAAAAGATGAAAGATATTATTTTTCTAATTAATTGTGTAATAAAATATATACTTTATATATAAAAAAATCATCCCTTAAAATCGAATATAAAAAGTAATATAATATTTATCACGTATAAAATTATATATAATTTCGAAATGATTTTTGATAATATTATTAGATATCAATCGGAATATATTAAAAATTGATTATATAGTTCAATGATGCAACAATTGATATTATATATGAGCGTTTCTCAATCATATATAAAAAAATATATATATTCAAGCAACTTTTTATATATTTCTACATATGTATATATATATATATATATATATATATATATATATATATATATATATATATATATATACACGTCGGTGAATATAAAATTCAAATGAGATACAGAACAGTCGACAAGAGCGAGAATAAAAAAAGCGATTCCCTATAAAGGCGCGGAATTCCAAATGCACACACAATTCTCGGCAAAGTGGACAAGTGCCGGTCAGAAGTTGTGCAATTACACTGAAAAAAAATTATATTTATATATATATATATATATATATATATATATATACCCGGTTTTTTTTACACGGTCTCGTTCGATCGTGTGCGCGTGAACACGCACGAGCTCACGCGCGAAAGTGTCCGACGATTATTAAACCGGGTTTATCTTTTGCGCCGTATTTCTTTTTTTTTCTATATATATAATATATATTAAAAAAACCGTCAAACGCGTAACTGTAGACCGAGTTTCCAGTTAAAACCGTGTAAAAAAAGAGGCACGCCGGATCTATCACGATTGAAGCGGTTGTATTAAAAAAAAGCAATGAAAAAAAAATATATATATATAATGGAAATTTATTTTCTTATTGAATGTAGGCGATTTGTTCAAAATGTTGCCTTAAAAGCCTATTAAGGAATACTAGAAAACGTTTAACTCGTTATCCGTATATATGCGGAAAATTAGTATTAAAATTAATTTTATGAAATTAAAAAAAATAATAATTTTTAATATATAAAAATTTTCATTGACGAATTATATGAATAAAAAAAGATGTAAAATTGATATATAAAATATATATAATTTTAATTTTAAGTATTGATACTGCTTTAATATAATAGTACAAAATATGAAGTGATATCACGTAAAATATATATTATGTTAATAATATATTTTTAACGTCGATTTAACAGATATAACTGTATATAAAATATGTTGCAATTTTTTTTCCTTTTTTAGGTGAATATTTTTTTTCCGACCAATTTCCACCTCAATTTCGCAATCGTGAGAGATGTGCAACAATGTTGCCATTGAAAACCATGTTATATATACGGGCATGCGTACTTAACATGACGTGATTACGAACGATGAATAAATTTCAGACAAATTACGTTTCCGTTATTATATACAAAAAAAATAATAATAAAAAATAAAATAAAATAATTCTCGTGCTGAAAAATTTTCAACCGACCTTCCGTTAAAGAAGTGACGTTTAAATTATCCTTAAACGAACGGCAATACTGTGTGGCGTTTATAGGAACTGATTAATTCAAAACGAATTAAAATGGTAACGAAGCATAATAAATAAAATGTTCGCCATCGCTAAGGATGGGAAGTCCTTCCAGGAACATGTTGAAACATTGAATTTCACGTGACGTCCCGTTTCTACATCGCCATACAATTATTCAAATTTTAAACCTTCACAACGGACCGCGATAAGAATCTAAATGTATTACTATACCTCTTCAAATACGATAAAATTTTATAATAATGCGAGGTAAATAACACTTATTGCAACAAAGTATGCAATTATTTATGAGTAACAAAAAAAACATATAAAGTATCAATTTGAATTGAGATGTGAAAATATATTCAGACTAACTCAAAAATAAACAATCAATATTGAGTATATATCACTGTGATCAAAAAGTAAGGTGAATTTGTTTATAAAACGTAAATTCTTTGTTCATTCTTCCAAATCAATTTCATCTCCTCCAAAGTAATCCCTGTCCGATTAAACGCACTTTTGCCAACGCTTTTTTCAGTCCTCGAAACAGTCGGAATAGTCTTTTTCCAGTATAGCCTTCAAGACCTTCGATTCGGTTTTTATCTTCTCAATTGTGTCAAAACGGCGTTCCCGCATTGGCCTTTCGAGTTTGCCGAATAGCCAGAAGTCGCACGGAGCCAAATCAGGCGAATACGGTGATTGCAGAACGATATGAGTCGAATTTTTAGCAAAAAAAGTCGCAAAGAAACAATGCAGTATGATATAGTGTATTATCGATATGAAGAAACCAAATGTTGTAAAAATACGTATAACACGGAAATAATTAAACCTTTTGACAAAACAGATGCTAGACAAATATAAACAGTCCTACCAACCCAGAAAAAAAAATACAATTTACCTGCCCTCCTAATGCTCGGGAATTTTAAATGTCAATTTCACCTTACTTTTTGATCACAGTAGTATATATATATATAATATGTGATGATGAATGGACGAAAGATGAAATTGTGAACTAGAAGAACGACGTTTATAGTTCACAATACAATGAATCGATCATCAGGTGTACGTGTACCAGGTGAGCTAAAACTGGCAGTAGCTGGCTAATGGGTAGTTAATTCATATGTAAGTTAGGGATTAATGGTGTCGTTTTAGTTATTGCCGTCACGCGTTCACTTCATGGTTCCCTTCTCAGTCAAGTCAGTATTTTGTATATATGTACGTGATGGGTTCTCTTGCTGATGCAACGTCTTGAATAATGATTTTGAAACCACGGGACAGAGATTCGCAAGTCGGGTACCCGTCGTTCGGACGTAGATATTTAGGGATAATCGGGAACAGGGGAAATTCGCGACGATAAAGCAACCCCAGCAATTGATATACGAAACCTTAAGCGAATATGTCAACTGCGAGGGATGTTTCCTTATGACGCAGGGGGCAATATTGTAATTGTACAAACGCTATTACCGTTATTAATTCTGAATGTACCATTTTATATACATATATATATATGTATATATCGTTTGATATAAATTGACAACAGTCGCATGAGTCATATCAGTAATAATAATATATGAAAATTTTGTTCATTACATCAATTGAGATTTTACTTTGTCTTCTCGTGCGATATATGTTACGTATGACGTCTCGTTGAGATCATCTTATAATCTAACGTACAAAATATTTTTTTATACAACGACTATAATATTTTAAATTGAAACGTTTGACATTTATTTAATTCGTCTAATATGTATGATGCGAGGTTTATTTAAAAAAAAAAAAAAAATTGAACAACCCTGATTCGTCGAATGTGTATATATGCATCCTGGTCCCATCGAGTGAAATTCGTGTTAAATATTCATACCGGTAATTAGACAGAATACCTGCCGGGAATAAGGAAGGAGAGAACCGTGAACGTGGAAACCTGAACCGAATGATTGACAGCCAAACCGAGAGAGAACTCGACGAGAAATTGTACGACGTGAAAATGAAGAAAAAAAAAATTTTACAAAAATATATGATAGATCGCCGAAACGAACGGTGAAAAAAAAAATATATATATATATATAATGGAAAATACAACATTCATATATAAATAAATAAATAAATATACAAACGTTACTCGTCTCGAATGGTTTAGTAGTTGGCGTCACGCATTCGAAAGAAAGCGATTTTATACTACGCTCACATTAATGATCACATATATATATATTTTTTTTTTAATATTTTTTGATCGGCGATGACCAAAAGATGATCGTTCCCGATAATATTTATACTTTTGTACGCGGATCGAATACGAAAATTGTTTTTTTTTTTTTTCTCCAAGGCGCCAAAACGTTTTTGGTTTGTATTGTGGAGTATGCTTTGAAATTTTTTCGGTACGTTCGCGCGATAAATATTCATGCTTTCACAGATTAATATGCGCCAAGGGTTCATCAAGAAGAGCTAGACGATCTATCAAATTGAAAATTAGTAGTCGTATTATTTGTTTGTTTATTTATTTTGAATAAAATTTATATTACCGACGAAATTTTGTAAGCGAAACTCGAGGAAATCGTTGTTATTACGATGTGTGTGCACAGTCTGCTATATGCGTTGAATATTTAATAAAATTATTAATATCACTCTAAAAATAAAAATAAAAATATAAAATCAATCTATTTTCAGTACGTGATGTATCATACATTTCAGATATTTACATTATTATTATTATTTTTTACTTTGATTTATAATAGCATTTCGGCGACATAATTAATAACGTCTAATCGTTCGATTCGATTAGAAATGATGCAATTGCTTTCGTTTCGTGTCATCGAAGACGTTATATATTTTATAAATCGATGTGTGCAACGACCGGTTACCACTCGAGTGTCAATCAATCACACACAACAACGGTCGATTTCAACGATTCATAAGCGTTCGCATAGCGAACATCAAAAATCGATCTAATGTGCACTTATTCAATATCTAACCGACGAATATTTTAAAATATGAAGTTACAGAATAAATTTTAAAATAGAACATATGCGAAATATGTAAATAGATGAATTGAAAAGTTGAATGCGCGATAAAAATGACACAATATGCAAAATATAACAATGTTGTCGGATAGTTATTTATGGGGACACGGTAGAGCTATTTTGCGGTGTATAATATTAAAATACATTCGTCTGACGGAAACGGGACTATGATTAAGTGAGACGACGATGGCGATGTCATCGGCAGACGTTGTCGGATTGTCGAGGGTTCGGTCGGTGCAGGGCCGCACTCGAGGGGTGGCATTCGCCCTCAACATGGCCGACTTTCACCGAAGTTGCACGTCGTCTGCAGACGACCACCAGCCGGAATGCCAAGGTTTGTTTACATAAATATAATTGATCGGCTTCGGGGGACGGGGGGCCGGTTCCGACTTGACGGAAATTAGGGGGGATGAGGGAAATACCCCGATTTTCACCGCATGGGGTAGGTTTTGTACGCGTAAACATCCTCTCGACGTTATCGATTTTTTTACGCAAATTTTAACTTATACATACTTTTATATATATATATATATATATATATATATATATATATATATATATATATATATATATATATATATATATATAATCAATATTTTTATATTAAATCTATTGAGATTCTCGATTTGTATCGATATTTTAAGTATTGAAACGTTAATTTAGTGACAATTCTATACATATTAAATATTGAAATTTAATTCTTATATATATATTGTTTGATTAATGATATGCTATTTATGCTATTTTTATACATATGTATAATATTTTATTTATTATGACAGCGGCACAATAGTGAAATTTTAACATTATCATAGAGCGTTTTTGACGCTCACGTTCTAATCTGGCGCCGCCTTTACGACACTTCGATGTCCATATGAATAAATTCACAGTCGTCTGCGTAAAGAATATATACAATAAATATTATATTGTAAACATTTTGTCGGCATTTTCGTATGAAAATACGCGACGCGTATTCCTTTAATCATAAACACAAATCGGTTTCTAAAATAAATAAATAAAAAAACGATCTATCATTCGATTTCGGCGAAAATGACGCGCGTGACGAATCCGAAACTAAGCGGGCCGCGGTCACAGTGCGAGAACCTTAATTTCGTTCGCATACAAGAGCGGAAATCGGGAACGTTTCAACGGCGCCTTATCGAATAAGGCGGTAGAGTAAAAAAAAAAAAAAAAAAGGCAAAAAAGGCAAAAATACACACTCGAAAAACCAATCGACATTGTGACCCGAATAAAATATATCACGCTGCTGTCACGAACGAAACTCTCGTCGACTGGCAAAAATCGAAGAAATAAAAATGGCTATCGTATATCATTTTGCGGAAAAAGGGACAACTCGTCCAGTGTCCTTTTTTGTAAGGTTATAAAACGAAACGAAAAATTTTAGTTATATATATATAAAAAAAAAATAGTACGCGTATGCGAAATATATATATATAGTTTGTGATTCGCGTCGTTTACGCGGTTATAACGTAGTACGTGTCGCATTCGAAATCGCAAGGTCGCGCGGCTTTACGACGCTCTCGAAATAAATGATTTGTATAAATGCGTGTACGAGCGCTGATTACTTATCGATAAATCGAGTTCTTATAAGTACGACGTTTTTAAAATTCATACGTTTTCGACAAAATGAAAACGGCGAAAGATGTGCGCCGATGGTAAGTTTAGCAAGATTCGTATCATTCGCGTATAGAATATATATTTTTTGCACACTTTTATATAAATTTCCGCTTGTCGGTTTGTCTGTGTGAAATTTTGTAATCGATTTTTCAGACACTTTCCGATGTTTGATTGAGCTGAAATTTTGCACAATTGCTCATTGTCCGATGACAATACAAGAATTAATTAACAGATTTACAAAATAATTGACCGATTAATAATGGCAATTAATTATATCACTTTTACGATATAATTGCCACTAATAATAATACAATGATATTTATCGATAAATTTATATTATAATACACAATAGTGCGATTGTTATTCTTGGTAATACATTAATACGATATAAAAATATATTTTTATACATGAAATGAAAATTTTTATATAAATCTATATTTATATATTATAGTATAATGCTATGATAAATTTATCACGAATATAATACATGAAATATATAAATCGACAATAGTTCACACTTTTTTTAATCATTTTAATATCGTGATATTCTCTAGTTATGTTAGAAAAATATTACATCTCATTACCAAAAAAAAATTCTTGTACTACGTTTACGTTTACGTTCAACTAATATATATATATATATATATATATATATATATATATAATACTGAGCGGCCGCAACTTTTGAACAGGAGCAGTAAAAGTTGTAATTTATGCGATCAGCTGGTGCTATATGCGAAAAACGAAAGATGAGGATATATATATATATATATATATATATATATATATATATATACATATATAAACAAACTTAGGCAAATGTGCGAAAGTTGAAATATGCCCGAGCGAGAGAACGAGAACGAGTGCGTGCGTAATGCGTTCGGCTCTTTCGCTTTTGCGCACGTATAAATTTTGCGGGGCATGGGCGTGTTGGCGTAGGTCACGACCAAAACAAAATGGCCGCAATAAATAATTTTGCGCGGTACAATAACCCCGGGAGCCCGGCGCTGGTTTTTTTTTTTGCTTTTTTATTATTATTATTATTTTGTGTGTGTGTGTGTGTGTGTGTGTCGTTCTACGCGATGTTCCGCCGCCGATGTGACAAGGCGCACGCGCATTTATTATCTACGACGATAAATTGAAAATTATGCGCGTTCACATCGCGAAATGAATTGTGCAACACAACTCGAATAATGTAAAATCTATATATTTACGTATAAAATATTAATTGAAATATCGATTCATTACAACCTGATAAATAGACTTAATTTATAGAAATAACATTGACACACAAACGTTTACCACATTTCATAGAATACGTTCACTTTTGCCTTTCAGACGTAAACAATCGCATTGAATAATAATAATAATAAACAATATGGAAACTGAGTCATTCGGCCATTTTTCAGCCGACAGGTGAAACATTACCGACGGACAGTGGTCGGTTATTTTTTTTTCTATTTTCTAATATTATTATTTATTTGCCGCGCGTTTTTTTTTTCGCCTTGTTCTTTTTCCGACTGGCGAGGTTTGATCTATGGGTCTAAAGAGCTCGTTTCGCGGCGCGATAATGGCCGTTTGACAAATGGCGGAAAAATTTAAAATGTAACGTCTCTTTGCATCTCTGATGCGCTTCTCAAACTATTTTTATTATATTGATTTTGATATTATTATTAATTTTTTTTTTACTAGAATCGAGTATTTAGTTCTATGCTTAATATTCAGAATTACTCATCGCTGATTAAAAATATCAATTTCCCGAACGATTTATCGGAAATTCATTCGGAAACTCATCCGGACACAGTTTGGGAACTATCGTTCTAAAAAAAAAACATGTACGTGTGTTCGTGTGGTCATTGATGACAAGCCAGATATGCCAGAAGAGCAATTAAAGGTGACGTTCGGAGCAATGGACCACCATTAGAAGAACGATGAGCGGAAAAGCAATAAATAACGGACAACGGACACGCGGCCAGTTCAACAAATGATTTATAACCCATTCTTGGACGACTTTTCTTCTCTATCGTGCTCTGTTATGTGGAATATGTCCGCTTGTGCCTCTTTTTTTATTTCGAAAATTTTTCGTTTTGACACGTCCGCGAGCCGTTACGGCTTCGTTTCTTATCATTGTGCGAAAATGCAGCGAGAAATAATGACTGTGTTTTTTTTGCATGGCGCAAAATGATTTATTTTACACTATTGTTACGATAAAACTCAACTATTATAAAAAAAAATATGATTAGATTCAATATTCACTTTAAATATTTATATTGTCGGTTCACTGAAAGGTCATAAACGAGTTTAACATTTTTACGAACGACATAAATCAAGTATCACCATAATGAATACGTTATCCTTGAACGCATACTAATAAGATGAATAATTATCAAATTATTCGACTACGATTAGATCATCTCGATGCTGTGTAAAAATCGAAAATTTAAGGTCAGAAAAAAAACGTAATTAAAGCACGACACATCAATTAGTCGAGAAGTGGACGAGGATAAATATAAAAGTCGTCGCTGAAAGAAAACGTTGACAAATTGCGACGCCGATGCATCGCTTGTCGGTCGTCATCGTCGACATTACGACGATTAAATCTAAAGATATAAGATATCAAAAAAAAAAAAAATGAGAACTGTTATTTCACATATTGATGATCTTTGACTCGTTCAGCGTTTCACCAAAAACAAAAAAAAAATTGAACTGGATCACTAAACGTATACACATAATGGAATTGTTTAAATTGTGTGCAAAAAGTATTTTGTTGGGAATATTTGTATTAAAAGGAAGACGACATATTGCCATTAATCATCGCCCACGCGACTTCTTTTTTAATCAATTTGCTGATGAGGACTCAACGCGACGCATCGTCGACAAAGACAACAATTATGATGAAGAAGACCGTGATGATGATGACGGCTGATAAAGAGTTAAGTGAGTGGTGCGAATCGTTAAAAAGACAACACACGATGATTACGACTAGAATAATATTTAATTTATATTAAATATATATATATATATAGTATATAGGGATTTATCTTAATTCAGTTTTCGTATATGGTTACGAAGCAGCATTAGCGAATTTATAGATAATAATTTCTGGATTTCACGGATTCAGGTCTCGCATGCGAACCACCACAGCAGGGTTGGCCACCCCTGACAGACATCCACGACCAACCCACGGCTCACGTAATCTATTTGCGGGCTGGTACGAGACTAGTTCCCCCCGGGACGACTGCTTTACTGCCGGTACGGATTGGATTTATTCCACGGGACGCGAGAGCCCTTCGAAATGAGCACACCACAACAAACAAACGTTCTTCCATCTTTTCCGCATTTTTTTTTTTTTTGAGCTATTAACGTACAAATTGACGGGCGACCACCCGCTTGGGTCGTAAAAGGCGGTTGCCTGGGGCGGCGAAGGCAGTCGCCCCAGGGGTTGGATGTGCCAATTTTTCCGTATGACCAATTTCCAACCGGTTATATTTCTTTTTTTTTCTACGAAAATACGACTTATTCCGACATCAAATTTTATATAATCCAACAGAAAGATAATGCAATAATAATAAAGATTATATTATTTAACGTAATTTAATTAAATAGAAACGTTTTATAATGTTACGTAATACTTTAGCGTTTGTCGCCGTCTGCTACGTAAAATGGGATAATTTTGCAATCATTTCGCAAACCAACGTATCAATATTAAAAATCGAATAAATTGAGAATGAAAAATAAGATGTAATATTTTTTTCATTTAAACCAAATACTTATTCAACAGATGACATCACAATTCTATGTAAAATTCAATCGTATTACTGCGTTATCATCGTTTATCATTAAACGACGTAAAGCGTATTACTACGCTTCCCCGCTTTAACCGATAGCAGACGTTGCGCTTTCCTCCGGTAATGTGTTAAAACGATAATAAATTGACTGAATTTATCACTACATATTATATAGCATTGATTTTTTTTTATTTAAATATCGGCATCTATATATACTTCATCGCTGCATTTAAATCTCTCAAAAAAAAATGTAAATATATTAAAATTAATTTTGAATACGAAAAATTTTAATAAGGATTATTACAATATATACGTATAAGTGGAAAACAAGAAGAGCCTTATCGGTTCATATATAAAATATAAATATAATAGTGGAAAATGCGAATTTACATACAAATGTAAAATAGTTGCCGTTATTAATGTTGTATCGAAACAACTATCGCTTCGATATGGTCGTTATATTTAATGTTTAAGGCCGTATTTTTTAAAAAAAATTATTCGAAAGCGCATCATCGCAACCGCTTAAAAGCTATTAAGGAGAATATTTCTCGTGACAAGACACATTATGCGACAAAAAAAATAAATATTAATAATACATAAGGATGCAGTCACATTTTAACCTGCCGTTAATTTGAATTTAAATTCGCACATATAACTATGAATAATTTGAATTTAATATTAACCGAAGGATTATAGAATTTTGAAATTTTACATATATATATATATATATTTATAAATATAATATAATAATAGAGGCCGTTTGAGGAAAGCGAAGTTCGCGAAAATCGCGACAAACGATACATTATGCATTTGTGTGTGTGTGTGTTTTTTTTTTGTATATTATTACAAATTTATTATTCAATCGGATTTCGTATTTTTCCATTATACATCTTTTATGTATAAAACGCTTTATGTATTATATATTCATCGAGCGGTCTTATTATCTCGACTCGATGTGAAGATGTTTCGCGATTTTTTTTTGCGCTAGTCCCCCCATCGGGCTTTGAAACAAGTGAATTTCGTTATAAATATTGATATAGATCGCTCCCCCCCCCCTCCCATTCGTTTTTCACCTTAATAAATTATTCACTATATATAAAATAAATTAACCGTACAAGTATCCACACAAAATAAAATATAGATCATTATTTTTTTTTTGTAATAAAAATTTTCAATATCGAAAACGATTCCGTATTTTTTTTATTTACAAAAATAAAAACGAGAAGTTCGAGAGTTTAACGACTTGATTTTCATCCATTTTTGCCTATTTCCCGCGGGATTGTTTCGAAATAATATTCCCTTTTTGTATCAAGGGACGCGTCGTCCCTATTTTTCTATTTATATTCAAACCGCGAATCGCTAAGAGAAATTTGAAACTATATATTTCTTTTGATAATTTAGATATTATATATATTTTTTTTTAATACTAAAAATATTTTTATAATAATACGCTATAGTTATAAAAAATAAATTTAATATAATTATATATATATATATATATATATATATATATATATATATATATATATATATAATGTGATGTGAAATTTACGTATGTGCGTGCAGTTTCTGGTTACAGAATGCGTTCGTGCGTTTACGGTTCAAGGGATACAACTACCCTTAGCGTACGCAATCGCGTCGCCATTATCCGGGGGTAATCGTTAAAAATAAACTCACCCTTAAAGGGAGACGGTTAGAGGAAGGAGCCCCAAACGCTCATCATTCATATTCACATCATTTATCACAAATAAAAAGCGAGCACTTCTCTTTTGAAACATATTACTGGCCCCGGTCTAGGTCGGAATCCGGCTCTGAAAAAAAAAAAAAAAAACCACCCCCCCAACAACCTATCCATCCATACGGAATACACATAGAGTTTAGCTGTAGCGATTTTCTTAACCGCTTTTCCTATATATATATATATATATATTTTTCTTTTTTTACCGTCGGTATTTTTATATGAGAAAACGGAAGTTGCTGTTTAAAATTCCACAGTTGATGCTTCCGTCCTAATACGAAATACGATGACCGGTGCATTCTGTATGAAGCTAAGGGCGAAACATCCCCTATAATGTATACTGGACACTCGATATTGAGCTTTCTATATAATATTACCGGTCTTATCACTTGGATATCAAATAAATACGTGATATATTACTGTTTTATCCACTTTCAAACGTCGGATATATATGAACGACATACTTAATAAACAATTACGAAAAATCCTTCAACTTAAACAACAACAAAAAAAAACGTATTCTCAACTAGACTATCATAGATGTCAGTTATTATTATTATTATTTTGATATCGGTAATAACCCATTAAGCAACATTTAAACACCGATAATTTAACACATCACGCACATTTTAAATTACGATTCAGATTTGAACCCGTTCTATGGGAAAATAAATAAAAATATATCGCACATTTTACACGGTCGTCGAACGTGAACCATTACGATTCAATAATAATGTATAATAAAAAATTTTTTTTTCACGTACTATCGATACAACCCTCGCTCTATACGTACACCTTATATATATAAAAATGGCATTTTGTGGGATCTCTTTATTTTATTTTATTTTTTTTTTGCGGGAAACTCAATAAAGTGACCATCAGCATTCGTCGTATGAGAGGAATAATAATTCAAGATGAGTGCATTGGACAGGAGCACGTACTCTTTTACCTCTGATACATCCTCCATTCACCCATTTAAAGAGTGACGACGTTTAAAATAGATGTATATTTCGTAACGTAATGCATGCAAATAATGTTACAATTTTATATAAATAAATATATTTCTTTTTCACCGTTCACTCCGCTTAAATTATGAGAATTTCAAATGCAACGATGATGCCATTGATATTACAATTACAAATTTCAACCGTTGCTTTTTTGTATATATATATATATATATATTTATAATAAAAATGAAAAACTAACATCGTTCGACGAATGTAAATTAAATTTAATAACAAAACAAACTCGCAAGATCAGATTTATGCTCAACAAATGTCAGCTTAGGATCATTCGAAAGACATAAAACGAATCGTCCAATTTTGAAAATTCGTCTCACTAACCGCACAAAATGCAACTGTTTAATTTAACACATTCATATATTTGTTTCGGGGTTAAAGATCGTTTCACAACGATTTAAACTTTATTTACCGGATATTAAATATAATAATTTTTTTTTCATTATTATATTAAATAAATAGAATAAAATTGAAATTTTGATATTGAAACAATTCAATCAAAACGTATAAGATTGAGGGGCGTAAGAAAATCGTCTCAGAATGTAAGTATTGATTTTCCGGAATGGTACGGAGGAAAACCTCGATTATCCGATAGCATCCGAGGACTATTCCCGGTTCGGATGTAATAAATTAACGTGTCTAATGATGCAATCCCATTTTATGGCGATCCCTGTCCAGACTTTCCTGTATTACTTTTTCCAAACCGAAAAAAAAAGAAGGAACGCACACTTGCACATGAAAATTCTCATACACTTTGATGTATTTATTGAAGAGCATTTTCCGCGGAAAAACTTGTAAACGTATCAATTTTAAATTTTCATATTAAAAAAAATTGTATTACTGAATTATATAAAGTTGGTTTATTTCGAGAGAAAATCGTTATAAAACAACAAATCCGTGTATAGGTTCAAGAAACGCTAAATCCCGTTGCCGTTACGGGTAAAATGTTCAACACTCACCGGGTTAATCCTGTACTCCCGATTCGTTAAATCCAGGGATCAACATCGGGGTCCTAATCCCTTAACGTCACTAAGTCGGGAATTAATGAAATCATCGCGGATATTCAGAAGATAATCAAAAGAGCAAACGGATAGAACAAACTCTTACGAAAATGCGTGTAAAAATTTTCATAAATACACACACTTTGGAATTATGTCGATATTTTTGGATGCAAAGTGGTCGAGAAGATTCCGTAGAAAAACTTACCCATGGCATCTGAAACAAAAAAAAATACAAATTATTAATATATATATTTTTTTAATACAAATAACACTGTGATAAAAAAAGTAAGGTTAATTCTAAATCAATCGTATCGAGTTTGCTAAATATCCAGAAATCGCACGGAGCCAAATCAGGCGAATATGGTGGTTGCGGAACGATATGAGTTGAATTTTTGTGCAAAAAAAGTTGCGAAGTATCAATGCAGTATAACCATGTCATCATTCTTACTTTTTGATCACAGTAGTATAACACACTTATATCCAACGAATTCTTATCGTATTAATAAAAATTAGGATAAAAAAAAAATTTGAATGGTGTTCGACATTGAAGGCGAGGGCGTTAACCCTTTGCGTGCGGCAACACACCCCTTCAGTGCTTTATATATCATCAAAAATTCCCTGTAGGACAACAAACACCTCGTGGTATTTTGCGTGTTATCGGACATTAAAATTATCAAAGTATTCTTTCCGTTTGACATTTTAATAACGGCTATCTGTGCGTTCCCTCATATATATAAATACACGTATATCTGCTATATATTATATATGACACAAAAAAAAAAAACTTGCCTCGTAGCTAAATCCGTTTGACACATATGTGTGTTTACCAAAAAAAAAAATATTATGTATTTACCAAAAAAAAAATATATATATATTCGTGTCTATTTAAAAAAAAAAGTTTATTATTATTATTATTATTATTATTTTATGTAAAATTATGATGATGAATTAGCATATTAAATATTATGAAATTTTTTTTTCGTTCAAACGTGTTTCGTGACGATAACAACAAATAAAATATTAAATACGAATCTGAAAATATAAAATTAACGTGTTCAATATTGGTATAATTTTATTCGTAAATTTAAGCAACGCTGTAAACAATTTGTATTTATAAATTATATTTTTTCTTAATAAGTGTGATATTTTTTCACATTTATTATTTATTAAATTATTATTAGATCATATATATATATATATATATATATATATATATATATATATATATATATATAACCGTTGTTGAAATTTAAAATAATCGATATCAAATGTATCGATAAGAAAACCGTCGTAAAGGGCGGATGTTGTAAATCAAGAAAGCGTTCGCAAAACTGCAGCTGATTAATATCAGATATCCAAAACAAAACAAAAAACTACACACATATTTATATATATGTAAAAATCAAAAATAATTAATATATATATATATATATTTTTTGACAAAAAACACTCGAGAGAGATAACCGAGACGGTCGCATGTGTCCCATATAATCTGTCGTTATCGTGTCGGTCACGCATGTAAAGTGCACGTCCCCGATACGTCATTAAGGGATGAGACGTAAAGGGAAAGCGGGTTTGCCGAAAGGAAAATCAAAAAAGGACGAGCGGTTCGTGGGGATGTTTTTCATGAAACACAAAAAATTCCGTACGTTCGTCGGTTGTAATTAAAAAAATTCCCATTTTTTTTTTAATGACCGATCGCGACACGTGTACCTGTCTGTTTTTTTTTTATATATATATATTTCATTTTTTTAGTTTTAATGGCCCTCTCAACTGTAATTCACTAATGAAATTTACGACATGACACACACACACGCGCGCGTTTGAATCGAACGAAAACATTTAATTTGATGAATCGTCGCTGTGTGAGTCTGTGGACGCGTAACGCCGGTGGCTTTTCGCCGCGATTCGCGGATTTCGTTTAATTAACGCGATCCGTTGCGGAAAATTCGAACGAGTTTTTCGCGGAAAAACAGCCTTTTACTTTTTTTGTCAAACTACAAACATACTTTTATTACGTACATGTACGCGAAAATATAATAAATAAATCGCTGACGTTAATTCTCCAATATATTTAAGAATATTTTTTCATTTTCATATTACTAAAAAAATATATGACATAACGTAAATTAATATACTAACTATTTTAAATTGCTAGCTCTATATGTAATTTTTAAACAATTTTTTTAATTATCATATTTAAATGTATACACACATATATATATATATATATTTTTTTTTTTTTTCTAATAATTCATTCATAAAACGTATTGAATTTTAAAATATTTATTATCAACAAAAATACACTACCAACTTGTATTATAAATATTAATAATCATATTAGAATAAAAATTAGTTACACCACAGCGATGAAACATTGGAAATGTTCGTAACAAAAGGATAAATCCTGCTGACGTACATCTAAAATTGTACACGAGGATAAAATAAGACGCCATATTTGTTCATATATATATATATATATATATACATATATATATATATATATATATATTCGTGTGCATATGCAATATGTGGGAAAACACAAAAGCAATTTAGTGAATTACCGTAGCGTCTCACGTTCAGAATTTCCATACGCTCCCGCCATGTTGTTCCTCACTTTATACCTTATATAATATATATATATATATATACATATATATTTGTATATAATATATATTATATATACATATATATATATTTTAAAACAACACGATAAATTATACCCGGCGGATTGTCTGTCAGATCGGATTATTGAGGAAATGCCTTCGCGATTAATGGAAACTGCGGATTCGAACTCGCGATGGAAAGCTCGCTAAAAGCTCGCGCGATAAATTAACGACGAAATCTCACAGAAGAGATTAGAAAAAAAAGATGGCGTAATTTAATACGAGACAATCTGTGAATGTGAACGCGGAATATATGCGAACGAATATCCTTTTTTTTTTCAAACTCGAATTCGGTATTTTTTTTAACGATTCAAATACAGTCATTGAACAATCTGATAATATAATAATAATAATAAAAAAACTCTTATCGTATAATGAATGAAAATATTTAAAATTGCTTACTATCTATTTTAAAAGTCATTTTGTGTAAATTATATAAAGAAAATCGAAATTAGTAATAAATATAATACACAAAAATGTTCTTTTTAATATGATTTTATATTTGTACATTTTTAATAACAATATCAATCTGAATTTTAAGCTATATAATTCGTTCACTCTATTATTTTAACATTGCAATCGATCAACTTTATTCAGTATAATCGTCGCAAAATACCACAAGTGTCACAATAAACGAAATAAATTTAGATTCATACATATATATATATTAAGTAGAAAATTCTGAAAATACATTTCAAACCAATGCAATATAATGTGAGAAAAATTCTACCAAATTCGCAGCGTAAAAGCGCACTCTTTCTTAAGATTTATACGTAGCATTAAAAAAGATCTCAGAGTCGAGATTAACTTGGCTCCTGGAGACGATGCATTTCGAACGAAACGAAACTAAACTAATTCGAGTGAAAACTTCCAGAGACCCCCGAGCACAGTATTATATAGCGCTTTATATTGCGACCGAGGCACTGAATAATAAATAGAGAACAAAACGGGGCACACGGCGAAACCGAAAAGGGGGACTCGCACGTGATATATGCGAGTCGACTGTGCAATTTGAAAGCCAGATTCTAGTGAAAGAGATATGAACATTTGTAGTTTAACACGTTGCATACGAAAATTACATTATGTGTTGCTTACTGTAAATGTCTTCTGAATTTTGCACCGGTAATGCCGTGTGAAAATTGCGACTGCGCGATTTCGGCGCTGTGCGAAAAGTTCGCGACCGTCGTGTCACGGAAAATTTTCTATAATTTCAATACGACGTATATATTTCAATCATTTTTATTTTTAAATTATAAATATAAATATCGTTCAATATTATATATAATAAAAATTTATATTTTTTTTAATATTCATCGCAAATAATAATATATTATCGATATAAAAAGGACGCGAATTTTCAAAACGTCGACTGAAAAATAAAAATATTGTCGCCGTAAAAGTAATATTTTTATCATTTCACGATCGTATAAGTGATTTCGATTGCACAGATCGACACGATTCATATTGAAAAATAATACGATTCCCTTATCTGTGTTACATTATTGATGTGTCAGATTTATCACGAGTGATAATACTTCATAATTAAAGCCTCGCATTCGTGATATTCGAAAACCGGTCTCAACTTCGATACTTAATGCCACCGCGTCGAATACGTTTTCTTCTTGAGCCGTATTTAAATGTAATATTATACGGTTAAAATGCAATATGCATATGAAATTTATAATGTAAAATACTAAAGACTAATAGAAAAGTTTTTAATATTCAACAAACGGACAGATTGAATGGAATATGCGCAAAAGTAATTTCGAATTGAACGGTATTATCGCGTGATAATGCATAATAATGCCATTAAAGTATGGTTTATAAATAATTAAAATATTTTTATTTT
This sequence comes from Leptonema lineaticorne, assembly GCA_024500535.1. NCBI lineage: Eukaryota > Metazoa > Arthropoda > Insecta > Trichoptera > Hydropsychidae > Leptonema > Leptonema lineaticorne. The sequence goes on from JANIJI010000065.1 coordinate 11,147,328, forward strand.
AAATCTTCAACGTGTATATGTACAATTAAAAACAATATAAATCGTTCGAGAGGATGTATTTTATTGTATAATGAATAAGAAACTTTATATAGAAATTAGTCAATAATTGACACATTTAGCATTCTAGACAATTATCCGATTAATTTTAATTTTTAATCACGACCGATGTTAAAATTCAACAAAGCGTCGCTTTTATAATTAGACGAACGTTTTTTTTTTTTGCCATCGTAAATTTATTCGCGTCAATTTCACCTTTGACTTTTCGTCAATTTTATTAGGCATAATTTACATTTTTTTTTTGAATAAGGAAAACGGAAAAAAATAATATTCGATATAAATTATAAAATCCGACATCAAAGTCGAAATATAATATATAATATAAATCAAGAAGGTCGAAAACGGCACACAGACCTCATATTCCGAGAAGCGGAAAAAGGAATCCTATTAAATTTTTGTACGTTTCGAAATTTGATCGAGCTCATTTTTCAAGTTTTCTCAGATGAAGTCACACGGATTATTCCAAAAAAAAAATAATAATAATAAAATAAATATAAAAAAATAGTGATAATCAACATTTTTGTATTTTTATTGTCACGCAAATAAAACAACATGAAATATATAAGAATATACCATATATATAGGACAAAATAGAAATGATTTATAATTTTTAAACTCTTATTTCTCAGTAAAAAAAAAATAATGCAATTCTAATTTTAATTTTTTTTTATTATTAAAAATAGTAATAAAAAAGCGTGGTAATTGTGTTGTTTACTAAATAAATAAAACATTAAATTCAAACTATAATAGAATGAATCGTTATTATTATATTCATAATTCACAGAATCCCAATTAATATATATATACAATATTTTAGTTAAAATGAGAACTCATTTCTATTCTTATTATACACTTTTATTACTATACGAATTTTATTTCTAATTTAAATTTTATATTATTCGCATTAAAGTAAACAAAGATATCATAAAAAAATATTAATTTTTCATTTTAATATTTTCACAGATAATTACTTTAAAATTTCAAAAATTCATATACTAGTCTGATTAAAAAATAAGGTGAAATTATAAATTAAAACTCTCGAGTATTAGGAAGGCAGGAAAATTCTAATTTTTTTCTTATATTGGTAGGACTTTTGGTTCCTTCAACACAATAATGCACCACGTCATATTGCATTGGTTCTTTGTGACTTTTTTGCCAAAAACTCGACTGGAATCGTTCCGCAACCACCGTATTCGTCCGATTTGGCTCCGTGCGACTTCTGACTATTCATCAAACTCAAAAGGCCAATGCGTGGACGCCGTTTTGGCACGATTGAGGATATAAAAACCGAATCGATGAAGGTCTTGAATGCTATACCGGAAAAAGACTATTCCGACTGTTTCGAGGATTGGAAAAAGCGTTGGCAAAAGTGCGTTTATGAAGCATAATTTCATCGCCGATCCATAATGACATTTAGACTTAGAATAGATCGAGACACATCGATTCGAAACAACTATTGGAACTAAAGAGAATAATACGAATATTAAAATGATCGTTATCATCAACGTCGTCAACGTACAATATTATATATTTAGTAATATTATATCGGTTATAATGGTGAATGCGAAACGGTTGAACGTTGTCACCTAGTGCTAGACTATCAATAAATCACGTTTGACCTATACAAGATAGTCAAGAGATCCGTTATGGGTGCACCAACACTATAAACACTATAAGCAATGGATAAACCACACTTTCAATCCATAGAGATTGTCTTTTGCTCCATGGACAGGTTTCAAAACTCTCATTTGCATATCTAGATGCTTGGCAGCCTCTAAAGTACATTACATTAATATATATCTAAATAAATATATGATGCTATATAATAATATTATATTCAACCAATACAAAGTATGTATGTTTTTTATAATATAATACAAGAAATTTTCATCTTTCATATACGAGTCATATTTAATCATATTTACAGTCCAACTGTTTTCATTTAATTTAGTCACCTTATTTTACGCATCGTTTATTATAAAATAATTAACATTAAACGAGAAGGAAAATTCACTCGGTTATATCGATTTTAATATAATGTGAATATAGATAATTTTATATATATATATATATATATATATATATATATATATATATTTATATAAAACAACATTTTATATATGAAACGTTTGAAGGTATACAAAATTAAAATAAGAAATTCTCGATCTTGCTATACTGGTTTTATAATGATTTTTTTTTCTTTGGTTTTTTCATATTTTAAGTGATTATACTTTATATAATAGTATTATTGAATATGAGCAATTTTTTTTTCAGTGTCTACATTTGAAATATAAAAAAATAATTATGTGATATAATTTATATTATATATATATATATATATATATATATATATATATATATATATATATATATATATATATATATATATATATATATATATATATATATATAGTTGTATTTAGATTTTTGGAATCGATATGACATATCGTGACGATTTATATAATTTTTCAGCGGATCGTTCGCTGTAAAATATTATGAAAATTAATGATTATAATATGAAATAAATTAAATTATAATATAAAAGTGGTAAAGTGTGTTTGCGAACGTTAAAAGGTACGGACAAGGGACGAGTTTTTGAGTAGGCGATAACGAGAACACACAACGACATTATTTTTGCATGAATATGGCGTATCATGAGAGCATGAAGACGTGGCCAACATGAAGAGTGCATAAATGTGTTACGTGTAAAATAAAAAAAAAAAAAGAAAATGATAAAAGTTCGTGGTGAAATTGAAAAATTGACGAATTCGAAACCCCGTACATTCAATATGTCGGGACGATAATGTCGAAAATGTTAACCGTCTAGCGGCGGGAACGTCGACACAATTTATGCCCGACGTTGTTAAAAATGTGAATATAATCCAATCGACCGAATGGAACGTGAGACATACAGTATATTTCACAGATGGTATCACGATTAACAAATTCGCCATTAGCCACCATTTCGAATGAAAAATTATAATAAGTGTAATGAAAGACAATCGTAATATACCAATTTGATATAAATATATATATATACATATATTTAAAGACAAAATTGTACAACACTTTCTATTTATTGGGTCATCGGAGTAATTAAGATAAGACAGGTTCGAATTTTTGAACGATAGAATATACCGAAAATGGAAAACGATAACACTTTTAAAGAGAGATATTCGATAATCTATACATATTTATAATACAATGAAGTAATTCATAAGATACGATTTAAAATTGTATATTAAGTTAAATAAAATTATTAGATGTTTTTTTAATGAAATGTTTTTACAATAAATATAACTGTATAGAAATATTTTTTTTAGTATTACCAATAATAATAATCGTATTATCATATAAATTTATCAATAAATGTACCGTATTATTATTATTTGTTGCAATTATACTGTAAAAGCGATATAATTAATTTCCATTAATTTGACAATTATTTTATAAATTTGTTAATTGATTATTGCATTGTCATCAATAATGAGCAAGTATGCAAAATTTCAGCTCAATTTGACAACGAAAAGTGTCTGAAAAATCGATTACAATATTCCACCCAAACAGACAAGCAAAACTTATATAAAAGCGTGTAAAAAATGTAGTATATATTATATTTTACAATATCAATATATATATATATATATATTTAAAAAAAAAATAAATATGACACTATTATTAAACTAGCGAGTGCGCCGTTAACACGTTGCGGCCCGGACATTTGCGCACGCCTGCGTTCGGCTCTCTTCTCGGCGAGTGCGACTCGTCCGTTTTCTCACAGTCGCATTTGACCCCTTCGAGGCCGGTGAGTAATGATAATATCACAATATCAATAAATTATATCGCAACAACATCGCCGGATCAACAAACACCATTATGCCGGCCGCAGCGGGTTGTCTTCCCATTTTGATTGGTGTTGCCAGACGCGTAGGCAACACAACCTCAAAAACTCGACGAATTATCTCGTCGCCACGACTTTATATATATATATATATATATATATATATATATATATATATATATATATATATATATATATTATTACCAGTGTTTTAATGGATAATCCGTACGATTGCGTATCTATTTTTTTTCTTCTATTTCGGTTATTTTTCCATTTTGTACGACCTTAATCTATCCACTGTTGGACGATGATAGTCTCCATTATTCATTCTGCTGTTTCCTCGATTTTTTTTTCTTTTTGATTTTATTTTTAGAAGCATCTCTCTGATTATTGTATATTATTTTTATTTTTATTTATTTTGACGATACGTATCACTGAAAATCGTCAAAATAATTTCTAATTATCTTTTAAATATTGATTTTATAGCGATATATATTACTTGACAAAAAAAAAAAATAGTCGTATATTTTAACGAAAAGTTATGAAAATGCGCGCGTCGTTTAAACGGCGTCGCACGTCTGAAAAATAAATTCATATATTGTGATTATGTTTCGTCGTCGGGTCCAGTTCAGGATTTTAACGACGCAATAATAATTTTATGTAAATAACGAAGAGTCTTTCGTGAAAACGGTTCCCGTTTCTCGTTTACGACTCGACTCGAAATAATTAGTATTGGGACCTCCCGTCGGGCAACATAACGATCCCGTCGATCCCAGTAAAAAAAAAAGTATTAATTCGACCTCGCTAGTCCGACATGTTGTTTTACGAAAAAATATTCACATGCCGCTATTAAACATAAAAAATAATTAATTTTATATAAAATTATTATATATATATATATATAATTCAACGGTGAGCCGATGAAATCAATGAAATCGCGTTTATTAGTCTGACACGAACGTAGGTTTCGCTTTACGACGTCGAAACACCAGAAATAAAAGAGCGTTTGACATTAAAATACGAAACACGAATATAAAAACGATCGACTCGATTATCTTGTAGTTGTCAAACTGTGGCTCGTGTAACGGTTATTGGCGTATAATTGACAATCGATTAAATCTTACGTTCGTATTATATATATAGATAATAATGCGATGTTCGGTAATTGCGCGATTTCCATAACAGATCCGTCGTTAATCCCGTTGTTATATAATATTATAATATTATTATACGTAAATTTGTATAATTCGGTTGTTATATTAAACTATTTAATGAATGATAAAATAATTATTAAAACACCTACGAAATTGAATACGACAAATCAACGTTAAAACGGCGACCATTTGATTAGCCATTTTCACATCAATATATTTAACGACTAAAAAATACAGTATTTAGATCAGAAAAAATCTAAAATCGACCATAAAATAAATGCTGAATATATATATATATATATATATATATATATATATATATATATATATATATATATATATATATATATATATATAATAAATAAACAAACAAGAAAACAAGTAAGCTGTAAAGATTTTAAGCGTAATAACGCGATTCGACCCACATTTAAACCCGAGTTCGAACTTCACTTTTAACTCGACCGTTTAATTTTACGACGCCGTAAATGCGACTGCAAAATATATATATATACAACTCTTCGTCATGCCTGCCTTAACATTTTCAACATGCAAATAAGAATTTTATATAACTATGAACGGCACTTCGGATCGAATAATGCACCAACTGGAATCACATCGTAGTCACTCGTCGATTTATAAATATATATATATATATATATATATATATATATATATATATATATATATATATATAAGACGTGTGTATTCACGTGCGTGAGTAATGTGAACGTTATTGGGTCACGTTTTTTTTTTTTTATTTAATTTTAACCCGCGAAGTCGATCGCGATGACAGTTATGCGACTTCAAAGAGAAGGTTGTTTAACTAGACATGCGATTGGTGCGTTTAATTAGTTTAATCTATATAAAATATTTAATTTTTATAATAGAAAATATGTTTGACTTCATTTTAAATCATAGAGTTAAAATGTAAATTAATACATTGACATCGTACAAGTAAATTAATCAGTCAATTAAAATAGCATAAATAAGCCTCGTCTTTGGATAACGATTTCAAAATTTAATTGTCTATAATCAGATTGGAAGCACAATTTAAATTCATATTAATAAATTAAATAATTAATCAAAATGTTACATTGAAATATATCTAGTTTTTTTAGGCAATTTTTATATAAGTCTCACTCGTAAGTTTGTCTGGATGGAATTTTGTAAACGATTTTTCAAACACTTTTCGACGTTCAATTGAGCTGAAATTTTGCATAATTGTTCATTTTTTATGACAATATAATAATCAATTGATAGATTTACAAAACAATTATACAAATAGTGACGATTAATTATATCGCTTAAAAACGATATAATACGATATGACTAATATATATATATGTATAATACAATGATATATTTATGATTATTTCTTTATAATAATAGTTGAATATCATAATGTATTCGATATGATTGAATAAAAGCAAAGAGGCGTTTACCGTCGATTGATACGTTTCGCAAAACTCGAATGATCGGCTCGGGAATGCAACTCGGGACAAAACGCGTTTTATAACGAAACGCATTCTGTTTGTGCAAAAACACAAAAAAAAAAAAAAAAAGAAGAAAAACTCTTTTTATCCGGTAAACTCGGTGGTACGTTTTCAATGGAGACATTCGAACCGTGGTACGTTTTGCAAATGTGGCAAAACAACAGGAAAAGCCAGTTAGCACCTCGGCCATAATTCAACCATAGATATTTTTGCGATGCACTTCGACTCGTTAGCGTGGCGAATTGTCATGTAATATTCATGCGATGTAAATAAAAAAGAAAAAAAAATTCCGCAAAAATTCTCGGGATTTTTATATATATGATATATATATACAATACATTTGATTTCTTTATATATATATATATATACTTTATCGCGTTCTATATAAACGCGTGTTTAACGTACGATTGTTATTCTATCGTCGTCTAATAGCGCCATAATGATTTTTTAATTACTGAAACTTGTCGCCGTGTAAATCTGTCACGGTGTAACCCTTTACGGTATCCAGATATCCATTTTGGGTCTTTTAAACGTAGATTTATACTTTAAATAAATATAGTCGATACTCTTTCATAAACACTGTGATCAAAAAGAAAGGTAAATTTGTTTATAAAATGATTTTTTTTTTATTTATTCTTCCAAATCAATTTCGTCCGATAAAACCCACATTTTCTTTTGTCTTTTTCCGGTATAGCCTTCGAGAAATTCTTCGATTCGATTTTCATCTCCGCATAGGCCTTTTGAGTTTGCTGAATAGCTAGAAGTCGCACGGAGACAAATCGGACGAATACGGTGGTTGCGGAACGATATGAGTCGAGTTTATGATAAGTCATTTACATGAATGCAATATAACACACTAAAAATAATGCAATATTTGTATACCTAAATATATATATATATATATATATATATATATATATATATATATATACTCTTTATACAAACGACGCGATAAAATCTCTACACTTCGAAACGCAACACGCGCAAACACATGTTTCAATTAAACAATAAAATAAGTGCGGCAACTTTTTTCACATACCGTAAATAAATTATTAAAATATTATTTAACGTTAAATAAAAAAATCGCATTATTATTATTATTATTATTTTTATCATTATCGCGGTGTTTTGTCGTCTCAATTAGCATTTCTAGCGTGAAATCGAACGCTTCATATTGCCATATACCAAATAAGTAGATCGAATAATAAAAAATAAATAAATAGCACGAACACCGTTATTTAGTGCAACTAGCACTATTTTTTGAAATGCAACTGTAAATTGCAACTACTGTGTGTATAAATATATAAATATATGTGTATATATATATATATATATATATATATATATATATAAACCTGTTGCCGACAAACGTACCTTTTTCTTCAACTGAACGGATCCACCTTTATCCGATAATTGCATCGTATTTATTTTTATATTTACTATTAAAAAAAAATATTTTAAAAATATTTATTACAATATTCGATTGCGTGTATGTTGCAATTTATATATATATATATATATATATATATATATATATATTAAAATATTTTTTTTCAATGATACATAAACAATAAACGAGTGCGATTCGTTGCACGTGAACACTAATTGCATATATCGTTAATCATTATTAATATTAAAAGTGACGTTTTACACGTGTATTTATTATATATATATATATATATATATATATATATATATATATATATATATATATATATATTCATATGGTGAAATTTAAATTATGTAAAAGTTGCAATGGAATTTTCTAATAATTCTAAAATTGTAATTTATATCGTATTTAGAGGCGAAGTTGTAAATCTTCGTTATGCATTTATCGCGTAACGGCGCTTAACGAAGTTGATCACATCGTTAGTTATTTATCGTTAACGACGTTAACGAATTGTCCTGTATATATTTTTTTTAATATAATTAATAAAAAATTATATAATCAATAAAATTCTGATTAGATGATGTGAAAATAAAAGTTTTTTTGATACGAAGAATATATATTTTATATATATTTTCAAATTTTTTTACGTAATTTAAGTTAAAGAATTAATCAATATCAACATTATTTTCGATTAATTTTAAAAAATAAAATATCCGTTTTGAAATTCAATATGTCGTTCAAGAAAAAAAAAATCCGCATATAAAATCGACCGAATAAATTGAAAAAAAAAATCATAATAATCGATCGGTCGATTGAAGGTCGCCGAAAAGGGAAATTGAAAAAGGGCTCGCGCACGTAGGAGTAAAAAAAAATGAAGAATCAAAACGAAAATAAAATGTAGAAAAAGCTCCTTTAGAATAATCAATAACTTAATCGAGCCGAAAGCTCATCGACAAGCGAGCAAAAGCTGGTCCACGCGACTTTATACAAAAAAAAAGTAACCAATGAAAACTTGAATGACGGGAATCCTCACATTACGTAGTCCAAAAATATTAAAAAAAAATATATATATATATATATATATATATATATATATATATACATATTATGAATAAATAGAAAAGCGTTCAAGGCACTAAAGTGAACGAGAAAAGTCTTAATTGAATTTACCGATTTTTTTTTATTTATTTTTTTTTAGTTGTTTTTGGTCTTTACATTGACAGTCATATCTGAGACCTCTGGGTCAGTGCGACGACATTGGACTGGTTCACCGACCAGAATATAAAGGTCCATTTGGTCGCTTTTGTTTTCGATTCCTTTTTAAATTTTTCTTATTTTTTATTCGATGATATATATATATATACAGAATGAAGATGAAAAAGCATGTGAATTTATTGTATTAAAGTGAAACGAATAGGAAATAGAACAGGAACCATAGTTCTAAATAAATTTGATTTTCATTAGAAATTTTATAATATATTACTAGAAAAAAACATATTATAATATAATATATATCAAAAAAAAATTTTTTTACTATATAATTAATGGTAAGAATTTTTATCAACATTGACAAAATGTTATTTAAAATATTTTATATAATTTCACAAAATGTTGTTTTCTTAAATATTATTAAATTATTAAAGCAATAGTCTTATAGCGTCAAAAATAATTATTCGTTTTAAATTTCGACTCGCAAACTATATTCAAAAATTTTCATTTTAAATCTTTTTTTTTTTCGAACATTATATACACTTTATTCTATTTGAATAATTCTGATTATTATGAATGTTTATATTTTATTGAATAATAAATTAAATAATCAAAAAAATAATAATAAATCATATATATATATATATATATATATATATATATATATATATATATATATATATAATGAAAATTTTCTTCAAATTGACAATTTTCAATCACGTTTATCTTAAAAACGACATTCTCGAAAGTTCAGCGTATTTCGTCGATCTCGCTCGTCCGTAAATAAATCCGATCGTCTATTTCGATCCGTCCTGTATATAGAAATATACACAGTCATTATATGGACGTCGCCACCCAAAACATATACTCTGTCAGAAGATATGGTGTTACAACGGTTTTGAAACGTATACCGTATTTTGCCGAATCGGTAATTCAATCTTGTACAAGAACGCCTCCGATCCACCTCTGTATAAATAAATAAATATATATATATATATATATATATATATATATATATATATATATATATATATATATGTATACACGTGTGGATGGGTCATTATTTGGGATTATTCTTATTTATTTATTTATTTTATTTTTAGTATTCTTCGAGATGAATCTTAGAAGAATTGTACGATTTCCGTTTTCGATACGTTCAATTATCCGACGAATCGAAAATAAATTTCGAACCTCTTCGAAATAATTAAGGCGAGAAAATGTCTTCGTAGACGAAATAAAATCGACGATTACAATAACGCTAAGCGACCGTAATAACAATAAAATTAACATAAAAAAAATAGATATACAGTATATATATATATATATATATATATATATATATATATATATATATATTTAGATCTACGATAGAATATATAGACGCAACGAGAAAGCGCTGAATGATCATAAATATGACTTATCCGTTTCAAACGATTTCTTAATATAAATAATTATATAATAAAATCGAACTATTGTTCTATATTAATATACTACTGTGATAAAAAATTTAGATCAAATTATCATTTTAAACTCCCGGACATTAGATCATGATAATGCATCATGTCATACTGCATTGGTTCTTCGCGACATTTTTGCTAAAAACTCGACTCATCATTCTGCAACCACCGTATTCGTCCGATTTGGTTCCGTGCGACTTTTGGCTATTCATCAAACTTAAAAGATCAATGCGGAGACGCAGTTTTAACACGATTATAATAACCGAATCGAAAAAGATCTTGAAGACTATTCCGACTGTTTTAAGGACTGGAAAATGAGTGGACAAAAGTGCGTTTTATTTAAAGGCGATTAATTTGAATGGAATGAAATTAATTTTTGAAGAATAAACAAAGAATTTACATTTTTATAAACAAATTCACCATACTTTTTGATCATAGTGTTATTATTTATAAAAATTCCATAAATGCAAAAAAAAAAATGCAACATTGTAACAAAGTTATATATCAAACGAGAACGTGTTTGTTGAGTCGACTTTTTTTCCGACAATATTCGCGAAATGACGACCTCAAAAATATTCGAAAATGGCCCCCGTTTTCTATATATAGACGAACGAAATGAAAAAAAAAAAGTCAAAATTTGAAATTGTAACGAAGACGTCTCGGAATTTTGCGTGTTGTTTGTTTGTTTTTTTTTTTTTCGAACCGTTTGCGCGTTCAACGGATTTATGCGGGGTCCATTTAGGATCAAAAATGAAGGCGTATCGAAAAATTATGTCCGTTTTCGGTCTCACACATATATGTGCCAATGTTGACAGTAAAAACTATTTCGATATCATCATTAATTTGATGTTTATTTCTTCGTCGACATTTTCCAGTTATTTTATTTCTGTAATCTCGCGTACGCGTAAAAATTTAACTGTTTTTAAATGTGCTATTAAATCGAATTTTTTTTTTTTATTATTTTTCATCCGACAATACTGAATTAAATATAAAATTTTCTTCTACTGTCAAAGTTATTTTCATTGAACAATTATTTTTTTTTTATATATAATTTAACCCGAAGGATTTTTTTTGTACGCTTTAATATATTGTGAATGTTCATATATAATAAATTTAATAAAAATATTTTTTTTATTAAAATATCGATCAAAAACGACGAAAATAATTTGTTAATTATTAATAGATATATTTTTCGAGGGAAATATTTATGCTATTCAAACTTTCAATGCTATGAAAAGTATACTTAATTGACGTTTTATTATGATTAATTTTTCATTATCATGATAGATTGTAAATATTTATATCAGAATTCTATATATAATGATTATTAAATATTACGGATTCATACTGTCAAAAACTAAAAATAGATCTAAATATTTATGACATACTGAAAAAAAAATCGTATATACCAGAAGTGGTCAAACCGCGGCTCGCGAGCCACATGCAACTTTTCGAAAGATTATTTTCAACTCTAGATAAATATACCGAAAATATTTTTTAAATGTGAAAAAAATTTAATTTTTAAAAATAACTTGAACTCAGATTATATATAAATTTTGTTCGCGGTCCATTTCACATAGAATCTAAATAATTATACAAAATGTCCATTACTTGTACATACTGAAAATACACACACACACACACACACACTTATAATAAGTTAAATTATTGTCGAGTTTAAATAATAGCAGGTGAGATCGATCGGTCTTCAAAGTGAACTCGTGAACTGAACTTCTCTCACTCCCTATATATGCACTCTAAGTGAGTTGCATCGCCTAAGTGGAATTGCATGTCTAAGATAATAAGAAAGTGCAGTTCGAACCCCGAACACTACTTATCAGGCATACCTGCCATATACGAAATAATATTATATATATATATATATATATATATATATATATATATATATATATATATATGTATACGTATAAATAAAATACAAATACAAGTACACTAAGTACGTGTACATATATAAGTATATAGAATTTATAGATAACGCAGGCACGAGACTCTACGTTCGCTTACTTAACTTATCGACAGCTTTCATATTCTTCTAAACGTGAAGTGAAATAATAATAATAAACGAGACTGTAGAAAAAGAAAAAAAATAGGAAAATAGTATATATATATATATATATATATATATATATATATATATATATATATATATATATATATATATATATATATATATATATATATAGTATATACGTCACTGTCATAAGCTGTCATGTCGTACTTTCACGTGGCAAAATATTTTTAACGTTTATCTTACAGAAGGGGGGGAAAAAATGTGAAAAATAACGTTTCGCAAATAATGCTGTCGAATTTGGAATATTTTCAACTGTTCATTGTATATTTTGTCTGTGATAAAGTTTAACTATAAAGTACATTGTTCCGTATATAAAATCTATAAATAAAAATGTGATTAAAAAGTATGGTGAATTTGTTTATAAAATGTAAATTATTTATTTATTCTTTCAAATCAATTTCATCCCCTGCAAAGTAATCCACGTCCGATAAAACGCACTTTTGACAACGCTTTTTCCAGTTCAAAACCATCTTCGATTTCAGTTTTTATCTTCTTAATCGTGTCAAAACTGCGTTCCCGTATTGGTCTTTTGAGTTTGATGAATAGCCAGAAGTCGCACGGAGACAAATCGGGCGAATACGGTGGTTGTGGAACGATATGAATCTAGTTTTTGGCAAAAAAGTCGCGAAAAACCAATACAGTATGACATGGTTATACTGCATCGTGGTGAAGGAATTAAAAGATGTAAAAACATGTTATAGACAATCCTACTAACCTATGAAAAAAATTGCAATTTATCTGCCTTCCCAATGCCCGGGAGTTTTAAATAACAATTTCACCTTACTTTTTGATCTTACTTTTTGAATATATATATATATATATATATATATATATATATATATATATATATATATATATATATATATATATATTTAAGTAAAGTATTTAAGTAAAACTCATTGAACTTTTTAAAACGTACAAAATTCTAACGTTATTATGTATAAAATATGAAACACAATTTAGGTCGTATATTAAAAGAGAATGGCCACCGTCAATTAGCAAAGTCCAAAAATGGCTCATTATCTACGACTTACTTGTCTCGTTTGTCGCAATTTGTAGCAAAAATAGTCAAAGACTGATTACCGACTTGTTCTACGTACCGCGACGTGTTGAAGAAAAAAAAAATAGCGAAGAAGGCTTACCTGCAATAGGAAAAAAAATATATATATTAGTAATATATTACATAAATGGCAGTACGGTATATTAGATACCTAAATATGGGGATGAAATAGCTAACACCAGAAGGGCAATTTATAAATTGTGCCGATTTCACTCTCTCTCTCTCTCTATATATATATATATATAAATATATATATGTGAAAATGTATATAGGAAATGGAGGGTTGGTACTTTCTTCTACGCCCAGATCCGACCAGCTTTTGTTTGTTATTAACTGAGGATTACCGTCTCCCTTGAGGGTTTTACTCCGTAGGAAAGCGGCTACGAAGGCTACGGTTCATCTCTCGTAGTTCTAAATGATTCAAAACATTGCGACACATAACCGCTTTATATACATTTTAAAAAAATATATATATTTATATAGTGAAATTTAAATAGAGTTATATATAATATGAAACGATTAGACGTGACCAATATAGATGTTATGTAAATGTATATGGTCACTCTTTCACGTCTTGATCCCGTCCGGGGGTCTAATCTAAAGTCGGGGATGTTTTTGCGAAGTGTGAGGCGGTTCAGTACGACATTTTTGGGGCTTGTAAGACATACACCCTCACACTTCACGCGGTGATTCCGACAAAATGAGTTGGCCGTATCTTCCCTTAATGCCGGATCAAACAACGGGACCCTGTGGCCCTTTAAGGGACCGTGTACGAAGGGAGAAAATACCAGGTGGAGACGGGACATCAGCGAACACAACTCACAATCTACGAAGGGAAAATGAGAACGTAGTCCCCGTGATAAAGCCGTGTCTACGAACAACCCCTCTACATGAGAAAAAGTACTTCATATGTATGTATATAAATATATATATGTGTGTGTGTGTGTGTCTAGACAATTACTATATACTGTTGAACATATCCAAACAGAGTAAATAGTCAAATATATTATTCAACATTAAAAATAATTGAAATTTATAGATAGATCATATCGTTGAATATTCATAAAAGTTCTTATATTTCAGTTAAAAATTCTTAATAAGATTCAATATTAAATTAATGTATAAATAGTATTCGTTGTATTTTTTTTTCAATTATTATAATTCTACTTGAAAATGTTAAATGTATTTTTTTTTGTTATATATTTATATTACAGTGGTGGTCAAACTTCGATACGCGAGCCACATGCGGCTCTTTGAGTTTCCTATTCACTTGTAATTTTAAAAAGTTTCAAAAAATGTAACAATAATAATGCACATACCATATTATATAGTAACTATCATGGATCTTTGTTATATTTATATACTATAAAACATTAAAAATATAAATTTATTTAAATTATAATATTATATAGAACGATATTTTAAAATTATATATATATAAGAGTTGAAAGCGTTAAAAGATGCAACGTTTGAAATCGTCTATATCTATGCACATGTGCCCTTTGTGTGAGAATAGCCAGTCCACGAAAACGTATATATACAAAACCGACCGGATAAAATTGAGATGAAAAAAAAAACACAAAATAGAAGCACTTTAAAGACACACGATTCCGGTCCATTGTGTAAATCGTGAATTACGCCAATAAATCACGCGCTTATTATTAGTTAAGCAATATATATATATATATATATATATACATATATAGTGGCGTTAACGTGATTTTAACAACAATTTACAAAACTCTGACATTTCGCAGAATAGCCGCGTTTAATTTATTTATTATAATGAAACGGGAATAGAAATAGTACAAGCAAATTCTATATTTTTCTTTTGATACATTAGAATAGATACACGTATCGAGCGAATCTTCCTTTGTGTTTTATAAAATTCGACGCGTTGCTGCAACACGAATTCGAATAAATATATAAATGTTTACGAACGTCTCTAGCGTACGTGTTCATCGATTAATTACACAAATCGTCACTGAACGTTTATTTTTTTCTATTTCTAGTCATTTCTAGATTTTTTTTTTTTTTTTTTTTGATTTCGGTGAAGAATGAAATCGGGAGAATGGCGAACGGGAGACCACACACGAACAACGCGCCGAATAATAAACAACACGTTCTCGGATTTCTCATATAAATTTCTGGATGCCGACATCTGAACACACACACACACACTAAATATATATATATATATATATATATATTAAAATATGTCGGGATATCATGGTCGTTATTAATATTCAAAAGACGCTTTTAGTACATTTGGTAAATATAAAAAAAAAATCAAAAATATGGAACGTCGCGACATTAACGAGCCGATTAAAAAGTGTATTTTGACGTTTTGATGAAAAAAAAATTTTTAATATATTTTGATACTTTAATCATCATTAATGATAAATAATCACATTACACATATATTAATAAATTATTTTATGAAATTATATATCATTATGAATATAAAATACTCATCAACAAACATTGTAATGAATCAATATTTTATCATCTATCAAATTTTTTTTTATAATATCAATTAATCTAATAAGATTAATTGAAATCTGAATTATTTATATATTTTTCATATTTTTTTAACTATTCTAAATTCATAGTACAATTTTAAATATAATTTTACAACATCTAAATATTCATAGTGAATAGTCACCATATTTGATTATTATAAAATGTCATAAACAAAACCATCGACATATATATATATATATTTATATAATCATAAAAAATAATATAAATTGATAATAAATTAATCAAAAAAAAAATCGACTATATATATACAGTTTATAATCGATGCATTTTTTAACTGAGGGAAATATAAATCGTCCCAGCATTTCAATCATATTGACGATCGCGAAACGGCATTTGTCAATTTACTTATTTATTATATATATATATATATATATATATATATATATATATATATATATATATATATATATATATATATTATTATAATATAAAAAAGCGTATAAAATACGCACAGTTGTGAATTATATTATAATAAATTTATTAATATTATGCAATTTATTCGCGTGCGAAATTACAAATGAGCGTCGAGGCGATATAATCGATTGAAATGCACGGTGAACAGTGGCGTGCGGAAGCGGAAACTCTAAGGCGGTCGCCTCGGGCGCCGAGACGATTCGCCCATAAAAAAAAAACGAAGAAGAAGCGTTATCCTTATCGAGAAACGAGCAAATCGTTACATTAATTAAACATTATTTTTATTATATTATATACGCTTAAAATAAAAAAAATTCTTGAAAATTACGTTTCATTATTCATAAATCGTAAATGATAAAAAAAAAATCGAAACGTACATACATACATCCTTCGATATGAATAGAAAACGGCGCCCCGTTTTATAGCGATCGTTTTGCGAACGAACTTTTACGATTTTCGTAAAGAGACGAACCGGCAAAAATGTCGTTATGGCCAAACGGTTTAATGCGAACGAGCGGTAAAATTAAAATTAGTCGCGACACATGAACACCGACGACCATAACCGAGTTTAACCCGTTAACGATAATTTATATATATATATATATATATATATATATATATAAATTATCCTTCCTTTTAATTATATATTTTTTGGTGAATTTATTTTTTGAATAAATAGATAAATAAAATTTGGCGCAAATGAAAAACGTCAGATTTACGCCGCCGCTTTGATGTTAGTTGGCAGCAAAAAAAAAAAATAGAGCGCAAAAGAAGCTTTAACCAATAAAAATTTGGCGTTTATTTTCTAAAACGGCGTCGCAAACGGTCGAATTTACGACGCCAATGAGTCAATAAAGTACGTATAGGTAAAAATAATCGAAAAAATATACATATATATACGTGTTAGAGGCAATGTATAATTAAAAAAAAAAATTTTTTTTTTTTGAAATCAAATTTTATATAATATGTTTCGTTCAAATTCATCCAAATTTTCATTCTATACTAATATATACGCCGACCAAACTGACAAAATTATCTATGACACGTACATATATAATGAAAATGTCTTATTTTTTTTATTTTGGCGTTAGAGTATTACGCGAATGAAAAAAAAAAAATCGAGCGACACAGTTTGAGAAGCGGTGGTCGCGTAAAAAATAAAAAAAAAACAGTCGAGACGAGCGGTTTTCGATTGTTTACAGACGATTTCAAAGGACGCCGACGCGCTTTCATACTGAACACGCGTTCGAAAAATGAAATTTTCACGTTGCGCGCCTTATTTTTTTAATTGCTCTTTAAAACTGACCTCATAATATCGCGGTGAGCCACCGACAAAATTTTTTTTTTTTTTTTATTTTACGACGACGGGTAAAATGTTGCACTCTATTCGCATTTCGTTGCTCCGCGTTTTATTTTAGTTTATTTTATTTTTTTTTATTTTTCAGTTACAGTCGTTTTTGCGTTTATATATTTATGGTTTGTGTCGCGTTTGCGACTTTGACGATGCAACGAACGATGCATAAATTACGACATCATTAAATGTCATCGGTTTGCATTAAATGAAATTAAGCTGTATATACATATATATATATATATATATATATATATATATATATATATATATATATATATACCATACGTGCGCGACGTCTAATAAATATAAATTTTTGTTCGTTTATTTTATCGTAAATATTAAGAAATCATTAGTGATAGAGAAAACTAAGAACAATACGTGTTACTTTATGAAATTAATATAGGACTGTCTATAACATTTGCTATGCATATGTTTGTCAAAAAGTTTAATTAACTCCGAGTTACACGTGTTTTTACAACTCTCGGTTCCTTCATTATACGACAATGCACCTTGTTAGACTTTTTGCCAAAAACTCGACTCATATCGTTCCGCAACCGCCGTATTCGCCTGATTCGGTTCCGTGCGACTCCTGGATATTCGGCAAACTCAAAAGACCAATATACGGGGATACATATTTATGTGTTATGTAATCGAGACTCAAATTCATACTTATATCTGGCGCCGTTTTATATATAATATGGTATATATATATATTCATATCGATATAGTATGATACAGTATTATTAAAATAAAATCAATAGAACATCTTTCAGCCAAAACTGTTTATCCAAATCAAATATAAGAAAGAAGATCAAATTTCTAATTTCATCCAAAAACGATACATTTCTAAAGAGCGTCCTTTGCGAATCAGTATATAACGATTTCATACTATAGAAGAAAAGTAGATCTAAAAGAACAAAAAAAACGTATAAAAAAAATATAAACCATAATAAATATATTTATGTGTGTATATGTTATTTGGAGAAAAGAAGATGCCGCCGCCCACGAAACATTACATACACATAACACAAACCGCCTATATATATGTGTTTTTTTTCTTATATTTCTGTGGCGCATAAACACTCTTTTTCCCAGTATCATTTCCTTTAAAGTTTTATATAATCGGGCTTTTTGATGGTCGAACGCCACAAAATAAAAAAGAGAAATAAACTTTCCACAGTGCGGTGTGGAAGTGCGACGAGACGGCCGGCATCGAATCGAGGAGTTCATCATCTATGAAGATGAGAAAGAAGACGATGTGGTCGACGACGACGATGACGATGATGAACTTTGTTTACCTTCTCGGAATTACGCACTTCCAAAACGCGTTTTCAGACACATCAAAAGGCGGATCAATCGCGCCGACCGCCGGATAATGTAATCTCGTAAACTCGGAACACAATGGTCGATTATTTTTACGAAAATTTTCTCTCGTGTTCCACTCGAAAGCTCGCGAGCTTTTCCGCCGCGCACCTAAAGCTCGCGCTATTTATTTATTTTGTGGAAATCCACGAACGCGCGCGGTCATTCCATTGATGTACTGCCGCTTTATTTTCTACTCTGGTAAACAATATAAAGACGGTAAAATGCTGTGTATCTAACTTCGATTATTTTGCTAAACAAAAACTCGTTTCTTGTTCTAAAGGATCGACTGTGTTACATATGAAGTTTGAAATGAAAGCTCTTTTGATCAAACAGCCACATTATATTTTTTTGTTATTGTTGTTGTTGTTGTTGTGTATCTCTTCTCAATGGAAATTTGCGACTATTTTCTGAAGACTTTCGCATCCTTCATTTTAAAATATAGTCTATTTTTCAACATAAAAAAAATCCTTTAATACGAAACACAACATCTTCTAATATTTTTTCATTGATAAAATGTGTATTATAATTTTATAATTTTGCTTCTTTTCTTCTAAAGTTGAAACAGTTGACCTTTTAACTATAAATGTTAACGTCTTCCTATTGATTTTATCTCCTAAATTATTTGGAAAAGTCTGTAATTATAATTTTTTCAAGATGTGGTCGACGTATTGAATTTTTCATTTTTAAAATCTTCTGATTTGTTACTTTGCCTATTCAATATATTCTTAGCATCACATCTCGAAGGTTTTCAGACATTTTTCGACTCCAAAATCTAGTGTCCATGTTTCAGCACTATATATATGTGAACGGGAAAAACGTAATATCTAAGCATATAAGCATTTAATTTATAGAAATAATATAAAGGTACATTTTTCATAAATATTCATGATAAAAATTTAATATATATATATATATATATATATATATATATATATATATATATATATATATATATATATATATATATATATATATATATATGTACTGATGACAACTTTGATATAATATTAGTTCGAAAACAAAAAAAAAATAATATTTTCATCAGATGATATTTTTCCAGGTGAAAACCTCGTCGTGGCTGATGGATACTTCGGGCAGGGTCGAAAGCCCCGCCTGGAAGAAGTGGTTTATGTTCGTGATGGAAACGCATTTGGAACAACGGTTAGAGTGGCGGGCGTTTCTGCCACACCCACCCACACCGACAAATATCAATAGAAACTACCCTCAGTTTACTTATTGTGGTTTTAGGGATACTAAAAACAACCGGCGGTGACTTGAGAAACGACGCTTTTTCCCCAAAATACACATCAATCGCATACATATATATATATATATATGGTATATCTAATCGAATTCAATGAAAAAGTCACTCGGAATGCATTTTACGTTTGTTCGATACGAATGTCTTAAAAATATATAAAATTTACACGCTTTCTTTGTCCGTTTTGTTTGGGTGGAATTTTGCAATTGATTTTTCAAACACTTCTCAACGTCCGATTGAGTTGAAATTTTGTTTAATTGTTCATTTTCGATGACAATACAAGAATCAATTGATATATATATGCAAAATAATCGATCGATTAATGACAATTAATTATATCGCTTTTACTATATATAATTGCTGCTAGTAATGCGATATGAAAAAAAAATGTTTATAGTACTTGAAGATTAATGGTTTTAGACATGTTTGAAGTAATTTTTAGATGGCTTACGTAATAATTAATGAAACTGCTTTTACGATCTACTTAAGAATCTCGGTTATATGTATACCATATGTGGTAACTTTCGCGTGGTAACAATTCATAGTAGGAGGGATATATCGTGCAAGAAACAATGATCTAATTAGTGAACCATTCGTCAAGGGCCACGGTCCCTTATGCGTCCAATAAGCAATAATAATTGGAAACACCTCGCCCTAACTATATATATATATATATATATATATATATATATATATATATATATATATATATATATATATACAGGGTTGGCCGTAACAAAAGGGCAGCAATAACGAACGGAGAATACGGACGATCCGTTCATTTGCCAAACTCACGACAAAAAATAATAATAATAATAATAAAAGAACGCTTCTCAAACAGTTTTCAGCGATTATTTTATTTACCGAATGAAAATTTTGTATAGTGGCGTGAAAATTTCTAAATTATTTAGTTAATTGAAAAATTTCACGATCTGCGAGTTGGAATTGGCGGATAATTAAAGTGCTAGTTCTAGGGAATAGTATATACACCTTGAATCGAAAACAGAAAAGAGCAATAATAGGTAAGATGGTTCTATTAGTGGGGAACGAATGATGGATGTCCCTGTATATTGAATGGAACAAGGGGGTTGAAACGCAGGCGAAACGTCACGCGATGTATTCGGAAAAATTCTATATTATATATATATATATATATATATATATATATATAAGAGAATGTTTATTTTCATTTTGTAAAATAATAAAATAAAATATTACAGCATATTAAATATATAGTAGAATTTTGAAGAGGATTTTTGAAAATCGTTCAAAATCCATACGCGATTTATGAGTCTATAAAAAGTTAATATTTAACGACGAAAATCGTAAATGGTCAATTTACGACCGCGATAATTCTCGATACGATGACGTATAATAAAATGAACTAGTTTATTGTCATTAAAAAACTATATAAGTTTTGCGATAACAATTCCAAACAACTATCTCGAGATATGAAGCGATGATTTCGTATGCGAATAATAAAAATAATAATAAATATAAGCACTTTCTAGTACTAAAATTTCGAAAAATCGAGGTCGGAATTCATTGATCGAATTCTAAAGTTATATTTTATAAAAATATTTAATGTCTTGAATGTTCGCAGAAAATTTTGAATAGATGCAACTAACTGAACGAAACACGTCAGAATTCTTTTAAGGTTTCTTTATTATTTTTTTTATCCTTCGTCCTTTTTGACCGACGTCGAAAAAAGGCTGCACAATTTTTCCAGACGTTTAAATTTCAACATCCGGTCGTGGAAAATTCAGAGGGTGAGGGGGGAGTGGGGGAGTCGTCTCTTTTTTCCGCCCCCTCCCCCAACAAAAATGCACGAAGGGCTTTTGGGCATTTTTTTTTCGTTTTTACCGAACGTGAAAGTTTGCAAAATGCAAAACAGAAAAGAGAAAAAGACCTCCATTCTCGGTATTAGAAGAACGTGTCAATCTATTTTTCATTTGGCGAGTGAACCGGAAAAATAAAAAGATGGAGAAGAAAAAAAAACAAAGGGCGAACGGTTCTGTGGTATTTTCCAACAAATATGACCAGTTTTTCGTACTGTTTGAAATGTAAAAAAAAATTACGTTACATTTTAACGTGACGTCAGTTGAAAATTGTTAGCTTTTTAGCTACACAAACGTCATCTATTTTATTTATTTATTTATTATTATCAAATATACTATATATATATATATTGAATATGTAATATTAAGGACCGGATGTGTATGTATATACGTGATATACTCAAATATTCAACCGCAGAAGGGAGGATGGAAAAAAAATAATATTTGCAAGTGGGGAAAAAAAAAAGAAAAGGTGACAGCAATTCGGATACGCAGAGTCCCAAAAGAAACGAACCTCTTGTATTATTCACACGTTCGAAACGCACTGTAATTTTTTTTCATATATACAAAAGTGGTCGTATTTTCTATACGAAGAAAAATAAAAATGAACAAAATATAATAATTTAAATATCGTTATGTTGAAACGAAATCCACACAAAATATATTAAACCATAGATATTATTTTCAATCATGGAAAAATACTCACGTTTGTATATTAAATATTAAATTATTGAAAATTATATTTTTTATATCAACAATTTATTTTGTAAATTTTAACGCGTTTACTGACAAATACGAGATAACTCGAATATTGTGCATCCTTCAACTACGAGCTATTGCGTCGTGTGTGTTAAAAATTAATTCGTATAATGTAATTTGTTATTTTATGCCGAATTTTTGAAAATTATCACGACAGTCAACGTGTTAATAAATAGTGAGTTAATCTTATTAACACGTTCGCTACCGCACGTTTCATATTTTAAAAATTAAAAAAAAAAATATATATATATATATATATATATATATATTTACTGAGACGATGAGGTTGGAAAGTAGAGGTCCCAAAGGATATGCATTCCGTTATTATTCCCGGTGAACTAGTGACGTTGACATGACATGTCCGACCGAAAGAACGCTTTAAATATTGACACCGAAAAGAGAAAACTTCCCCAATGGTGACGCACACCTGAACGTTAAAATGCACACGTACACACGGGTACATATAAATAAATATAAGCATGCAAATCGGTTGCCGGGAATATTCCCGGGGGTTCCGGGAATCCGTTATGAGTCTCGGGGTCCCGCAAAATGCCACCGACTATTCCGTTCCCGGAATACCAATCTCGAATCCGCAGCGTACACTACACCTGTATCTTGAATCGTGCGGCTTAAATTTACGCCTTTTGGGACCTCCGGAAAGCTCAACTATGGTTGCGAAGGGTAAAAAAAAAAAAAATTCCACGTGGTAAAAAAGTGAGCGAGAATTACTGAAAAATATACGCTTTGTATGGAGGAAACGCGTTCGCAATCCGAAATAGCGTTTTGTCAAAAATCGCACTGAATCCATATTTAAATATCTACGAATTGATAACAATAATGTTCTTTAAGAATCACCTTTACTATATACCATATATATTTTTTATATATTATTACGAGAAACGCGAGTTGAAAGATTGAAAGAAGAGCTAACGATTCAATTCAAGTAAAAATTAAAAATGAAATTTCGTATGATGTTGAAAATAAAGCGTTGAGTTTTTCATTAAAAATTGATATATTATAAATCATTTTCATACTGATCATCAAAATTGCGAATAAAATAATATTATTGATTGAGAATCATGAAGATTTTCTTGAAGGAAATAGAATAGATTTTTAGATTTTTCTTCATATAGTGATAATAATTAAGATGTTGTTCATATATAAATATTTTAAGATATGATTTTTAATTTGATAATTTATATTAATTTATTCAGAAACAATCTGTGTTTATATATGTGTAATATTAATAATATACAACGAGTACACGTGAAGTGAATGCGGTTGATTATTGATACAAAATACAACATGTGAAATTTCAATACAATGATGAGCATATAATAAGAACAACAAAAACAAAAACAAAACACACACGCACACAAAAAAAAATAAGTAATTAAAAACTCGTCTTATCAAAAATCACAAAGATTACGACGTAAAACCTGAGAAACAAAGGCAGATGTGCAATAAAAGAGAATATTATTACGTCGTGCCTATTTGCATAATAAAAACTGACAAACAAAGAAAATCAACCGAGAACACCTGATTATAATAAACGTAAAAGTGCACAAACACACGCACAATATAATAATCGTAAAAAAAAATCACTAATATTAGTTAGTACGTGACTACGACGTAAAATTAAGATCTTTCGTTAATTTTTACGGTCGTGTTTTTCGACGTTGCCGCGAATAAAAGATTATTATTGCGTTACGTCGAAACGTAATATGAATATATATATATATATATATATATATATATATATATATATATATATATATATATATATATATATATATATATATATATATATATATATATATAGAGCGTCGTAAAATATTCGGACAGATAAAAATTAAAATGTGTGCATATGTTGGATTCGACGGCGTTTCTCAAAGTGTGCGCCGCGATAAAATCGAAAATTGACTTCTGAATTCGACGAGCTATTATTATTTTGAAAATTTAAATTGGTGATCGGCAATCTTTTGAACCGGAAGAGTCGAAAATTACAATTTATAAAATTTCAAACTTTTCAAAGAGTATATATAGTACTTGTATAAATAAAGCATTTTTGATGAAAAAAAAACTAATCTATTTATTTATACATAAGTAGTGTTTTTTCATAATAAATTAGATAATTTATATATACCATATGTGTGGTATTATTAGATAATCACTTATTATTTAAGTAAATAATTAAACATTTACATATAACACTAATTTGTACTTCAATAACAAACAATTGAGCAAACAAAATCAATGGAAGCGATGACTTTGCATGGTTATTAACTAAAGAGCCGCAGCTCCACATCCAAAGAGCTGCAGGCTGCCGACTTCTGGTACAGACAAACCTCTTTACAACTACAATTTAGAGCTGAATATTAAGTGTAGAAAATAAATTTTAACGTTAAATTATTTTTTTGTTTTAAAATATTTTAGAAACACTGCAACATACGTATGATAATAAAAAAAATCTTTTCCATCTTTCCAATGTAACTAACTATAGTTAGTTACAATCTTTTTCTACATGTAATCATCGTATTAATAAAAAAATAATAATACGATCGTAAATACTATCAAAATTTATTATTAAAATAATTTATATCGTCGATAACTACCGTTCAATTAAAAACGCGCAATAATAATAAAATCAAAAAATAATAATAATAATAATAACGAACGAAAAGGATAGGGCACTTAAATATTTATTTATTTATTTTCAAAAGATATATCCTGTTGTAAATAGTCTTAGAGATAGAGAGAGAGAGAAAAGTGCGTAGTTACGACGCGTAAATCACGCGTAACGACGCCGTATCAATATAGAGTTTTACGACGCGATCCTTTACGGCGACAAACCGCAAAACCCTTACACAGTACGGTTCGGGACCTTTCACAGGATCATCATAGCAATATATATATATATATATATATATATATATATATATATATATATAAATATATATATAAAAAGGGAATAAATTGAAGGAGGTCTCCGCATATAAAACGTACGTGATCACTCAATAAATTGACCGAGTTTACGGCGAGCAGGTCGCGGGACGATAAAACTAAAGGTCCACCCTCTAAAAACATTCTCCTACTAGGCAATATGTCTCTTGAGTGAATATTATTATTAGCGCTTACGGTAAGTCGTCGCTATAATAATATTATTATTAGTACTAGAGAGGACTGTATAAAAATAATAAAATGAAAATAAAATATATATATATATATATATATATATATATATATATATATATATATATATATATATATATATATATATATATATACAGAAAAAAAGATAGAAAGAAAAGACGAAAGATGTCTTTCGGGGTGGTTTTTACGTGAGACGTCTTTACACACTGTGCGAATGGTTTCTTTTACGGCCACTCGTAAAATCTCCGCAAGGTACCCAAAAAAAAAAAAAGAAGAAAAAAACCATAAGATTCAGACTTACGATCTGGTGATCATCTTCTAGTGATCGTCGGATTCTCAATCTGTTTGTTTTTATTATTATTATTTCGCGTATTTACATATGTGAACTTTGAGAAGCTCTCCAATGTTCGGTTTACGATCGACGATTTTGATTCTAGTATATGTATATATAAAAAATAATGTATGAATTACTATGGTTATGTATATTTCATGATCGTTTCTTGTGGATAAACATATAAAAATTTAGTTAGACAAATACAGCGTTGTCCAAAGTGCGGGTCGCGATTATTTGTGGCTCATAAGAGTTTCCTTTTCATTTTTGTATGTATGTATATTACGTATGTAATTTCCAATATAAAGTCTTCAAGACTTTCGTCGATTCGGTTTTTATCTCTTCAATTGTGTCAAAACGGCCTTTCCGTATCGGTCTTTTGAGTTTGCCGAATAGCCAGAAGTCGCATGGAGTCAAATCAGGCGAATACGGCGGTTGCGGAACGATATGAATCGAATTTTTGGCAAAAAAATCGCGAAAAACCAATACAGTATGACATGATAAAACACGTGTAATTCAGATATAATTAAACCTTTTGACAAACAGACGCTTGGCAAATGTTATAGACAGTTCTACCAACATAGCTGCCTTCCTAATTTATATTTAAAAAAATACTGATAATTCATAAATCAACATAAAATTTAAAAATAATATATTTATCAGTTCAATAAAATCATTATACAGCAGAATAAATAAACTATAATTACAATATTTACAAATGCAAATTATTTGCCATATTATAAATACGTACAAATATAATATTCTATTATAGAAGCGGTAGCACAATCGTCATAAATTAATACTATTATAAAATATAATGCATTAAGACGTAAAAATTTTTTTTTTTTATATAATGTTGACACACACACAAACAGTTTTACGAGACGACGATGACAAACTTTGAATTATAAAATCGTTATCGTCGCACGTTATCAGCCGTTATCGTCGGTGAACACCGTGTCAAGGATTAATCCAGCGCAGTGGAACCATCGTTTCATATGCCCAGTGTAAATATTTAACCGGTGACATCGCTGTCAACTAGACGGCTACCGTTAACTACTGCTCTTTTCACACGATAAATATATTTATTTATTATATTTATATATATTCTATATACCATATATAGGAGAATGTACCCCTGATAAGACGCACAGCATCCCGTTGATAAGAACGTTGATAATTTTGGGTTAAACTTTTTTTGTTAGAATTACTAGAGAGAATGACTCAATATTAATATGAAGAAAAAAAATCAACTAATCTTAAAAAAAACAACATTGTTAAAGGGGGGAAGCGTAGTAATACGCTTTATATCGTTCGATTATAAATGACGATTACATAGTAATACGATTGAATTTTATATAAAATTATGATGTCATCTGTTAAATAAATATTTAATCTATATGAAAAAAAATATTATATCATATTTTTCATTCTCAATTTATTCGATATTTAATAGAGACAGTGATTTGCAAAATGCTTGTAAAATTATCCCCATTTTACGTAGCGGACTCGTGGTAAAGTGTTAAGTGTGTAAAAAATCTCGGTACGCATTTTTAAATGGTTGCAATAATGATAAAAACGTTACGATCGAAATTCAAAAATAATAAAACGCTCGAAATGTGTCAAATTATCGCGCACATAAATATAATGATGTATAATAAAAAAAAAATAATACATTCTGAATTATCTCGAGATTATTACGTGTCGTAAAAAGAAAAAACAACACTTTACAATGTAATCGAATTGAAATCGCGCAAAAAAAAAAACTTACTTTTAAAATCGAATAAAGATATCGGATATGTTCAAAAATGTTTTACGATCGGAACGATATATTATTAATTGATTGATTGATACGAGGGGGAAATTTATCGAATTTTCCGATTTTTCCATATGTGTGTTCGATCTGAACGATGGACGTGCATTATATATATATATATATATATTTGGTTTTTATGATGCTCTTACACACTTATTATGGTGCGTTATCATTCAGTGTTTCATTTGCGACCGGCTTTTTATTTTATTTTATTTTTACGTTCAAAGTATCGCGTAAAAAGGTAGTAAACCACTATTTATAGTTGGACGCGCAGATGCGACCGAACGTTCAAAAGATCGTCTTATTGCTTCGGCAAGTGGACGACAACATTTTTTATGAACGGATTCGAGTGCCGGCATAATTTATTAAAATATTATTAATAAATAATTTCAATACATAATTTTTTTTATTCAAATCGTACATCATTGTTAAAAAAAATATTCATCTTATAATAATAATAATAATAAATCTTTAAATGAAAAAATATAAAATATATATTTTATTAAAAAAAAACGCCCTAGCAATTTTTCGGTTGTATGTAATTTTTTCCGCATTTTCGTTTTTTTTTTTTATTCGAAGGGTGCTTCCTGTCTGAATGCGTCGTCCCTTTAGCTAACAGAAATCGCCACGTAAAATAGAACCTAGACGATGAGGGTAGGAAAAAGAGGCACCGCCACCCCCGCCCCCATCTTAACATTATCTGCAATTACTCCTGAGGGCACCGTGTCAGGGCATCAGTGCCGCGTTTATTCGCCCATAAAATGGCCACATAAAAAAAGCAGTATTCCCTTTTACCGCCCATCACTGTAAACATTTTATGCGCCCGCCCGAGTGCCTTTCAGTGCCTGAAAACGTAATACAACTTAAAATTCCATAATATCGCGATTGCATATCGATGAATTCACAATTTTTTTCATATTTAAAACAATATGACATTTAAATCGTAAAAGCAATATAATTAATTGTCATTAATTGATCGATTATTTTGTAAATCTGTTAATTGATTATTGCATTGTCATCGAAAATGAGCGAGCATGCAAAATTTCAGCTCATTTATATATCGGTAAGTGTTTGAAAAATCGATTACAAAATTCCATCCAAACAAACTGACAAATGAAACTAATATAAAGTGTATAAAAAAATACCATATATTCTCTAATTTAAATTCAATAATGTATATATATATATATATATATATATATCAAAATTCTATTCATTTTTATCGCATATTAGAATCGATCGCACGTCCAACGGTGCCTGCCTTTCTATATTGCATAACGCGTAAAAGCGTTTTGCGCTGCCGCAACGAGCTTTTTGTATAATTGAAAGCGCAAATTGTCTTTATTCGTACGTTCGAATTTAATTACGAGGAACGTGCTCCAACTTCTCCCTTTCTAAATAAACGAATACACGATGAAATCTGTCCGTCCCTTCCGTGTGCCGTTTGTTTAAAACACGAGCTTAAATTCCGTTCACGAACATTGTCAGGTTGTATAATTGCGCACCGTGTACTTGGACCCTTTTACCGGACCGGCGACAGTCTCGTTTTTAAAATAATAATAATAATAATAATTATAAAAAAAAAGTTACGTAATATACAATCGATAGATTAGCGGGCATAAATGATGATTTGAAACGAATTTTTCTTTTAATTAGAACGTCGATGTGACATTGAGAAAATCTTGAATAATGCGCTTCCAGGTCGGGTTTAACCCTTGAGCGACAAAGTTGTCTGAACAAATGCGACATTATTTATTATTGGAAGGGAATTTCGAACGCTTAATGTTCTTAAAGCGTCTTATAAGTCTGTCAGATGCTACTACGGGGCTGCAGGGTGGTTTTCGGTGGTTGTTCGTCGATAGTATGAGTGGGTGGTTAGTCGGTTGTTCCTTTGGTATTTTAATATTGAAATGCCACACCGTAGATGGTAAAAGAGAAAGAGAAAGACATATAGAAACGGCATAGTATAGTGGTACACGCTCGTATGACACAATGTTTCCATAGATAATAGGATGGGGTATACTAGACCCACCCAAAGTAACTGAGAATAGTTTTGAAGCAGGCATTCGCGGCAATAAAATGTATGGTACGCGAGACGAATCGGAAATTTCGTTATATGGAATTCGACATGAGATAACCCTCTCGTGGCTACGTAACGAAAACGAAACCCTTGTAATTATTCAACGTCAATATTATTTCTTTTCAACCAAAAATATTTTCTTAATTAAAAAAAAATACAATACATTCTTTATATATTAGAATATGATTGATATGCGAATCTTCTATATATAACACTGTGATTAAAAAGTAAGGTGAATTTGTTTATAAAATGTAAATTTTTTATTTATTTCATTCTTTACAAAATAGTCTCTGTCCGATAAAACGCACTTTTGCCAACGCTTTTTCCAGTTCTCGAAACAGTCGGAATAATCTTTTTCCGGTATAGACCTTCGAGGCCTTCTTCGATTCGGTTTTTATCTCTTCAATTGTGTCAAAATGGCGTCCATGCATTAGCCTTTTGAGTTTGCCGAATAGCCAGAAGTCGCACGGAGCCAAATCAGGTGAATATGGTGCATTATCGTGATGAAGGAACCAAGAATTGTAAAAGCATATGTTACTAGGAAATAATTAAACCTTTTGACAAACAAACGCTTGACAAATGTTATAGACGGTCCTACTAATCTAGGAAAAAAATTACAACTTACTTGCCTTCCTAATGCTTGGGAGTTTTAAATGACAATTTCACCTTACTTTTTTATCACAGCTATATATATTCGTTTTAATGGATTAAAGTAAAAGGAAAAATATATTAAATACGATGCACACGATTCCACTAATCCATCGTTGGTGTCATATAATAATAATGCTTTTAAAACGCAAAGATAATTAGAAAACCGTGTCGACTCAATATATATATATATATATATATATATATATATATATATATATATATATATATATATATATATATATATATATATATATATATATACATAGAAACAATGATCGACCGTTTCGATTGTGCCGCTTCGCTTTATAAATCGTAATAAATGAATAATATAAATGGTAATTGAATAGCCAGCGTATGATATGTGCATGTTCTGGTAAATTTGAATAATGAGACAATTGTTGCGAGCACGCCACTGCACTTGTGACACACATTCCGAGCTTACCGAGCAAGTTAAATATGATTCGATATCAAAAACGACGTTCGTATATTGAATTATCGATTCGATATGTTATTATTTTTATAAAACAACATATATAGATCCAAATTTAAGCTTTTTATATTTTAGTTTGATATGCCGTTATAACAATGCCTCTAAAAAAAAAAACATGGTTCACATAATCGTATATCAGAGTAATTAATTCGAATAATCGTAGATAACAAACATCGAACATATGAAGCTATTGCTGTTGATGATCGTAGTATTGAAAAAGACCCAAATGATGCTTGATAATTGGTGCTGTTTATTTAATTTGTCCAAGAATAGAAGCCACAAGATTACTGAATAGAATAATAGAATAAGACTACTGAATAGAAGCCACAAGAATAGGATCAAAACAATGTGAAAATGACTCGCGAATCGGTTTTTATCACTGCTGGACTATTTTTTATCTTATCTATCGGTAAGCCGTAAAAGATGGACACATTTAAAGACAATATTTGCCATCACTGACAAACGATTTTAATTGCTGAAAAATGTGATCAAAACTTCAGACTTCCTTCGAGCTAACCAAAGTAGCCACACGTCGAAGATTATATTCAAGTAAAAATGGCATATATATATATATATATATATATATATATATATATATATACATATATATATATATATATATATATCGATTCGATAAATAATCCAATTAATAATATAAATAAAAATTACTTAATTTACTCGAATATATATATATAGGGGTGTATACATGGAACGAAACACTTTTTAATCAGTCTAAGGGCGTTACGGGTAAGGCACGAGGGTGGGTCACCGCAATTGTAAAAGGTGAGGAGATTAGGGTGTCCGCAATAACAATAACGGGTCCGGTCACCCAAAAAACGGTGGTAAAAGTCGAGCCGGTCGACGATAGTGGTCGAGGAGGTCTTCTGGGGGGCTGAAAACACGCATTTTCAGCGTTGCACGGCGGTGGTTCTGCGGTTAAAAGTCTACCGGCGGGTTCTCTTATTAGAACGGCGCTAATTAAAGCGCACCCCGCGGCCATACTATTGTTATATTGGAACGAAGCGGCCATTGTCTCTGCGGTTGCGGACCCCAAAAAGCACATACACACAACATAAATGTAAATATTAATATAAGAACGCCATACTGGTGATATTTATCTCGAAATATATATATATATATATATATATATATATATATATATATATATATACACTAAATTATTATACAATTTATTGAAAATATTGCACAATATTTATTTTAATAAAAATAGAAAATTTAAGCATTTTTTTTATAAAATACAATATTTTAAAAATTAATAATAATTCATTATGTGACAGTCGTGTAGAGTCTATTTTTGAATTTTGAAACATATTAGTATACGAAAGCTCACGTGATCCGCAATATGCAATGAGTTTGTCACCCCTGATATAATAAAATGCATGAACATAAATGACAAAATTTTCTTAGTTACACATAGTTATTATAATCAAGATTTGATTGTCTAATTTTTCATTTCTTTTTTTTTAATGTTTTATTATGTACATTTAGAAAAAAATATATATTTATAATATGTTGTCTATTACAATCATTTGTATTTGTAGCAAGATTTATTGTAATATTTTTTCAAATTTTTTGCTCAAAAAAAAACGACAACAATAGTAAAATGAATATAGTGCAAATTTAAAAATGTATATTACAATAATTAAAAAAAATCTTACAATATGTCGCTTGCATAATATCGATGATATAACACTATAAGTGAGAAGAATCGCTTAATCACATAATTAAAATTAATAGTCGTTTTGAAAATAAAAAGCGCGATTTTGAATCGGCTCAAAAAAAAAACATAAAGCCAATTTTGAACTTTGATCAAAATATGCACGGCGTATATATAAAATTGCATTTTATTGCGCAAAAGCCAATTTTCACTCGAAAACCGCAGTCGAGTTTCGTTACGCTAAAGCCGCATATAAATCTAAATTTCAGAAAAGAAACCGTCTGAAACGTCGCGTCGTCGAAATTGAATTTCTGAAAAACGATCGCGAAACAATGACGATCGCTCATCGCATTTTCAATTAAAATCCTCGCACAACATAAATACGTACAACATTTGCGTTAAAACCGAACGAGATATTTCAACGAGCCCATTCCGCACAATCGCAATAACAATAATAAATAGACAACAACAACAAAACAACAACAACAACAACAAAGCACAATGGGCAATGTAAGGTTACCCGCATTTAATTATCCGACTCGGTTTTGAATCATTGCCGTTTCTTGTGCTTGAAGGAAAAAGCAGCACGCACGAACGGCCAAAGGGTTAATTAAACTTTGAAATTTCGTATTTACTATTAAAAATGCACAGGGTTTACAAATCGATTCGACAACCCTGAAAAAATAATAAAAATATAAAAAAAAACATGTCGTGAATATCAGAAATGATTCGAACTTAACGATTTTTACGAGCACTTAGTGTGTATATTGTATGTAGTAGGGGAATTGGTGTGCTTTTTCCTGTTTCTGTTGACAGGCCACCGGTACCAAGTGGTACCTGTCGCTGTTATGAAAAAAAAAAAAACAACCACGTGGCTTCATATTTTCAGCTGAAAACCGGAAGAGCTATAACTCAGAGTGTTCGCCGTATCGATAAAGTGAAAACTACGAGTAAAGATATCGACAATTGATAAGCGACATGAATCGATACTTCAAACAAATTTACTGCTACATCGGTATATTCTCTTAAATTTATATATAATAGACGATTTTATAACGATAATAAAAAAAAATCAATATTAATAAATATTTAAAAAAAAATTGTAATACCCGCGTCATGTGTGTTAATATTTTTATATTTTTCATCGATTGATAAATATAATATATATAATTGATATTGATATATATTATATAAAAAAAAATATTTATATATAAATACGTATATTTTACATGGTATCGAACGACGCGAATGTAACACGTGTAGCGTAGTTATTAACACACGACGCGCGGGCGCGGGGGGTAGATTTCGCACGGGCAAAACACAATCGAATAATTAGTATAATTTTCGGCTTTCGAACGTATGGGGCGACACGAACTAAAATCAATTTTCAACTATGCACCAAACACCAAAACGACGCCGTTTCAACGGACGTACACGTAACAAAACCGCCCGTTTACGTCCTTAACGTTAACGCGAACGACAACCCTATGGGCATCAAAACACAATGCCACGGAATTATAGTGCATAATTGTCAATGCCGACAATTGAACATTGAACCGTAATATAATTCGAATAATCTTATATATATATAAATAATTTAAATATTAGCATAATACTGATATAAAAATAAATTGTCAAAAAAATCATAATATATACTCAAAATCAAAAAAAATATATCTGATCGTCAACGATTCGTGACCATATAACGTATGAAATAATGAATATTCTATAAAATATATATATAAAAAAAAATTAAAAGCGTATGTAATATTGGTCTAATTGAGTTATTATCTATAATATAATTGGTTTAAAGTTAACAATTTAAATATAAATGATTATATATATATATATATATATATATATATATATATATATATATATATATATATATATATATATATATATATATATATATATATATATTTATATTATAATACATAAAATTCAATGTTAAGAACGAATATATATGTATAAATACAAATCGTGCAAAAAAAATTTTTTTTTTTCAAAATACAATTTTCGATCTAAAAATCGTATCTAAATAATTATATGTAAATTTCATAGTGAAAAAAAAAATATTAGTAATATTTTCATAGAGAAAAAAAATATTAGTAATTCGGAACGAAAAAGTATGACGCGTGACTTACAACAACATAATCAACATCTTTTCCGGTCAAAACGACGTCTTAGATAATTACTATTAAAATTATATTATATTACATATATGTATATATATATTAATAATATGCAAGAGACTATTATATAATGCGAATACGCTTACAAATGCCCGACGGGGGCATTTATTACTTAAGTCGACCGTAAATCGTTTCAACGTACTTGTCGTTATTATTATTATTATTATTATTATTATTATTATAATATAACGGCAGTTGATAATTTTTTTTTTAAGTCGCAAGTGCGCGATGAAATGTGCCCAGTGTCGTGTCGGTTCGATTCTCACGCGCGTGAATGAAAAATAAAAAATACAAATATTCGCAATTAAATTAACGATAATATTTCGATTGTAATGCGGTATGCGATAATTGAATCGATTCGTTGTGCGATGTTGAATTATAAAATAATATTTAATATAAAATAGCAATTATTGTATTATATTTTTAATTATTAATCGCATTATATAAAATCGTATTATATTAATGAAAAAAAATATATATATATATATATAATAATATTTTTCAATATAAACTTGTCGTTGCGGCTTAATTGAAAGTTTTCGTCGCATAAAAAAAAAGCGTATGAACGAGTTTCGAAGGCTTCCGAGAAAATTAAGACGCATTCTCAGAATACGAACGATCGTTCGATGAACGTCTAGCGATTATAATTTCTGTTTATTCACGATATAGCAAAAAAATAAAATAAAAATAAAAAAATCCCATAGGATTTTATAATATCAGATCGAAATTAATAACGCATTCATGGGAATATAAAGACGAGTGCAACGGAACATTTTCGCATATAAAAGATGACTTAGCGAAACGATATTTATATAAAATATATAAAAAAATATGATGTATATTATATATAAAGTATTTCTAAATAATAATAATATATAATAATTCTACTTTTATTCGAATGCAATAATAATATATACGCACTTGAATTTAATGCTCTCGCTCGACTAGTGCGATACGAGATTGAGATATAAATGTTTAATAATGAATGTGAACTAATGATAATATAGTATATATATATATATATATATATATATATATATATATATATATATATATATATATATATATATATATATATATATATATATATAAATATATAAAAAATTGATTTAAATCATGATAATGACGATCGCTAGAAAAAAAAGAGAACAATGCTTTTTAGTTTAGATGAAAAAGGCGTGATGATAATGTTGATGATGAGATAGAATGCTAACGTTCTATTTTCGCATTTGTGCCCGTTTGCACTTTTCGCATACTTATTGTTGTACAAATATGAAATAATAATAAAATGCTATAATAAAATGAAAGAATCGCTAACTTTATTGACCGTTCGACGCTTCTTCGGGGTGTACAGGACGACCCCGCTTAATATCACATTATTTTTATATATATATTTATTTATATAAAATATATATATATATAAATATAATTTAATTTTATTGCGATTTTTTTATGTGAAAGAATTATAAAATATTTGATAATTTCAAATATCATTTTACAAATGAAAAAAGTGGAGTCCCACTATATATACAGGAATAAGTTTATTGCTAATGTCGAGGCATTGCATTTTTTACGGCGCACGCACACGACTCATATATATGTATATGTATGGATATATATATATATATATATATATATATATATATATAATAAAAATGTGAGGCCTATTAATTTTATTTTATTATCTTCACGTGAGCACATGACGACGAAACTCATAAACGATAAGTAATCAACACTGAAGTCGACGATGACATTGATGATGATGAGAACGGCTTTCAGTGCATCAGGGTCAACACTGTGCAATATTATTATGACCCCCAAATAAAAATATTCATATAAAATAAATATTAACTACTGTGATCAAAAAGTAAGGTGAAATTGTCGTTTAAAACAGCCGGGCATTAAGAAGGCAGGTAAATTGTATTTTTTTTCCTAGGTTGTTAGGAATGTCTATAAC
This sequence comes from Leptonema lineaticorne, assembly GCA_024500535.1. Taxonomy (NCBI): domain Eukaryota; kingdom Metazoa; phylum Arthropoda; class Insecta; order Trichoptera; family Hydropsychidae; genus Leptonema; species Leptonema lineaticorne. The sequence continues at coordinate 11,184,967 of JANIJI010000065.1, forward strand.
ATTTGACAAGCGTCTGTTTGTCAAAAAGTTTAATTACTTCCGAGTTACACGTGTTTTTACAACTTTTAATTTCTTCGTCACGATGCAGTATAACCATATCATACTGCATTGGTATGTCGTTCTGCAACCGCCGTATTCGCACGATTTTGCTCCGTGCGACTTCTGGTTATTTGACAAACTCAAAAGGCCAATGCAGGAAGGCCGTTTTGACACGATTAAAAAGAAAAAATTGAAGAAAGTCTTGAAGGTTATACCGGAAAAAAGATATTATTCCGACTGTTTTGAGGACTGGAAAAAGCGTTGGCAAAAGTACGTTTTATCTGACGGGGATGAAATTGATTTAGAAGAATAAATCATATAAATATTATATATATATATATATATATATATATATATATATATATATATAATTTCTGTTGAAACGACTAGTAGATTTTTTTGATATTTTCCCGTTGACTAAAATGATCGATTTATTGTTATAACTAAATTTAACAACGAGTCGCATAATAATAAACTATATTGATTCATAAACCGGTATAACGACAACTCGAGAGTAATAAAGACGTTAAATTGATTCATCAGTACTTGTAAAATAACCATAAACCATACCGAGCAAAAAAAAATCACATTTAACAACAACATCAAACGTATTTAAAGATCATATTTTTTTTCACTATAATAATATAATAAAATATATATATATATATATATATATATATATATATATATATATATATATATATATATATATATATATATATATAAGTGTGTGTATACATTTTTAATAATTTTCAATAATGAAAAATCTCAATCAACAAGTATCATATAATATTATTTAAATAAATAATATTAATCGTACAATAAGAAATTATACATCGTTAAAGTGTTAACGGACACAATCGATTCGATTTTCTTTACTAAAAAAATTAATAAATTTCATTACCCCTCCCCCCCAATATTATACAATTAAAGTATTTAATATTTATAAATTCGACTGTGATTATTTGCATTGAATTTTGAATGTAAATTAGTCATTTTTTTAATATATTTTAATAGAGCGAGAAAAAATTCCGAATGTTTAAAAATATATCAACTATTCCGATACATAAATTAACATATTTTAATAATAATAAAATAATCGTTTATATTTAAATTATAATAGTGCAGCGGTTCTAAATTTTATATATTTAAATAAATCAATAATTCATAATTTGAAATATTTTCAAAAATAAATCTAATTAAAATTTGTATATAATAAAATATTGATTATATATGAAATTTTATTAATAAAACAGTGGCGTACAATGATTATTATATACATATATTATAAAAAAATGATATAATTAATCGTGATAATTTGATAAATTTTAATTACTATTAATTATTACTAAATATTCAACCTAAATTTCGTCACACACCATCAACTATTTTAATTCAAATATTATAATTTTCGACCCTAAAACGTTATTTTAATTACGTTGTCATTAAACGAATATAAATTAGGTAAATAGATAGCAATCTAAAAATACGTTACATCATTCATTAAATATATTAACATACACATTTTTGCGTAAAAAGACATTAAAATTATAATATAAATTGAATCGATCATTGTCTAGAAAGCAATCTACAAGATTCTTTTGCCATTAAATCGACGCATCCTGTTTCGCATTTCTCACATTTTTTTCACCTTTATTTTTCTCCACCGCATTTATGACCGAGTTCAACTTGATTATTATTATTATTGTCGTGTTTATTTTACATTTTAAGCACTATTCTCTCCGTTTATGGTATACAAAAAAAAAAAAAAAAAAAAATCAGCAAGATCGCAATCTTTTCTATTATTCTCTTAATCGCACTTTTTAATAATAACTGAACTATTCTTCATAGTATTATAATATCGTAGACTATGAACTCTTCTCGTGTTTATACAAAGTCAATTATTTTCACAGCTCATAAATTTTCGCACTTCCTATATAAACTCGCCAGTTTATTTTTGCATAATGAGCATAACAAGCGATTAATATATATATATATATATATATATATATATATATATATATATATATATATATATATATATATATATATATATATATATATATACTATATATATATATATATATATATGTATATATAAGTTACATGTCTGGCTTTCGTTTTTATGATATTACTAATGAAGTTAAAGATTGATTCAGATCGTTGCAATTTTAACATATTAATATAAAACTTATATAGAATAAATTTATTTAGAAAATATCATACTTAAACTCTATCAACGACACGATATCAAAAACAAGACTACATAGCACTTTTATTATATATAAAAGCGAGGCGTCGAAATGAAAATATTTCAATGATCGCCGTTAAAATATACAATGAAATCAAATAAAAAAAAACAGATATTATACACCCTATTATAAATATATATATATAATATATATATATATATATATATATATATATATATATATATATACCCGGAAAGAGGCGAAAGCTAATGCCACTCGCCGAAAATTTTCATTTAGTCCTTCCGCTTTTCCTATCCTGATTGATGCGATTTTTCATCCCGCGAGACTCGGGATACGAAAACTCATCCCCTTTAACGCTCAATGTCGAAAAAAAAAGGAAAAAAGAAAAAGAAAAACACGGACCCCAAACCATTCGAGTTCGGTTCAGATGCCGCGTCGGAAAAAGAGATTCCTTGAACCTCTTTTACTTGCAGTGTTTTTCAAAATGTTATCACAATTCAAAAATCATTTGAAAAATTTTATATATTCATTTCCTATTGATTTTTTTTTATAATATATAGTTTTTTTAATAAGAATTTTAGTAGATAATTGAATCTGATATTTTTATCAAGTATTTGTTAGAATATCGCTAAGATCTAACTATTGACTTTTTCTAAGATAAAACATAAAATAGTTTAATGCGAAAACTATGGATACATAGTAAAGACGGAGTGGAATGGAAAAAGATTGAGAAACTCGGTAGACAGAGGGCGATAGGAGAGAAAAGAAAAGAAAGAAAAAAAAGAGTAGAGGTGAGTAGGGTGACACGCCTCTGCGAGATAACGTAAAAATAAATTAAAAACTGGCACCTAATTTACTTCGGCGTCGTCGACGTATCAAGATTCTGGCTCGATGGTCTGTGTGTTTCGGGACCTTTGAACGCGGAACGCAAAAACGCGAGTCAATATTTTTATACACCGATATATTTGCGCGAAAAGCTAATGGAACGAGGCGAAATCGCACCGCGAATGATTTACGGCGAAGCTTTCAATTTATAATGAATTTGGCCGTTTTCGTTTTCGTTTATTTATTTATTTTTTTTTTTTGATGAAAATTATGAATTTTTCGAAAAATTAAATAATATTTTTTATATATGTTATGTATATATAATATATACATTTTTATTTTTTAATTAAAATTTTAATAAAAATATTTTTTTTCTAAAAAAACACACATTTTTATATCGTTAAATGTAATTACCAATAATAATAATCGATCAATTATTTTGTGAATATGTTAATTGATTCTTGCATTGTCATGAATAATGAGCAAGTATAGAAAATTTCAGCTCGATCGGACATCGAAAAGTGCCCGAAAAATCGATTACAAAATTTCATCCAGACAAACAGACAAGTGAAACGTATAAAATAATTGAATATGTACGATTAATAAAATCGATCGAAATAAAATAAAATATATATATATATATATATGGAATATTATAATATAAATTATTATTATACAATGTCGTATCGCGTACAGATAAACGCCCGTAAATAAATAAATAAATAAATAAATAAAAAACAAACATCATCGCGGGGTCGCGGCGTACCCCGCTTCATTTGGCTTCGCGACGCATTGTTTTTGCCTCTGCTTTTAATTTCCCGAAGGTGATTTATCACGACTGGAGACTGCCGGTATCTCACTTCCTCCACTCTCTAATACTCATTCACTACGCGTGTTCTGCCCCCCCCCTTTTTTTTTCTATTTCAATTTCATTTTGGACGACCGCCCCCCCTTCTCCCCCACTCACCACCACCATCACCACCTTACAGCCGAACGAACGAAAGGCTCTTTCGATTAAAAAAAAAAAAAAACAGAAAGAATCTCGTTCGCTTTTCTTTCTGCACCGTCAAACTTAGATAACGATAACGCGTTAAAATATACCATTTATATTTATTAAAAAATTGTCTAAGTTTTAATTATACATTTGATTGTTGATTTGATATCAGTTCTAAATAGTATATATGATACTTTCATATTTTTAAAAGCGTTTTGAACATTTAGGCGATTGGTTCAATGTATAGTAGAGGCGTCTAATACGATAAGATTTTCCATACAACAGTTTTAATTTGGATTAGACTTAGGTAAAGTTTCACGAGTAGTATGAGATGCCTATCCGGTGACGCCAGGGGTGTAGTGTTTCCCGTTTGCGGACGACCAGGGACGATAAATCTTGACGCCTCCGTTGTTTTCGCAATCCGCAAACCTCCTACTAACTCTGCTCTTTTATTTTTATTCTAGCACAGAGTTGGCTCCCATCTCCGGTTGCTTGTTAAGAAGTTTTCCACTCGACGCTCCTTTTATGCTCGGCAGCCTCGAACGCCACATAGATAACTCTCCATCCCCTAATATATATATATATATATATATATATATATATATATATATATATATATATATATATATATATATATATATATAAATATATATACGTATATTCAGGTCTATGGGTGTATAGTAGAAAACCCTTTTTCTACTTGGGGAACGGGGTTGGTTTTTAAGCTTTCCTAACGACCGTTTTGTTTTCTAGATGAAGAGTTTTCGCTCTTCAATGCCGTAAAGTCAATCAAAGAACATATCTGCTTGAATAGATTTGAACTTTTACACACGCCATAATAATGCCGCATAAATCAAACTTAGAAATATTCAAGTTTTTGTAGAAAAAGCAAAAAAAAAAAAACCATCGACTTTATTCTCGTATTCATTCAATAAATATATATATATATATATTTTTCTATATTATTCAATTTACAAATTCAATCATTAAACGCAATAAATAATCGACGTTGCATTCGAAAGACGCGCGACGTTGAAATTAATTAAACGACGTTACGCCAGAGAGAAAGAGAGAGAGAGAGAGAGAGCCGATATTGAATTTTTGTAAATATTTTTTAATTAACGCCCAAACGAAAATTTAAGACGAAATTAATTTCGATACGACCGAATATTTGAAATATTAAAAAAAACATATATATATATATATATATATATATATATATATATATATATATTATATATAGCGTGCGACGTTTATGCGATACGAAAATTCGACGTAAAAATTTAATCGAACCAAAAAATAAAAATAAAATAAATAAAAATTGAAATGAAAGAAAAACGCTTCGCATGCAGCGAAAACGAATCGTGGAATGCAAAAATTCACATTTCATACGAATAAATATTATAATTATGGACTTAATCCGCATTCATTCATATTTTTTCGACGCGACGCATTCGAAATATTCGTGGAATTATGAAATTTAACGATGTCTAATTTGAATAATCCGCAATCGGCTATTTTTTTCCGGAATAAATTATAAAAAAGTTTTATTTTATATATATATATGTATATTTCGAATCGAAGTTTTCTATACGTTGAATCGTATGCGTATCCAAAGGCCATAATAAATCCTTTCGATAAGCTCCCTCTATCCAAAATAAAAAATCTCGTAATGTTTTTCCTCTATCAACCGCACTAAAACTTCATTCTTCTTCATTGTTGCCAAAACAGTAGAGGATGAAAGAAAAAAAAACACACACACACACACACATATACGCGTGGAGGTCCTCCGCAACTCGGAGTGCCCGAGCAAAAAAAAAAAACAGGGGGCGGAAAAAAAAGGTTTCGAAAAACGAAGCGTTGAGTCTCCCTCGGGGACCCGGTATATAGAGAAAACGGGGTGTGGAAAAGATGGAGGTTCAAAAAAGAAACGGTCCAGGAAGAGCTTGATAAAAACAAATGGCATCCTTACACTCCGGTTTCTGAGTCCGCCGGAACGGCGAGCCTTTTTCTAATACATAATGGAAGTTTTTCGGAACTCGAGAATCCTCCCCTTTCCGACCGTTTTTTTTTTCTTCGCATTTTCCTTTTTTGGTCCGCGTTTCGGTCGAAAACTCGAAAACGAAGAGGACGATGATGAAGAAAAAAAAAAAGAAAAAGAAAACTGTCGACGCGACGATTTTGTGCACACGTTCTACTCGTTCTCTTAAAATAAGCGCGGCAATAAATAAGCGCGGCAAAAGTAGGCGTGACGTCCACGAATGGCCATCTTTAAAGATGGCCGCCGACACGTGCGCCATTTTGTACGAATAAGAAAAAAATTTCGTTCCGATAATCAAGAAATGTATCGTACGTATGTATGTATATTAATAATAACGTTGAATTTGAGCGCAAATTATTTTAATGTTTCGTTTATATTTATATTCTAATATAATACATTTATTACGTATTCGAAAGGTATACATAAACGATTAAGGGCAAGAAGGCGAGGGGTTGAATATTATACGTGTGCACGAGTATTATGAAAATATTTAAGTATGGATAGGCTGTGACACGTTTGCTTAACGGTACAATTTCCCATTTTCTTTTCGTAAAAAAAAATAGGTTTCACCTGTAATAATAACCGGGCTAGTAACCCTCGGGTAAGAAATGAAAAAAGAAAAGGTGGATGAAAAAGTTGAAAATGGGGGGGGGCTCATTTGAAATTCATAACACGCCAGAGTGGCACTCGGGACAATTTCCAGTTACATTTTCTTTTTTTTTTCATTTTTCCGACTCCCTCACTCCCAAAAGTCGAGTTCGCTTTTTTTTCATTTTCCATTTTTCAAACGGCCTAATTTACAGTATTTTAATATTAAGCACTTCATTATATTTTCGCGCCTTTCTCTCCCCCTCGGTCACGTACGTTTTGTATTTTTATTTCGAAAATTTTTCCATTTTACTCTCTCTCTCTCTCACTGTGTGTGTATGTGTGTGTCCCGACGGGAACGGGAACGTGTCGTAAGTCGAACGACTTACGACGTTCCCCCGGTCCATTTTTCCCATTATATCTATTAAAAATATGATGAAATGGGATTATAGCAGGCGAAAGCATCGAGTGGGGTCACACAGAACATTATTCTTAATTTAAAAGGTTCAAGACAATCTAAATTGTACTATATTTAACTGTGCGACGAATGTAGTTGTGATTAACATGCACGATTTAAAAAAAAATGTAACAAATAAAACAGTAATTAACATTATTCGTAATAAAATTTTAACCAAAGTTTATGAAATATAAGTCAAATTTATCAAAAATAAAATAAAATTTTAAATTTGCACATAGAGAACTAATTAAAATTCATCTCAAAAGAAAGACAATGGCTCGTGCAAAATTGTCACATTTTTTTATTTATTTTCAAAAATGCTTTATGTATGCAACAAATAGTTGAAAATTTTATCATTTTTTCACTCGAGTACACATTTTTGACAATATAAATATATATTAAAAAAACAAAAACCGCTTAGAAAGAATCATAATGGGGAGGAGATTCATAAAAAAAATACGACAATAATTATTGCGATATTCCTTTACGTCTACAGATCGGCAATATTATGACCGGTTAGCCAATTTTCTTTGCGAGTTCAAATAAAAACTGATTAATCGTTTTCGGCGAGTCGCCTTCAATCAAAAATAATAATAATAATAATAATAAAATAAAGAAAACTCCGTTTGGGAATTTTCCTCGAGTTTGATCGCAGATCAAAGAGGATCTTTTTAACCCACGGAGAGACGAACATATTCGCCACGCTAACATGCCAGCTTGTCAATTATTTTCTCTTATTTTCGGCACGTTGTTGCTTTATTTATATCATTGTGCACGAACGAATATTTCAAAATATCAAAAGAACAAAGACGATATCTATTAAAAATGTACAATATATAAATTCCTATTGTCAACTATTTAAAATATCGATTACATATAAAAATATAATTCTGTTATTAAAAATATTACACACACTCGTTAAAAATATCGTCGATAACGCGTTAAAAATATAAAATATAAATTTGCCACAATACAATCCGGTTTATTAGTGTTTGAACATTATTATGCGAGTATAGCGTTGACAGTGAAAAGAGCGATTCTGTGACGGTTTACACACGCGACTAGAAATCCGGCCATTGTCGGCGTCTCGTGGGGCGGGCGAAAGCTTTGTTATCGAAAGCTTCCTAAACTTGGACAAAGTTCTCTTTATCCTCTATATATGCACGTGCGCCGTTCTCTGATCTCCATCTCGTTTCAACGTGCACATCCTTATTCGGTAGCATAGTCTTGCGCCCGAAGAACCAACCCTAAACTAAACCGAAACCCTAAAACCAAGTCTTTAAACTTCTCGAATCAAGATATCCACATAACGACGAATCTGACTTGTTGTTTATTTATTTTTTTGTTAATCGTATTATTATTATTATATATATTCTGATTATTATAGAATTTTTTTTATTATATTAATGGATAATAAAGTTGTGTTAATAACTACGTTTCAAGTGTTGACTCTTTAGATGATATCGCGCTAAAGTTAGAACAATAGTACTATGAGACATGATTCTCAGTGAAACCAAGGTGTTAGACTGAACTTTATGAGTAAGATATGATAGATAGGACCAAAATCTCAGACTAAGAATCTTGTTTGATGCGAAAACTTTACATATGATTTCACAGCATCAACGACAAACAATGGAAATAAATATAAATTTTCACTCACCAATATTATTTAAATGATGAATATATATATATATATTTAAGCGGCTTACCTGTAACAAAAAAAAATATATATATATATATTATTAGTACATTATTGATATTTTATTGTGAATAAAAACGACACTATAATATATATAAAAATGAAAATAGCCATAATAAAACAGCGTGCGACATGTTTCCGTTTATTCCTTACACATCCTGTGAGATTTCCTCGGGATTCTGGTTCAGAGTTGTTGTTGTTTTTTTTTTTTTTTGAATGAGAAAATTGTATGAATTCGTAGTGTATACGATAGTTTTCATCCCCTAGTCGTTGTTTCTTTTTTTTTATGTATATATACATATATATATATATATATATATATATATATATTCGATGAATATAATACGAAACAAAATGCAAGGGAAGCTTCTTGAGTCCGCGACAAATACGGCGTAAAACTAGACGTTTCCCTTTTTCGAAATCGCAACAAGGGGAAAGAAGAAAAAAAAAAGAAAATGACCGAACGACGGACGAAACGGGAAAAGCGGATTCTAAAGATTTTTCCGGTGGAAAGTATATATAATAATAGTTTGCGTTTGTAAAATTGTTACCGTTAAATTAAACATAATTCATACAACGTGTTAGTTTTAAAAAAAAAATAAATAAATAAACGGTTCGTTTCGTGATAACTAAAACGTCAAATTAAAAACCGTTTTCGAAAATACGGACACGCTAAATAAATCGCGGTTAACACGAATTTTTACGGCTTATCTATCGTGTTTGTTTTTTTTTTTTTTTCAGCAAAAGCGCTGTAGCGACGCGTCACTATCGACGGCTGTAAATCTGAAAACGTGCGATAATTATCGAACGATCGCGCTGTAAAATATCGGTGAACGACTGAACAAAAAAAAAAAAAAATTTTTTTTTGTCAAAAATAATAATCGACTGAAAATATTTTAAATCGTAAATTACTTTTTTTTCTTATATATTATATAAAACGCGTTCGAATTTTTTCAGTATGATAATATGTAATGATAAAATTAAATTAATATTTGTTCAATATTATTATTTATTTATATATATATATATATATATATATAATAAATTGTGTAAAAAGATGTTTTGCAACGATAAACAGTGGCGGTAAAAATGTTTTTTTTTTTGCTTTGTATATTGGCGGAGTTCACGGTTGTCGAGTTAGTTCCTCCTGGACGAATATCAGACGGGGAGGGTCATTTGGGGATTCACCCATTCGTCACACAAATCATTTTTATGGCATTTTTATTTTATTGTGATGTCTTGCGGAGGGTGGACACGTCGTCGTCCCCTAGCCGAAAGAAAAATCCCATCCCTAAAATCCAGAGCGATGAAATATATGCGGACGGGGATCTCGGGAATCTTGTCCTCGCAGTATCCGCACCGAACAAACAATATTTCGGTGATTTTATTGTATTTTTTTTTAAAAAGTCAATTATTTAAATTTATATTATATAATTTCATAATAAATATAAATAGCGATGTAAATCTTATTGTCACATTGTCAACGTCATGATCACAGTTCACTGCATTACTGTGATCATAAAGTAAGGTGCAATTATCATTTAAAACTCTCGGGCATTAGGAGAGCAGGTAAATTGTATTTTTTTTCTAGGTTGGTAGGACTATCTATAACATTTTCCAAACATATTTTTGTCAAAAAGTTTAATTATCTCTGATTTACACGTGTTTTTACAACTCTCAATTCCTTCATTACGATAATGCATATCGTTCCGCAACCACCATATTCGCTTGATTTGACTCCGTGCGATTTCTGGCTATTTGGCAAACTCAAAAGACTAATGTGGGTAGGTCGTTTTGACACGATTGAGAAGATAAAAACCGAATCGAAGAAGATCTTGAAGACTATACCGGAAAAAGACTATATCGACTGTTTTGATGACTGTAAAAAGCTTTGACAAAAGTGCGTTTAATTGGACGAAAATTATTTTTAAGGGAATGAAATTGATTTAAGAGAATAAATAAAAAAAATACATTTTATAAACAAATTCACTTTACATTTTGATCACAGTAGCATTTCAATTACACTACAGCTTTATAAAATTAATAAATATAAAAAAATAATATTTAATAAATATATATAAAAAAAAATTTAAGCATAATAAATACGTCGCGTCTAAATTAAATAATGGCGACTCGTTATAGTGACGTTGGCACGTTTATCGGTAAATTCGACATAAATATTCATGGATACACACGCATTTCGATCAAGAACAGCAAGCTGAATGATCATCTAGGAGCATAACCAGATATGAAGTGTGCAATGGAGTGTATGTAATCAGAAAGGACATCTTCAACAGGGCGTGGCGTGATTCACAACAGTTTCTGAGCCTTCGAATTTCACAAACTCAAAAACGAGACGAAACTTTATTAAAAGCCACCGACGAAGACTTCGACTTCCGCAATATATTATTGTGCAATAAAATATTTTAGAATAAAAAAAAAAGTATAATATTATAGAAATGGGGGGCAACGTTCGTTATAAGGATGCGTCATAAAGAATATATTTTATTATACGTATATAGAGCTGACGACTCGATATATAAACATAAGATTTTTCGAACACTTCCCGATGTTCGATTTATCTGAAACTTTACATAATTGCTCACTCTCGATGACAATTCATAAATCAATTAACAGATTTATGAAATACACCTAACACTTTTTTTACACGATTTTAAAATAACGCAATTCACCAAAAGAATAAATAAATATTTTTTTTTTACAGAGAATTTATTGTTCTACCACGAATCCCTAAAATTTTTAATACACACTTTTATATAAGTTTCACTTTGTCCGTTTGTCCGGATGGAATTTTGTAATCGATTTTTCGAGAACATTCCGATTTCCGATTGAGCTGAAATTTTGTACAATTGTTCATTCTCGATGACAATGCATATATCAATTGACAGATTTTACAAAATAATTAACCTAATTAGTGGAAATTAAATTGTCATTATTAATGCGATATGACGAATAATATAAAAGTGTGTTTGTTTAGAAAAAAAAAATACTAATATTGCGACAAATTATTTATATTAAACAAAAACATTCCTATATATATATATATATATATATATATATATATATATATATATATATATATATATATATATATATATATACTTTAAAAACCCGTTTGAATTATTCAAAATCGACTCGATGGCATTCATCAAATGAAAGTGTCAAAGCGTAAAAAATTCACCTCTCGAACGATTATTCCGAAAGCGTTTCGCATTATTGGCAATGAAACGTTAATGTTTATTTATTATTATTATGAAAGCTCTTTTACCGACGTTTTCTGAACACCTTCAATTGTACGAGACGGCAGCACAGCGGGGAGACATTTGTCGACAATGGAGCATCGACCGGTGTGTGGCCGAACGCGTTTTTCGCCTTTACATATTTTATACGCGAGGGGGGGTTGTTATAAATAAAATTGTCGAGCAAAAAAAAAAAACCTCAACCCCGATATAAACAGGGTCGAATTATTATTATTATTATGATAAAATAAGATTAAATTTATTAGGTGTAATTGTATTGTGCATTTTATATATATATATATATATATATATATATATATATATATATAAATTGAAATGCCAATGGTTGACGATCGCTTATATTTTTATAATATTTATCAATTTTAAATAATTTTAAGATAAATATATATATTTTCATTTCTTATTCAAATTTCTATGGAATAAATTAATCATTTAAATTTTTAATAAAAATATATGAAGTATATATGGTATATTCAATGTAGCGAAATAAATTTGATGCATATTTTAACTATATAATGTATAGAATAAAAATATCACTCTAATAATAATTATTATGATATAATCAATACTTTTATATTATAATATACACATTAATTGAATATTTTGCGCTGAAAAATTATATTAATTAAATTTAAATTATATAATCGATTTTGTTCAACCCTTGAAATATTACAATATAAAATATATATATATATATATAATACCAGTCTAGGTGTGCATTGTATAAAGTGCACCCCTAGCCCCGTTTATTGCAGTTGCGCATTTTTTCCCATTCATACATTATCAAATTATTTGATATTATAACGCTGGGTGTGCGATACACTTAACACCCCAACTCCCAAAAAACAACCCCTACATAGGTACTCGGTCACTAGGGGGTTAAGGGGTAGCGTTACGCGCGTTTTTTTTTTTTTTTTTTTGGACCCCCTGTATAAGGCTATGGCGAACGGCGTGAAATGAATGTATGTTGTTTTAAACAGTCCGCCGGTTATCCCGCAAGTATTGTGTTAACGTTTTATACGGTGTACATCATTGTTATTATATTTATTATTATTGTTCATTGTTTGACGTAACGCTGTCACTAGACGACACTGGTGAATAATGCCGCTAATATATATATATATATATATATATATATATATATATATATATATATAGAAGAGGGATGTTTAACATTTTATTATCTAAGATTGTATATTTTTAAACGATATTGACTGTTGAACTATCGAATCGGACTGCAAAAATATTTTTGTTAAAATATGTATATATATATATATATATATATATATATATATATATATATATATATATATATATATCAACAATAGACACAAATTCTGATATACAAATCTAAAAAAAAGACCATCCTTATAACATAGGGATGAAGGACAAGGGAAGAAAATAAGGGCACATCCAACAACACCACCGATCGTGTACTACAAAACGTTTTAATCAACCGTGAATACTCATTGTCGACTTACAAAACGCTTTCGTAGTTCGCATTCACGCTATAATAATAATAATCAAAACCGTGTTGTTGATAAAAAAATATATATATTATTTATATATATATATGTAGTGCACATACACACACCGGTTGTATATAACAATCGAAAAATAAAAAAAAATAGTGCGTCTGTACGGTTGAATTCGCGTTGTGCGATGCAAAGCGCGTTATGCGAGAAATTGTCTACGCATAAAATGCATATAATAAGGGTGTTTTGATGTGATCTTTTTTTTTTGATATGAAATGTCGCTATGTATAACGATGGATTGACAGTTTGAGAATTACTGGTTGAATGTCTAAATATATTTATTAAATTTAACAACATTTTTGTATGTCCGATGTCAAAAATAAAAATTAAAATTCTTAATATTATTTGAATGACATGTCAGCTTTTGAACTATATATAGGATGTTCGAAAAATTTAAAATATATAAAATAAACACAGATGAATATTCGAATACTGTCGTCATAACAAATTAACAAAATTACATAGCAAACTATATTTCAGCCAAAGATAACACTGAAAAAAATGTCCACTATCGTCATCAACATCAACCGATGACGATATATATATATATATATATATATATATATATATATATATATATATATATATTCATAGTAAAAAAAAATAAATAAATAGATAGATAAAACGGAAACTAGCCGACTTAATTTTGTTTATAAAATAAACAAATGAATAAATATAAAACTTGACTTGCAAGCACGCACACACACACACACACACACACACACACACACACCGATTTCGACATCTGGTCTAGGGTTGAAGAGTCACCCCTGAATAGTCAAACCTAAAAAGGAGATGGAGGGTTTGTTATTTGATTAAAAATTATTCCTATCTAACACCACCGAATACCTCTCGAAAAACCACCCCAAAAACTACCCTATAAAAGTGAAACTCTTCGATTATTTGCATCCTAGTATACGTAATGACAATTTTTTTTTTCACAAACCCCCTTTACACGATGTGAAAAAGAATTTTCTGATCGAACGATGAGTACCAAATAAAAAAAAAAAGGGGAACGGGGGACGGTCGAATTTATTCGTACCCCAAATTTTGATATTTCGGACACTGTTCATCCCCCGCGTTAAAACATTACGTGTAAATTCCCTGTAGAATGCGAACGACGTTCACCGCGAAAACGTTTCAATGAAAAATTAATTAAGTCATTATTCGTATATATCGAGAGTGTGGAAAAGTGAAAAATTATGGGAAAATAATGACGAAGTTGTGTAATTTCACTCACAATATAATGTATATAACGAAGGGGTTAAAGCATCAATAATTCATATCGAGTACACACAGTAAATGCATTAGTACTTTATAATATATTAACACTCACATAAACCTCTATATATCTATATTTATATACATATTATATTTCTAGGGTGTATAATTGGATATTGTTCATATTTTAATATTACAATAATCTGAATTCATTTAAACATCATTTCAATCAAATATTATATTCATATAAAATAAAACAAAAACATATTGAAATAATAACACTGTGATCAAAAAGTAAAGTGAATTTGTTTATAAAATGTAAATTCTTTATTTATTTTTACAAATCAATTTCATCCCCTTTAAAATAATCCGAATTGGACTTTTGAGTTTGAGTCGAATAGCCAAAAGTCGCACGGAGCCAAATCGGGCGAATACGGCGGTTGCGGAACGATATGAGTCGAGTTTTTGGCACAAAAGTCGCAATTAACCAATGCAGTATGAATGAATTGAGAGTTATACCAATTTAGTAATAAAAATTAAAAATTCAAAATTAATATATCGACAAATTTATTGAAATAATCGATATAAAATATTTTTCGTTCAAATTCGTCAAGATTACCCATCTCACCCCCCCTCCCCCAAAAAAAAATAATCGTTTCACAATGGAAAATATTCGATTTTAAATGTGGCACTCGAATTTTAGATACGAAACGACGTTATTATTAGATAAAAGTCGTTCGGTCATAATTCAATATTTTTCGTTACATATGTAACGACTTTACCGCTTTAACCGTACGAACGGAATTACAATCACGCATATATATATATATATATATATATATATATATATATATATATATATATATATATATTTGTAAAATAAGGGGTTGGTAACGCCTGGTTCGACTTAATTCAATAGTAGCCGAGTGAAAGAGCGAGAGTCGAAATCTAATTTGGAAAAAAACGGGAACGACGATGATGGGGCATAAATTGCGATCGATATCGCAACGCTTACAAAACGTTTGAGAATCACTGACATTTCACTATACGCGATATTTAAAAAGATCGCATTATTCCTACACAATATTGAATGTAGACAAAATTAAAATATTTGACGTACGATAATCGTATATATAATATGTAAAAATATAATTTGATTCTTATAATCGATTGAAATTTTGATGTCATTATTATTATTTTTTATTTTTTTTTGATTCGTTCACATTATGCAAAATATCGAAAACTACCCTCGAAAATAAATAAAGTTGGGGCGTTATATAATAATTCGCACAAAAAAAAAAAAAAAAACACGCAGTCTCACACTTATTTCCCATACAATATTCATGCGGCATGATTTTTGTTTAAGCGCCAATTATTCATTTAAAAACATCCCTGCAAAACGACACGAACCTTATTATAAACACTCGTAAGGATCAGAATCGTCGACGCGGTCAATTTAGGGTTCGTCCCCGGTGCGTCTTCGTTCCCCACGAGACGAGAACCCGGAACTGCATCAGGGTACGTCGGTAAATATTAATGCAATTTTCAATTCACACAGACATATATATATATATATATATATATATATATATATATATATATATATACAATGAAATATTCGTCTAGCATAATTATTATTATGAAATTATCAAATAATTTGACGTACGACGGGGAGACAAATGTTAGAGAGGGTCAGATATAGTAAAGTAAGTATTCGCAGTGTGACGTGTGAGCCGCTTCCCGGACAAAGGGGATTATTCGATTATCCCATTATGCGATACTTTGTGCCTGTGCACAAACGGATTACTCGTAAATGTTCACGTACGATTGTGCACGTACACAGACAATTAAGCTAAAATTGAACGTTCACGTAGCGCACACTCAAAAGTCGACGACGTTCACGATATGAACGAAAAACGATTCCGAATTAGATTTCGTTAATATTAATTCACACAATACTTAAAAAAAAAAATGTCTATATAAATATTTATATCGTTTACTGTTTATTACCGATAATAATAAACGTATTATAATATAAATTTATCGATAAATATACTATTGTAATATTAATCGTAAAAGCGATATGATCAATTATCATAAATTAATCGATTATTTTGTAAATCTATTAATTGATTCTTGTATTGTCATCAGAAATGAACAATTATGCAAAATTTCAGCTGAATCGAACATTGGAAAATATTCGAAAAATCGATTACAAAATTTCATCCGGAAAAACGAACATGTGAAACATATATAAAAGTGTGTAATTGAGAATCGATAGATTTACATAATGTCGCGAATATTACTATATCATAAAATAGAGTGTTGTTTACAATGAAAAAGCTATTAAAAAGTGACTATATTTATAAAACTATAAAATATATATAGGCTGTTATGTGAATGTTTTATGCATATGGGAAGTCTATAAAATAAATTAAAATGCAGTTAAGCGGGTATGAAATTCGTCACCCTCATAATAGTGATGGATCATTAAACTCGTATCGCGTTATACTATGAAATATTCAGTTAGTTAACGATGTAAATAATAATAATAATTATAATAATGATCAATATTGACATTCCACAATTATAAACTAATAGAATAATAGTATATATCTCTTTTTACGCGGCGTGCAATTCTGATCAAAAATTCGAGTTAGAATAAATATTTGTCGCGTGAAATTTTCAAAAATATACAAATCGATAATAAACAAAAAAAAATACTAATATTCATTATAATTTTTATACAATAATATTTGATTATAATATAACGCAATATTCTCAGAATCAAATTTTAATATTTATTATAATAAAATTAGAAAACAGTAATAAATCAAAAATTTATTTGAATTAGCAATCGGTTATCGCTTAATTAAATAATTTAATGTTTCAATTGAAAAAAATATAATTTTATTTATCGTATAAAACGATTAATTATCAAGATTGAAATTCAAGAATAGATACACATATTAAACTATTCGCAGATATTAATTATTATTATTATTAAATATATTAAATATAATTGATGACGATTCGTTATTTTGACTCGTCTCCGAAGGTTATCTATCGTCGAAAGCAAAAATAATAATATTCTATATATTCGATCGATTTCCGCAAAATTTCGCTGGAAACATTTAAAATAATTAAAAATACATAAATAAAATAATCATATCGCAGTTCAAAGATTGACCCCGTGAAATATAAAAAATAAATAAAATATAATATAATATAATATCGGTTCAATACACTTTTCTTTGTTTTATCGTTGTTTACTACATATTTTTATTTAAAAAAAAATATATATATAAGTATATATTTTTAGTACGCTTATCTAAAATTTAAATTTCACTCTTATATATCAACATTAAAATTCGTATTAATCGACTAATTATAATTTCGATTAGCGATTTTAATTGAACAGATGTTTCCTTTGTATGAATGCATTCAGATTTTTATATCACAAATAATGCAAACAAAGATAATGTCAACGAATAATTTAATTATTTCGTAGGAAAACTTTCGTTTGGAATTCTGATTAAAAAATATATATAATATTTTATCATATGACAAATATATACTACTGTGATCAAAAAGCAAGGTGAAATTGTCATTTAAAACGCCCGATCATAAGATAAATTGTATTTTTTTCTCAAGTTGATAGGACTATCTATAACATTTGCCAAGAGTCTGTTTATCAAAAGGTTTAATTATCTCCAAGTTACACATATTTTTACAACTCTTGGTTATTGCATTGATTCTTTGCGACATTTTTGCTAAAAAAAATTGACTCATATCGTTCCGCAACCGCCGCATTCGTCCGATTTGGCTCCGTGCGACTTCTGGCTATTCGGCAAACTAAAAAGGTCAAAGCGAGGACACCGTTTTGACACGATTGAGGAGATAAAAAATCAAATCGAAGAAAGTCTCGAAGGCTATATCGACTGTTTCGAGGACTGGAAAAAGTGCGTTTTATCGAACGGGAATTATTTTGCAGGAGATGAAATTGATTTTAAAAAATAAATAAATAATTTACATTTTATATACAAATTCACCTTACTTTTTAATCACAGTATATATTATATATTATATAAATTACTCGGAATTTAATACAAAAATTATATATATATATATATATATATATATATATATACAATATATAGATCGAACCCGCGACCTGCTGCGTGTTATTCGTATACTTTAATCACGTATTCGGGGTGTCACATATAAATAAATAAATACACGTTTACAATGTAAACCGGTAGCGTATATAAAATGTAAAGAAACGAATCGATATTTAAATAATGCATGTCCATAACTCAAATATGGCGAAAAACATTAATAATATTGACGTGAATGGCTTCATAAATATGACACTTACGATGCGATATATTTGTTTTAATTTGCCAAATTTGACATAAATCTCGACGTTTTATTTTTAACAGGCGATTTAACACCTTATCGACGGGTACTACTTCTATATATATATATATATATATATATATATATATATATAATAAATAAATATGTAACGGATAATAAACATCGCGAATGCATGACATATTGTACTAAATTCGTATTATTAATTGCGCATTATTTTTTTCGTACGATAAATACTTAAATTGCGATCGCAAAAATAACGTACAAATGCGTTTTAAACGACGTTAAATTGCGAAATTAACGCCGTTCCGCGACCGAAACGATAAATGAAAGCTTAAAAACGACGCACAAATTATATTATGATAATCTAATTAACGCGACGCGCTTATAAATAAGTTAACGACGATTTATACGATCCGATCTTTTTTCTATG
The DNA here is from genome assembly GCA_024500535.1 of Leptonema lineaticorne. Taxonomy (NCBI): domain Eukaryota; kingdom Metazoa; phylum Arthropoda; class Insecta; order Trichoptera; family Hydropsychidae; genus Leptonema; species Leptonema lineaticorne. The sequence goes on from JANIJI010000065.1 coordinate 11,204,670, forward strand.
TGTGTATGATAAATAAGCGATCGTAAACCTTTTTTAATTTCATGATACGTTTAACATAAATATTGTCAATAAAATTCATACGAAAATAACGATTTATTCGTGAAATTCTTCGTATTAAATATAATTGAAAATCAATATAAAAATTAATATGCATAGTATTTTTAATATATTATACAAAAAATATATATATATAATTTCTTTATCGTTTTTTTTTTCTATAACGTCGACGATTACTAAAATTATTTGTACGGAATATATAACCGAATTTTTACATATTTTTATTTAATATTATGCACGAAAATTTCTTCACTATGAATAATTCGATTACGAATGGAAATTACCGTAGAACAAAATTAATATTTTGACATATTTTATACGGCTCAATTATATTTTTATTGAATGAATCTTCAGAGATTGGTTTTAAAAAAAAAATCGCCTCTATTTTACATATTTAATAGTGCGCATAACACTCGACATACGACGGTATTTTATGGTATACGACAAATTAATTTAAAACGATCGATCAATACGACGGCGAACGAACACTTGATCGATATATTGCATTATAATTTATCTACAAATCGACCTGAATTTTTTAAAATTCATTAAAAAAAATTTTTTTTCCTATTATGCAAATTATATTTTCCACATATTTTTTTTTATAATGGCTACCTTGGTTTATTTAATAATTTAAACGCGATAAAAAATAAATAAATATATTCATATTATTCATAGAATACCGATGCTAGAAAAAGAGTTCCAAGTCCGTAAAGATTGTAAAATCACTGAATTATTTTTCATCTAAAAGGTTCAAGGTGCTTAAAAATGATATTTTTCATACAAAAATTGCGTTCAAAGATGATTCTTTAAATGTCGCCGATACGGCGCCCTCGAATATAAAGGTTAATAATGCGTTTTTTTTTTAAACCAACCTTCACTTTTATACTTTGAATTGAAATGAAAATATCAGCACTCTTTTCATATTTTTATTCTCGTATTAAAAATACAATATTTTCGTTTGTATAAATTGAATATTTTGATATTATTTTTTAAAATAATTTGTGTATTTGATTTTTTTTAAAAGAATAATAAAATTATTTCATAGTAATTTATTATTCAAATAGGTTCATCAAAGTAAAACGTCGTATATAAAATTAAAAATCTAAAATATGTTAGATATTATCTACAATTTTGATTTTTGTATTTAGACAAAACAGATGACGCTACGGTCTTTTGATATATTAAAGCATTAAAAATAACGTTATATACTCTATTATATTACTAAATTTAAAAAAATATAAAATTGCCAATAGTTGAATTCTTCGCGTAAACACAAATAGTACAATCGATAGAGCATTCATTTTGACAGGTGCAAACGAGTGTTTCTCAAATGCACGGCGACAGGTAAACCGTGGCGATCGAACGCGCAGATATAGAGCGATGATTTTTTTTATTTTTGGAAAATATATATTTTTTATTTGTTGTGTTTTTTTTATCGTTTTCCGAGGTTTACATATATATATATATATATATATATATATATATATTTATTTATTTTTTTGGTTCTCGTACTTTGTCAGTTTCATAATAACCACTCTGCCATGTCATTTTTGTGTCATTTCTACCGCTAGGCGTGTGATTGATGTCGACCACATACGATTTTTTACACTGTTATTGTTTATTTATTTATTATCATTTTTTTTTTCATAAATACGTCTAAAATATTCTGCATATATGAAAATTAAAAAAATAAAATTTTTAATATCCGATTTAATATTATTTATATTATTAAAATATTTCTATTATATCATATTAATAAAATTATAATATATTTATAATAAAATTAAAAATTAAAAAAAAATAATGAAAACAATAAAAATATTTAACGATATAAAAAAAATGGAGCAATCATAAAATTGAACTGAATTCAGTATGTTAACACGTTCTAATCTGAAAAAGGAAGCTAAAGGTTATCCTTTTTATAATAATAATTGAGTATACACAACATCCTGAAGATAAAATATTTTATTATTTATAGACATTATTTATTAATATATATATATATTTATATATATAATATTAACTAAATATTTGACCTAATTTTTTTTTATCAATATTATATAAATTTTTATAGTCCGTGTATATAAATCGATTTTTATTCTAGTGGTTAATTTATTATTTATCGAACATTATATTTTCACACTGATTTAATTAACACGTAATACGTCTATTTATAATTTTGTGATCCTGAAACGCGAAACCTATTAATCATCGGCTATCGAAAAGACGATAAGGACACGTCAAACGGATTATATACCATTTTGGACTGTGTGGCTTAAATAATTTATCGCGCATAATCCACAAAGCATTATCGTAATACCGCTGTGTATATTCGCAATGACAAACAGTCACGTCATAATTTCAATATATATATTTATATATAAATATTAAAAAAAAAATATTTCGTTAATCGAAAAAAAAATTATATATATTTAAATTAATTTTAATTTGAACTCACCTGGATCGGGGGCGTCGAGGGTCTGCGGGGGGTGGTGCGGTAATGGACCTGGGGTTCCTCCAGAACCTGGTGAACGTACATCTTCATTTGCTGCTCCTCCGTACGATAAAGACGACGAAGGTGGTCGCTGCAAATAAAAAGACGAGAGAAAACATATTAAAAGCGAACAATAATAATAATATTAAAAAAAAAAACAACGAGGGTTGAAGAAAAGAGGAATTGAAATGATTTTTCGCGCAAACATAAATTGTAAGATACGACAGGGTGACCGACTATATACAGGATGATTCGAAATATCTCGTAATCAAAAATCGCGAATCTTAGCTAAATTTTAAATTTTATATATCGCAAGGATTGCCAAGCTTAGCTACTAGATAGTCCAAGTCATTGTTGAAAAATTTAATTTTTATAAAAATATTAAAAAAATAAATTTATTAAGAACATATAAATAATTTATTGCACCGCTATTATATAGCATTAATTCCATATTTAATTTAAATAATTATTTTAATATTGTTATTTTAAAAATAAGCGATAATATGATTATCTAAAATAAACGACGCGATATTTACGATATATTATCATACAATTTTTATTAATAAATAATTATTTTTTATATTAAAAAAAATTCAACATTAAAATCTATTATTCTTTACTATTTATTTTATTTATTTTTTTATATAAAAATACGCTTTTTTTTAAAATCAATTATATACTCGAATACCGCATCTTTTATATATAATATTTACAATTGTATATATTGATTATATCACTTAACTCTCATAAGTATTATTATATATAGATAGTTCAAATTCAGGGTTCTTGAGATTATTATTTCAAAAGTACGCATAAAAATTAATCCAAAAAAAAAATAATAATAAAAAAGGCTTTTGATCCATTCTGTAAGTACTTATATGCGTTCGGTACAATGGAGGTTCAAAATTCCCTTTCATCTCGTCTCGTTGTGACGAACCGCCTCGGGGTTCGAATCCTGGGGGTCTTCAAATGCTGAGGGGTACAAACGGAGTCGACTTTCGCCGTTTCGTCGTCTGCCAAAAGCAAAAACTGAAAATCTCGTTCGGCACGCGAGCAAATTTAAAAATTTAAACGAACCCGAATATAAACATATATCGACACGACAAAAGTGACCGCCTGCTTCGACATTTTTATTTTATTTATTTATTTTTTTTTTTTTTTGTAAATTCGTTCAATTTTGAACCGAGGTCTCGAAAAATGCGCGCGCCTTTTTAAAAAAAAAAATGAAAATAAAAAGGCGGTTAAAGAAAGAAGAAGAGTGAAATAAAAGCGCGCGACTCGTAAACAAATAAACGAACGAAGAAAACGAGTCAATTACGACGTTAAAGTTTTCGGCCACTTTGTACAACATTGTGTACGTTTTAACGACGAATTATTATATTTATGCACGGTTAAATAATTGAGAATCTGTCGTTAAGATGGTACACTTTGTTTTATTTTCAAATTATGCCTTAAAATTGAGAGCTAAAAATTATTATATAATTAATGATAAATTTCAATTATTAAATATTATTATATATAGACGTTAAATTCGCATTGCGACGTCGTATAATAATAACAGCGATAGAACGGCGATAAATCTCGTTCAATTTGATTAAACAAGCAATTAAAAAGAAGGCGATATCGATTTGCTAGCGAACGTATGTAATTAAGTTGTAATTCAACATGTAAATTATGCAAAAATATAATTAATTAAAACGCAAATAAATTATTACCGAACGTATGATTTATTATTGTTTATTATTATTATTATTAATATGTATATAAATTAATAAATATGTAACGTCAGCGATCGTATAAATCATGATTTATATAATCAACTGTATACATAATTCGAACGAAAATGTGACATTAACTATTATATTTGTTATATAGTTTATGTTCGCACTTCACGGCAAATAATGTCATAACTAATGTAAATATGTTCTTTTTTCAAGATGTCAGCTCATGATTGCTTAACATTAATTATATATATATATATATATATATATATATATATAGTTAATGAAGGTTGTATATATGGATCAAATATGAATAATTGTTAAATTTTTAATATATATTTTCACTATAAAGAACATCGATTTAAACGAGCAGTTCTCAAACTTTTTTTAACGTTCAACACATTTATCCAATATATTAATTTCCATCGATACAGATTTAATTTCAATATATAAAAATATTTTTTAATCTGCCGCACACCCAAGCTCTTCCGTAAAATGTCCGCAGTACACCCAAGTTTCAATCTAAAAATTTCACTCAATTAAATTAATTCGTAATATAATGCTAACATCGAATTTTATCAGTATGTTTCAAATGGGAGAGGGGGGGGGTATGTCACCGTTTTTGTCGATTTTTTTTTTATTTAATTCAAAAGGCAAATGTCTCCGAGAAAAAGCGCAAGGTCTCCGTACAAGGACAGACGTGTCTCGAATTAAAAACATTAAAAACCGTTTTCTAGTCTAAAAAAAAATAAAATAAAAAAAAATAAGACCCACAGTGTATGATGTGTATGTAATGTACGTGCGGTAAAGTGCGATCACGTTCGCCACTAGTTCATCATATACATTATCGTGTATGACGACGACGTTTTATTTATTTATTTTATATTCTATTTTCGAGTAAAGGGGAACGTGCGTTTATCGCGCGATATGTATGTGTGATGCGCGACGACTCGTATGCGAGCCGATTTTCAATTGAGAAATCAATTCTACGTTTTTCCCACACTACTTTCGAATCGTACGATTGCATTTAATGTGCAGTGCACAGAATTCAATTTGCATTCATTACATGTTAAATTTGCACTATTTTTTTTTGTTTATCTTAGATACTGTAATATATATATATATATAAAACATGTGATACTTGAACTGAATAGAATAAGAATGTTTATAGATGACAATTTCAATCGGCTTACCTTTTTTTTTAATTTAACAAAATATTAATTACATATAAATGATAAAAATATCAATAGAATATTATTAAATTATATAGTAATAATAAAAAAGTTGAACATTTCATGTAAAAAATGCAGTGGCGTATCAAATGTAAAATATGTATATTTTGATATCTATTAGATATGAGATAATTAATTATTAAAATTCAAATGATATCACTAGTAAAAATGTTAATATAGATCCACTATTATTTATAATAGATAAAGTAGATTCATAATCTATTGACACGTGTACGAATTTGTACACAGATCCACTTTTACATATATATATATATATATATATATATATATATATATATATATATATATATATAAGAACGTTATCATTAATTAAAAATTTAAAAACGTAATTAAATTTTATTAGTTATGCAAATCAAATATCTAACAAATATCATTAATATAAAAAAAACAGTAGACGAAGAATCCCAAGAATTTGTAGCGCAATAAATACATATATATTTTAGATGAGAGAAAAAAAACTATTATAATTCAGCGCCATTTTTATTTTATTTGTCGTCGATTTTTTTTTTCTCATCGTCGTTCAATGTTTTACTATCGTTTTTATTATGCATTCGATAATTTTTTGATTAATCGCGTCGGGAGCTGGTTCGACTGTTTTATTATTCATTAAGATGAAAAATAATAAAAATCAGACGAGACGACGTAGGGAGAGGGAAGGGGGGGCAGTTCGTTAGTAAATTATGATTTAAAACGCCTTTTCACCGGTAGCAGAAATCTTCATTAAGATTTTTCTTTTATTTTTAAAACCCGCATACATATATATAATATATTTTATATAAATTTTTGAATCATAAATTTTTTCTATATATATATATAAATTTTCAACCCAATATTATTATATACTTCATCTTACGTGTATAAATTATAAAGAAACGGTAGTCGCGACTTACCTAAAAAAAGAAGTATATCGCGCAAATTTGAACCTTATAAATATAACTAATAAGAACGATAATCGCGCGCGCGCCACTTTATCTTTTACAGCGCTTTTCAATTAGGCGCAATTATCGTTAACAATTTTACGATATTATATAAAGTGTATAAAACGTTTTTATTTTTTTCATATATATATATATATATATATATATATATATATATATATATATATATATATATATTTATAAACGTGTACGTTTCTCGAAACGGACCGAATTATAACGTGTATGAGCTCACTTATGTTGTGAACAGTCGGTCGAACAAGTTTCGCATTTTTCGCAAAATATATATCTTCTTCTTCCTTACGCCGTCTCCTTAAGAAGGTTGGCGATCCACACGGCCAAAGAAACCTTTGATACAGCCATACGAAAAATTTCCATTGACGAACAGTTGAACCAACGACGAAGATCTTTAAGCCATGAATTTTGACGTCTTCCAACTGATCTTTTCCCCTGAATTTTTCCTTCCAAAATTATCTGGAGAAGCCTATATTTATCATTTCGCAAGATGTGGCCGAGGTATTGTATTTTCCTTAATTTGATTATTTTTAATACTTCAGGATTTTTATTCATTTTTTCCAAAACCTCTTTATTTGCTACTTTGTCGGTCCAAGATATTCTTAGTATTCTCCGGTAGCACCACATCTCGAAAGCTTCCAGACGTTTTTCGGTACCAGGGTCTAGTGTCCATGATTCAACACCATATAGAAGAACAGGAAAGACATAACATCGAAGCATACGTAATTTTAATATCATGTCAGTGCTTCTAGATGTTAAAAATTTCTTCATGGCTATAAATTGCGTTCTAGAAAATATATATAGAGTCGACGTAATAAAACTCATAACGTAATATAAAATAATAAACGGTTTAACCGTCATTAATGAAAGGAGAGAAAAAAAATCTATTTCATAATAAAAAAAAATATATTTATAAAAAATACAATATATATATATATATATATATATATATATATATATATATATATATATTTATATATATATATATATATATATATATATATATTATATACACTGTTTTTATTTATTAATTTCGTTTTATTTTTATTGTAGTTAGATAAAAAGATGATACTTAATCTATTATTTTTACGAAGATGATAAATAAATGATTTTATTGAGTATCAATTTACTGTTGGAAACCGTTAATATATATATATATATATATATATATATATATATATATATATATATATATATATATATATATATATATATATATATAAGATGGTGATAATAAAAAATTTAGATAATTTTGAGATCTTCGTTTTAGTGAGTTTCAGGCATAATAAAAAAGATTGCTGCCGTATTTTTTTAAAGCGCTATATCCGTTCGAAAAAACATTTAATACAATTTTATTATTGAGAGAAAATAGTTTTATTGCGCTCTCTGAACTTTATTTTTATATAGCGTCCGTATTTTTTTTGTGGTTCTATTAATTTCATTATCGTGATACAAATTTTATATTATATATACGATAGAGTTTCACATATTTTAAATTAGGTAAACTATTGAATAAAATGATTATATATATATATATATATATATATATATATATATAAGCATTTAATTGACACATGCGCTATTATAACGTCTTACACTAAATTATATGTAAAATATGTCGGTCGGACGATTCGACACGCGAGGATAATACAACGTTTTGCGCCCACATTTTCGCACTCGAAACGCCAATAAAAGCCGACCATGACCAATTATCGCGATCCGCGACAGAAATCGCACGGAATAAAGCAATTAAACGATTAAAAACCCCCTCCCTCTCGTCGAAAACCCATAAATATTTAAAGTCCGAACGGTGGAGACTTAACGCCTTATTGACACTATCTGTAATTTTCGACCATTCATCACGGCAAACGTTATACGATTTCGGTCATCTTATCACGCCCGTAAAATATGGACGGAACCGCTTTTACCTTCCCCCCTCGTTCATTTAGTATATATATATAATAAAAAAAGAGACAATAATTCGTGAATTAATTCGATTAGACCGACATAAATCATTTCATCGCATAAAATAATAAAATTAAAAAAAATATATATATAATAATAATAATCGACGCATTCGATACTTGTTCGACGCACGGTACTCGTAAAGAGGGGCGTACCGGTAATTAAAAATATTAAATATTACATAGTATTAAATTTATACGTCGATATTTAGCCGCGTATGAGTTTAATAAAATATGGATCAATATTTATTAAAAAAAAATATATATATATATATATAAGCGATAAGATCAAGGCGTATTTAAGAAAAACATATATAATATTTACTAAGAAACTTGTGATTAAGATATTCGTGATGTCAAAACAAAAAAAAAATGACAGAATTTATTAAATATGTCATTTATAAAATTAATGTGCAGTCGATATTGCGATTGGAATTTTTTGAAAAATACACACACACACAATAAACAATTAGTACATAAATTACTACATAGAGTCGAGTATTGAAATAACTAAGTAAAGAATCCGTCAAACTTTCACTCTTATTTAGACAAGTGAGAGGCGTTACGCATAAGTAAACACACAAACAGGCACACCGACAATCTATAAACAGTAGAATTTATATGTTCGTATAAATTTCTAAATCATTCTAATTTAAATAAATTTTCCATAAGTATTTACAGAAAAAAAATGCAAAATTTATTGATACGAATATATATATATATATATATATATATATATATATATATATATATATATATATATATATATATATATATATATATATATTTAATTTAATCCGCATAATGCACTTGTGTCCTTTTTGCTCCCGTCGTTAAAATTTAAACCCGTTCACTGCGAAGCGCGCGTATTTCATTTTAAATTTATTCAAAATTATGTCCATAGCAAACAACGTACAATAATAATTTATACGACGTACACCGATTGCGGTATTAATTAATTAGTTAATTAATTAATTATTCAATTAATTAATCGATCATATCGACCCGAGTACGCGATTGCCGTTTTAGCGAAACGCGTCCCCGAATTTAATTAATTCACAATTTATTCCTATATATATATATATATATATATATATATATATATATATATATATATATAAATTTTATATTTAATAAATAATTAATTTTAAAAATATCTTATATTTTTATATAATTTTTTTATAGAGAATTCACAAACATTGAATCACTTTTAAATTTTTCTTAATATAATTTATAATACAATAATTAATTACTGGCTTTGAATTCCTTATAGATATAAGATTATTTTACAAGTTCCATAATTTATTTTTTTAAATATATTATATTAAATAAAAATATTATATATATATATATATATATATATATATATATATATATAAATATTCATTATAAATTAAATATTAAATATAAATAGAAAAAAATCTGAATCGATTCAATTATAATCGACGAGTCGACATTGAAAACTATACGAATATTAAAAAAAATATTACCAATTAAAAAAATCGAAATAAAATATATTTTAACGAATAATAACGAGTGATGGAAAAAAACTCGTAAAAATGTCGCTAATTAAACCGTAGAGGGGGGGGGACACTTGTTTCGTGCGTTAATTATTCACTATAAAACGGCCAAGTTCGTTTATTATTACGACGGTAAAAACGGAACACGCTGTATATACGAGTATGCTCCTATAAAAAAGATCATAAAATCGGTCATTACTATTTTTTTTTTCGTCCCGGTTTCGATCGATTTAATACGTTTTAATTGAACCAACTTTCAAAATGTTAATGGAATTTATTTATTTTTTTAATACACTATATTAATATAAAAATTAATTTCTATATAAAAATTGTGGAAAAATCTCACGTAAATTTGGAATGATTATATTAATATTTTTCCATTTAATTTATAATAAATCTATATTTTTTTAGTACCTTAAGTATTCTTAAACATATTTTTACAATATACTAAGAATAACTTGCAAACTAGTCCGGTTTATATGACATAACACTAATGAGAGTCACACTAACCGGACTTTATTATATATATTTTTTTATCATAATTATTTTTTGGTCACAAAATATCTTTTGTAAAAATAATATCAAATTTATGAATAATTTATAAAAAAAAATAATAATTAATTTTATTAATAAAAAAACATTTAACCGTATAATTATTAACAATTTTCCGATTAAAAAAATATACAATATCAACAAGTTTTCCGCTACAAATTGACTGTGAAAATTGGATAAAATTTCATACATTCACGTCTATGAGCCACAATAATTTTATTTATATACAGTTACCGAGCAATAGTTAACTCGTATACGGCGTGTTTCATTTTCCGTCGTCCATATTTTATTCAACGGTTTTTCCGTTGCGTTTTCCCTTCAACGTTTTCCGCATAAGTGCGGCAAACTTTATATAAGTATTGCATTCTAAAATATGCATTGAATCACACAATACATCAACGTAACATTTTCCTTCTGCATAAACAACGACGTCTGGTTTTATATAACGTCGTCGAAGGGATAGAGAAAAGGGACTCATCCTAAGACGAGAGAATATTCCCCCTTTTATTATAATATATACACACACACACACACACACACACATATATATATATATATATATATATATATACGTATGAAACACGCATATTTTTCGAATGTATATAATACGAAACACGCTGTATAATATTATGAATATTTAAATCTGCGCGAAATTCGAAGATTTCCACGCGGATAAACTTTGACTTGTAAATACGCATTTTACGATTATATTAAAATATACATGATATAATATAATCAAAAATCGCTCAATATATTATATCAATATCATATATTCGATTTATTTTAAAATAAATTACAAATTAATATTTTTAAGACAGCTTTTTTATGAAAAACTACTTAAAATTTCAATGCGTCATTACATTTTTACATTGAAACGATTATAAATATTATAAAAAAAAAATATTATACATTATATTATAATTTTTAATAAATTCGAAATATATTATAATAATATATATAAATGAAAAATACTAAATAAAATAAATTTGTAATGATTTAAGTACGAATATATTCGAACGGTCGTTTATCGGAGAACGTCGCCGTCTTTATCCCCCTTTTTTTATATACGTATATTTAATATTCCTGTTATTTTTTTTTTATTTTTTTTTTAGCACAAGTCGACTAATGGCTTCTGGTCCCGTTGAGATTCGAACCCCGAACTCCCAAAGATACACGACACTTCACTTTGCGACTCGATCATTACATTATCGAGTTAGATTCGGCGGAAAAAGAATGTAAAACCGTGTAAAAAAAAAATAATACATAAATTATTATTATTTTTTATAATATATATGAACCGGTTAATTGCTATGACAAACGTGCGACTATATATAAAATAATTAATTAATTTTTTAAAACGATAAGTCGACCGAGTCTAATTGATGCATCATAATAAAAATTATCAATAATATATATCTTTTATTATAATAATAATAATCTAGGTTTTTTTCATTAATAAATATAGTAATTTTTTTTTAATTATTTAAAATAATTATTATATATATAAAAAAATCACCATAATAAAAATTAATAGAAATATTTAGATTTTTTATTTATTTGTTAATCAATTATTTTATATTACAAAATTCGGATTATATATAGTCGTAATATTAAAAAATAATATTTTAATACCAATAAATATTTTTATGATATTTTTTGCAATATAAAAAAAATAAAGCAGATGTTTGATAAAAAATTAAAAATTTATAAAAATTAGATACAAAAGTACTTTTAGCATAACAAACTTGCTATAAATAAAAAGTACATGTTCATTAAACATCTGCATATAATTATTATTTTTATGATAACGTGTGTGCATCACGCTCGTTGTCCATTATTAAATACCAACGTAACAAACAAAACAAAACGCCAACAACAAAACATCGACTCGGAAAGGAAACGAAACGCATTCAAGAGTTATTTTAATAACTCTATAAAAGACGCGAGCGTCGTTTAATTTAATTTAATTAACGACCATAAGCGACCGAAAGAATGAATATGAAAGAAATTAAAACGAAAAAAATGGCGCGCTAACGAATGCAACTTTACGAAACAATAACAATAACGACCGATATAAATTATTATAAATGATTTTTTTTTATATATATGTATATAAATATATAATATAATATTTATACGAGTCGTTTTCTTATATCGTTCGGTCAAGTGATCACATTAACCGGCGTTTAACGACCGCGCGTAACGCAATGCTAACAACCGACAAACGGACGCACTTATATATATATATATATATATATATATATATATATATATATATATATATATATATATATATATTCGTGGTAAATAAATCTTATGAAAAAAAAATAATTATCCCCACACAACAACAGGTGCTTGGCGGACGGCGTTCGTTTATAAAGTACGCGCGATTAACACGAAAAGTGAAAATTTGGCGGGAAAAAAAATTTACAGTCCACTTTAGAACAATAAAATTAATGCAAATTTTCCTATATTACACGTTGTCACTGATATATTATTATATTTATAATATATAAATGTTTTAAAAATATTTCATACGATATATATATGTATATATATATATATGTTAATTTTTTGAACTAAATTCAATATTCATAAAATGAATTTTAATATGATTATTGATTAATAATATAATATATATATTAATAATGTTTCGGAACATTTTTTATTTAAATATAATTATTTCAAAAAATTTTTGAGAGAAGTAAAAATTTTACTATTTTCTTCTAAAATACGTTTCGAATTTTAATTCGCATTCAAAGCTAAATAAACATCGCTAAAATTAAATTTATATTCAATTTTAACATACGAAAATTGTATATTGACGACGAAGATGATGATTTATAAATTTATTAGCCGATGTTGACAATAAAAATGTTCTGATTTTTTGTTGATTCTGAAGTCCAAACTATAAAAAAAATTTCATATATATATATATATATATATATATATATATATATATATATATATATATATATATATATATATAAAATAAAAGTATTCTTAGATCCAATTTATATAGAATCGATATTTTTAAATATTATATATAATCTAAATCTTTTCTTGCCATTGAAATAAAATATATAAAAGTATATTAAATATATAATGAATACTAAACTGAAACTGACTAAGACTTGAACAATTTCATACAACATTATGGTTCAATAACCTCAATCCAAGAATATCCAATAGTCGTAGACATTAACTATCAATTTTTATAGTTATTTAATTAAATATTTTATATACGGCAAATGCATTAAAAGCAACAGTGGGTGTACAAGCAAATGCCCTATCAACGATGCACATCTAAATCGTCATCGTCGTCATCGCCGTTATGACTTCAAAACTCTTTAATAAGACGTTCGTCGACGTTTCGTTTCTAGGATAGAACGTTCAGTTCTCCGGCAACGAAATTCAATTGCGACTATCATTTTCTATGATTTCAATCTGGTCTTTATAATATTATGCACATCGTTGACATTGCATATATTTTATTGCGGCGAAAAATTAAAATAAAATTCAATAACGCGAAACGCAAGTGGGAAGATGGAAACGAACGCGAATAATTAATAGGATTGATCTAAATTATCCGATGTCCTTTTTAACCGGCCGATATGCGATAAAATAGGCGCGTTTAAATAAAATCCTATATGCCGTTTATCGTCAACGTACGTAATTAAAACGTATTATATAGACGCGATAAATTAAAATTGTCTATTTTATGTTTAATATATATTATCAGAATGATATTATTTTATATAAATAATCGTCGTTTTATATTTATAATAATATTAAATATATAATCAAGGCATTAGGAAGGCAGGTAAATTGTTTTTTTTTTTCTAGATTGCTAGGACTGTCTATAACATTTGCCAAACGACTGTTTGTTAAAATGTTTAATTATCTCCAAGTTACACGTGTTTTTACAACTCTCGATTCCTTCATTACAATAATGCATATCGTTTCGCAACCGCCGTATTCGCCCGATTTGGCTCCGCGCGACTTCTGACTATTCGGCAAACTCAAAAGGCCAATGCGGGAACGCCGTTTTGACACGATTGAGTAGATAAAAACTGAATCGAAGAAGGTGTCGAAGGCTATACCGGAAAAATACTATTCCGATTGATTTGAGATCTACATTTTTATAAACAAATTCACCATACTTTTTGATCAGTGAATTTTAAAAAATGCAGTATAGATTTATTTATAATTTTCATACAATCGAATCATTAATTCGACATTCAATTGCATTTTAATCGTTTTTTTTTTTCGTTAAAAAAGAATGACATAGACAGAGAGAAAAAAAAAAGAAAGTAAACATAGAAAATAGTTTTACAATAGAACTAGATTACGATAGAACGATCGATGCGATCGTAATTCGGTACAAATCGTCCGTTGAATGCGTTGTTTTTTTTCTTTTATTTTTTAAATCGACGTCGATTAGTAAAAGGAAAACGCGACGCTTTTCCGAACGTTCGAATCAATTAGTGAAATTGTCACAAAAGTCACATATAGAATGTTCTAGATCGACGTCGTGTTACCGATCTAGATCTTGAATGGAAGTCGACGCTGATTTATAGCATCGAAAACGTGACCAGAAGTCCGTAAAGTGCATCATGAAACTGCATATATAACTATATATATTTTTTTTATCATTTATTTTTATATTTTTAATGAAATCGATTTTATTCTATCATTTTTATATTATATAAATATTTATATGAAGATTTAAACGTGTGATTTTGCATTCTACAATGTTGTATATAATATTTATAGCGGTTTAAAGTCGTTAATATTCGTTCGATTGAACGTTGACTTTGATTGCTAACTGTCTAGTTAAAATTTAATGTTACATATTTGAACGTTTAATTACATAACTTTAACGTAATAATTATGTATTCATTTTAAATTAAAATAATCGTATAGTCAATGAAAAATTATATTAAGCGATTTTTAAAGTTCACCATACTAAAAAAAAAAAAAATGATAGTAAATAATTTTGAAATCGAAACGAATTTAAATCGACAATTCGACATGCGACACGAATTACCTACACCTGTTTGTTGCCCGTCCTTAATCTCGAATATAAATAATCGAAAGATGAAAAAATAAAACGCTTGCACACATTTTATTAACCGTTCATTTACGAAAAATGCTATATAACGACCTCCCGTTTAAACCCGAAATGACTTCATCGTAGAAATTGTTACTTAATTTTTTTCTTTTTTTTTTTTTTTTGGGACCTCATATTGTCATTCGGGTCGTGGTTTTCACGAGCAAACGTGTAATCATGTTGACGTTCACCCTAATTTGCGGTCAACGTTTTCATTTCGTTATTATTATTTTTTTCATATATATATATATTAATCATATTGAAGAAATTTTGAATGGAATAAATCGTCCACGAGATTATTAATATGTGAAAAAAAATATATAAAAACGTACCTAATATCGTATCATTAAATCAAAATTACGTGTATACAGCGAATGCGCTCAAAGGAAACATCTCCCTTATTATATACGTTAAAATAATTATTATTATTTAGGTTTTAACACCTTTAAGGTCTGAATTATACAGTAATATATTTTCATTATAATTAATATGTCAAATTGTTTTATAACTTTAAAACAAAAACAAGATGAAATTATCAATTCTATATTGAATCGTTAATTTTTAAAACAATATTTATGATTTCAATCATATATTATTATTATAAATATTTGACAGCGGTTGTCAAGTTCGATATTGTCTTTGCGTCACGTTCAAATGATTAAAAAATTCAAGTCGATAGTTACCGGTAATTTGTATGTGACCGGTTTACCGGTGTTACATATTTATAAATACATATATATATATATATATATATATATATATATATATATATAATTTCTTCGCATTTCCTGTCCGAAGCGGTCAAAGGAACCTAATCGCATAATAAACGCGCTCTCTCTCACTAACGAGCTTCGGAAGAAAAAGGTTAAAATAATAATAACAACAATAATGATGGTGGCGTTGAACTGAAAAATGAGAAAAAAAAAGAGTGAAATAATATATATATATATATATATATATTTTAAAAAAAGACCTCCCCCCCTATCCCTTCCATTCCCTCGAACCAAATGTTGCTATTATTTATTCGAGTAAATGAACCGTAAATACAAAATGTAACACCCTTTGGCCCTTCGACGAGCGAAACGTATTCGTATTAAAAATATGGGCGAACAAATGGCGAACAGAAATTCTCATTATCGACAGTAAATTTAGCGAACGAATCTGTTATCTGTGACGAAAAAAAAAATTTAAATTATATATTAAAATATTTACTATATACGTATAAAATAAAAATAATTTAAAAATAGTAACAACATTCGTTCATTATTTTTCAACGATAAAAATAAAATAATTTTGTTTAAAAAAAAAAAAAGAGTCGAATTGGTCCGCGAACGACGCGTTTAACACCGCTGAACAAGAACTAATGTATAATAACGACATGACGTAAAGGCGCTAAGCCTGACAATAGCCTCGTCACAATAAGATTAATGTCACATAATCGGATATGTTAAAAGATGAATTCGAAAAAAAAATGCGTGACGTTTGAGCACTGAATTATAAAACGTCGCTAATGAATAATTTAATGAAGTCGCGCGGAGCCAAATCAGGCGAATACGGCGATTGAGAGTTGTAAAAACACGTGCAACTCGGAGATAATTAAACATTTTGACAAACGGAAGCTTGGCAAATGTTATAAACAGTCATACCAACCTTCCTAATGTCCTGGGAATTTTAAATGACAATTTCACTTTAGTATATAACAAAATTATAAATGTTCTACGAATATTTTATTATATTTTATTACATCATAAACTACAGGTGTTTTTCTATATAGAATTTTAATTTGTACTTCTAATAATTAAATCAATTGTATTTTTTTAATCATTTTTGTACCCCTTGGTCGCATTATTAATTATCTATATTTTTTTTTCTCCTAGAAGGATTGCGTATTTATATACAAAATACGTAACATAATTTCGTCATCGTAAATAAACAACGACGAAAAGGTTAATTAAACGCAAAATAACGAGCGACGGTCACGAAACGTCGTACGAATGTAAAGTTTCGCCGATAATATACGTCTTTTACGATCGTAACGAGCGCATTTATTTATTTGTATAAAAGTTATAAAATAATAGTAAATTCTATCTGAATTATTGATAGAATATTTATTTCGTAATTTAATATTGAATATCAATGATGCGAAAAACTTTTCATAAACACTAACAGTCGTATCATTAATTTTATATAAGAATTTCACATATAAATATATATAAAAAATATTTCGAGTGATTCATAAAATTATTATATTATATTTAAAATATACTAATTTACCGTTCATTCAGAATTAAAAAGCCAAATATATATATATATATATTCTCTGAATCGTGTCGATATTTTTATTTATGCTCGGTCATCATAATCGGTTCACCACCCCTTCACCAAGAATGATGAGTTTGCAATCTGCGAACTGGTCTGCATCATCATCATCATCATCATCATCATCATCGCCACCATCGTCGACAACAACCACCTATCGACCACCCTTTATAAAAATAACGGACAGCTGTATAGTGTAGAAAATGTACCGGCAATTACTCGACAATTTACCGATTTTGACCGTTATCGACGAAAATATTATAAAAAAAAATCGAATTCATCACTGAATATAATTCTAATTTTATTTTATTATAAATATTACCAATACTCATTTATCAATAAAATATATATATATATATATATATATATATATATATATATATATATATATATATATATTATATATATGGTATACTACTATGATCAAAAAGTAAGGTGAGTTAAACATGTTCTTACAACTTTTGGTTCCTTCATAACGATAATGCATCGTGTCATATCGTTCCGCAACCACCGTATTCGCCTGATTTGGCTCCGTGCGACTTTTGGCTATTCGGCAAAATCTAAAGGCCAATGCGGGAACTGGAAAAAGCGTTGGCAAAAGTGCGTTTCATGAGACGATGATTACTTTGAATCGGATGAAATTGATTTGAAAGAATAAATAAAGAATTTACATTTTATAAATAAATTCAAAACACTTTTTGATCACAGTTTATTATATATGTATTCGAATCAAATGATACATCTGTTGTTATATGGGATTATATTACCAACTTTCTCGGTCAATCACTGGTTTTATAAGCATCGGCCATATTTGTTGCAATACGAAACGCGTTATATTAAAAATATACATGCACTCAAAACATGCACCCGTATATATATTATTGGAAACAGTGGGAAACCGGTGAATATTTTGGGAATTAAAGCCACATGTGCCCGGATGAAAGAATTAACGGGAACATCGACTAAACTAACCCCAAAAAGCACACCAGAGACACGTCACTCAAAAACCCTTCGGTTAAAATTTTTGTACCACCCTTATATATATATATATATATATATATATATATATATATATATATATATGTGTGTGTGTGTGTGTGTATGTTAAAACAAAAACTGGAACCATATGGTGCTTGACTAAACTTTCGAACTCAATATATGAATATTATTACGTCGAATTTAAAGTATTAACCGTGAAAAATAGACTAGGGTTCAAAAAAAAAAAACAATCCCCCATTTATACCAATCGCAGACGAGAAAATGTATCATACAATGAAATGAATATATTATAATATGAAAAATTATATTTATATAGAATAATAATTTAACACTTTCATAGAAATCTGTATATAAAATATCACGAAGCTATAATAAATAACTAATTAAATTTAACTATTATACGCTCTTACGATCGGGAAAATTGTTAACAAGTATTTTTACATTGCGTGAAATTAAATATAATAATAAAAAATATAACTTACTTTTTTTTTTAATCGAAAATTCTAAATAATTATAAAAATATTACTATATAACATTTCATTTGCCGTGACAAGATTAATAATAATGAAGCGTGTCCAATGTGACCGCAGCCTCGTTTTCTTATATCGAATTATTAGCGATGCGCGTGTGAGAAACTATTTAAATATTATAAACATTTTTAATTAACATTCTCGATATATATATATATATATATATATATATATATATATATATATATACATTTTTTTTCCACTTTATATTGTCGAATATGAAATCATTCGTTTCATGTGCCGAATCGATAAATGATCTAAACATCGTTCAAATTTACATAAACGACATTCATTCAACGAGTACTTGCATATAATTTTAATGCGGATAGTTTCTAATTAACAATATTGACCATTAAAAATAATAATGCAACATTTTCCACATATTCAGTCATTTATTATTCATGACTCGAGATCGTGATCACACTGTATAAAGCGGCGATTTTTTTTTTCTTTCTATAATTTTCTACAATACGAAAGATTCTCAAATATATTACGAATAAGGTGAATTTGTTTATAAAATGTAAATTCTTTATTTATTCTTCAAAATCAATTTCATCCTTTTCAAAAACAATCTTGCCAACAAACAGTCGGAATAGTCTTTTTCCGTTTATAGCCTACTTCGATTCAGTTTTTATTACCTCAATCGTATCAAAACAGCGTTCTTCAGCGAATAGCCAGAAATCGCACGGAGCCAAATCGGGCGAATACGTTGGTTGCGATTGTGGTTAATTTGATTATTAAAAATATATATTTATATCAAATAGTAGATATTATAAAATTAATATTCAGTAATTATTTCAGTACATTTTGAGGACGTTTTCCTTCAATGTTGTGTCGCATTTATTTCTGTATGCGTTGGCGATACAAGAGATAAAGAGAAAATGTGGATTTTGGCATTCCATTCTTTCTAATTTGAGACTCACACACGAGGGTTGTTATTCTATTTTCTTCGACATTTAAACTCTCTCTTTATATAAATATCGACCGCGTATGTGTGTGTGTGTGCGTGTGCGCGCGGGTACATGTTCGGTTTTTCTGTACGAAAAACGAGAAAGAGACCCGGTCTAAATGTGAGACATTCGAGCCGTTTCCTGTTTTAACTGCTCTAACATCGCCATATTAAAACAGTGGAGAAAAAAAAAGTTTCAATTTTTAACGTGCATAGATAACCGTCGACGGATTCACATCCATACTAAACCGATTAGTTACAGACTATGGGTTAAAATCGATATATTGTATCAAAAATAAAAATAAAAATCTATCTATATATCAATAAATAATATAAATGTATTAAAAATGATCGCGGATTATTTAAATATATCATTTATAAAAATGTAATAGTTAAAATTTATTTAGTAATTATAAGTGTTGTGTTCTATTTGTTGCTAAAGATGTGAAAAATCGTTTTGAACAAAATGCAAAATATTTTACGATATAAACGACATCTTCTATTATAAATTACGTTCTGATTAATCTAAAAATAAATGTTACATAGAATGATAATATATGCAATATTCATAAAGGATATTAAACTCATTACTATGATTCTATTTGAATAATATATACCAGAGATGGTCAAGCTACTTGATAATCTGAACCATTTTTCAAAATTTAAATTTTTTTTGAGCCTTAATTCAATACGTATTAATATTTTTTTCTTTTACAAAAATTATATTTATTGAAAATATATTAATAAAAGTATAAAATTTTTTTTTTTGATAATTCTTTAAAATTTGATTGGTGACAGTACTTTTCAGTTGCACGTGATCTGCGAACCGAAGTTTGATCACCCCTGATACTTTTTATATGAAATCGACAGTTATCTTTATATACAATTGTTATATATAATATTTTCATATAACAACTGCACCATCGCAGGTGTCAAAAAAATAAATATAGATCATTATGAAATATAATAATGATAAATAAATAAAATCGCACCTGTATATAAAGTAAGTCATATCGAATTATATATATTTTTTTTTCACATTCCGAACGAGCGTACGAACTTTACAAAACCGAGCTTATTACATCGTAAATAACACGTTTAAATCGCATGAAAAGGTGTATATATTATATATGAAACGAGCGTTTAAATAATAATAAATATATGAAATTTGTATGTTCGATGTTACGCATTTTTGCTGAAAATAAAAAATATATATATATCCGGATATCGTCCGTCAACTTGTGACATATTGCAATATAATGAGTTCATGATATATATATATATATATATATATATATATATATATATATAAATATATATATATATATAAAGTAATGTAGTGCTACTTATATTATTTAGTCACGTAAATGATACACGGTTTAATAATACGTGTGAATGTATAAATACAATGAGAAAACGATTTTCTATACATATTTATGAACGCATTCTGCTATTGAATAATGTCAAATAAACGTTGAGCTAATGATTCGATTCTAATTAAAATAAAAAAATATATTTTATAATGAAAATAATTTTTATTTATATTGCAAATTCACAATAACGAAATCGCATTCGAAATTTAACTACGATAAACGCATAGTGAATAGTTTAGAAATGGCATTTGTGTGTTTTGAAAAGTCAAGTCACTCTTTTTTTTTTTTGTATTTTGTACATTGACAAAAATTTCCTAGAACTATATTTTAGATATACCTTAATTTTTTTTTTGCACAAACACAAAAATTCGCAGCGGGGTGTGTTATTTTTGTGAGCGGAAATTTCTATACTTTTTAAAAGACAAGTCGGACCGCGTTCGAAATGCGATATAATATAGCAATACAATAAACAATGCGGCACAAAATGCAAATTCTGAGAAAAAAAAAATATGTAAGTATGTACATCAAAACCGCTCGGCTACCTGACATTTTCGACGATCGGAATCAATTTTGACAGCTGCAAAACACATGTCAAAAAAAAAAAATAAAGCACGGCATGCAATAAAAAAAAATTGTAAAGGAAATTTAATTAGCAAATAAATAATTAGCGCAAAATTTTCACTGAAATTTGAGACCACCCAAAAATTGACGATTATTTTTTTTTTCAAATCGTTATGATGATAAATTATATACGCGCGACATTCGCAATTGTCAAATTCGTTTATCGAAAGTACGAAAGTCGAGAATCTCTTTTATACGTATTTTAATTGTGGCTCGCGAAAAATTTCAAATTATAAAAAACGGCACGCCAATTATCAAACAGCTTGACCATCCCTGATATATAGTAAAAAAAAAATTATATATATATATATATATATATATATATATATATATATATATATATATATGCTTGGTCACCGTTAATCGAGACCGGTAAATAAATAATTGTCGTTAAATTTCGTCGTTAATAAGCGACGGGAAAATCAGGAGAGCGTAAACCGAAACGCACTTAATGTCCGGTTTGTTCCTCGATTCCAAAGTCGAACATTCACCATTATTAATTACGTCTTATTAGTGCGAAAAATTAATTACACATCTGAGCACTCGATAATGTCAACGGTTCGTGTCTTTTTTATATGTATATATATATATATATATATATATATATATATATATATATATATATATATAATGTATGTAATAATAACAATAAATAACGAGGTTGTCATCGTGCGTGCATAGAAGCAATTAACCCTTGCGATGACTTTGCCGTTTTCAATTTTCCATTCAGAGATTTGTCATTACATATTCCCATTGATGTTATTATATCGATTGTTGTGTTGGCACGTGTTGTTGGCAATTTGAAAAAAAATTGTAAATATTTTTTTTTTAAGAATCGTAATGGCTTTAAATCTTGATATAACACTGTGATCAAAAAGTAAGGTGAATTTGTTTATAGAATATAAATTCTTTATTTATTCTTCCAAATCAATTTCATCCCTTTCAAAGTAATCCCCGTCCGATAAAACGCACTTTTGCCAACGCTTTTTCCAATCTTTGAAACGATCGGAATAGTTTTTTTTCCGGCCAAGACCTTCTTCGATTCAGTTTTTATCTACTCATTTGAGTCAAAACGAAGTCCTCGCATTAGCATTTTGAGTTTGCCGAATAGCCAGAAGTCGCACGGAGTCAAATTAGGCGAATACGATGGTTGCGGAACGATATACAGTATATTGTAATCAAGATTTGTAAAAAAAAACATGTGTAACTCGGAGATAATTAAACATTTTGACAAACAGACGCTTGTCAAATGTTATGGACAGTTCTATCAACCTAAGAAAAAAATCACAATTTACCTGCTTTCCTTTTAAATGACAATTTCACCTTACTTTTTGATCACAGTATTACACATTTAAAACTATTTAATTTTCGTCTATAAAGTACCTTGATATAATAATTATTGATTTGAAAATTGTTTATCACTCAAATTTAATAATTATAATTATCAGTTACTAGCTATTGACTCGCAAAATAATTTGTCCTATCAGCATATTTTGAATAAATTTTCACTTGAAAATTAAGTATAATATATATAAATAATTTTTAAAATATTTATATGAATTTCCAGTAACATATATATTTATATACGTTAACATATGGATTTCCATTCTTGAATATCATAAAATGAATGAATGCAAAACGTCGTCACGAAATCATTAGTGTAATTCTGAATTAATTTTTCTTCACATGAGAAACTCGTGTACATATTTATTTTTTTCAATGACCACATCAAAACCGTATATATATATATATATTTTTTACTTCAATTAAATCCGATTGAAGATTCATTATATAATTAAAAAGAAAAATATAATAAAGGAAAAATATAGACCGCGATTGTATCGCAACATTGTATCGCACAATGAATAAACTTGGAATTTTCCGTGATAACCGACAAAATGTTGATTTTTATCTACGCGTTATCGTTAATGTAATTCGTGTAAAATTACTGTTAACAAATTTAAAATCATCGATAAAACCGAAAGACGTGTCTAAAATATTATAGTCTTTTTTTTTTCATATAATAAAATTTAACTAATTTGTCGTGTATTTTTTTTTTTATTATTATTTCACATCACAATAAACAAATATCTTATCGCGAATTCAATAATGCAATTAATCGCCGTTCAAATCTTTACTGCTTAATCCCTCTTATTCGCATGATATTAATTATAGAAAATAGACATGTTTTTCACTGATACAATTCAATTGTGATCATAATTATAAATTTATATATATATAAATATATTTATCTGTATATCACGATCTAAATTGAAAAGTTGGATTTATCGTCGACCTCGATTATGCGCGTAACGTTTATTGCGAGTTCTATCAAAAATAGACCTCGCTCACTCGTTCACTTGTATCGTTTGCGTTCTGCGATCATTTTACGGTGGAGAAAAAAAAATCGCATTTGAACCGGAACACGATTCGAAATGTGTGGGTGTCGTTATCGTCGTTGGTCTATGACGAAAATGGTCGACATTTATAAGGCGACGTGTTGAGATCAAAGAATTGCGGTGGGCGAATGATTGAGTATCGGACAAAAGAGTCGTTACCGAAGACCACCTCTTATGTTTTGTGAATCATCCTGTATATATATATATATATATAACAAAAAAAATATATATAATATAATGCATGGTGGAGAATATTAAAAAAAAAATCCTTTAAAACGATTCCGAAGTGCTGTTGCTATTCAAAGGTTAAGTGTTGTACTCGACATTCGAATGACTCTCATTATTATAATCGGCAATGAAAAAGTCGTATAATGCATACAATATGAGAATATTTATTATTATTTTATTACATATGAGGATCTAATTCATAGAAAAATCACCCTAAATATTGATTACATATTTATTTAAGATGAATTTATTTATAAAAATGTAATTCTTTATTTATACTACCAAATCAATTTCATACATTTCAAAATAATTCCCGTTCGATAAAATGCACTATTGCCAACGTTTTTTTCTAATTCTCGAAACAGTCGGAATTGTCTTTTTCCTTAGCATTAGCTTTTTTAGTTTGTCAAATAGTCAGAAGTCGCACGGGGCCAAATCAGGTGAATACGGTGGTTGCTAAAAAGTCGCGAATAACCAATACAGCAAGACATGGTGCATTATCTTGATAAAGGAACCAAGAGTTGTAATTACACGTGTAACTCAGAAATAATTAAATATTTTGACAAATAGACGCTTGGTAAATGTTATAGATAGTCCTACCAATATAGGAAAAAAAAATACAATTTACCTAGCTTTCTTAATATTAGCCCGGGAGTTTTAAATGACGATTTCAACTTACTTTTTAATCACAGTAAGTAGTAAATATATAAAATGAAAAAAAAAACACATAATTTTAATATGAAATATAAAAATATATATCAATAGAAAAAATCGTGTAAAATCGTTATCTATGACAAAAAAAAGACAAGGATTTTCTACGTATCTAAACGTGTAAAGATAAGTGAGCTACCAAATCTACGATTGTATCGAAAACGCATTACTCGTTTTTTTTTTCTATTAATAAATAAATAATAGTAATGTCAGAATAAATAAATATAAAAAAGCCGTTCGTCGTTATCACCGTGTAAAAATATAATTCGACGTGTCTGTCTCCTTTTTTACGACGTTTGTTGTAAATTTAAATTCTGATTTTATATGAGACAAATATGTCTATAATAATAATATGTTGTGTTTACGTAACATTTCAAAATAAATATACGATAAATCCTCAATGATAATTTATGAATTAATATTATGATAAAAAAAAAATATTTATTTTATAAATGATATTTTTTCGTGAATCATGTCGAGAACGAACGGAAATACTGATCTATTTATTCTCAAAAGTTTTCCTTTTTTTTTTTCTCTAGCGACACTCTCTTAAGCTGGATCCGCATCGAGCGACGACAGCTTAATCTATATAATGGTTACAAAAACTTGTTCTTATTATAAATGTTAAGCACTTACAAATGCTAGCACTAGTTGTCGTTAAAGCACACGCGAATCTATCCTTAATTGCGGATGCAAATGCTGCATAATATAAACCAGATGCTTATATTATAAATGAAAAAGACATTTAAAAAGTGTCACTTATTAATATTAAATCGGAATCGTTAATATTCACTTATCAAAAAATAAGGAGAATTTGTTTATAAAATGTAAAACGGCGTCCACGCATTGGCCTTTCGAGTATTCCGAATAGCCAAAAGTCGCACGGAGCCAAATCAGGCGAATACGATGGTTGCGGAACGATATACAGTACGACATAGTGCATTATGTCGTACTGTCTATTATAACATGACGCTTAGCAAATGTTATAATAGACAGTCCTACCAACCTAGAGAAAAAAAATACAATTTACCAACCTTCTTAATGCTCGGGAATTTTAAATGACAATCTCACCATACTTTTTGATCACAATAGTATATAATGTATGTTAAAATTGTACAATTTTAAGATATCATGGTTGTTGTAAAATACGATTTTATTACTAGTTGCTATCGATGCACTTTACGAATGAAGTGTAATGAAAGTTTATAAGGCTATCTATTATATATATATATTATTTATGACACTAGATGCTACTTATTGATTTTAAATAAAAAAAGATTTATTTTTACTAAAAATTTTACTTTCATAATAGCGATAATACAGATTCGAATATCAATCATTTTTCACAACTCAATATAAATTAATAATTATATATATATACATTTAAATTTTTTAAATATATAGAAAATATACCAATTGACGTTATCAATTATATGGTTTTATCTTATGGCCCGTTGATAAGATGGGTAAACCGTGTATTTTTTTTTTGTCTATCATAGCACGACTCCACAAATGGATATGTATAGTCATTTTTAATGTACATTTTATACCCCTGGATTAATATACAGGTAGTTACGATCCAAGTTTTATTATATACAGGATCCACTACCGACCGAAATGTTCGATAGATATAATGCAATAAATTACATATTACCGACCGCTAATGTTTCTATATCTTTATGACGCGTTGCTAGATTAAGTGTTAACATCGTATATATATATATATATATATATATATGTGTGTGTGTGTGCGTCACGTATAATAATTTTATATTACGCGATATCTTTATTATATTATTTTCATTATAATAAAATGGGGGTACAATGTTGTTTTCACTTCGCATATATACTAATCGAAATATATGGAAAAAAAAATTAATATGTACATTTTCTATTGAATAAAAAAAAATCAATATAATCTGAATTATATTGAATTTTTTCGAAAATCTAAATTTATTTATAATTTAATAATAATAAAAAAAAATAATTTTGTACATTTGAATATAATTGTAAATTATCAATGAATTCCGATTCGATATATAATTGATAAAAAAAAAAATAATAATACGAAAAATATATAAAATTCATCAAAAGTTAATAATTAAATAAAATAGTATCAAATTTTAATATCGAATCGATCGGTCGCGGTGTACACGAAATAAATTTATTATCACGATTATATTTTAGAATTTCCGTCTAAATCACACGAAATTACGTAAGGTCCATATTGACATAATCGCGTTTATATTTATTTTTTTTGTACTAGTGTGTGTGTGTGTGTGTGTGTAAAATTTTGTGTACATTTCCCATATCTAAACATCGTGTAATCGGTTGTGTCACAACGCGTAACAATGTGACACTGTCGTTGAACCTGGTGCGATATGACGTATGAAATTTCACTCGAAAAATATTTGAGAAACGTCGTTAAAAATATATTATAATTATAAATAATGACATAATTATTTTTAATTCAATATTTATAAACATTCATCGCCCGAACGTCTACTAGATTTACCGTGCGATTTACACTACATACTACTGTGATCAAAAAGTAAGGTGCAATTGTCATTTAAAACTCGACTCATATCGTTCCGCAACCGCCGTATTCGCTCGATTTGACTCCGTGCGACTTCTGGCTATTCGGCAAACTCGAAAGGCCAATGCGGGTATGCCGTTTTGATACGATTGAAAAGATTAAAACCGAATCGAAGAAGGTCTCGAAGGATTTACCGAAAAAAGACTATTCCAACTGTTTTGAAGACTGAAAAAATCGGACGAGGATCACTTTGAAATTGCAGCAGTTTTAAAATTATATAATTTCTCACAAATATTCCTAGAAAATAATAAAAGAGCAACGTTTGAATTTTGTCACAGTAAATAAAGTTTCGTAAAATCACAATGGCGTTCTTCACACGGTTTTAATTGTCGCCTTTTTCTCTCTCTCTCTCTCTCTCTAGTTTTCTTTTTTCTTTTACGGTCGAATTTACCTGTTCACCATTCTTATCGAAAAGGACAAGTGGAAAAAAGGACTTTGTGTCGTAAGCGAGTCCACGATACGACACAAAGGCGCTGCGTTGTTGTTATCCTTTATTTTTATCCTGGGAGGAGAATAAAAACGAAAAAAAAAAAAGGATATTTTTAAGTGCGCACAATAAATCAAACGATACAAGTGCGTCGTCGTAAAAGTGACTAATTGTTTATAGAAGACAATATTTATGTCCGCATTGATCGATACCAAGGTTTTTTTTTTACACTAATTATGATGCTTATATTCTCTCACAGAGGCGTCACTAGGATTCGACGTTATCTGTGATGCTTTCAAATTTGAAATAGCGCCCATAAATAACTTTCAAATTCTATATTATATAAGACTGCATTCACTCTTTGATTTTTGATCCATTAATAAAGATTTAATTTTTTTTTATTAAAAAATAAAGATATAAAAATTTTGTATAATTTTAATTTTATCATCAATATATAATACATTTTTCAAAAAAAAACATTTAAATATTTTTAATCAACAAGAACTCTGAAATAATATAACACCGTGTGAAATAAGAGATAAATCGCATTATATTGATAATCATAATTCCGAGTCGAAAACGCGAACCCACTATTAATAAAACATAAATTTATATTTATGCTTACGATATAAAAATGAAAACAAAAAATAAATAAATAATACATACACACGTATAGGCGTTATTTATGACAGTTGTAAACCTGTCCATATTACGCCGACGTTTATCAGCACATTGTATAATGCGACTCGGTAAAATTAGTATTTTATGATTTTATTGTAAGGAATAAAAGCTCTCGTTTTTTTTTTGTGCCCCCCATTTTACAGCTGAAATTATAAATAGTTTTCAGATATGAATGTACAATAATGGCGAGATAATGATATTGAAGTGTTCGATCGCGCGTTATTAAATTTTCGGTGAATGCCGTTTATGAAATTTATATATAAAAATATAAATATGTATTATAAAATATATAATATTTATTCATTAAATCATAAACAATCGATTTCCATTTAGAAAAAAAAAATGTATTCGATATTTTCCGTGTTAATTTTATTACTCGTTTTACGCGATAACGGCGCGCGACATAAATCAAAGTAATTTGCTCTAAACGTCGTCATAATTTATATGTACGAATAGTTTATAGAGTCATGAGTTATACGTATAAAAACATTAGTGATATCACTTATTAAGATGTAATTGCACATGTCGTTCTATATATTATAACATTATGAATTATTATAAAATCGAATTTTTGAAATATGATATATATTATACATACCACATATGCATAACACTGTGATCAAAAAGTAAGGTGAATTTTTTTTTATAAAATATAAATTTTTTATTTACTCTTTCAAATCAATTTCATCCCTTTTAAAGTAATCTCCGATCGATAAAACGCACTTTTGCCAACGCTTTTTCCAGTCTTAAAGTAGTCGGAATAATCTTTTTTCCGGTATAGCCTTTGAGACGTTCTTCGATTCGGTTTTTATCTCCTCAATCGTGTTAAAACGGCGTACTCGCATTGGCCTTTTAATTTTGTTTCTGAATAGCCAAAAGTCGCACGGAGCCAAATCGGGCGAATACGATGGTTGCGGAACGACATGAATCGAGTTTTTGGCAAAAAGTCACGAAGAACCAATATAGTATGACATGATGCATTATCGTGACGAAAGAACCAAGAGTTTTAAAAAAAACGTGTAATTCGGAGACAAACAGACAAACAGACGCTTGGCAAATGTTATAGACAGTCCTACCAACCTAGGAAAAAATATAATTTATCTGCCTTCCTTTTGATGCCCGGGAGTTTTAAATAACAATTTCACCTTACTTTTTGATCACAGTAATACATAATAAAAATGATCTAATGTATTAAATTGTATCAATAAATTTAATATTCTATATATATTTCGGTAAAAATTATATATTAGAAGGTTAAAAAAAAACAATAGGGCTAATATAGAATTATTTGAGGGTTGGTGAGATGTAAAAGAGGAGTGATGTGGGTGGATTTTTGCATTGGTGTCGTAATGTGAGGGGATTCGAGTTTCACAATGGGGGCCTCCGGTTTTGTTCACCTGGCGCGAAACCCGATACGGGGCACGAGGCCCCCATTTACCGCGAATCATCGTTCAACCCTTTTGTTGCGGGGTCCACTCGATCCATTCAACGATTGAATTCTGCGGGCCAAAAACCTGCGGACGATTGTCGTCGGTCGACAACAATAATCCGCCCGAAAACCCTTTCGATTCATCTCGTTCTCGACACGTTATATTATATATACAGTGTGATCCAAAAAAATATATATATATATATATATAATCACACTACAATAGTTTTCAGAATATAATCGATTTTTAAATTATTGCAATTTATTTTCATTTTTGCCAATTTAGACTAATTGAAAATTTTATGTGACATGTCGTAAATTTTAATTACATAAATTTAACACCTACATTAAATTCGCCTACCCAATAATAAACTTAGATTGTGAGTAATATTTTGTTAAAAGTATGATATTGAATAAAAACAATATCCACAATTTTATACTACATATATGATTTGAAGTACCTTTTTAAAAGCTAAATTGAATTCATATTCCAAAAAAAAAAAACGGCATATGTGAACGCTTCGCTGTAAATGTACAGAAATCACTCTATTTTTGTAGCGGAATTGTATTTAAAATTTCGACCATCCTGTATATATTTATAAAGGACGTAATGTGGACAAAAACTTAAGCGCTTCAACCCCCACATTTTCATTGTTAGCTCGAACATAAGTTATGAATTTTCCATCAATATGCACTTAGTGTACGAATAATCGAGAACTTGATTGCAGTCACAAAGCCGCGTTTACACGTCAAAAACTCTGACGAAACAATGCCATAGAAATCGAGTAAGCGCAGACCATTTATTTATTTATTTTTTTTATATAAAATATATTATTATTATTTTATTTTTTATTTATTTTTTTATTAATAATAAACACGATTCGTTTCTATTTTATTCCGTCTCTCTTTCTCTAGACGATCGATAATGCGATTTCAATTAACCTTTAACACCGGCATCGTAGATCTATCTTGTAACGAGAATGATAAATGATATGCGAATGCAATAAATCATTATCCGATTAAAATTTATTAAATGCATCTGAACCCAGTAACATATTCACGCACCCATCGCGTCAATGCCTCCATTAATTTTTTATAAGTTTAATTATAATTTCTGAACTTTGGATTGGAACGCATTTTTCTAGCTGCGTCGTATCAAATTGAAACGCTTTCAATACTTAATCGTTAATAATTAACTTTTCACGTTGATTAAAATAACATTGAATCATTATTCCTGCAGGCGCTGATTTGAAAAATATCGCTTAAAACTACCTTACCTTATAATATCAATGATTAATAAACAAGAAATGATGACGATATAGAAATTGAACTCACCTGAAACAAAGAAAAAAAAATCGTTAAAATACAATAGTTTATTATATACTTAAAATTATGATAGCGATTATATTTTTACATCACATACTCATACTTATTCAGATAGAATTTCAATTACAAATCTTATCTAATAACATTGCCGATAACGTTTATTATAATATTCTATCAATTTTGACTCTTGATTCTTGTTTTTCGATGGAATCTCAATTTTATTGCTGGATAAAGCGATAAAGTGTCAATAAAATAAACGTCAGAGAATGTTAAAAAAAATATATCGTTTCTTTAAATATAGCAATGGAATCGAAGAAATATTTCGAGTCACAACGGATGATAAGGGGTTAAGCAACAACTTGCACAATAGAACTCACGCTTTTATTAAACGACAATAAGAAAATGTACAATCGAACAGAGAACGTGATGAAGATAAAGATTAAAACGCGAAGATAAAACGAACAGCCTTAATGAGTAGTATTATTTCCATTTCGATTTTCTTTATTATTATTATTATTATTATTATTATTGTAACAATACAATTTTTCTAATTTTTTAGAAAAATTGTATATATTGCTACTTACTATGCACGACTCAAATTATTATAAAACCATAATAAATATAATAAAAATTATACGCAATGTGTAAATTGAGTCGTATTAGAGTTCACATTCTCAGCGGTCACAGCTGACCGTTTTGATTGACACATTGCGATTAGGATGTGACATTACACGCGTCGAAACTTTACCGGACGTCACGATTTGCATTTTTTAAATACATTATTAATAATTAAGCGATAAATATTCCGTACAATTTTCACTTTGGCTTTTTCTTTTAATAAATAATTTTTTTTTTTTTCAATAATTTAATATTTGATACCGTTCGTTCCATCGTTATTATTGCAATTTTGCGGGGAACGTTCGTTAATCCTCTTTTGCCGAAACGTATCAGATATACGCAGTAAAGGCTGAACCTTATCCATATCGAAATCTCCAAATCTCCATATGGCGATCGGTGCTTAACACCAGTCACCGAAGCATTAACCTAGTATTTACCGTTTAGATTTGAACCAACGACGCGATTTCGAACCAGCGAATCGCTTTGCTATCTGTTGATCAGTA
Source organism: Leptonema lineaticorne (assembly GCA_024500535.1). Taxonomy (NCBI): domain Eukaryota; kingdom Metazoa; phylum Arthropoda; class Insecta; order Trichoptera; family Hydropsychidae; genus Leptonema; species Leptonema lineaticorne. Next base: position 11,238,006 of record JANIJI010000065.1, read on the forward strand.
TCGAGAGCTTTAACCGTTGATCTCTTAGTACGGCTGCACGATTAAAACTTTACATGACATGACAAAAATGTACATGACATATTAATACAGTACAACCGCTGCGATATAATTATTTGTATACATGTGTAGATTTTACGAATTAATTAACATAGTGGTTGATCCATAGGGAATACTTTCAATATTAATATCGTAAATGAAACCGGTCGCATATTAGATAAATGGACGATTCCATATTACAACTATGTTACTAGTTAAATTAGATTTTATTATAAATGTACAACTGTATATAAAGATGAAAATAATAACTATGACGACACCTCAACGGAAGTGGCAATTTTACAGTATTCAAATTGTATGCGCGCTCAAGATATATATGTATACATACATATATATATATATATATATATATATATATATATATATATATATATATATATATATATAGAAGAAGAAAAAAAAAGTATCTCACCGCGACATCAACAGCAAAATATGGCGTCGTAAAAGTAATAACAAGCGCAAACTGTATGAAAAAAAGAACAAAAAAAAAAAATCCACAAAACCATAGGGTACATTCTGAGAAGGTGAAATAAACTGGGGAGCGGAGCAAGCGCATAATACGAGCGAGAAGACGCCGCCGAACAATTTCAAAGTCAAATTTTCAGTTTTTAAAATTACCAAAAGTGAACGTAACGTACAACAACAACAGATGGTTATAATGCCGAGCAACCAAACCATGGAACCAACCAACAAACCATCCAGTCCCATCGTGGAGACCGTTTATCACAATTTCCTGTTATAGATACGGGCGACGAGTCTACCTCGCGGCATACCCAGAGATGGCTGAGGATAACGGCGACATTATACTTTATTTTTCTATCTCGAACAGCCGAGATAACTAGGTACGGTCCCCGTGGGAATCCTCCATCTGACTTTCATGAAAAATACCACCTTCTACCCCTATAAAGGAAAGGGGATGAAAAAAAATGAGACTGAAAAAAAAACAAGCTCTGGAAATTTGTTACGAGGTGCGATGTATGCGCCGACGAAGAGATGAGCTCCGCAGTTCGTTATCTCCGTATAATAATGCTTTATGGTTCTACTACAGTTCTAAACTAAAGACAAACATACATGTCCTCTATATATACTAACACACATACGTTTTTTTTTAATGTTAAATAAAGTCAAAAAATATAATACAATTACATAATTGTGTGTTAGGTCATTAGAAGTATACACCTTTTTATTATTATATATATTTATTCAGTTTATTAAAATTAAATTGCAAATATTATAAAAGTAACATAAATTAACAAATCATCTATTGATCATGCTATTATGTACTTATATTAACGTGATATTTTATATATAATATGTGATGACGTCAGCGTGAGAGCGTGAGTCGTTGGACGCGCGGCGGCGTTAGCATTTTGTATATAATGATTTTTCAATATTGAGATATACAAAAAAGTTTTAATAATTGAAATATTGCAAAAGACATAACTTTCTTCATTATCTATTATTATATACATTTTGGCAAGTTGATTGAATAATATAAATACATATCGCAATATATATAATGTTAAAATATTTTTTATCATAAATGCATACGTGAAAAAATGCGTTCATATCTCGCGAAAAGGGGATTATTATTATCGTTAATAATAATTTCGACAATAGATTTAATGATACGCTTTCAATCGAGAGACCTTTGGATGTTTGTGTTTTTTTTTGTTTAATATTGGACTTTTATATCTATTTTTTATTATTAGCATAATGATTTGTACTGTATCTAGATTATTTAATTGCGCGAAATATTGATTATCATTAAAAGTAGATTATGCAAAATTCATCATAAATATGCGAATTTTCAAATTATATCAAAATCGAATCACTATATATAAATTTAAAAATATTACACAATATAAATTATTTAAAAAAAAAATATGAATGAATTAAAAATATAACGCCAATGGATACAAGTGAAAAAAAAACCGATCGCGTACACGAGTGCGCGCGTCCTCTTCGCACTTGTGCCCTTTGGACCGTTAATGTGCGCGAAAGCGTGCACATTTTGATTGTCCGTTATTAAAAAACTGCTACGGCATATTAGACTTATCATATACTGTACGTATTATTTGCCTAGAGGCCGACTTTATCTAACCACGTCGTCGGTGCCAAAGGGATTAACTCTTATCGCGCTCAGCTACTCATTTCATATCCGAACCGAGTAAAATCCACAATATTATCATCATCGGTAATCACACCGTTTCAATCCGAAAAATCGAATATATATATATATATATATATATATATATCATGCATAACATAAATGTATCAACAGGCGGTTACCATCTAAAAATACGTTGAAAATATATCGTTAATCCGAAATAATTCGCAGATATCGCGCAATGAAAGCGCAGTGACGCCCGATGCTTACCATTGAAATCAACGGAGCGGAAAGAAAGTGATGAATGAGCCTCCATTTATTAAGCGGACAACGATATCGAGAAAAATAAATCGAAATTAACCCCCCTTAAGTCGATTTGTGCCTCAAAAATTAGACAAAAAATAAGCATCATCATATACCATAAATGATTGTTTGTTGATATATTTTTTTTAATCGAATATTTATTTAATATCGGCAAATGAATTAAGGAAAAAATAAACTTAAAGCCGGCAGGAAAATTGTTGACTTTTCAGAATGAAATTATGGTTTAAAATTAATAATAATAAACGCTTTCGTGTAAAAAGCGATACGGATTACGGAAAATTGCAGAACGTCGAAATTTTCCGATGACGCTTCGAGCGAATCGGCATTATTTTCGCAGATGAAAAATTAACCGAGAAAAGCGAACAACCCTTCCTTCTCGGCTTTCGGCCGACAAAAGCAAGAAGGGTGCTTTTCGCAAAAGGGATGAAAACACGAAGTGGAAGCAACGGGTGGGCCGATGTTACACAGCCATTCGTCTTCTGTCTGAGACAATATACAAGCATATATTTATAATATAAGAATCGCTAGGAACGGGAACTAGTATCTAGGGGGTGAGCTTCTGGCTCCGGAAAACAGACGTTTGATTGCATGCCTCCATCTCGAACAACCCCTCGATCCTCGTTTCATCCCTCGAATTAATGGAATCTCTCGATTTGCGGATAGCGATTGCGAAGAAGCGTTCCAGAAACGCAGAATCCATTAATATCCGCGACCCATACCATGAAAACCAAAACCAATGCTCATTCTATCCCTAAAAGTCTCTTTCTCACGAAAGATCAACAAACTATATGACAAATGCATCCTGATTTTTTTCTATACATACTCTTTACTATAAATGTGAAACTTTTATATCATAATAAAGTGTGTAAAAATGTATATATTATCAATATTAGCGATTTTCATATAAAAAATATATAGGTTTTACTATTGTTTTCTATACGAATATTTGTGCTTCGTTCGCACAATTCTAATTCCATTGAAGGTGGATGTGAAATTTTTTTTTCTCTCGTAGGGTCGAGTACTGTCGAAAGCGAGCCGAACGGAAAATGAAAAAATATGAGACAACACAGACGAAAAGGGGAGAGGAAAATCTGACTTTTCCATTAGCGCTAATTTAGTTCCTGTTCGGATGATGCGCTAAAGGAAGCTTCGACGTAGAAAGTGCTCAATTAGCGATTCGCTCGAAATCGAATCACCGATAATAATTCTGATTAAAAAACATGCTCGGAATTTTTCCTAACGTTTCGAAATAAGCGTTTCGTCGACTAATTAAAAAAAATTGGATCAACGATCGACGCTAACTTCTTCAATTAGGTCCAAACTGACGTTGTTGTTCGCTTTTATCAGCACCAATTCATCGGGAACAAGCCTTGAAATTATTTCAACTTATAATCGTTATGATTACAAACCAGTAGTTAAATGTTATTATCAAAAAAAAATAAATAAATAAATATACGTTTCACACGATGATCAAATTTTCGCGAACCCTCCATAATCTGTGGATAACACGTGTGTCTATTGTGATTCTATTTTGTGTACATACACCCTTTGTACATACGTAGAAACTATGAATAAAACATTTATACATATCATAAAGTTATTTTATTATTAATTTTAAATTAACAGTAACGATACAAAGACACATTATTATAATTTTTACTACTGATTAACACATCTTAAGCGGGGTCGATTTAATCAAAGCAAAATATTGAAATATAATTGGATGGCGATTCTTTTGGCGAATCGTAAGCGATACAAAAAAAAAAAAATTTGAGAACCGCCGATCGGTCCAGCGGCAAACATGTGTGTTTATTCGCGGCGAAACTAGCTATGGATGCTTGAAGAATTGTGCGCCGCCACTGTAATTCTGTAATTATTATTGTTTGCGTGGGTGAATTGTGTACTCGGCGCACGTGTCCGAATCAAATGGGGCGCGTGCGCGGACCTCGTGCTTCACAGAGGGGCAACGGCTGAGGGGGCCGTGAGGCGTCGTCGCGCCCCCTTTGCCTCGAAAAGCGCCCCACGCCACTGGACAAAGGGTGAAATTGCCCGCGAGCTACGACGACTGCGTACTACAGGGACTAACGACCGCCCAATATGAACCTTAAACACATAACACACAAAGACGACAACGCACAATGGTGTCTCATAAGTCTTTTCTAACCAACGACCACTAGGCTATTATTGACTGAGCATTGTTTCCGCGGTTCCCGAGGGTAGCGGGAAAGGGGATGTTTTCAAAACAGAATCAAAAATCCGAACGCCCGAAGGCAGCTCTGATCCCATTTTCCGAGGGTTCAGAAAGGACCGATAATACCGTCTAATTACGTGTAACGGGAACTTTGTTTTTCTTTATTTCGTAATTATGGACGGTGTCGAGTGTACTTTATCGACATGAAATCCGTGTGGAACATCAAAGGAACTCAACCAACAACAACTTTCTGAAGTTTCGCGTAAAACGCCAATGGCTACTCGAATTATCTTGTTAGACAGCGATTCAGCTGGTAATACGACTTTATTGCAATTAAAACTGCTTTAAAAACTCGTCAATAAGGCATTTGGTCTTTGATATACATTTAATTGGAAGGCATATTTTTCTATCAACTCTAAATATATTATATCAACCTATAGAAGATTAAATGATTTATTACTTTTATACTCAATATTTCGACTATATAACACAGTCATCAAAAAGTAAGGTGAATTTGTTTATAAAATATAAATTCTTCCTAATCAATTTCATCCCCTTCCAATATAACCTTTAAAATCTTCTTCGATTCGATTTTTATCTTCTCAATCGTGTCAAAACGGCATCCCCGCATTGGCCTTTTGATTTTGCCGAATAGCCAGAAGTCGCACGGAGCCAAATCGGGCGAATACAGTGGTTGCGGAACGATATGAGTCGAATTTTTGTCAAAAAAGTCACGGTGCAATTATCGCGATGAAGGAACCAAGAGTTGTAAAAACACGTACAACACTAAAACACTAATTCGCAATCGAATTATCATAGATGAAAATTAATTAAACATATCATTATGCAATTAATTATCGTCGAAAAACATCCATTACGAGTTTTGCATTTTTAAAAGCGAAACCGACCGCAACCACCCTAACGTAAAACAACCTTTCTCAACAATTCGATCACATTTCGTATTCACGAACTGGAAAAACCTCGAATGCCTCTAATCGAATTAAATATTAATACTGTACGCGTATCAAATGAAATTTAAATCGACTTCAAAGCGAACCGTAACGGAACTCTTTTTGAATTCGAAAAGCGCTCACATATATACATATACATATATTTTATATACTTAATAATAATAATAATAATAATAATAAAAAGTCACGGGATTTTTACCCGGCATCCTGCGCTCATTCGATGCGGTCGATATTGTTTAATATTCAAATTGGACAACGTACGTGGATGAGTCGAATTTACGACAATTAATCGAGTGGCCACACGCGCGTGAAAATATGCTTTTTTATACGATATATATATATATATATATATATATATATATATATATATATATTTTTTTTTTTTTTATACACATTATCAAAAATTATAAAACGACTCCATAATTCAACGTAACACGGTAGTGGATATGCAATGAGGTATTTCCAAGATAGCGGCGCATGTTAATAATAATTTAAAAATTCGTTTTGTAAAAAGCCGAATTTTATTTTACAAAAAAAAAAAACAAAAACAAAAACGAGGGGGGGGAGACTTTTGAAATATTTATAAATTATTGAGAACGCATCTGAATATTAATCGGAATTTTTTGTTGTTGTTGTTGTTGTTGTATTTAAATATACGCCGCATAGCATTTGAAATTAACGGCGTGTTGAATAATAATAAAGTGGGTGGTCTCTATATTTTAAATTAGTCAAAAAAATAATTATTATACGCATAATCGTTAGTGAATTTAAATTAAAAAAAAAAACTAGTCGTAAATATTTTATTAAAAATATTTAAATTATTAACATTGTATATTGGTATAAAAATGCAATGTTATATGAATTCATTAAAACGCAAAAAAAAACGTATGAAATATTAATTTTGGATCCATATTTAAATATTGATTTAATATTTGATAACGAATAAAAATATTATCTAAAACTAATTTATTATCTTTTATCCGTTGTGTTTACATCGCACGTGCATTTAAACTGAAAATTTTCGAATATAACAATAATGGAATATTCAATAATGGAAAAAAGGTAGATCAAAGTGAGAAGCCGCATTATGCGTCGAAGAAAAGCCTCACATCCTCGACAAATCAAGAAGTTAAGCATTCACAGTGTTAACGCCGACTAATAAATCTGTCGATATTTAACCCTTTGCACTCGAGAGATGCCGTTTTGATCACAGCTTAGATTAATGCGAAAATTACATACATTATTTTTTTTTGCAACGAATTTTCATACTGTTTCTGTATTTATAAAGTGTAAAATGATTTTTTTTATTGAATCATACTTGTCATAAGGATTATTAAAATGAAAATTTTTAATCTTTATAAACGCATAATGATAAAACAATTGTGTTGATCAGTATATTAAGAAAATTTCTGAAATTATGAATGACGAAAACTATTTTTTTTAAGGTTTAAAAATTTATTCAAAAAATATTGAAATATAAATATAAAAGCATACATTAAATTTTTGATATAATAATTAAAAAAAATCGCTAATTACGCTACGAGACGTTTCGAGTGCAGAGTTAAATTACAAAAAAAAAAAAGCGAACTGAAACGACCCGTTGTGGCACCCGATATATAGGATATCGATAAAATCATTCACACACACACACACACACACACACTTGGTCTTTTATTATTTATTTATTTATTTTTTTAAACGATCGCCATTAGAGAGACTCTGTACGGCAAACACACTAATCTTCGGTCCCTCGGCAAAGCTCGCCCAACCGCCCTAACAACCGCCCACAAAAAGCCCTCATCCCCTTACGGGAGAGAGCGCAAACAATTCGCGTACCACAGAACAAATAACCGAGCTTCCGGTCGTGCGCACGTACATACAGGGACTACTACCCTAATAACATTCATGGCTGTGCACAGCGCACTTAACACGTGAATTTGACAGCTCGCTTTCGCTTTGACAGCTAAACGTTGTGGTCTTACAAATACACACACACACACAAAATATATTATATATACATAAATAATAACAAGGGTTTTCTGTTGAAGGGGTTCGATTGTTTTCTCTATGTAACGCTCGCACGAGTTTTCCTTCGTGTAATGCACGACTTGCATAAACAAACACTCTTATATAAGAATAAAACCCCCCCCGGAAAAAAAAAAAAAAAACACCCCCAATCTGTCACAATGGTACCAGAAGTGAATAGTGAGCGATTTTCATAATCGCCCGCACAATTATTCTACAATACATATTTAAAATAAAAATAAATTATTAATTAATAAAAATATGTAAATGAATGCCATTTTTGTATAACGAAACGACATTACGATGCGGCGTAATGAGTAATTCGAGTATAAATTATGATAATAATTCCACCCTCTCTTGATATAAAAACCCGACTCCTCAGCGTTTATAATACAGAGCTAAATGTTCTTTTTTAGTTAATTATTTAGATTATATTCTTTATATTTTTTGCCTTACAACGGTTCAGCTTTATCATATTATTTTTGCTGTTTTCTTCATTAACATTGACCATTTATCACTGAATATTGGTCTTAATATGATTTAAATTGTAAAAATAAATCTATAATTCGTGAATAGTTTACATAGTTGTATATAATAAATTCACCATCGAATCATAAAGGCAAGGAAACGCACGTTCGTCCCGTAAATTACATCTATACCGTTTCTGTACCATTACATTGGCTCCGTGAAAAGGGAGACACCAGCTTTTAACCCTCTCTGGTTGTTTTTGTCTCCATTGTGCCCGATTGAAGAGCGCTCCTTTGACTCCAGAACCGTTGCAGTTGAGCATAATAATACAGGAACATATCCCGTTGGAAAGGCGAACTCCCTCAGACCATTTGGGGAGGGCGCGGGAGACCCGGGTTAAGGACGACAACGACGAAGACCAGGAAATAGGAAATGTTCAGCATGACGTCTATAAGCGTCGCGGAATTCAGTTTGACGTTGAAAACCGGGACATTGTCGTCGAAATGCCTCGCAAAGCCTTCCACTATCTGCGCTCTCGTTCCCTTCGGAAATATATATAAGCCGCCGCAGCCAGTGGGTGTTCCTCTTCGATGACAATAATTGTCTGGAGATACTCAGAGAATGCAAACTCTGCATGCATAATAAAGGCTCGATTGTCTGCGTTTAATGAGGGATTCAATTTTGTCGCGTCTCGAAGAAACGTATGTCGCATGAAATTAAGCGTCGCGAATCGGCCATTGTCAGACCGTTTTGCGTTCTGCGTGCGTCGTAATTGCGAATCGATTATTTTACAATATATACAAAACGCAATTAAATTTATAATAAATCAATTCTATTGTAAATCCTTTTTAAATGCAACGCAACGACTCCGTTTTACAATTCCTACATCGTAACCGCTATGACACTAAAATTAAATCGATGACACGATAACCGATTCTCAGAATCGAAATATATTTTTCGTATTTTGAAGGTCAATCACTTTTATATATTATATTATATTAAATTAATTTAGTTATAGCGGTCAATTTAAAGAAAAATTGATCAATTTTAGAACGCAAAACAGAATCTAAGAACGTACGTACATTTACAATGTTTATCATACGTTACAATCTAAATGCCAGAAATGATCAAACGATTTCACAGCTCATTCGCCAAGAATCGCATTAGACCGACAATCTAATAAGCCGATCTAAAACGAAACAATTAACAAATCGGCAACGTTCACCATTTGGGGACATCCGCGACACACCGCGGTTCGATTAGTCTCGTTTATGCCATTTAAAAGGATTCTTGAGCGACAAGAATGTTTCGTGCCCGTCGAACGACGGTCGTATATCTTGATGTCGTTTTACTCATAAAATACCGTAATTACGACCGTCAACATGAGCATTAATATCATTTATGTCCGACTGTGTTATTAGCGATGAGGTTTGCCCCCTTTTTCTTGTTTCGCAAAAGGTTTTAAAGGCAGATGCCGACGATTCAATTTGCTCACGCCTTGAGGGTATTTCAGACACGCGAATTCACTATTTTTCATAAATAAAAATTACATTTTTTTCCAATATTACATATATGATTTCATATCATATATTTAATTCAGATTCTAGAATTTTGTATCGAATTATGTGACAATTTATTTTTTTAAAATTGAAATTATGTAAAATCGAAATTTGTATACCACATATATATGGTATATATGAGAATTTATCAGAGGACAACATCTAAACATCTAAAATATAATCTGATATATTTCGCTATACATCATCTCGATCTAATCCGATTTAGAACATATTTCCGATGCACGCTTCCATCGGATTCGTGGATTAAAAGCAAAAGGCAGTCAACACAATAAAAAGCTTTTTCGACGAAAAAATCAAAGTTGAACAAAAAAAAATTGAAACAGCACGAAAAAAAAAGTAACACACGAGTTATATATATATATATATATATATATATATATATATATATATATATATATATATATATATATATAAATTTAAAAAAAAATATACAACCAAAAAAGAAATAGGCGAAAACGATAAAACGAGTTCCTAGAAAAGTTATATGCGAGAGCCGGAGACAAGCATATTTCTGGCGAACGTTTTCGTCGAAATAGTCAAAACACGAAAACATATTAATATTTATACGCGCGGACAAAATTTCAGTTTTTCCTATTTTTTTTTCCATTTTATTTTCTTTGCTAGTGGGAAAAATTGAAATCAGAAATAGTAAATCAACGATGAGAGCGCAGAAGACGGAACCGATGGGGTTGTTCAAAGGTGAACCGCGCTTTTACAGAAAAGCGAGTTTAGTGCGTCGTAAATAATTTTTCGTATTTACCGACGAAGATCTAAAAAGAGGAAAAAAGGATCCGAGATGAAGAAAAAACGACCAATGATCCTGAAGGATAGCCGGCAAGCTTAGCCATAGTTGACCGCGTCGAATGGTGTGCGAAGAATTATGTGCCACTTCGAGTCATTTTTCGCCACTGACAGAATGAAGTTTTTTTTTTTATTATTTACGAGGATTCCTCGACAGTCTGTCACATCTGAATGTGACGTCTTCATATCCTCGGGAGTCACCGAACCGACGAATGTTCATACGTATATATAATATATAAAACAGTATGAATTAGTTCGTTCATAATGAACAATTTAAAATACCTGTCCTTATAATCATATATAAAAATTCGAATAATTATATAATTGAACCTATTCTACTAATTTTACAATTTGATTTATGAGGATTTAAATTAATAGTATATCAAATTAAATTAACCCTTTGCATTCGAGAAATGCTATTTAGTCACCATTTAGATTAATGTGAAAACTCGATGTGCAGCAATGATTATTTATATTAATATCTTTGTAACAAATTCCCACACTTATTCCGTATATAATATTATGAAGTGTAAAATTTCATAATATTATGCTTTCATTTATAAACTATATCAAAAAAAAAAATGAAGATTCTCTCAAATATTTTATGCAAAAATAATCGTAAAATATAATCGTGTTTTCGTGAAAATTTTGCGATTTACAACGCGACAGTTGTAACTGAAAAGTAACAATCATTGAAGCGTCAGCTTGTTTGCGACTTTTCATCTTTTTTCTACTTTTTTTTTTTTGCTCAAAACGTCGTTTTCATTCGTGCTTTTTTTTATTCTGCCAAAGAGTCGTTGAAGAATCGCATTTTTCGAAAGAAAACGAAGTGAGAAAAACGACGACGACGAAAAAATAACGTGTTTTTGGAGAAAATTCACAAAAAAAAAATGAAGAAGAAATCGATGGCATAAATTAAGAAGGCGAAACTTTCTTATGTGATTTTAGTAAGATTCTAGTTTATCGAATTCAGAGGTAGAGAGAATAGGAAGAAAAAAAATCTGAAAACGAACGAGAAAAGGGAAGAAAATATCTTAAAAGCTGTTATAGATCATTGTGTATATATAGTGATAGTCAACATTTTTGCAATTATTTATAAATTAATTTATAAAAATAAACTGTATAAATTATTTCATTAAATAATATTCAAATAGGCAGAAATTAAAATGTAATTAATTCGTTTGAAATTATGATAGCATAATTATTATTTTATGTTGTTTTAATTGAGTTGACTATCACTGTGTACAATATACGCACATACACACATACACACGCTGAACGTACAAGCCGATAAATGTGCGTTCGTCGTCGAAGAAGTGGAAACCGTCGTCGTCTTTCGGACTTGGTTCGCTTGCAAAACAAAAATCAGACGCAAAAGTGAAAAGTAAGCAAGCTGTATATCATTTTAATGGTCCCAGAGGTCTGACAATCCATTAAACCTTTCCTTCGCGAAACGAAAGAACGAACGAACGTTCATCCCCATACTTCGGTCCTTCAGGTTCTTCGCTTTGAAAGGGGTGTGAGAGGGACGAAACACGACGTAAGCCCATTTTCCGAACATTTTTGATTTTTTTTTTCTCTTCATCCCTTCACTAGAAGAGGGCCGGCCTTTTGTTTTTGCCTTTCGGCGAAATAAATCGAACCGACCTATTCTAGAATATATATATATATATATATATATATATATATATATATATATATATATATATATATATATATATATATATATATATATATATATAGAAAAACGACCTTTTCATTAAGCGACGGTTAAGGTCGTAAGACCTTTTCGATAATTCAAAAGTCTCTCAAATATTCTAATATTATCAAAATATGAATAATATGTATATATATATAATATAATATATACGTGAGAGGGTTTATTGTGCGTTAGTGTAGTATTCGACACGTTAACGTGCCATATCGATTGTGTCGTAATAATAGATACAAAGCCACAAATGCTACGAAACTGCTAATGGATATAATGGCGAAATGTAGATTGTCGAGATAAGTCCGTTGGCAGCGAGGCATTTTGATTGATCGTCACGTACAAATATTATACAAGACATACACACACACACACACACACGCACAAGTAAGTAAGAATGCTTAAAAGCGATTGTGTATAAAATCGGAACGATTCAAAAAGCTCGACATCGGAATTCGAATCGTGCACAACGATATATCATAAGAATATGCAAATGAATAATTCTAGAAAAAATTCATTGGATTTTGATTACGCTGATAACGGCGATGAGGTCTTGATAAATTCGTATATCGAAACGTTCGCATTTTAGATTGATTCTCGTAAGTCGAAGCGTGGCCGTTATTAAATAATAATATGTACGTTGAGCTTTTTCAATTCTCTAGACTTTTTCTATGGCTAATCAAAATTCTCTATAATAACCGCGAGGGGGACACAAGCTTCTGTAATACCCATGGGACACCATTAGACACTGTCCCGACAATATCCCGAGACATTTGATACGTGCATTTTGGTCACGTGCCACCTCGTTATGTACGGCTTAAGGGTGTCGGAAAAAATTGCACACACACACACACATATATTCATATATATATATAAAGGACGTATAGTCGTTTTATGAACGTTCATTACGACGCCGCAAACCAAGAAGATTGATTAGGTGACTCGAGAACGGCTAGGGACGTACAGGGTTGAACTATTGGGGATGGCAAGAAAAAATATACAATTCCTCCCCTTTCAATATTATTATTATTATTATTATTAACGATTATTTTACACTTACAAATATGCTAAAATTACTAGTAGATCTAGTCATTTGTACAAATATCAGATTACTAGTTGAAAATTATTATTATATAAAAATTTGAAATGACCTCAAAAATTAGTTAAAAATAATAAATAAATGATTAAATCGCAACATATAAAGCATAATGCAATAAATACACTCGAATACTCCCTCGAATGTGTCATTATTCTTCATGCCTTTTGAGTCATATGAAACTCAGAAGGACATAACGAGGTTAACGTCATCTCACATTCACACTATATTTACGCGTATAATATATGAATAATATAAAAATTAAAATTATACAAAATATTAATATTTAAAAAAAATAATAAAATTATATTATTTATATATACGAATTTTTCATACAAACTTAATCGCGACGTATAAAAGAGCGATTTTAGCCACTTTTCAATCGTCGCAACATTTACGACGACGATTATATATATATATATATATATATATTTTAATTGTACGTTAAAAATATATTTATAAAATAATAATAATATAATAAACGATGCATTTTCTCATTTGCGACGTCGAACTTACGACGAAATTGCATATTCGTTCCGTGGACTGACCGCGTGCGTCATATTTATTTTTACACTCGGTTCAACAACAACGTATATTACACACATACACACACACATAAAATGGTAAAAAGTACGCATATATATATATATATATATATATACCACCGAAAATATGTAAAATATTGTTATCGTCGTAAATATATATATATATATATATATATATATATATATAATCGTTAAAAAAAAAGGAAAAAATTCATATTAACTACCGCAGTCGGTATTGTGCGATTTGAATGCCGTCATCATTGAGAAACTGCGATTTTTTTTCGTCTACATATATTCGCATGACACACAAGCGTTACCGATTTATATATATAAAGCATACATACGCGTTATAAATATACGTATTTATTTAATATTTATATACGAAAGTATCGGGGGGGTACAAAAAAAAAAATGATTGTGCGTGACTGGAAATGTTTGCCGAGGACAAGACAGATACACGTACTGACAACTTCCAATAATATCGCTATCGAAGACAAACGAGCGTTAGAAACGCGACGATTTCGAAAAACGCAACACTAAAATGTGCACAGAACGTACCGAGATTCAAAAATTACACCCCGAAATGTACAATATATAGTAAATAAAGGATTGCTAGAGAACGAACGACGCATGTGCGATACATTAAAACGTCGAAAACGACGTTAAAACGGCGTTAATTAATATCGATGATTTGTATACGACGAATGAATTGAAAATTCTATATATGAACTATGGTCACACCGAGATACAGATGTATTAAACAAAGATATTGTTCTAAGAATATTTAAGAAGCTACAATGTCCATTTCAATTAATGTCGCATATATATGAAGTTTCTATGGCAGTAATGTCATAATAGAAAATTTCAGATATAATTATTTAGACGTAGAGGCGATTTCTAGCGAAAATATTATCGGTATCATTTGCAAACAAATAAGTTGAGCAGGACGAGATTGAAGATTCAAATTTCGACGTCGATATAATTAAAAATTAATAACAAGCATCCTTTTACGACTATGGCGTCGTTATTGAGCAACACAATGGAGACGTTTAGGTGAGGCATTGAGTAATTGTTAAAGCGTCGGTTTATGGCGAATTTGGCGCAAGTTCGCTCAGAAACGATCGGGGGGAGGGGGGGGTACAAGGGGGTAGCGACGTAGAGGCGGTTTTTAGGGATGAATCCACCCTAGTGTAAGGGTAGTCCTGGGATTGTGGCTTAGCAGAGAGTTTTACTGGTAATTGGTCCCAATTTAGCCTCGCGCTACCCTCATATTACATCACTAAAATCTTCCCTTTGGAATATTCGGCGGCGAGAAGGGCGCAAGCGACTTTCGATCCTGCTAAACGACAAGGACCTCTCCTCGAATGACTGACGAGGGTGAGATCCGAAAGCAGCACCCTCGCAACGAAATGGGAAAAAATACCGATAGTCTTCGACGGATGGGGTTTGAATATTGCACAAGAGGTCGTACAGTCGAGAGTGCAACCCCTCTATTTTTTATATATTTATATATATATATATATTTTATTCGAACAGATAGTTCAAATTTCCTCATTTAATACTATATAACATTACATAAAAATAATCAATAATAATATATATTTAAAAAAAATTAAAATTGCGTCGTTAATAACTAAAAAAATATTTTCGGTAATAAATATTAATAAATTACCGTATATATCAACCGTAATACTGAATCAAAATAAAGATTTAAAAATCACAAGATTCGATATATTAACGTCCGTTGCGGAAACGGTAACTTTAGTACTTCGATACACGCACATATATATATATATATATATATATATATATATATATATATATATATATATATATATATGACGCGACACTGAATTACGTTTATTTTCCGCTGGAGAAAAAAAATGAAATAAAACTGGTGGCACCGCATAAATATATATATATATACAAAAATATAAATAATAATAATATTAAGTGGTATTGGAAAGTACAGGGGCGTGCCGGCACGATTCGCCTACAAATTCCAGGGAGCGGTAAACAAGCAACGTTTCCCAATAGGAGAGAGAAAAATTTATGAAGCCTAAATGTATTATATATAAACGGGGCGATGTACCGGGAAGAAAATTTAATAAAGGAAAATTTCTCATTCTATCTATCTATATATAATATAATATAACGTAAGGGCGCACGTACACGTGAGGTTCATTTTTTCTTTCTTAATACATACATATATATATATATATATTTTTTTTCACGTCTATCGTCGTGACATACATACATACATATATATATATATATAATTTTTTTTTCATCTTACGTCGTTGTTTGCCATCGAAAACGACTACTGTGTAAATGAAATGACGAGTTTGTGCGATCTTTACGACTTATTGTTCTTTAACGTGGCGGTCAAAAATAAACTTTCGAAAAGCACGTGCGAAATGAATTCGCGACGCGAAACGCTAAGAATGCATCGTAATTATAATTTACATTCGACATAAAGCTACTGTATATGAATACGAATCTTTAGGAACGATGTAAAATCGTTTCAGATTGTTTACGTGCAGATTTAACGCGCCGTTTATATTTCGATTTTGTTTTCGAATTATGATTTCGTTTAATAATTTTTCAAACAGCGATAACACGACTTAAATTATTATATTATTAAATTTTTTTTTTTAATAAATTTTTGTATATAAAAAAAATGTTATTTAAAAGCGCACATTCATCATAAAATGTATTATTCTCGTTGAAACTTTTAGAACTTGCACAGTCCGGAGTTTGGATAGTCAGACAGATAGATGAGATGTACTACTATCGAAAGAATGGATAGATAGATAGATAGATAGATAGACGGACAGATAGATGGTTGGACGGATAGAATACGAGCAATTTTCCGGGAAGGTTCCGAAGGCTTTCTCTCACGCAGGCGCTTCCGTGGCCCCATTATTTATTTAAGGGACTCCGGAAGGCTGCTCCTCGAAGCTCCACGAGGATACTTTGAGAGATGGGTTCGATCAAATATTCATTCCGATTTATACGTAACAGTCATCTTACGTTTACGCCGAAATGACTCCGGGAAACGTTTCAAATATTAACGCGAATTTCGAACGATAGTCCCATTCCATTGAAGCTAAACCCCGTCCCCGATTCACCCTTGAAATAATTAAAATCGACGCTAATAACGTAAAATACTAAAACGTGCTCGTATTCATTTAAATAAGTAGTATATTTGCGTATGTTGCCTTTTATTATATTTATATAAAAAGGGATTCTTGTCTATTTTGAAGACGATATTTAGTGCGTTCGCATTGTTCGAAACTGAAACACCTTGCCGTTTGATTTATGTGCAATAGGTAAAGAGAATCTCAGGGTAAAAATAAGAAAAACCCGATTTAGGGGAGTCAAACATTGGTGTAGAGCAAATAAAAAAATACGTATATATATAATATAATATAAAAGGACAAAAAAAAAGTTTTTCCCTTGTATTATTCCTCGAACGAGAGGACGAAAAAAAAATATGAAAAGGGACATAACTTCACCTATAATAAATTGTTACGGTGACAATATGAAAGAGAGACGAACGAAAAATCAAGAATTACAGATCCTTACGGCTCGAATACGAAAAGGTCATATAAAGTCGCACCGGTAAACCATCGAAATCGACACTAAAAATAAGAAAGTTTTAAGATCAAATTCGAACATTCGGCGCGACTCGATTTCGCTTTTCGGTAAAACGTGCAAGGGATAGAAGGGAAGATTTAAGGGCCGTCGTCTCAAAGGACGTTTTATGAGAGAGAGAGAGAGGTGGGTTTCATATCAGATAAAATGCTAATAGATGACAAGACCAAACGGCGAAACTTTTTAGTAAATGGGAACCGAATATTATTATTTCATACCTGAGCTCTCGTTTAATAGTATATAACAGGTGTCGAACGATATCGCAGCTTGACAGCACCAAAACACACTTTTCGATCTTTTCATATACGATTATTATTAAATAATAATGTGCATTAATACACAATGAATCACTTTAAAAGATGACAAAAGTCATCCGTGGATATTTTTCCCCCTTCCGTTTTAAAAAAAATGATATATTGCAATTATACCATGAATAAATTTGTATAATAAAAATGTGCCATTTCATATTGTTTAGAACGATATCATGGGAAAAAATAATCGGTTGTTCTCATTGATGTTTTTTTCAGATCTGACACTATTTTCCGTGGAATTTAAAATATATTAAAAAAAGGTTAATCTTTAAATTGATATATAAGAAAAAGCGATTTATATATGATAAAATATGTTTATATGTTGCGAATGCTTTATTATTATTATTATTGTTACGATTATCGCGTGGAATTAAGTTTTAAGATCTCGTTATAAGATTGGCATTAAAAATAAATAAATAAATAAGAGCTAAACAAACAAAATCCATTCGAAGATATCGAATGGAATCTGAGCATGCGGGGGAGACAAGTCCGAAGATTTTATAAGATAGATAAAGTAGCGATTCGAACATTGTGTACATTTTTTAAAAGTGAATCGAGATTTTCGTTACTTTTTTTTTCTTTATTTATTCAAGTCGTATCTGCCTTGTTAAGGACGACAAAATAAATATAAAAAAAAATAAAATAAATAATAATACCGAAATGGACCTCTCAAAGGACGCAACAGCAAGATAGAAAAATCTAAGATTAAAAATGAACCTTTTTCATTTTTAGTCATTTTTTTTTTGTATAAAAAAATTCTACTATTTTTATAATAATAATATTTATCGATATAAAAATAATTAAATATTATTTTTTTTAATAAATATAAAATATTTATCAAACGGAACAAATGTAAATAATAGCGAACGACGTACAATTCGATTAACCTAAAAGTAAAAACGAATTTAACGACACTGAAAAGGATCTAAAATAAAATAGAATAAAATAAAAATAAAAATAGTATATATGACTAACTTGATCCTTCATAAATTCCGAACGGAACAATCGGTCGAATATATATAAATATATATATATATATATATATATATATATATATATATATATCATGGTCAGTCAAGTGAGAATGCTTGGTTGCCTTTTGAAAATATCAAAAGGTATCTTTTACTCGTGTCTCCGAGGATCGAATTTAACCGTGCATACATAATTTATAAATATAATAATAATAATGACAGAAATGTTGAAAAAAAAATCGTTTTTTTTCTCTCGAAAATAGAAATAAGTCAAAAAATCGAAATGGCCCCCTCGGTGTTAAGTACCCGAGTAACGAATTACTATACGGTTCAAACGGGCCGGTGATATATGGACTGAACGGCGTCTATATTAGCCCTTAAAGGGGGGTGGGAAAGTGGGTGGTGCTACTTTTAGGCGACACGATTTATCGTGTGCGTCTCGACACGGTTAAGATGTGAGAAAAAGCAGAAGACGTCTTCGACTTGCGACGATTATTCGTCTGCTTCTAAAATGACATAGTCGACTTCAGCCTCCCCCCCCCCAAAAATATATATATATATATAGGTCTAGAAAAATATAAAATTGATGATAATTTAAAACAGATCGTGCCCTTATTCAGAACGTCGTATATTTAAAAATAAATTGTTTAACTCGACACCAATAAGTAAAAAAAAAATATATACAATATTATATATAAATCTAGATTATTTATATTCGACAATTCTATATATAAAATTTAAATAATATTATAAATTTTAAATTCAAAATTTACCCATGACTTCATTCAATAATCGATTTTTAAAAAATCGTTAATTTTTATGTAAATAAAATATTTTTAAAATTAAAATGTTTAATACTACTGTTATAATAATTTATGACTAAATTAAATGTATCATTTAAAATTTCAGCGATTAATTAAACGTTGATTATATACAAAAAAATATATATATATATATGTGTGTGTGTAATATTGGAATGGTAACGATTTTGTTATTATAATTCAAGATTAATATCTATAAACAGAATTCGGTTTATGTACGCTTTTAGATACAATTAACCGGTATTTACAGACAAATAAATAGAACGTATTTAATATACGCAATCGGTATTCTGTGAATTCGTAAAAATAGTATGATTCAATTAATTTACATTGAACAGCGCGTAACACTTTCATTTATAAAATAATATATATATATATATATATATATATATATATATATATATATATATATATATTGAACTCGTACTCTATTCTAGCGCCGCCTTTACACACTGAACCGAGTGTCTCGATAGTAGTATATAAATTGCGACAAAATTTATGTGCGTTTCTGCCGCGAATAAATCGTAAGAACTGGAAGACAAACTAAATGTTGCGTATGACGATTCAATTTCTAGTCTAGAAGAACCGTTTAATTGAACGATCTGCACGTTTATATATTATATATATATATATATATATATATATATATATATATATATATTTCTACAAGGTTTAAATTGACCGAAACTGACGGATGTCGAGGTCAAGGGTATGATGAATCACAATTCTTCAAAATATACGTCGCAATATATAACAGCGACGACTTATATTCATAAAAATATAAATGACATTTTTTATCTAAATTTCACACTTTAGATTCAAAATATTGTTATTATTATTTTTTTAATGTATGTAATAAAAAGAGCGAACATGTGCGTTACCACTGAATAATTTTTAATTTCATATACTGTATATATTTATATATATATATATATATATATATATATATATATATATATATATATATGGTATATATATATGGTATATATATAATAAATGATTTTAAATCGCAATTTCCGACCGAACGATTACGAAAACACAAAGGATACAAATGCACAATTATAGATGCATTATTGCCTAGACAAGCAGTTAGTTTTAAGTGTTAAAACCGACGAAACTGTTGCACAATTATATAAAAATAATAAATGTAAATATTTTAAATTTGTCGTATTATTACGTCATTGTAATTAAATGTTAATAAATCGAGTTTATCTATCGATATGTTAATTAATTTCCATATATAATTATTTAGATGAATAACGATTAATATATTCGATAAATGTATGAAACAACGTTTCATATATTGGAATGTTTGAATTGAGATAAATTATGTTACTAGCAAAATTTGTTTCGTATATAATCTTTGAATTTAAATTTAAATTTGCCAATAACACATATAATGTATTATATATGCGTGCACGAATATTTTGTACGGATATTGTCGTTGTTAAGTAATCTGTGTATTGTAATCGGTTTTATATTATACAAGATCGTGTGCATAATATTTATAACGTTGACAGCCATTTCTGTAATGCAATATGGCGTACATATTTATATACGTTATATAAATATAAATATATTAAACACGCGAACGCAATATATATATATATATATATATATATATATATATATATATATATATATATATATAAAAAAACAACAACAACAACAGAACAATAATAAATAAATTAAAAACGATATTATATATTATATACAAATCAATTTTTATTGTAATAATGCGAGAAATTGACAGCTAACAAAATGGCGCCGTCTATAATTTTTATTTTTGACATCGCGTCATATTTAAGTCAAATTACGACGCTTAGTTCGTTATGGATCTAAGTCGCGTTTTCTCGTAACAATATTCCATCGATACAGATAATGATCTATGATGATGTGTCGTTAAAAAATGAAATAGAAATAACGCATAGGACAAAAATAAAAACGATACATCAACGGCCACTTGGTTATATCGACGATTATGACAGTGAATTACGATTATAATAAATAATTATAAATTGACTATGCTCTAGCTTTTGATGTAGGACATTTATATATATATATATATATATATATATATATATATATATATATATATAATACATACGAAAAATGACCGATTTCCTAATCTAATTATCGAACGGTCCATTTGAAAACGTTGGCCAAGCGAATATTTTAAAAGCGTATCTTTTTGATCGTTGCAGCCAAACGAATCGTGCGACATTTGAGAAACATCCAGTATAAAAATAAATCTATATTAATCGCGTATTAAAAGAGATTTTTGATCCTTGATGCGATTTCATCGTGTTTTTGCGAATTATATAACATTTCAAAAAAAAAAAAAAAACAGTTTCACTAATTATTAAAGCACTATTTGTTACAAATATGACGAAAATTAATTGTATAGCGTTTAATTTTATATAGTGGACATTAATTTTTGATATCTAATCTTTCAAACGATTAGACTATAAATGTGAACAAAATAAATTGCGCACATGCATCAACCGAAGTGTTAAAACTTCGTCTGAAGACGACGACGATAATAAATAAACTTGGGTGCAGCAACAACAACGACAACAACAACAACAACAACAACAAAAACTGTGTTCATATAAAAAGAAAGTCTAAAACATAAGAGAGTGGGGTAAATTTAACCGTTGACGTTAAGTCGGTGTTATTTGGCATCGAAGATTTTTGGGTCAAGCTTGTGCCAAAAATCTCTTGTCAGCTTAATTATTATGGCACGTCGACATTTTGACTTTTATGTAAGGCTTAATATATATATATGTATATATATATATGCAATCGTGAGTGCAAATGCGTTTTTTATCGCTCTTTTTTCACACAATAATTATCGTATGTTTAATTGTTATTTTGATCCAATGAATCTATAATGTATAGCATAACTTAAAGCCGCAGCTCAAATTTAGATAATTGTATATTTTATTGTAATAAAGGACCAATTATGGATTTGGCACGAGTGTAACAATTAAAGAAGTGTACATGAATATGTCACATTGCAATGCAACCGATGAATAATTGTTATATAAATCTCGAATAATTAGAGTGGATGCGGTCCAAAAAAAAAAATCACTATATATTCTTTCACCATTGCTATGATGACAAATTAAAATTTTGAGATTTTCAAAATGGAAAAAAGGCAACATAATTAATTCGGCTCGCCGATACAAATTAGTCAGTTTTTCGTGCTGAGGGCGGACGAGCGTCAACCGTTAATAAGGTGTCGTCGAATCGACGGGGTCCAATTAACCCGATCCTTCCGAGTAAAAATGGCAAGAAGTGTAAGGGATTAGAGGGCGAAAAAAAAAAGGACAGACCTCGATGGCAAAAAAATAAATAAAAATAAAATAAAATAAAATAAAAAGCGAATCATTCGGTACAGTTTTGGCTACCGATGGGCATTCCACGGGACTCATTAGCACCGCGAGCGCCATAATGTGACCCGGGACGATGGTAATAAATTAAACGGCGACGTCACCAAAGTCGAAGTCGTAGAATTCCACGTCGGATTCTCGACGACTCCGCCGATCATCGACGCCTCTAGCAGTCGGATTCTCGACGCGCTATTATTGCCCCGAGTTCGCCTTTTTTTTTTACACCTTCATCATCAACTCCTCCCACCCACCCCCCCACCCGAGAAGTAATCCAATAGACGATTTTGTGACAAATTAACCCGTTACTATATACTCCGAATGAGATGTCAGCGTTTGACTTTCAAATTCTTCAATAAACTAGTATTATCAATAATAACAATCGCACTTTAATCAATTTCCACTAACTGGGTTAATTATTTTGTAAATCCGTTAATTGATACTTGCATTGTCATCGAGAATGAATAAATATGCAAAGTTTCAGCTCAATCAGATATGGAAAAGTGCTCGAAAAATCGATTACAAAAATCCACCCAGACATACAGACAAGTGAAACTTATATAAAAGTGTGTAAAAAAAAAAATTAATATAATAAATCGGCTGTCATTTTAGGGTCAAGGTTTCTATTTTGAGATGCTTGGAACACATTATTTTTTTTTTACAAGGCCGAGTCGCCAATTTTGCACTCAACCTTCACATTATTATCAATTGTGAATGCCACTCTATATTAAATACTTAATAAAGGGTTGATATTCAAAGATAGAACACATGTTAACAATTCAATCGTCACTCATATGATGAAATCGATATAATGTTATATTAGATTTCGGTAACAATCTAATAACAACATGGATACTTTGGTGGACAATCATGTTTATATTTTGGATGTATCCAAAATTTTAGTTTCATCAATCAAAATAGATATTTAGATCTCGCTCTTTTAGCGAAATCGATCGTCGATACATTCTGGCAAACGATTCGATGTTAACCCGTTTGCATGAATGAAAGTCGACTCAGCGCTTCAATGTGAATCAATCGATACGACGTTACATAAAAGCATTTATTTATATTGAAAAGACGAACGTTTAAAACGATATAAAAACGATCTAACAAATTATTCATATGATAAAAATTAACAATATTGCGTTTCGTATAAATAAAAAAAATCGAGCTATTTCGCGGTCGACAAAATCACAAATATGAAAGAGCGTGTGCGGCATTTCAGAATGTCGTTTATTTTTATTTGTAATATATATATTTTTTTTTCATCTTCTTAACCGTCGTATATTTTACGAAATGGCCGCTGAAACGTTTTTAGTTTTTTCAGGAATGTCTCGAACGTCTCTCTCTCTTTCACGAAACGGACAGCGAATATATTATTAATCAAATTATGTGTCACACCGAGTGACAGATATCAACTTTGAGAACTTCGACTTCTTGACGCGATTTTCATTTTTATTTCGTCTTCTTTTTTTTTTTCGTGTGTTGTGCGCGTACGGCTTTTTCGAAAATTTCGTTTTTATTTTCAGAATGCCGATAGTGAAATTATCCTCGGAAACCGAACCGAGCTTTACGGAATACGTAATTAACGCGCTACGAACGCGCTAGCTCGTGTTCTATTCCTAGAAAGAATTCCTTGCGAAGAAGAACAAGAACACGATCTCGTATATATGTATATATACATACATATATATATATATATATATATATATATATATATATATATATATATATATATAAAAGTATAAATAAAAAAAAGAAGAGGTTCACGACGATGACGACTTCAAAAACGACATTCCGTCGATTTCCATGCGAGAGGGATCCTCTTCTGAATGGAATTCCTCGACGCTTAGAAAGGATTCACGAAGCGAATGAAGAATATATACATATATATAAAAGTGGAAAAAGATCGATGATCTCAAAGAGCATATATTGATGCTACCGTACAACCGACAAGGGTGATTTTGAGAGCTAAAAAAAAAATTCACTACAAAATTTATTTGATCGTCTTCATTACACGTACGCTTTTTGCGAACGAAACTTTGCGACGACAAAATTAATTTATCAATTACATAAAATTACAACCGAACACTTTGTGAATATGTTAAAAATTAATGTAGTTCCAATTTAACGCGTGATTACGCTTCATATTCACCCGACTTTCTTTCAAAAAAATAAATAAAAAAAAAATATTCGCGCAAGACATAAAAAACGAAATTTACGGCGCGCTTTTTTTTTTTAAAACCGTATCACATGTCGATAGTTAAATGTCGTAACATTGTATTGTATAAAAAATAAATTAATATATACGTTTCGTTTGAAGTGTTTCCGATACTTTTTGAATGCAACATGCGATATACAGTCGTTTCCGACATTATCATTTTTATTTTCCGCGCGTCGCGTCTCCGCTTTTATAGCGACGAAAAAGAGCATTTTTCAACCAAAAAAAATATATATATATTTTTGGTTTTATTCTTGTTTAAGCTTGGATAAATATATATATATATGTATATATTATATATAGACGTGTGTGCATTTCGACGGGAGAGTGCATTTGAGATCCGCAGTCGAAAATAACTCTTCGCTCGGCCTCTGAAAACGGCTGCCGCTCTTCTTCGAATGAGACAATTTGCATTCCGATGCCGGAAAGTATCCGAGACACGAAAAATCTTTTCGATTTCGAACATGACGAACAACGTTCACAATCTTCGCCTATTTTATATATATGTATATATACTTTTCTATTCCGTTTATTATATATATATTAAAAATTCAAAAAAAAAAAAAATGCGATTAGGTAAACATAGTAGAGTGTCTCTAGAGCCGATATATACGTACATGGGCGAGCCGCTGTGCCAAATTAATTTAGTGTTTACTGTCACAGAAGTGCCAGGATTTTTGACAGCGTGACGTTAACTTACATTGCCCCGTTACAGAAATAGAAGCGGCAGATGCACGAATATATATATATATATATATATATATATATATATATATATATATATATATATATATATATATACGCGGTGTGTTTAAAAAGTTGCTCGAATTTCGAGCGTCAATACGGCCATATAGTCATAGCAAATCAAAACTATATAAATATTTATGAGGTCTCAATGATATCAGACGAACGGATTGAACAAGTAACGTTCTATAAATACTTGGAGACATATATCGCGGCAACCTACGACTCTAAGAAGGTGATCCGTTCTAGAATAGAACGAGCTAGAACGTAATTCGTAACCATGAATAAAGTTTTATTATACAAGTGCACAGAATGCTAAGCATATCTTGGATCGATATGGAAGTTTTTAAATTGAGGAAAATGCAATAACTCGGCCGCATCTTGAGAAATGATAAATACGAGCTTTTCTAGATAATTTTGGAATGATAAATTCAAATGTAAAGATCAATAGGAAGATGTCGAAACTCGTGACATAAAAATATTCGTCACTGGTTCGATTGTTCGTCAATTTTTGAATGACTGTGTCGAATGTTTCATTCGTCGTATGGATCGTCAACTTTCTCGACGACGGATAACGATATCACATCAAGGTTTTATATAAAATATTGATACTAAATATATATATATATATATATATATATATATATATATATATATATATATATAATGTTCGTTTTTTAGTTTGAAATATGTATCGCATCGCTATTGCCGATATTCGGAATGATTTCGGAAACTTTTCGAATTCACTTCTAGCGCACATATGAATATATTCTTATACATATGACGACGATGTTGTTGTTGATGATGATGATGATGATGATGATGATGATGGTCGTCTCTGTGTCTCGTAAATTGCCACGAAATATATGAGATGGCAAGGCGGACGGGTCGCATTGATAATCTGACGAGAGAGCGCGCCGGGCGGATACCCGACATGCTGCTTCAATTACAGATTTATTTCGGGTCCGTGTCGACCAAACAACGAATATACTCGCCTTTATATATATATATATATATGCATGTGTGTATATATACATATATATATATAAACGAAATGGGAATAAAAAAAATAAATAAATAAATAAAGCACGTAGGTCGAGAAACTTCATATATTCGTGAGCGTCGCTCGTAAAAATGCCGTCTCGGATTTGTGCTTAGATATCGCGCGAAATCCGAACAAAAACCGACGTTCGGTTATAACGACGAAATAATTGGTCGTTTTATATATATATATATATATATATATATATATATATATATTTTTTAATATATATATTTTTTGGATATCGATAGATGTCGCTCTATAATGAAATTGAAAGAAAAAATTTTCAAACACTTAACAGTTCGAATCGAAATCTAAAATTATATAATTAAAAATTTCAGATTACTAATAAAATAGTATATATAATATATTATTTAAAATTTATATATAAAAGTGTAACATTTAAAAAAATATTTTTTGTCGTTAGATATTACTATCTATTATTTAAATGTTTTTTAAGTTTACACTATTGAATAAAAAATATTATTATTTAAATTGTAGATATATAATGAATGAAAAAAATTTGATAATCTTAATATATTATTGTGAAAAAAAATGTATATTGTAATATAATACAAGATTTTATATTATGAATATGTTTGATGGAATTGAGATTCTCTAAAATATTATTATAATACAAATATCATTTATATAATACGAAATATAATAAACACGGATCAATTTCACGATTCGTCAGAATAAAATTGGTAAAATTGCGAATCAATTATTTAACATCGCGTTCGAAAAGTTCGACACGTTAACGATCTAGCCGGAAGGCTGTTGTTGTTGTTCGTTTAGAAACGTTAATCGCAAAAAAAAAACCTTAATTTTTCCTATATCTATTTTTTATATTATACATGATATATGAAAGTATATATCGTATATATATATATATATATATATATATATATATATATATATATATATATATATATAATAAAAAAATACATAAGAAAAACAACAACACACAAAGAAAGAAGTCGTGTAACATTGTTGTTCGTCGGACTCCCCGCTGCCATTTTGATTGAGGGACAAACGGCGATCTTTAAACCACACATATGAAAAAAAAATTTTTTTTAATATATATATATATATATATATATATATATATATATATATATATATATATATATATATAGAAATCTTAAAAAAAATTTGAATCTGGACAGTCGTAATTAGAGATCGTCTACAAACCATCGAGTCAGATCAGCGTCAAATCATACAGAGTTTTATCATTGATATTTTAAATATCTTAAAAAAATTGTCTAATATATAGATTTTTTTATATATTCGTTTGTATATAAATATTTTGTAATTTTCACGAATGTCGACATTTAATTTATAATAATATATACGGCATACGACTGCCGTATAACACGATGCGTTTTCGCGTTGTCATCGTAGTATACAGGTTCGGCAAGATAGACCCCGCAAAACGCGGACATTCCCGACACAAATAAACACAAAATAAACGTTTTATATAAACGTTAAAGAGGGACTCTCTCTCTCGAGAGAGATCATGATCTCGTCGGCGGACACGTGTTTCCGAAGACCGCGACCGGAGTAAATAATAAAATCGAACTTTATACGCGTGCAACTCCCACATAACCACGTGCTCTCGCATTGTTTCCATATATTCCGGTATTGTTTCTTTTGGGGTCGAGGTTCGACTCACGGCGGGGGTTCAAAAAGGCTTTGTCGCACCGCTACCTTTGCTCGTTTTGTAGTTTTTTTTTTATTTTATTCTACGAATACACTTATATATATATATATATAAAACGAGGTATCATTGTCGGTTTTCTTGTAAGGTGCTCACTCACTCACTCGTTTATACTCTGAATCAACTAGAAAGCGATGAGTTTAATATACATGGAATTATATAATGATAAAAATATTAATTAGATATCTACACGAATATTTATAATTAAAATCGTGCTATTCAGATCTATAATAATGATTAATCCTACGTTTAAATTTTAACACGAAACGAAAAAAAATTTTGAATCTTATTTATAAAATGTAAATTCTATATATATTCTTCTGAATCAATTTCATACCTTTAAAAAGTAAGTACTTTTATTAACGCTTTTTCCAGTCATCGAAACAGTCGGAATAGTTTTTTTCCGGTATATAGCCTTCAAGACATTCTTCGATTCGGTTTTTATCTACTCAATCGTGTCAAAACGGCATCCCCATTTGAGTTTGCCGAATAGCCAAAAGTCGCGCGGAGCCAAATCAGGCAAATACGATGGTCGCGTAACGATATGAATCGAGTTTTTGACAAAATAGTCACGAAGTACCAACGCAGTACGACATGGTGCATTATTGTGATGAAAGAATTAAGTATTGTAAAAACGCATGTAACTCGGAGATAATTAAACCTTTTGACAAATGTTATATAGATAATACTACCAATTTAGGAAAATTTTTTACAATTTTCCTGCCTTCCTAATTAATGTCCGGAAGTTTTGAATGAAAATTTAACATTTACTTTTTGATCACAGTAGTAGCAGCTGTCCGACAAAAAAGCGTTACAATTTTCCTGAAGCGTTCGTCGAACCGCTGTGAAAATGCGCTTTTCCTTTCGCTTTTTACGTCATCGAACTATTTAAAACATAATACGACGAAATAAATGTTTTATCAGAGGCCATCAGTGCTGTCGTGAGTTTCGCACCCAATACAATTTATTTGGATTCTAGTAACGGCCGCCCCGACTCCTATGGGCTTGGCTCTAAAAATCACCAATAAACACACACACGATCGTATACATTTTACATATATCCGTTCGCAATATACTATAACGCGTATGTGTATGTATATAAAATGGCCAATAATGTGCACCGGTTGAATAAAACAAAAAAAAAAAAAAATCACTATAATGCGTGGGCGAGTCCGAATTCTCGCGGCTTTCTAGCCGTCGGCAACAGAAATAGATGTGGACGATTCTTCTTCTGTTGTTTTGTCAAAATTTTAATTGTCTTTGTCGTCGTTCATGGACGACAAAACGACGACACGTGTGCCAAAAAAAAAAAAAAAAGTCGATTACAATTTTATGAGCCAATTTTGCGTTTACGGTGCGAGCGAATTTAATTGCAACCAACATTAATATATTGAAGTCGACTTTGATACTAATTACTAATTAATAACATTAATATATGGTGCACGTTGTGAAGATAAATACTTGTTTAATTATAATATTTTATAAGAATAATTCAAAAAAAAATATTTTTTTAAAAAAACATCATACCTTTTATAAAATTAAGTCTAGGAAAAGAAATAGATTCGATTGAAATATACGAGTTTTCAAGTGTCGTCAGCTCGAAAAACTACATCTATTCTGCTCTTTTTATTCATTTGTGTATATATATATATTTTTTTTTTTTACTTTTATTTTCGATTTCATTTCATCGAAGTCGACGATATCCCGTGGTGTCGGCTTTCCGTCGATATATTGGCTTTGGAGGGTTAAATCCGAAGGCTTTACATCCCCCGACGTCGCCAATGGAAAATCATTATTTGCCATACCGCATCACCGTTATTACCGACGAATCGATCTATATATCGCATCACGAATACATACATGTATATATATATATATATATATATATATATATATATATATATATATATATAATGAACATCGATCTAGATTTTCCACCTCCTTCCCTCCCCCCTATAAAAATAACAATATCAGAAATAAAATAAATTTAAAAAAAAAATTACGTGATCGATTCGTCTATTCGTCTTCGAAGAACGCGTTTATTTTTCTTCGGCTATAATGTTAAACGCGAGATCGTATAAATGTTTTCGATCGCTGACGAAATTATCGACGAGGATCGTAACTATTTATATATGCGTTAATATTTAATTTTTAATTCGATTTTCGTTAAATTTAATCCATTTCGAACACATTTTCATTGTTGTATCCGGATTTTGATGGTTGACGTCGGTCCGTTGACAGCAGAGGGCTATTGTTGTCGTCGTAGTCATCATCATCATCATCGTCGTCGTCGTCGTCGTCATCGTCAGTATCATCGTCGTTGTCGACAATGGTGTTTGTTGCAGGTCGTGGGCGACACAACATGGGGCGCGATTGATTTGTGAAGGAAGACCAGAAGACAGGCGAAACCCCATTGTCGACAGTCGTCATTATAGCGATGATGGAATAGATAATGACTATGATGGACACAATTGTAGCAAAAATGCCGCTCGACACGATTCTTGACCTACCGACAATTGACCCACCGATAGAAAAAAAAACTAGTTATTTAGAGACGATAAAAAAGGATTTCATTATACGAAACTGTGAAATTTGATTATGACTCGACACTAAGTCACGCTTACTTAAGAACGTTTTCAAACTAAAATATCCAATTTTTATTCATTATTATTATTTATCTAAAATATAAAAATTGTTTTTTCATTGATAAAAAAAGCAATATTAGTGACAAAATTTTATCAACACGTCATCCCCGTTGTTCTTTCTCATCGACCACAAAAATGTTATTCCATACATTTCTATTTATGATGCACAAATACAACACTCTATATACGAATATACGAGTATTTTCTTCCTTTTTTTTATTTTCACTTATCAATGGATCATTATTCAAATCTCGCCATTGTGACGCTTTACATATGTAAATCTGGATCCGTACCGACGTCTTAATTTCAATTAACATCCAAAACGTCATCCGTCACGATCGTATCTGTATCTCGTATCTGTGGTGCGATTGAACTCTGTTCGCTTTAAATATTACACGCTATAAATCAAAATCGTACTAAATATAATAAAGTATGATGCGATATTTTAATAAGGACGCTTCATAAAATAAAATTCCTAAATTTTATTGCATCATGAAATGTCTCAATATTGTATACAATCAACGATCAAATAAATAAATTAATTAATTGTTATCATTTCTATACATTTTTATACATGTTTCATTTGTCTGTTTGTCTGGATGGAATTTTGTAATAGATTTTTAGAACACTTTTCGATGTTCGATCAAGCTGAAACTTTGCATATTTATTTAAAATGAAATTTCGGAATCTACTGCACTATTTTCCCAATAAAATTTACATTGTATTATTATCAATACTTTAAAACGAATTAAATATCTATGAAGAATAATGTAATGAATTGATTTATTTATGTATATAAATATTTTTTTTTTATATATAAAGGAGAAGAAAATTGATTTTCGTCTAATCTTTCGAAAGTCGACGAAACATCTACCGCAACGGAAAAATCGTTCGGAAAAACTGAGAAAATCACCGGTAAAAATCTCCGCACGCATCCCGTGGGACGCCCGCTGCGCGGACTCATTCGTTCCAGGGCCGCACCGCGGGGTTCCCGTCGGCCCGTCCGATCCAATTATCGCCTTATTTGTACACGGGGATTCGGCCTTTTTCATTTCCGTGGGACCCGTTCACTCATTATCATTCCGCTTGCACTGTGACGGGGTACGCCGATGACAAAACACACGTATCGAACGTACGCGGCGCACTCGTTACGCCCGCCATCCGACAAAATGACGTCTCAATACAGACAACAATTTTTAATCTCTTAATTAGATCGCTATAATGCCGCGTTCGTGCTGTTCGATTTTTATTTTTCCACTGAGCGCACGTCGTTTTGTTTGTTTTATTCTTAACGAGAAACTATTTCTTCTTCTGGTTTTCAGTGCTGTTTGTTTTGTTTCGTTCGGCCACCGTCTTGACGGACGTCAGCAATTAAAACGAGAATGCAAACATACTTGTTTTGTGTGACGCGACAAAAAAAAAATTGTTGTATTACCGATGTCCATTACTAACAACACACACACACACACACACACACAGTCTACTATGATATTATAATTATCATAAGAATTATTATATATGACATATCAAAATTTCAATTCGAATAATAATAATACGATCGAACGAAAGTTTTTTTTTTAATATCATCGTAATAACGAATTAATCACGTCGCAATAATAGTATCGTGTGTTTGTAATTAAAATAACCGAAATAAATTACGTTGAAGTAGCATTATTAACGTTACATATATTTGATTTAAATCTACATATAGAATATTAAACAATCGTTCGAATGTTGTGTGTGCGATCAAATATTGTCACCCGTATGGATAATTCGAAGAATTGAAATGACCTAAATTTAACAATGGTGTTATGTATGTATCTATGTTTCTCAATCTTTCCTATTTAATATATTAAAAATAGTATAATGAAATGTATCGTTTTAAAATCGCGCACATGTCGATCTACTGGGTGACTATTGTAAAAAAAAAAAAATTACATACATACGCGATCGCATCGTTTAGGTATATTTTCGTGAGGTTGTTTGTTTGCTCCCGTTCGTTTTCACAAAAGGAGGTCAGTGTCCAAAGATGGCCGTGAATCGGCCACTTATTGGGCATGGCCAAATTGGCGTTCCGCAGATGACATAATCGATTCATTGCGCTTATTGTCTTCCTGTCGTTATGTTTATTAAATAACGTCTCTCGCCTGTGGTTCTCAAATTGGTCATGGAACACACAAACACCCGCCGATTGGTCTTGGCCGTGTCGAAACGCGCGTCGCATCGCAGTTTTTCAAATTGTTTCAAAATTCATTATATATTTTAAATACAAAATAATAAAAAATAACGAAAACGTTTGAGAACCATCTGGAGAAAATGCATTCAAATTAAGTACATAGGAAAAACGCCTACAACATTCTAAAAAATTTATATATTGTAGCTGAAAACTATTATATATCAGGGATGGTCTAGCTTTTTGATAGATCGAGCCATTTAAATTTTTCGCGGGCCGCAGTTAAATACATATTTAAAAAATATATTTATTGAAAACATATAAATAAAAGTACAAAATATGTGTATTGTATTGAAATATTAAAAATTAAATATATTTATTTTAATAATTCTTTAAAATAAAAAATGAAAAGGGAACTCGGGCACATTTATCGAGAGTCGCAAATAATCATTCAAATCACTCTTTAATTTTTCATATATATTATATATTTAATATGGAAAATATAAAATAATAAAAATAATATTATGGAAATGTCTATATTTTTGTAGCGTTTATTTATTTACTTTTTTTATTTTTTTCTTCTAGACAATACATCCGTGTTGATGCACTCAATCATCGGCCATTCACGAGGTAAAGAAACGTCTCCTAATTATCGAATACAGGGTGTTGAAAAAATCGTGACGGCTATTAGCGAAACACGCGCACGAAACAATACAATACGACACGCGCGAACGAAACCCCCTTGTCGCTTACCATTGTCTTGCTCTATTTTTTTCTCCTTTCAATATTAATTTATAATAATTTGCATTTTAATTTCATTCGACCGTATCGTCGTCAGATCGATTGTATAAATAAATATATATATATATATATATATATATATATATATATATATATATTTAAAATACTTTCTTTCTAATGCCGTTCGATTATTGCATGTTGCACATTTATCGGTTAATAAAATCGAATTCTTAATGTGATCAATTGCAACAACAAAACGACATAATCGCGTTTAATATTGTAAATGTACTTATATTATGTATGATATATTAATACACTATATTTTTTAATATAATATTTAGATATATATATATATATATCGATAAAAACAATATATGAAAATTTGATTAAAATTTTAATATTATTAATAAAAAAAATTATTATAAATATTTTGCATTCTTATATGTTTTTTTAAATAATAAAACATAATAATGAGATGAAAAATATGATTTACATTTTATAAATAATAAAATTAATTTAATTCACTATACGCAATCATAGTTCATTTATAATCTAAAAATTGTGTGAAGCGTCAAAATGGCGGCTATAAAAAAGTTTCGAAATCGATTGATTTACGAACGATCGTTCGTTTATTATTAGTAAAAATAAAAATATACATATATATATATATATATATATATATATATATATATATATATATATATATATATATATATATATATATATATATATATATATATTAATAGTAATAGTAATAATTTTCGTTATAACTAATTGAATTTTATACGTCGAAATTGTGTACGCATCAGACAAACAACAATGTCTCGATTTGTTAATGGCGCTAACAATAAAACTGTCACCGATGCAATAAAAGCGAATTTATACTATCAAGGTGCATAAAGTATATATTTACGAATTTATTCAATCGTCATCGATAACTCCCTCACCTCTATTCCCCCCGTATTTATCGGTAATTATACAAAAAATATTTTTAAAACGGTGTATATTTCGTAAGACAACTATTGATAATTATCGATTAACATAATTAATGTATGCAATATTCGACACATATTATTTATATAAAAAAATAGAGAAAGATAAATTAAAAATATTTACTAATTATTAAAAATAAATTTTATCAATTTTATGCATGTATTAAATACAATACACACGTCTATTATGAAAAATAAGATTTGATCACTATGAAATATTTTAAATGTCAAAAAGAATTTTAAGAAATTCGATCTCAATTTTTTTTAATAACACATTTATATTATAATAAAATTAATATTGAATTTTTATATGTAATGCGATACAATTGCGGCTTTTCATTATTGTGGAAAAGCGCATTTCCGAACGCAATAAAGTGTGCGTATAAAATTATTCGGTTCGGTCGGTGTATGGTCGATATTATGCAACGTTTTGCGATGAAATATTGCAAAAATTTACATAATCGATTTTTCAAAATGCCATTTGTGCGATGGAACCTCTTTTATCAATATATATATTTTTTCTGCGGACGAAATTAGCGACACAATGCGATGCATTCATCATTTCAATTCGAAAATGACGCATTTTAAATTAATTATAATACGACGGCTCTCAAAGTATTTCTTTTAAACCTAAAAAATATTTTTACTAAGAAAAATATTGAGAATCATAGATTTCAAATTAAAAAAAAATATTCGCGCCTATTTTGTCGAGATTGTCAAAAGTCAAAAAAAAAATATAATATATTCAAAAATTAATCGATGATGTGTAAAGAAAAATATAAAAACTAATTCGTACAAATACACCTTAATCACTGTCAGTTTTAATGGTTTCCAAAAAAAAAAAAAATATATATATATATATATATATATATATATATTTATCAAACAAATAGAGTCATCAAAGTCCGAGTTTAATTATGCGAATCGTCCTTGAAAAAGAAATTTTTATGGCATTTTAGAGTGAAAAAAAAATTAGTTAATTTATAATATATACAAAAAAAAATCATTATGTATAATCGCGAACGTCAAATAGTATAATAAAAATTCCATATTTTTCGCAAAATCAAAATTTTAGACTCGTGATATTGAAAAAAACATTCGATTTTATACATTATTTATTACGAAAATAAATAATATTTTTTTACTCCATTTTTGCTAATTATTTATTTTTAATAAATTTTTATTGATATAATTTTTTTTTATGTAAACTTGAATTTTTTTAAGTTGTATGACATATTTTTCATACATTATTTGATATATTTTTGAATTTAAAATTCGATCGTAATAAAATCGATTATATAATGCTTTTTTTTTTAATAATTTAATTAATATTGATTATATGTATTTATAAATATATTCTTCGTATAACGAAATTTGACCAAAAATCGTAAACAAAAACGGCAAAATCTAGTCACATAACGGCAAAGAGGGACAAAAGCGAAATATAAAATGAGAAAAAAAAAATACACGAAACGAGCCACTAATCTGTCCGAGTTAATGTGGTACTTATAAATTATGAGACATATTTCACGAGATAAAGCGGGCCATCCATATCTCCGTGCGCCGGCTCTGAAGGTAGAGGGGAAAAAAACTGATTAATTGCCCACAGTTTTGGGGCATTTAACTGCGACAACATAACTAATAAGGTTTCGCTTAGCCGGAGATATCCATCACTGAGACCGCGCGACACTTGTCGACCGATCATATATGCATATATATATGTTACAGGCAATCTATACGATTCGGTCATTATGTAAAATTATCAAAAAAAAACAATACAAACACGCATAACATATAATATACAAGCGTTATATACGATTAAAAATATTTTTAATTTTTAAATATATTCTATATATATTGATTGCCTATAGCATATACATATATGTGTACATTTGAAATATATGGATTTAGAAATGATGCAACGACGATAAGAATGCGATAATTAAGAGTCTGATAGAATAAAAAAAATCTTGAACGACGCTAGAAAAATAGGCAAATATCCAACGCGCATATAATTATAATATAATAAAAATAACGAACGAGAGAGACAATGGAAAATCCGATTTTTTACCCCTCTCCCAAAAAAAAAAAAAAAAATGAATGCGATACGCGAGGAAAATTGATTTTCTATTCATCGTTTTCCAAGATTTTTCCTTTAATCTTCGGTAATGTCTTGTTTTTTATAAAAAAAAAAATGCGACTCGTATCGTTTATATTCGCATCAACTAGGATTGCTATAGTTTTAAAAAGATAAGTTTTCTTGGCACAAAACGACAATCGGTCGCCATTTTATAATATTTTATAATGTATATCAATTTTTATTTCAAGTATCTAATAATTATATAATTATCTCTTAACGCCATGCTATTTTAGAATAATAACAAAGAAAAAATACTAATATACATTATTATACTGATTATACATTGCAATTAATAAATTAAATAATTATAAAAATATTGTCGTACATTTTTTGAACATAATTTATAAAGTAAAATCAGGTTGATATATGATATTAAGAATGTTGGTTTTACCATTAAATTGCTTAATGTCAGATTTTTCAATTCATTGACCAATAAATTACCAGTTTTTCGGTAATATTATGCAATCATAATTGTGGCATTAATAATAATGAATATTAAAAAATTAAAAAATATTTGAAATTTTTATCATAAAATTTAACTTTTATTTAAGATGCATAAAATTCGTTAAGGTATTTTATTATTATGCGATGAAATTTTACACACATTTATTATATTATAAATACATAATTGATTTTTGTATTGCATTATAAAAATCGGTATTATAAATATGATGATTATAAGATGGAATGTTAAATATACAAATAACCTCATCGCTTTTTGAAGTCAAAATCTCAAAAATATACTTCGACAAAAACGAAGAAACGAAATCCGGTGTCTTCCAGGGGTGACAAGCTTTCGTTCCGCGGCCGGCAATAAATAAACTGTAAAGAGATTAATGTTCTGCGACGCATTTACTCAGCTTGGCAACGACACAGCAGTTCATTATACACGATTTGCCTCATTCGTTCGCGTACAAAATAAATACACGAATAAAAAAGCATATATTTTTAATGCTTTGACCTCACGTGAAAGAAAATCGAAACGTATAAATCGAAAATAATACGAATCTCTAAAGGGTCAAGGCGCGAATCGTTTCAAAATAATTTCGATATTCTCATTACCGCTTTTTGTTCTGTTGAAACGGTTTCGTTTTCAACGTCGTAATGACGGATGTGTCGTTAAGTGTTTTATATATTATTTTAATAAATACGACGACCGTGTGCCGCCTTATAAATAAACGTTTTAAATCATCATACATCATGTGAACACATCGTAAAAATAAATAACTCTTATTCGCGCACGAAACGACTTTTAATACGCGCCGTGATTTATAATGAAATATCACCTGAATTGAATTGAATTTTTCACCTTATTTTCGAAAATTTAATAAAAATCAATATAATTATAATAGTCTCAACCTTTTATATAACACTGTGATCAAAAAGTAAGGTGAATTTGTTTATAAAAAAAAATAAATACTTTATTTATTCTTCCAAATCAATTTCATTCTCTTCAAAGTAATCCGTGTCCGATCGATAAAACGCGTTCCCATATTGGACTTTTGAGTTTGCTGAATAACCAAAAGTTGCACGGAGCCAAATCGGGCGAATACGGTGGTTGTGGAACAATGCATTATGACATGGTGCATTATTGTGATGAAGGAACCGAGAGTTGTAAAAATACGCGTAACTCGGAGATAATTAAACATTTTGACAAATGTTATAGACAGTCATAACAACCTAAGAAAAAAAAATAATTTACCTGCCTTCCTATATAGCCCGAGATTTTTAATTGATAATTTCATCTTACATTTTGATCTCAGCAGTATATAAATATGGTTGATATTAATTTTATATTTTTTTAATTATATATTATTGAGATGTTCTGAAAGTCGATATCGAACTCTTGTAGATTTCGTTCATGATTTCATAAACTACCGAATCATGAGACATGAACGCGACACGTACATCGAATACATGTCATATACGAATATTGTGTTATAATTTCTCGATTTTTTTTTTTTTTTGTTTATAATACTGGATCGTGTCTCGGACTTTATACGTCCAAGATGAGCATCGACCCCGAGCGGTCACGACGTCGAATAAAACCAACACCCCGTATATATATATATATAATTTATATTTTTCATCTATCGTTTTCTTGTACGTCTCGATCGTCGGTTTCACCTTCAAAAAAAAAAATAAAAATAAAAAAGACAACCGCGTCGATGATGGCTGTTGAATTTAAACTTGGCCAATGTGCGCGAAAAGTCTAGAAATTATGTGACACATAATGACTCGGTCGCATTCTAAGCCGTGGGGAATGTTAAATCGTCCCGATTCGTCTGTTCTCTCACATAAATCTTCACTCTTTATGGTAATTCAGAACTGGTAGCCAACGAATACTATGGTATTTTTTTTTCTTTTTTGACGAAATATACACTGGTAAACCAGACGACAAATGAATATGTTAACAATATTGGCTCGACGCGCTCCAATTTTTTTTTTCAATGCAAGGTGCATCTCATACAAAACCATCTGAATAAACCCAGATGGCAACGGAATCATTGAGGAGGCGATTCAAGATGATCTCACATATAAAAACATATTTTAATAATTTTAAAAATATATATATAGTATATAAAGAAATAATTAAACATTTTCATACGTTTAAATAAAAAAATATATATTTTTCTAGTGTGATTTGGCACACTTGCTATGTATCTAAGTGATCTTGTTTTATTGAATATTATGAAAAAAATAAAATAAAAATGGAATTACAGAAAGAATTAAATGCAAACCAACCACCTGTCCGATCAAATATGAAAAAAATGCACATCGTGTAAGAGGACATAAATTATCAAGGCACAACCACGTGTCCTGTAATCAAATCGAGCCGAAAAAGCGTGGGTGGTTTCTTCTCGAACCACCGCTACAAAATAACAATAATAAAATAGTCAAATACGCTTTTGACAAAGTGAGCGGTGGACTACGAATTTTATTTTGATTTTTATTTTATTTTTTTTTTCAAACTCCAGTCATAAGAACATAGTCGATTCGTACGTGTGACGAGATTACAAAGCTCGATAAATGACGACGTTTTCCCACGAAAAATTTCCCAAATCCTAAAACCGATTGCCCGAAGACGGCCATTAATATTCATCGGTCGGCCATTATGCACGACGCGTGGAAAAATCTCGTAAACTTCCACGTGTGACGCTCGTTCACTGCTATAAGTCCCCGGCTTCGTTCACAGAAATTACAATAATAAATATAAAAAAGGGGTGTTAAAAAAGTAAAAAAAAAAACGCATAATTTTCCTACCGGTTCGCACGAGAAAGACATAAGGTTTCTCTAATAATTATATTATTCCTTACGAAGAATCGGGGTGAATGAAAAAAAAAAAAATATATATATACATAAAATGATAAAAATGCAATTTACATATATACATATATGCTTATATGGTTAAAACGGGGGTTGCATTTGCATATATTTTATTATTTATTGTCGCATCGACTGTTATGAAAATGTATGCAACGTCCATTATATGATTGATGACGAGCTCATTCGAACTAACAAAATTTAAATATTAAAATATCACTTCATTAAACGCAATCCTTCTAAAGGCGACGTATAATATTTTATCGCCGTTATAAATTATTAATGACGACCTCGATAACGACGCACGGTTAACACGTTCGACTAACATAATCTGGTTCCTAGTTTTAACCCAATATAAAATACCAAAAAAAAATTATCATAAAATTATAATTGAAAATTGCGAAAAAAAATTATATATATATATATATATATATATATATATATATATATATATATATAGAAAATAATATTAATTATTATGGAAATTTTCAAGTTTTTCCATATGAAAAAAAAAATGACAAAAAAGAAATAAGGTCGCGTTTAATGTTTCGCGGGCGCGATTCGTGCAAAATTTCGCTATGCACTTTGAGAAAAAGCAATTTTCCTTACAAATAATTGACCAATCATAAAACGGCTCGCGAAACGTTCGACCAATCAATATGTAGCATTTTTGCGTGCAGATCGATGAAGTTGAGTAACGCGTGTGCGTTCATAATCGTGCGGCAGTTGAATTTATAATTTATATATATATTTTTTTTTACAAGTAAATACGAATACTGTATGACGATGCGATGCCGAGATACGAATCGGCGCTTTGTAACTCTTATTGGCTGTCGCGAGTCTGTTTATTTAAAAAAATAAAAATAAAAAACATCTAAAAATGTTATTTTTCGCTATGTTGACTTTATAAAAATATATCTGCTCGTTATTGGACGTCGATTCCGAAAAACCCGCCTACGTTTCGCACAATTGGCCGATTCGAATCAGCAACATCAAATATTCTTAATGCGTACCATCTTATTATCATTCACCGCGAACACGACCACCGTAAACCAATAAAAATAAGCTCGGCTTCCGAGCACTGTTGAATAATTTTTAATTGCTGATTTATCATATGTATATACACGAGCGTATAATACGCGCGGTGAGTTCTTAACGCGACATGTAAATTGGCCTTATCATACGACTGATAACAATTTACACGAAAATAAAACGATTGTGCACT